>CM066737.1:93678208-94278208 GCA_033961575.1 Aselliscus stoliczkanus | reverse complement strand
AAACCAGGAATTCCTCCCTCTGCTGACTTGAGGTTGCCCCTCGATGAGGTCCCTCACCTCCACGAGATGCTCTGGAGGGAAGTATGATGCCTCACCTGACCAAGCCCAGGGCTCCGAGGTCCCACAATGGGTCAGGGCTCTAGGTCGCCCCTCATTTCTGGGAAGGGTGCCCTTTTGCCACTTGGTGTCACTACCTGGACACTGTCAGGCTCTTTGCTGACACGATCCCCTCCCTCAGACACTGAGGGGTAGCCTCAGCCTGAAAACTCAACCTGTGGATGCCCAGGGCCAAGTGTTGAAGTGGATCTTTGTGTGGACCCATCTCTTCTGAGGTGGCTTACTGCCTCATCCCTCATACAGGATTTTTACCTTGATGCCTGCCTTGGCATGGGATGCCACTCTCTGCTGAACAGGACAGCAACCCTGAAAACCAAGACCCTATTGCCTTGAATCCCTCCACGTAGAAGTCCGAGGGCCCATGATCCTGCCAGATGTTCCCTGGGCCTGCCAGGGCTAACCTCATGGAAGCGGTAGGTGCAGCCCCATCCCTTGTATGTTTATCAGGGTCTTCACCTTGACTGTGGACCCATCTTGGGACTCCATCCTCTGCTTCCCTGAGGCGATAGCCCTCAGGCCTACCTGATCACCTTCCTGGGACTTGCAAGACACGGGTCACTGTGCGCCATGTCTAGCCACAACTGTTTTGGTCTTTCAAGGGCTGACGGCTGGGGTGGGGCTCTATGGAACCCACTGAACTGGAGGTGGTGGTTCTCTTCGTGGGAAATGTCGCATCCCTACCAAAGTGAGCAGTTTCCTACTGCAAACCTGGCAGAGATTCGGTCCTGGTCCCAGGAGTCATGTGAGAGGAGCAGGCTGCGGCCAAATGCAGGGGCCCCAGACAAGGGGGTGAGTTGTCAAGAGAAACAAAGAGAACAAAACTCACCCAGCCCTTCTTTCTCAGACTTAGCCTCTTACGTGACTTCTGTAGTACAAGATTTACTTTCCACAGGGGGGAGGCTACCCAGGATGATGTTTGAGGCGCCAATCTTTGGAGATTAACCGACTGTGCATATGTACATGATCATACTGTCACTATCATTGCTCTTTTCCTTTATTCATACTTCCCATTTATATTGGTATTCTTATTGCTCTGCCTATAATATTGTAATCCACTGCTTTGTGTGTACAAAGACCTCGGTTTTGTCCCCCGAGACACATCCTTGGAGCTCTGATAGAGAAATAGTCAGTTAAAAGACACAAAGTCAGACTTAGGCCGGGACGACTGGAAAAATGTGAACTTTACACAAATTCAAAACAGGGATCTAGTCCCAGCTCTGTCACTTATCAGCCTAGTGAAGTTTAAAAATTTCAAAGTTATCCATCTGTAAAGGGAGTCTGGTAGCCTTATCTTGTAGAAATGTTGGAATCGACATACTGTATTATAGAGGACTTGAGATGCTGATTGGAAAATAGTGGGTCCTTCATAATTGGCCGATATTACATGTTTGTTGTCTTTATTTTTACTTTTTTATTTAGCTGAGCCATCCTGCCACCTGTTGGCAGCTCAGTGGCAGCTCAGCTTGGGCTAGGCATCGAACTGCTGTTGCTCAGATCCCAGATCGCACTCTTGAGCGAGCTCTTAACCAACTGTGCCACTTTGCCGGCCCTATATGGTTTTTGTGTGTGTGTGTGGTTTTTTTTCTTGAGAGCAGTGTCACTGGCCCTCACATGTGGGACCGAACCGGGGCCGCTGGCTTCCCAAGCCAGCGCTTAACCACCGCACCACTCGGCCGGCCCTAGTTTGAATCCCCAAAATAAGAAGTTCCCATCAGAGTTTTTTCCTTAATCCAGTACATTTCAGACAATATGCTGTGAGCTGCAACAAGCTTTCTTTAATAAGCTGAGCAAATCCAGGTAGATAGTTTTAGTCTTACAGAAAGGAAGACTAAAAGGAATAAGGCAAACCAAACATTGAACACAGCGAAATTTTATTTTTTATTGTTTTCCTCTATTTTGAGATCCCAAATATTTTACTTTGGGATTCTTTTACATCTCCCTGAAAATCCTGTTTCAATGCCATGTTACATTATCTAGATAATGAACAAAGTATTGATATTTTCAATTTGTCTTACAAATTTCAAAACTGTAACATTCAACCCTTTATAACAGCAAAATTGTGAGAGCCATAGCATTCACATGTTTATATTCTGAGGGTTCTAAACCTTCATTTAAAGGAACAACATTGGAAAAAAATACTACGTATCTATATCAGTCTATTTATCTATCTCTCTGTTTTTACCTAGGGATTACTCATGAGGAAAAGGGCAAAGCAGATTAACATTGTGTTAAAACGAAACCGACCTTGAGTACAATTTGTCTTAAAAATTCCAAAATTGTAATATTCAGACCCTTTAAATAGGAAAACTATGACAGCCATGTCATTTAAATATGTATATTTTGAAGATTCTAAACCTTCCTGAAAGGACATAACGTTTTTAAAAATACTACATATATACATATACCTATATCTATACCTATACCTAATCTATCTTTACCTAGAAGTTACTCATGAGGAAAAAGGAAAAGCAGACAAACATTCTCTTAAAACTAAACTGACCTCAACCACCCACTACTTAGCAGGCTGACTGCTCTCTTCAACCCCCGGGTGAAAAGCCTGCCACACACCTCACTAGATGTAGGAGGAGTTGTGTGACTAGGCCTTGGAAGGCACGCTGGCTGGGGCTCTCAGCCCTGCTTTCTCCTTCTCATCTCTCAAAGCCTCCTCATACAGGCTTGGGAAGGCACTCGGGACGGTATCCTTGATCTTGGCAATCATCTCCAGCACTTTCATCTTGGTGGTCTCAGCGTGGGCTCTGGGGCCCCACAGGAACTCGTAGCATGGAGGATCACTGCCGGGCACCTGGCGGTACTCCAGGTAGTTTGGCTGCACAAAATCTTCGGTCAGAGTCTTCTTGGGCTCCCCGAACAGGATGTGCTTCCTGCCAGCATAGAGCCCCAACACATTGAGGAATTCCCAGATCTCCTCCTCGGTGGCGCGGTTGCCCTTCACGAATATCACGCCCAGGATATTCATCAGGAGACCCGTCTTGGGCTCACTCCTTTCTGTGCCCTGACTTCCCTCACTGGGGAGGCCCAGCATGTTGATAAGGGCATAGGAGCGATTGCTGGAGTCTACTTCCTTCAACTCGAGGCCATAGACCACCTCCAGGCGCACACAGGCTCTCCGGAGGATCTCAGGCAACTTCTTCTTGTCCTTCTTTTTTGCCACTTTTACCATTTGTGCCCACGTGATGCGCTCATTCATTTTATACTTCTCCAGCAGCAACCGCGCCAGCGTGATTGCCTTGCTGGTCAGACGATCTCTGGGAACATTCGGGGTGGGCCATGCTGCAGAGGAGGTGCTTGTGCTCTGCTCACCTAGGCTCTGGGCACCTACATCAGATCTTGGGGATAAGACACCTGCCTGAGGAGAATAAGTGGCTGAGGCTCCCTGAGGTTCCTGGAAAGGGCCAGGAGCAGGGGAGCTTGGGGGAGAACCCTCAGAAACAGGAGCAGAGGGGCACTCTTCTGCTGCTGCTGCAGCGGCCTGATCAACTCTGAGACTCTCAGTCTCAACTCGACCCTGGTGGCGTTTCCCGCGTGCACGGGGCTTACTCTTCCGACCCCGAGGCATGATGACCCAGGTCAGGCACAGCAGGCACCAGTGTGGGCAGAGTAGGTGATGTCAGCACCTGGGGAGGAAGAGTGAGATGGTGTGTGCACCTTTGCAGGGGGTTTCCACCTTGCCCTCACAAAGGCCGCCTGTGAAGGTCTGAGGGCAGTCAGTGCTCTAGGAACCCACAGGGCTCCTTCCTGATTAGCCTGGCTCTCCATAACCCTGCAGAGCAGGTTGGAGAACCGAGGACACGGCCATACAGCCCTACCTAGAGTTACTGGGGTGACAGCAGGGCCTGGCAAGGGGGAACCATGGGTTCTGGGTTTGGGAAGTGTTTGTGAGTTCACAGTCAGGATCATTGTGTTAATTTTGGGAAGACACTCCCCTCCCTCACTCCCTTCTGCTGCAGTCAGGTAGACACTTTAAACCCAGGACCAGCATCTCTCAGAGACCCTCCTTGAAGGACAGTAGCTAAGGATGCTGAGGTGTCTTCTGTGTTTGGGTTAGTGGTCACGTGCAGCGATTGTGTTCCTCACCATGACACCAATGCCAGTGTCCCCTCTGCTGACCTGCTGCCAGCCCCTTAGCCCAGGCCCCCACCCCCATGATCTCCCAGAGCAAAGGGAGAAAGCTCGGAGGGCTTTACACCTGCCGGGACCCTCCAATGCCAGTGTCCCCTCTGCTGACCTGCTGCCAGCCCCTTAGCCCAGGCCCCCACCCACAAGACCTCCCAGAGCAAAGGGACAAAGCTCGGAGGGCTTTACAGCTCCCGGACCCGCCCACGAAATGGCGGCGGCGATCGGGCGTGGCTGCCTTCTCGGGTCTGGGGTCCCCTCACTCCTCTCGAGGGCCCCGTGTCTCACTCTGTAGATTTCTCCCTCTGCTGAGCTGAGCCAGAGTCCAGCAGCCTCGGGCCGAGGCCTTTATTCCCTGAGACCGCGCGGCAGGAGCCGAAGGACATGGGGCCTAACCGCCATGCTGGGGCCTCCGGGCAGACAGAGGGGGTGCGCGCGCGGGGCGGGGCACTGGGTGGCTGCGTCTTTTCACGGGGGAAGCGGATTGGCATTGTCGGGGCATGTCCCCGCACTCCTACCTTAGGACACCTCGCACCTTGATGTTCAGAAGGCAAGGGAGGCCTCCTTCCAGTCACCTACGCCGCAGCTCTGGGACAAGGCCTCACTCCGGTCAGCCTGGCTCAGTGGCGCTAGGGCGGAGCCACTTCCAGTGCGTGGAACTGGGCGGGGCCACGTATTGTGCGCTTGTCTGGGCGGGGCCACTTCCAGTGCGTGGATCTGGGCGGGGCCCCTCCCAGTGTGTAGGTCTGGGCGGAGCCACTTCCTGTGTGTGGGTCTGGGCGGGTTGGGGGGAGGGAGGGTAAGGGGGGAGGGAGGGTAAGGGGGGTCCGGGGAGGGGTAAGAGGAGGGAAGTCAGGGGCTGAGGAGGGCTGGGTAGGGTCCCGCAGGGCTGGCACACAGGGCCTTTCATCCACTCTAAGCAGGTCCTGGGGCTTCTCCATGTGCCCAGTAGGAAATGTTCAGGGTCGGAGCCAAGCAGCCATGCATGGGGCCTCCCAAAACAGACGGTAATGGGGGCTCCCCTCAGTCCTCTCAGTGTCTTCCTTTGACTCCTGTGGGTGCTGATCCACCTCCCATGTGTCCACCTGAGGTCCATCCGTCACATCCAAGACCGCAACTCCCTCACACTGCTGATGTGGGTCATTTTCGGCCTGCAAATACCGCCTTGGTTATAAGGAAGGTTCCCTTTGCAGTTTTCCTCAAGGCCACTGCTCCAAAACCCACAGGGCTCTGTTCTCGTCAGCCTGTCCCCTTTAGGCTGTGACCTGTGTGCTCTGACTCAGGCATACTGAGGGCAGTGGCTGTCAGTCTTTCAGTTTCAGAAGTCTCTTATTTCTTGTTCAAGAGCATCATTCACCTGGTGCAAGTCATGGAACCCACGACAAGAAAGTGAAGGGGATCCTCAGGTTACCACTGCTGCCCACGTGACCCCAGTACTGACTGCTCAGTGGGGACCTTTCTGTCCTGGTCAATTTTGGGTCCTCAGTCCTCGTTAAGAGCCCTTACTTGGCTCCACATAGGGCCTGGTGTAGTTGAACGGTGGCTCCACCTTCAAACTCAGCATTTCACCTCCCATAGACCTGATGTAAATAAGTGTTGGGGAAGCTTCCGCGGGACTGCCCCGTCCAGGGTCTTCCAGGGCCAAACCAGGGGTGGGGCCAGATTCTTTCTCATCCCGACTCTTTAGTGGCGATGGTCCCACCGTCGTTGCTTCCACCCCATAATGACCTAGAATTCCTCCCTGGCCCTGAGGCCTACCCCTCCTACTAACGCCAGTTCCACAATGAGACCCCCTAAGAGGAGGTGAGCATCTCCTCCTCTGGCCATACCTGTCTTGGTCTCCTGACGCCAGGTAAGGAAAAGAATTCTGTGGTTCCACTGCTGTGAGGTGTCTGGCTCCCTTAGTCCTCAGAGTATTCACCTTGGTCTCTGGAAAGCCTAGAAACCCTCCCACTGCTGGCTTTAGGCCAACCCCCTTAGACTACCTCCCTCACCCCCTGTTACACCACAGGAAGAAGTGAGTATGTCACATCGTGTCAAAAATGCCCAGGTAAATCAGTGCACCCAGGAGGGGTGAGGTTCTGTGTGGTCCTCCCAGTTTTGAGGGTGGGGGTTTCCGTATGTCCTGACTCAGGGTCCTCACCTTGACTCCTGTCAGGTCCGGGAACTTCTTCCATGGCTTATCTGAGGACCCTCCCCTCAGACCAAGGCCCTCAAATCTGCCACACTTCTTGCAGAGTCAGTCTGAGAGCCCTGTCCAAGGCATCCCAGGGTTGATGGCTGGGGCAGTCTCTGTGACTCCTCACTGCTCTGGGCTCTGCAGTACCCTCCGCTGTCACTCAGGGCTCTGCTCTTGATTCCTGGCAGGGCCCGGAATGCTGCCCTGTAGTATCCTGGGTCTCAGAGAGGGAGAGTCGGGGAATGCCACATGAGGCTGTCCTGCCTGTGCCCTTCCAGGGATGACATCAGGATTCAGGCTCCTTGGGGCCTCTCTGTTCAGGGTAGGGCCATGCCCTCAGCACTCACTTGGGATCATTACCTTGATTCCTGGCAGGCCCTGGGACTCCTCTCTTTCTTTCAGCTTAAGGTCACCCACATGGACGAAAGCTCTCATGTCTTTGAGTACCCTGAGAATAAGTGAGGGGATGCTCAGCCTGACAGCCCTGCCTGGGCCTTCTGGGTCAGAGAGCACACAAAACCAGTCTCTCTCCAGTTATCACGTGCCCTGTCTCATCAGTCCTCATTCATCAGAGTCTTCCTCCTGCCTCCTATCCTCTGAAAGTCTTCCTGGGAAATGCTGCCTCCTTGAAAACTTTTGCTTTGTCTCCTGCTGCAAACCCAGCAGAGAACGGGTTGAGTCCCAGGAGGGATGTGAGGTGGGGAAGCTGCAGCACGGGCAGAGGAGGGCCCAGGGCAGGTGTTGTGCTCTCAGATCTCTTCCTTCTCTTCGCTGGCCAGACTTGGCTCTTATCTGACTTGGCTTCTCGTAGATTTCCTTTCTACAGGGAAGAGGCTGAACCAAATGATTTTGTGATTCCCCGGTCTTTTGAGGTTTATTGAGATTTCCTTTGCAGATTATGATATTGTCACTGAATACCACCTTTTTCTTTCTTTATGCATACCCAACGGTTGTTTTGTATTTTTTCTGCGTATTCGCTGGGGTGTTTATAGCAAAACAATATTTTGAATATGAAGTCCTGCTTTTTGACACCTGAAATCTCTTTTGTGGTATGGAACAGTGAAGTGAGTTAAGCGACATGAGGTGTCTGTCAGACTTGGAGGAATGGCTCAGTGTAGGCTTTAGAGGAATTCAGGGCCAGGGTCTGTCACTTAGCAGTTTGAATTTGAGAATGTTCCAAGATCTTTATCTGCAGCGTGCGTCTGCTAGTATACATTCGCATATGTCATGTGATGGATATAAGCTACGTGGACAGTGTCAGGCAAAGTCTGGTGCGTTTAAGGAATGCTAGTTATTATAAACCTGATCGTGACCCCAGATTGTAACCACCTTCCCTCACAGAATTTTGTTTCCAGCTTCGGTTAAAGAATATGTAACTGTAAACTATAGAAACGCACGTTGGTCTACACTTAGTAGGCTGACTGCTGTCCTCAACCCCTGCCCCTCACCTCACTAGACATGGGAGGAGCTGTGTGACTTGGCCTTGGAGGGCGCACTGGCCTTGGCAATTCTGGCTGCCCTGGCTGCGGCTCTCTCATCCTCATCTCTCAAACCTCCTCATACAGGTTTGGGAAGGCACTCGGGGACGTCTCATGGAGCCTGGCCATAATCTCCAGCACTTTACTCTTGGTGGTCTCAGCAGGGGCTCTCGGGCCCCACAGGAACCTGTAGCGTGGAGGATCACCGTCAGGGATCTGGTAGGACTTCAGGTAGTTTTGCTGCACCAAGTCTTCTGTGATGGGCTCCAGGGCTCCCCATAGATGAGTGCTTCGTATCAGCATAACCGCCCATCATATTCAACTCTTCCCAGATCTCCTCGGTGGCGCGGTTGCCCTTCATGAAGTTCGGGCCCTGCAAATGCATTAGGAGACGGGTCTCGGTTAAGTCTCTGGCACCACTCAGACTCTCTCCTCTTTGCTGATGTCCAATTTGCTAACTAGGCCTTCAGAGTGACCAGTGGGGTTGACTTCCTTCATGTCAGGGCCACAGACCCGCTCATTCTGTCAGCGAATCTCAGGAGGATCTCAAGGAGGTGGCCCTTGTGCTTTCTCTTGACAATCTTCAGCAGTGCTGCCTTCCCAACAGTCTCTTTCATTCTATATGCAGGGGGTGCACCAGCAGTCCTGAATTCCTGGTTAGAGGACCTTTGCAAGTGGTCTCAGTGGGGCCGGGACATGGCAGGTGCGGTTACTTTCCTCATCTTGACTCTTGGCACCTTTATCGGAATTCGTGTATGAAACACCTGCAGCCGCCGTGGGGGTCAGTGGGGGTCCCTGAGGGTCCTGGGGAGTGCCAGAAGCAGGGGAGTTCAAGGGCACACCCCAGGAAATAGGAGAGATGGGTGAGGGGACTCTCCTCCTGCTGCTGAAGTGACCTGCGCACCCCCAAGACCCTCGGTCTCACTCTGGGCCTGACAGCATTTCCCCGGGCACGGAGCTTGCTCTTCTGACCCCAAGGCCCGGTGACACTGTTCAGGGGCAGCAGGCACCAGTGTGGGCTGTAGAGTAGGTGATGCCAGCACGTGGAGCAGGGAGACTGACGTGGTGTGTCCTCCTTAGTAGGGCGAAAGCAGCAGAAAGTGGGCATCGCCTCATATGACCACGGCCCAAGACACAAAGCTGTGGGAACAGGTTCGGGCCTTATGTTGGGCGTTCCCACTCAAGGATCTCACGCAGTGTCTTGAGATGGGCTCAAAAGAGGGCCTAAGTTTTCTCCCTCTGCTGACCTGGGACCACCCCACTCAGACTAAAACCCTCACTCCTCTGTTGCCTCTGAGTGGGACCTGACGGCGCCTCTTCCTGATATGTCTGCCTGGGTCCTCCCAGGGCTGACAATAAGGACGCTGTGGGGCCCCCACTGGTAGGAGGCGGTGTGTCCCACATGTGGCAACTGGATCAGGGTCAAGAGTGAGATTCTCTATGGGACCTCAGTGAGGTTCTGAGGTGGTGGCCCCCTCAGTTCTCACTCAGTGGGGATCTGAATTTCTCCCTCGGGCCACCAAACACCTCCACATTCAGGTGAACATCTGCATTGAGTCCCCTGGGCTGGAGGTGAGGTGGCGACCTAGCTGATGACCGCTGCCCAGGGTTTGCCAGGGCTGGCAGATGGAGAGACTTGGTTGCTCCCCTCTGCTCTGGGTCAGTGCCCTCCTCAGGCCTCCCTCAGTATGCTCCGTATCTTGACTTGAAGCTATCCCCTCATACAAAGGCTGACAACTCCCTGAGACTCCCTGGGAAGAAGGGACGTTTGCCTCATCTGGCCAGAGCTGCCTGTGGTATCCCAAGGCTAACAGCACTGGAGCGATTCTGTGCTGCCCCCACTGTTACCCGGGAGGTGGTTCCTTCAGTCTTCAAGGTCCTCACCTTGACACCTGGCAAAACCAGGAATTCCTCCCTCTGCTGACTTGAGGTTGCCCCTCGATGAGGTCCCTCACCTCCAGGAGATGCTCTGGAGGGAAGTATGATGCCTCACCTGACCAAGCCCAGGGCTCCGAGGTCCCACAATGGGTCAGGGCTCTAGGTCGCCCCTCATTTCTGGGAAGGGTGCCCTTTTGCCACTTGGTGTCACTACCTGGACACTGTCAGGCTCTTTGCTGACACGATCCCCTCCCTCAGACACTGAGGGGTAGCCTCAGCCTGAAAACTCAACCTGTGGATGCCCAGGGCCAAGTGTTGAAGTGGATCTTTGTGTGGACCCATCTCTTCTGGAGGTGGCTTACTGCCTCATCCCTCATACAGGATTTTTTACCTTGATGCCTGCCTTGGCATGGGATGCCACTCTCTGCTGAACAGGACAGCAACCCTGAAAACCAAGACCCTATTGCCTTGAATCCCTCCACGTAGAAGTCCGAGGGCCCATGATCCTGCCAGATGTTCCCTGGGCCTGCCAGGGCTAACCTCATGGAAGCGGTAGGTGCAGCCCCATCCCTTGTATGTTTATCAGGGTCTTCACCTTGACTGTGGACCCATCTTGGGACTCCATCCTCTGCTTCCCTGAGGCGATAGCCCTCAGGCCTACCTGATCACCTTCCTGGGACTTGCAAGACACGGGTCACTGTGCGCCATGTCTAGCCACAACTGTTTTGGTCTTTCAAGGGCTGACGGCTGGGGTGGGGCTCTATGGAACCCACTGAA
The DNA here is from genome assembly GCA_033961575.1 of Aselliscus stoliczkanus. Taxonomy (NCBI): domain Eukaryota; kingdom Metazoa; phylum Chordata; class Mammalia; order Chiroptera; family Hipposideridae; genus Aselliscus; species Aselliscus stoliczkanus. The sequence goes on along the minus strand of CM066737.1, from coordinate 94,267,645 downwards.
CTGGAGGTGGTGGTTCTCTTCGTGGGAAATGTCGCATCCCTACCAAAGTGAGCAGTTTCCTACTGCAAACCTGGCAGAGATTCGGTCCTGGTCCCAGGAGTCATGTGAGAGGAGCAGGCTGCGGCCAAATGCAGGGGCCCCAGACAAGGGGGTGAGTTGTCAAGAGAAACAAAGAGAACAAAACTCACCCAGCCCTTCTTTCTCAGACTTAGCCTCTTACGTGACTTCTGTAGTACAAGATTTACTTTCCACAGGGGGGAGGCTACCCAGGATGATGTTTGAGGCGCCAATCTTTGGAGATTAACCGACTGTGCATATGTACATGATCATACTGTCACTATCATTGCTCTTTTCCTTTATTCATACTTCCCATTTATATTGGTATTCTTATTGCTCTGCCTATAATATTGTAATCCACTGCTTTGTGTGTACAAAGACTTCGGTTTTGTCCCCGAGACACATCCTTGGAGCTCTGATAGAGAAATAGTCAGTTAAAAGACACAAAGTCAGACTTAGGCCGGGACGACTGGAAAAATGTGAACTTTACACAAATTCAAAACAGGGAACTAGTCCCAGCTCTGTCACTTATCAGCCTAGTGAAGTTTAAAAATTTCAAAGTTATCCATCTGTAAAGGAGTCTGGTAGCCTTATCTTGTAGAAATGTTGGAATCGACATACTGTATTATAGAGGACTTGAGATGCTGATTGGAAAATAGTGGGTCCTTCATAATTGGCCGATATTACATGTTTGTTGTCTTTATTTTTACTTTTTTATTTAGCTGAGCCATCCTGCCACCTGTTGGCAGCTCAGTGGCAGCTCAGCTTGGGCTAGGCATCGAACTGCTGTTGCTCAGATCCCAGATCGCACTCTTGAGCGAGCTCTTAACCAACTGTGCCACTTTGCCGGCCCTATATGGTTTTTGTGTGTGTGTGTGGTTTTTTTTCTTGAGAGCAGTGTCACTGGCCCTCACATGTGGGACCGAACCGGGGCCGCTGGCTTCCCAAGCCAGCGCTTAACCACCGCACCACTCGGCCGGCCCTATTTTGAATCCCCAAAATAAGAAGTTCCCATCAGAGTTTTTTCCTTAATCCAGTACATTTCAGACAATATGCTGTGAGCTGCAACAAGCTTTCTTTAATAAGCTGAGCAAATCCAGGTAGATAGTTTTAGTCTTACAAAAAGGAAGACTAAAAGGAATAAGGCAAACCAAACATTGAACACAGCGAAATTTTATTTTTTTATTTTTTTCCTCTATTTTGAGATCCCAAATATTTTACTTTGGGATTCTTTTACATCTCCCTGAAAATCCTGTTTCAATGCCATGTTACATTATCTAGATAATGAACAAAGTATTGATATTTTCAATTTGTCTTACAAATTTCAAAACTGTAACATTCAACCCTTTATAACAGCAAAATTGTGAGAGCCATAGCATTCACATGTTTATATTCTGAGGGTTCTAAACCTTCATTTAAAGGAACAACATTGGAAAAAAATACTACGTATCTATATCAGTCTATTTATCTATCTCTCTGTTTTTACCTAGGGATTACTCATGAGGAAAAGGGCAAAGCAGATTAACATTGTGTTAAAACGAAACCGACCTTGAGTACAATTTGTCTTAAAAATTCCAAAATTGTAATATTCAGACCCTTTAAATAGGAAAACTATGACAGCCATGTCATTTAAATATGTATATTTTGAAGATTCTAAACCTTCCTGAAAGGACATAACGTTTGAAAAATATTACATATATACATATACCTATATCTATACCTATACCTAATCTATCTTTACCTAGAAGTTACTCATGAGGAAAAAGGAAAAGCAGACAAACATTCTCTTAAAACTAAACTGACCTCAACCACCCACTACTTAGCAGGCTGACTGCTCTCTTCAACCCCGGGTGAAAAGCCTGCCACACACCTCACTAGATGTAGGAGGAGTTGTGTGACTAGGCCTTGGAAGGCGCGCTGGCTGGGGCTCTCAGCCCTGCTTTCTCCTTCTCATCTCTCAAAGCCTCCTCATACAGGCTTGGGAAGGCACTAGGGACGGTATCCTTGATCTTGGCAATCATCTCCAGCACTTTCATCTTGGTGGTCTCAGCGTGGGCTCTGGGGCCCCACAGGAACTCGTAGCGTGGAGGATCACTGCCGGGCACCTGGCGGTACTCCAGGTAGTTTGGCTGCACGAAATCTTCGGTCAGAGTCTTCTTGGGCTCCCCGAACAGGATGTGCTTCCTCCCAGCATAGAGCCCCAACACATTGAGGAATTCCCAGATCTCCTCCTCGGTGGCGCGGTTGCCCTTCACGAATATCACGCCCAGGATATTCATCAGGAGACCCGTCTTGGGCTCACTCCTTTCTGTGCCCTGACTTCCCTCACTGGGGAGGCCCAGCATGTTGATAAGGGCATAGGAGCGATTGCTGGAGTCTACTTCCTTCAACTCGAGGCCATAGACCACCTCCAGGCGCACACAGGCTCTCCGGAGGATCTCAGGCAACTTCTTCTTGTCCTTCTTTTTTGCCACTTTTACCATTTGTGCCCACGTGATGCGCTCATTCATTTTATACTTCTCCAGCAGCAACCGCGCCAGCGTGATTGCCTTGCTGGTCAGACGATCTCTGGGAACATTCGGTGGGCCATGCTGCAGAGGAGGTGCTTGTGCTCTGCTCACCTAGGCTCTGGGCACCTACATCAGATCTTGGGGATAAGACACCTGCCTGAGGAGAATAAGTGGCTGAGGCTCCCTGAGGTTCCTGGAAAGGGCCAGGAGCAGGGGAGCTTGGGGGAGAACCCTCAGAAACAGGAGCAGAGGGGCACTCTTCTGCTGCTGCTGCAGCGGCCTGATCAACTCTGGAGACTCTCAGTCTCGACGCGCCCCTGGTGGCGTGTCCCGGGTGCACGGGGCTTACTCGTCCGACCCCGCGGCATGTTGACCCAGGTCAGGCACAGCAGGCACCAGTGTGGGCAGAGTAGGTGATGTCAGCACCTGGGGAGGAAGAGTGAGATGGTGTGTGCACCTTTGCAGGGGTTTCCACCTTGCCCTCACAAAGGCCGCCTGTGAAGGTCTGAGGGCAGTCAGTGCTCTAGGAACCCACAGGGCTCCTTCCTGATTAGCCTGGCTCTCCATAACCCTGCAGAGCAGGTTGGAGAACCGAGGACACGGCCATACAGCCCTACCTAGAGTTACTGGGGTGACAGCAGGGCCTGGCAAGGGGGAACCATGGGTTCTGGGTTTGGGAAGTGTTTGTGAGTTCACAGTCAGGATCATTGTGTTAATTTTGGGAAGACACTCCCCTCCCTCACTCCCTTCTGCTGCAGTCAGGTAGACACTTTAAACCCAGGACCAGCATCTCTCAGAGACCCTCCTTGAAGGACAGTAGCTAAGGATGCTGAGGTGTCTTCTGTGTTTGGGTTAGTGGTCACGTGCAGCGATTGTGTTCCTCACCATGACACCAATGCCAGTGTCCCCTCTGCTGACCTGCTGCCAGCCCCTTAGCCCAGGCCCCCACCCCCATGATCTCCCAGAGCAAAGGGAGAAAGCTCGGAGGGCTTTACACCTGCCGGGACCCTCCAATGCCAGTGTCCCCTCTGCTGACCTGCTGCCAGCCCCTTAGCCCAGGCCCCCACCCACAAGACCTCCCAGAGCAAAGGGACAAAGCTCGGAGGGCTTTACAGCTCCCGGACCCGCCCACGAAATGGCGGCGGCGATCGGGCGTGGCTGCCTTCTCGGGTCTGGGGTCCCCTCACTCCTCTCGAGGGCCCCGTGTCTCACTCTGTAGATTTCTCCCTCTGCTGAGCTGAGCCAGAGTCCAGCAGCCTCGGGCCGAGGCCTTTATTCCCTGAGACCGCGCGGCAGGAGCCGAAGGACATGGGGCCTAACCGCCATGCTGGGGCCTCCGGGCAGACAGAGGGGGTGCGCGCGCGGGGCGGGGCACTGGGTGGCTGCGTCTTTTCACGGGGGAAGCGGATTGGCATTGTCGGGGCATGTCCCCGCACTCCTACCTTAGGACACCTCGCACCTTGATGTTCAGAAGGCAAGGGAGGCCTCCTTCCAGTCACCTACGCCGCAGCTCTGGGACAAGGCCTCACTCCGGTCAGCCTGGCTCAGTGGCGCTAGGGCGGAGCCACTTCCAGTGCGTGGAACTGGGCGGGGCCACGTATTGTGCGCTTGTCTGGGCGGGGCCACTTCCAGTGCGTGGATCTGGGCGGGGCCCCTCCCAGTGTGTAGGTCTGGGCGGAGCCACTTCCTGTGTGTGGGTCTGGGCGGGTTGGGGGGAGGGAGGGTAAGGGGGGAGGGAGGGTAAGGGGGTCCGGGAGGGGTAAGAGGAGGGAAGTCAGGGGCTGAGGAGGGCTGGGTAGGGTCCCGCAGGGCTGGCACACAGGGCCTTTCATCCACTCTAAGCAGGTCCTGGGGCTTCTCCATGTGCCCAGTAGGAAATGTTCAGGGTCGGAGCCAAGCAGCCATGCATGGGGCCTCCCAAAACAGACGGTAATGGGGGCTCCCCTCAGTCCTCTCAGTGTCTTCCTTTGACTCCTGTGGGTGCTGATCCACCTCCCATGTGTCCACCTGAGGTCCATCCGTCACATCCAAGACCGCAACTCCCTCACACTGCTGATGTGGGTCATTTTCGGCCTGCAAATACCGCCTTGGTTATAAGGAAGGTTCCCTTTGCAGTTTTCCTCAAGGCCACTGCTCCAAAACCCACAGGGCTCTGTTCTCGTCAGCCTGTCCCCTTTAGGCTGTGACCTGTGTGCTCTGACTCAGGCATACTGAGGGCAGTGGCTGTCAGTCTTTCAGTTTCAGAAGTCTCTTATTTCTTGTTCAAGAGCATCATTCACCTGGTGCAAGTCATGGAACCCACGACAAGAAAGTGAAGGGGATCCTCAGGTTACCACTGCTGCCCACGTGACCCCAGTACTGACTGCTCAGTGGGGACCTTTCTGTCCTGGTCAATTTTGGGTCCTCAGTCCTCGTTAAGAGCCCTTACTTGGCTCCACATAGGGCCTGGTGTAGTTGAACGGTGGCTCCACCTTCAAACTCAGCATTTCACCTCCCATAGACCTGATGTAAATAAGTGTTGGGGAAGCTTCCGCGGGACTGCCCCGTCCAGGGTCTTCCAGGGCCAAACCAGGGGTGGGGCCAGATTCTTTCTCATCCCGACTCTTTAGTGGCGATGGTCCCACCGTCGTTGCTTCCACCCCATAATGACCTAGAATTCCTCCCTGGCCCTGAGGCCTACCCCTCCTACTAACGCCAGTTCCACAATGAGACCCCTAAGAGGAGGTGAGCATCTCCTCCTCTGGCCATACCTGTCTTGGTCTCCTGACGCCAGGTAAGGAAAAGAATTCTGTGGTTCCACTGCTGTGAGGTGTCTGGCTCCCTTAGTCCTCAGAGTATTCACCTTGGTCTCTGGAAAGCCTAGAAACCCTCCCACTGCTGGCTTTAGGCCAACCCCCTTAGACTACCTCCCTCACCCCCTGTTACACCACAGGAAGAAGTGAGTATGTCACATCGTGTCAAAAATGCCCAGGTAAATCAGTGCACCCAGGAGGGGTGAGGTTCTGTGTGGTCCTCCCAGTTTTGAGGGTGGGGGTTTCCGTATGTCCTGACTCAGGGTCCTCACCTTGACTCCTGTCAGGTCCGGGAACTTCTTCCATGGCTTATCTGAGGACCCTCCCCTCAGACCAAGGCCCTCAAATCTGCCACACTTCTTGCAGAGTCAGTCTGAGAGCCCTGTCCAAGGCATCCCAGGGTTGATGGCTGGGGCAGTCTCTGTGACTCCTCACTGCTCTGGGCTCTGCAGTACCCTCCGCTGTCACTCAGGGCTCTGCTCTTGATTCCTGGCAGGGCCCGGAATGCTGCCCTGTAGTATCCTGGGTCTCAGAGAGGGAGAGTCGGGGAATGCCACATGAGGCTGTCCTGCCTGTGCCCTTCCAGGGATGACATCAGGATTCAGGCTCCTTGGGGCCTCTCTGTTCAGGGTAGGGCCATGCCCTCAGCACTCACTTGGGATCATTACCTTGATTCCTGGCAGGCCCTGGGACTCCTCTCTTTCTTTCAGCTTAAGGTCACCCACATGGACGAAAGCTCTCATGTCTTTGAGTACCCTGAGAATAAGTGAGGGGATGCTCAGCCTGACAGCCCTGCCTGGGCCTTCTGGGTCAGAGAGCACACAAAAACCAGTCTCTCTCCAGTTATCACGTGCCCTGTCTCATCAGTCCTCATTCATCAGAGTCTTCCTCCTGCCTCCTATCCTCTGAAAGTCTTCCTGGGAAATGCTGCCTCCTTGAAAACTTTTGCTTTGTCTCCTGCTGCAAACCCAGCAGAGAACGGGTTGAGTCCCAGGAGGGATGTGAGGTGGGGAAGCTGCAGCACGGGCAGAGGAGGGCCCAGGGCAGGTGTTGTGCTCTCAGATCTCTTCCTTCTCTTCGCTGGCCAGACTTGGCTCTTATCTGACTTGGCTTCTCGTAGATTTCCTTTCTACAGGGAAGAGGCTGAACCAAATGATTTTGTGATTCCGCGGTCTTTTGAGGTTTATTGAGATTTCCTTTGCAGATTATGATATTGTCACTGAATACCACCTTTTTCTTTCTTTATGCATACCCAACGGTTGTTTTGTATTTTTTCTGCATATTCCAATGGGTGTTTATAGCAAAACAATATTTTGAATATGAAGTCCTGCTTTTTGACACCTGAAATCTCTTTTGTGGTATGGAACAGTGAAGTGAGTTAAGCGACATGAGGTGTCTGTCAGACTTGGAGGAATGGCTCAGTGTAGGCTTTAGAGGAATTCAGGGCCAGGGTCTGTCACTTAGCAGTTTGAATTTGAGAATGTTCCAAGATCTTTATCTGCAGCGTGCGTCTGCTAGTATACATTCGCATATGTCATGTGATGGATATAAGCTACGTGGACAGTGTCAGGCAAAGTCTGGTGCGTTTAAGGAATGCTAGTTATTATAAACCTGATCGTGACCCCAGATTGTAACCACCTTCCCTCACAGAATTTTGTTTCCAGCTTCGGTTAAAGAATATGTAACTGTAAACTATAGAAACGCACGTTGGTCTACACTTAGTAGGCTGACTGCTGTCCTCAACCCCTGCCCCTCACCTCACTAGACATGGGAGGAGCTGTGTGACTTGGCCTTGGAGGGCGCACTGGCCTTGGCAATTCTGGCTGCCCTGGCTGCGGCTCTCTCATCCTCATCTCTCAAACCTCCTCATACAGGTTTGGGAAGGCACTCGGGGACGTCTCATGGAGCCTGGCCATAATCTCCAGCACTTTACTCTTGGTGGTCTCAGCAGGGGCTCTCGGGCCCCACAGGAACCTGTAGCGTGGAGGATCACCGTCAGGGATCTGGTAGGACTTCAGGTAGTTTTGCTGCACCAAGTCTTCTGTGATGGGCTCCAGGGCTCCCCATAGATGAGTGCTTCGTATCAGCATAACCGCCCATCATATTCAACTCTTCCCAGATCTCCTCGGTGGCGCGGTTGCCCTTCATGAAGTTCGGGCCCTGCAAATGCATTAGGAGACGGGTCTCGGTTAAGTCTCTGGCACCACTCAGACTCTCTCCTCTTTGCTGATGTCCAATTTGCTAACTAGGCCTTCAGAGTGACCAGTGGGGTTGACTTCCTTCATGTCAGGGCCACAGACCCGCTCATTCTGTCAGCGAATCTCAGGAGGATCTCAAGGAGGTGGCCCTTGTGCTTTCTCTTGACAATCTTCAGCAGTGCTGCCTTCCCAACAGTCTCTTTCATTCTATATGCAGGGGGTGCACCAGCAGTCCTGAATTCCTGGTTAGAGGACCTTTGCAAGTGGTCTCAGTGGGGCCGGGACATGGCAGGTGCGGTTACTTTCCTCATCTTGACTCTTGGCACCTTTATCGGAATTCGTGTATGAAACACCTGCAGCCGCCGTGGGGGTCAGTGGGGGTCCCTGAGGGTCCTGGGGAGTGCCAGAAGCAGGGGAGTTCAAGGGCACACCCCAGGAAATAGGAGAGATGGGTGAGGGGACTCTCCTCCTGCTGCTGAAGTGACCTGCGCACCCCCAAGACCCTCGGTCTCACTCTGGGCCTGACAGCATTTCCCCGGGCACGGAGCTTGCTCTTCTGACCCCAAGGCCCGGTGACACTGTTCAGGGGCAGCAGGCACCAGTGTGGGCTGTAGAGTAGGTGATGCCAGCACGTGGAGCAGGGAGACTGACGTGGTGTGTCCTCCTTAGTAGGGCGAAAGCAGCAGAAAGTGGGCATCGCCTCATATGACCACGGCCCAAGACACAAAGCTGTGGGAACAGGTTCGGGCCTTATGTTGGGCGTTCCCACTCAAGGATCTCACGCAGTGTCTTGAGATGGGCTCAAAAGAGGGCCTAAGTTTTCTCCCTCTGCTGACCTGGGACCACCCCACTCAGACTAAAACCCTCACTCCTCTGTTGCCTCTGGAGTGGGACCTGACGGCGCCTCTTCCTGATATGTCTGCCTGGGTCCTCCCAGGGCTGACAATAAGGACGCTGTGGGGCCCCCACTGGTAGGAGGCGGTGTGTCCCACATGTGGCAACTGGATCAGGGTCAAGAGTGAGATTCTCTATGGGACCTCAGTGAGGTTCTGAGGTGGTGGCCCCTCAGTTCTCACTCAGTGGGGATCTGAATTTCTCCCTCGGGCCACCAAACACCTCCACATTCAGGTGAACATCTGCATTGAGTCCCCTGGGCTGGAGGTGAGGTGGCGACCTAGCTGATGACCGCTGCCCAGGGTTTGCCAGGGCTGGCAGATGGAGAGACTTGGTTGCTCCCCTCTGCTCTGGGTCAGTGCCCTCCTCAGGCCTCCCTCAGTATGCTCCGTATCTTGACTTGAAGCTATCCCCTCATACAAAGGCTGACAACTCCCTGAGACTCCCTGGGAAGAAGGGACGTTTGCCTCATCTGGCCAGAGCTGCCTGTGGTATCCCAAGGCTAACAGCACTGGAGCGATTCTGTGCTGCCCCCACTGTTACCCGGGAGGTGGTTCCTTCAGTCTTCAAGGTCCTCACCTTGACACCTGGCAAAACCAGGAATTCCTCCCTCTGCTGACTTGAGGTTGCCCCCTCGATGAGGTCCCTCACCTCCAGGAGATGCTCTGGAGGGAAGTATGATGCCTCACCTGACCAAGCCCAGGGCTCCGAGGTCCCACAATGGGTCAGGGCTCTAGGTCGCCCCTCATTTCTGGGAAGGGTGCCCTTTGCCACTTGGTGTCACTACCTGGACACTGTCAGGCTCTTTGCTGACACGATCCCCTCCCTCAGACACTGAGGGGTAGCCTCAGCCTGAAAACTCAACCTGTGGATGCCCAGGGCCAAGTGTTGAAGTGGATCTTTGTGTGGACCCATCTCTTCTGAGGTGGCTTACTGCCTCATCCCTCATTCAGGATTTTTACCTTGATGCCTGCCTTGGCATGGGATGCCACTCTCTGCTGAACAGGACAGCAACCCTGAAAACCAAGACCCTATTGCCTTGAATCCCTCCACGTAGAAGTCCGAGGGCCCATGATCCTGCCAGATGTTCCCTGGGCCTGCCAGGGCTAACCTCATGGAAGCGGTAGGTGCAGCCCCATCCCTTGTATGTTTATCAGGGTCTTCACCTTGACTGTGGACCCATCTTGGGACTCCATCCTCTGCTTCCCTGAGGCGATAGCCCTCAGGCCTACCTGATCACCTTCCTGGGACTTGCAAGACACGGGTCACTGTGCGCCATGTCTAGCCACAACTGTTTTGGTCTTTCAAGGGCTGACGGCTGGGGTGGGGCTCTATGGAACCCACTGAACTGGAGGTGGTGGTTCTCTTCGTGGGAAATGTCGCATCCCTACCAAAGTGAGCAGTTTCCTACTGCAAACCTGGCAGAGATTCGGTCCTGGTCCCAGGAGTCATGTGAGAGGAGCAGGCTGCGGCCAAATGCAGGGGCCCCAGACAAGGGGGTGAGTTGTCAAGAGAAACAAAGAGAACAAAACTCACCCAGCCCTTCTTTCTCAGACTTAGCCTCTTACGTGACTTCTGTAGTACAAGATTTACTTTCCACAGGGGGGAGGCTACCCAGGATGATGTTTGAGGCGCCAATCTTTGGAGATTAACCGACTGTGCATATGTACATGATCATACTGTCACTATCATTGCTCTTTTCCTTTATTCATACTTCCCATTTATATTGGTATTCTTATTGCTCTGCCTATAATATTGTAATCCACTGCTTTGTGTGTACAAAGACTTCGGTTTTGTCCCCCGAGACACATCCTTGGAGCTCTGATAGAGAAATAGTCAGTTAAAAGACACAAAGTCAGACTTAGGCCGGGACGACTGGAAAAATGTGAACTTTACACAAATTCAAAACAGGGAACTAGTCCCAGCTCTGTCACTTATCAGCCTAGTGAAGTTTAAAAATTTCAAAGTTATCCATCTGTAAAGGAGTCTGGTAGCCTTATCTTGTAGAAATGTTGGAATCGACATACTGTATTATAGAGGACTTGAGATGCTGATTGGAAAATAGTGGGTCCTTCATAATTGGCCGATATTACATGTTTGTTGTCTTTATTTTTACTTTTTTATTTAGCTGAGCCATCCTGCCACCTGTTGGCAGCTCAGTGGCAGCTCAGCTTGGGCTAGGCATCGAACTGCTGTTGCTCAGATCCCAGATCGCACTCTTGAGCGAGCTCTTAACCAACTGTGCCACTTTGCCGGCCCTATATGGTTTTTGTGTGTGTGTGTGGTTTTTTTTCTTGAGAGCAGTGTCACTGGCCCTCACATGTGGGACCGAACCGGGGCCGCTGGCTTCCCAAGCCAGCGCTTAACCACCGCACCACTCGGCCGGCCCTATTTTGAATCCCCAAAATAAGAAGTTCCCATCAGAGTTTTTTCCTTAATCCAGTACATTTCAGACAATATGCTGTGAGCTGCAACAAGCTTTCTTTAATAAGCTGAGCAAATCCAGGTAGATAGTTTTAGTCTTACAAAAAGGAAGACTAAAAGGAATAAGGCAAACCAAACATTGAACACAGCGAAATTTTATTTTTTTATTTTTTTCCTCTATTTTGAGATCCCAAATATTTTACTTTGGGATTCTTTTACATCTCCCTGAAAATCCTGTTTCAATGCCATGTTACATTATCTAGATAATGAACAAAGTATTGATATTTTCAATTTGTCTTACAAATTTCAAAACTGTAACATTCAACCCTTTATAACAGCAAAATTGTGAGAGCCATAGCATTCACATGTTTATATTCTGAGGGTTCTAAACCTTCATTTAAAGGAACAACATTGGAAAAAAATACTACGTATCTATATCAGTCTATTTATCTATCTCTCTGTTTTTACCTAGGGATTACTCATGAGGAAAAGGGCAAAGCAGATTAACATTGTGTTAAAACGAAACCGACCTTGAGTACAATTTGTCTTAAAAATTCCAAAATTGTAATATTCAGACCCTTTAAATAGGAAAACTATGACAGCCATGTCATTTAAATATGTATATTTTGAAGATTCTAAACCTTCCTGAAAGGACATAACGTTTGAAAAAATATTACATATATACATATACCTATATCTATACCTATACCTAATCTATCTTTACCTAGAAGTTACTCATGAGGAAAAAGGAAAAGCAGACAAACATTCTCTTAAAACTAAACTGACCTCAACCACCCACTACTTAGCAGGCTGACTGCTCTCTTCAACCCCCGGGTGAAAAGCCTGCCACACACCTCACTAGATGTAGGAGGAGTTGTGTGACTAGGCCTTGGAAGGCGCGCTGGCTGGGGCTCTCAGCCCTGCTTTCTCCTTCTCATCTCTCAAAGCCTCCTCATACAGGCTTGGGAAGGCACTAGGGACGGTATCCTTGATCTTGGCAATCATCTCCAGCACTTTCATCTTGGTGGTCTCAGCGTGGGCTCTGGGGCCCCACAGGAACTCGTAGCGTGGAGGATCACTGCCGGGCACCTGGCGGTACTCCAGGTAGTTTGGCTGCACGAAATCTTCGGTCAGAGTCTTCTTGGGCTCCCCGAACAGGATGTGCTTCCTCCCAGCATAGAGCCCCAACACATTGAGGAATTCCCAGATCTCCTCCTCGGTGGCGCGGTTGCCCTTCACGAATATCACGCCCAGGATATTCATCAGGAGACCCGTCTTGGGCTCACTCCTTTCTGTGCCCTGACTTCCCTCACTGGGGAGGCCCAGCATGTTGATAAGGGCATAGGAGCGATTGCTGGAGTCTACTTCCTTCAACTCGAGGCCATAGACCACCTCCAGGCGCACACAGGCTCTCCGGAGGATCTCAGGCAACTTCTTCTTGTCCTTCTTTTTTGCCACTTTTACCATTTGTGCCCACGTGATGCGCTCATTCATTTTATACTTCTCCAGCAGCAACCGCGCCAGCGTGATTGCCTTGCTGGTCAGACGATCTCTGGGAACATTCGGTGGGCCATGCTGCAGAGGAGGTGCTTGTGCTCTGCTCACCTAGGCTCTGGGCACCTACATCAGATCTTGGGGATAAGACACCTGCCTGAGGAGAATAAGTGGCTGAGGCTCCCTGAGGTTCCTGGAAAGGGCCAGGAGCAGGGGAGCTTGGGGGAGAACCCTCAGAAACAGGAGCAGAGGGGCACTCTTCTGCTGCTGCTGCAGCGGCCTGATCAACTCTGAGACTCTCAGTCTCAACTCGACCCTGGTGGCGTTTCCCGCGTGCACGGGGCTTACTCTTCCGACCCCGAGGCATGATGACCCAGGTCAGGCACAGCAGGCACCAGTGTGGGCAGAGTAGGTGATGTCAGCACCTGGGGGAGGAAGAGTGAGATGGTGTGTGCACCTTTGCAGGGGGTTTCCACCTTGCCCTCACAAAGGCCGCCTGTGAAGGTCTGAGGGCAGTCAGTGCTCTAGGAACCCACAGGGCTCCTTCCTGATTAGCCTGGCTCTCCATAACCCTGCAGAGCAGGTTGGAGAACCGAGGACACGGCCATACAGCCCTACCTAGAGTTACTGGGGTGACAGCAGGGCCTGGCAAGGGGGAACCATGGGTTCTGGGTTTGGGAAGTGTTTGTGAGTTCACAGTCAGGATCATTGTGTTAATTTTGGGAAGACACTCCCCTCCCTCACTCCCTTCTGCTGCAGTCAGGTAGACACTTTAAACCCAGGACCAGCATCTCTCAGAGACCCTCCTTGAAGGACAGTAGCTAAGGATGCTGAGGTGTCTTCTGTGTTTGGGTTAGTGGTCACGTGCAGCGATTGTGTTCCTCACCATGACACCAATGCCAGTGTCCCCTCTGCTGACCTGCTGCCAGCCCCTTAGCCCAGGCCCCCACCCCCATGATCTCCCAGAGCAAAGGGAGAAAGCTCGGAGGGCTTTACACCTGCCGGGACCCTCCAATGCCAGTGTCCCCTCTGCTGACCTGCTGCCAGCCCCTTAGCCCAGGCCCCCACCCACAAGACCTCCCAGAGCAAAGGGACAAAGCTCGGAGGGCTTTACAGCTCCCGGACCCGCCCACGAAATGGCGGCGGCGATCGGGCGTGGCTGCCTTCTCGGGTCTGGGGTCCCCTCACTCCTCTCGAGGGCCCCGTGTCTCACTCTGTAGATTTCTCCCTCTGCTGAGCTGAGCCAGAGTCCAGCAGCCTCGGGCCGAGGCCTTTATTCCCTGAGACCGCGCGGCAGGAGCCGAAGGACATGGGGCCTAACCGCCATGCTGGGGCCTCCGGGCAGACAGAGGGGGTGCGCGCGCGGGGCGGGGCACTGGGTGGCTGCGTCTTTTCACGGGGGAAGCGGATTGGCATTGTCGGGGCATGTCCCCGCACTCCTACCTTAGGACACCTCGCACCTTGATGTTCAGAAGGCAAGGGAGGCCTCCTTCCAGTCACCTACGCCGCAGCTCTGGGACAAGGCCTCACTCCGGTCAGCCTGGCTCAGTGGCGCTAGGGCGGAGCCACTTCCAGTGCGTGGAACTGGGCGGGGCCACGTATTGTGCGCTTGTCTGGGCGGGGCCACTTCCAGTGCGTGGATCTGGGCGGGGCCCCTCCCAGTGTGTAGGTCTGGGCGGAGCCACTTCCTGTGTGTGGGTCTGGGCGGGTTGGGGGGAGGGAGGGTAAGGGGTGGAGGGAGGGTAAGGGGGGTCCGGGGAGGGGTAAGAGGAGGGAAGTCAGGGGCTGAGGAGGGCTGGGTAGGGTCCCGCAGGGCTGGCACACAGGGCCTTTCATCCACTCTAAGCAGGTCCTGGGGCTTCTCCATGTGCCCAGTAGGAAATGTTCAGGGTCGGAGCCAAGCAGCCATGCATGGGGCCTCCCAAAACAGACGGTAATGGGGGCTCCCTCAGTCCTCTCAGTGTCTTCCTTTGACTCCTGTGGGTGCTGATCCACCTCCCATGTGTCCACCTGAGGTCCATCCGTCACATCCAAGACCGCAACTCCCTCACACTGCTGATGTGGGTCATTTTCGGCCTGCAAATACCGCCTTGGTTATAAGGAAGGTTCCCTTTGCAGTTTTCCTCAAGGCCACTGCTCCAAAAACCCACAGGGCTCTGTTCTCGTCAGCCTGTCCCCTTTAGGCTGTGACCTGTGTGCTCTGACTCAGGCATACTGAGGGCAGTGGCTGTCAGTCTTTCAGTTTCAGAAGTCTCTTATTTCTTGTTCAAGAGCATCATTCACCTGGTGCAAGTCATGGAACCCACGACAAGAAAGTGAAGGGGATCCTCAGGTTACCACTGCTGCCCACGTGACCCCAGTACTGACTGCTCAGTGGGGACCTTTCTGTCCTGGTCAATTTTGGGTCCTCAGTCCTCGTTAAGAGCCCTTACTTGGCTCCACATAGGGCCTGGTGTAGTTGAACGGTGGCTCCACCTTCAAACTCAGCATTTCACCTCCCATAGACCTGATGTAAATAAGTGTTGGGGAAGCTTCCGCGGGACTGCCCCGTCCAGGGTCTTCCAGGGCCAAACCAGGGGTGGGGCCAGATTCTTTCTCATCCCGACTCTTTAGTGGCGATGGTCCCACCGTCGTTGCTTCCACCCCATAATGACCTAGAATTCCTCCCTGGCCCTGAGGCCTACCCCTCCTACTAACGCCAGTTCCACAATGAGACCCCCTAAGAGGAGGTGAGCATCTCCTCCTCTGGCCATACCTGTCTTGGTCTCCTGACGCCAGGTAAGGAAAAGAATTCTGTGGTTCCACTGCTGTGAGGTGTCTGGCTCCCTTAGTCCTCAGAGTATTCACCTTGGTCTCTGGAAAGCCTAGAAACCCTCCCACTGCTGGCTTTAGG
The DNA here is from genome assembly GCA_033961575.1 of Aselliscus stoliczkanus. NCBI lineage: Eukaryota > Metazoa > Chordata > Mammalia > Chiroptera > Hipposideridae > Aselliscus > Aselliscus stoliczkanus. The sequence continues at coordinate 94,252,383 of CM066737.1, read as the reverse complement.
CCAACCCCCTTAGACTACCTCCCTCACCCCCTGTTACACCACAGGAAGAAGTGAGTATGTCACATCGTGTCAAAAATGCCCAGGTAAATCAGTGCACCCAGGAGGGGTGAGGTTCTGTGTGGTCCTCCCAGTTTTGAGGGTGGGGGTTTCCCTATGTCCTGACTCAGGGTCCTCACCTTGACTCCTGTCAGGTCCGGGAACTTCTTCCATGGCTTATCTGAGGACCCTCCCCTCAGACCAAGGCCCTCAAATCTGCCACACTTCTTGCAGAGTCAGTCTGAGAGCCCTGTCCAAGGCATCCCAGGGTTGATGGCTGGGGCAGTCTCTGTGACTCCTCACTGCTCTGGGCTCTGCAGTACCCTCCGCTGTCACTCAGGGCTCTGCTCTTGATTCCTGGCAGGGCCCGGAATGCTGCCCTGTAGTATCCTGGGTCTCAGAGAGGGAGAGTCGGGGAATGCCACATGAGGCTGTCCTGCCTGTGCCCTTCCAGGGATGACATCAGGATTCAGGCTCCTTGGGGCCTCTCTGTTCAGGGTAGGGCCATGCCCTCAGCACTCACTTGGGATCATTACCTTGATTCCTGGCAGGCCCTGGGACTCCTCTCTTTCTTTCAGCTTAAGGTCACCCACATGGACGAAAGCTCTCATGTCTTTGAGTACCCTGAGAATAAGTGAGGGGATGCTCAGCCTGACAGCCCTGCCTGGGCCTTCTGGGTCAGAGAGCACACAAAAACCAGTCTCTCTCCAGTTATCACGTGCCCTGTCTCATCAGTCCTCATTCATCAGAGTCTTCCTCCTGCCTCCTATCCTCTGGAAAGTCTTCCTGGGAAATGCTGCCTCCTTGAAAACTTTTGCTTTGTCTCCCTGCTGCAAACCCAGCAGAGAACGGGTTGAGTCCCAGGAGGGATGTGAGGTGGGGAAGCTGCAGCACGGGCAGAGGAGGGCCCAGGGCAGGTGTTGTGCTCTCAGATCTCTTCCTTCTCTTCGCTGGCCAGACTTGGCTCTTATCTGACTTGGCTTCTCGTAGATTTCCTTTCTACAGGGAAGAGGCTGAACCAAATGATTTTGTGATTCCCCGGTCTTTTGAGGTTTATTGAGATTTCCTTTGCAGATTATGATATTGTCACTGAATACCACCTTTTTCTTTCTTTATGCATACCCAACGGTTGTTTTGTATTTTTTCTGTGTATTCCCTGGGGTGTTTATAGCAAAACAATATTTTGAATATGAAGTCCTGCTTTTTGACACCTGAAATCTCTTTTGTGGTATGGAACAGTGAAGTGAGTTAAGCGACATGAGGTGTCTGTCAGACTTGGAGGAATGGCTCAGTGTAGGCTTTAGAGGAATTCAGGGCCAGGGTCTGTCACTTAGCAGTTTGAATTTGAGAATGTTCCAAGATCTTTATCTGCAGCGTGCGTCTGCTAGTATACATTCGCATATGTCATGTGATGGATATAAGCTACGTGGACAGTGTCAGGCAAAGTCTGGTGCGTTTAAGGAATGCTAGTTATTATAAACCTGATCGTGACCCCAGATTGTAACCACCTTCCCTCACAGAATTTTGTTTCCAGCTTCGGTTAAAGAATATGTAACTGTAAACTATAGAAACGCACGTTGGTCTACACTTAGTAGGCTGACTGCTGTCCTCAACCCCTGCCCCTCACCTCACTAGACATGGGAGGAGCTGTGTGACTTGGCCTTGGAGGGCGCACTGGCCTTGGCAATTCTGGCTGCCCTGGCTGCGGCTCTCTCATCCTCATCTCTCAAACCTCCTCATACAGGTTTGGGAAGGCACTCGGGGAAGTCTCATGGAGCCTGGCCATAATCTCCAGCACTTTACTCTTGGTGGTCTCAGCAGGGGCTCTCGGCCCCACAGGAACCTGTAGCGTGGAGGATCACCGTCAGGGATCTGGTAGGACTTCAGGTAGTTTTGCTGCACCAAGTCTTCTGTGATGGGCTCCAGGGCTCCCCATAGATGAGTGCTTCGTATCAGCATAACCGCCCATCATATTCAACTCTTCCCAGATCTCCTCGGTGGCGCGGTTGCCCTTCATGAAGTTCGGGCCCTGCAAATGCATTAGGAGACGGGTCTCGGTTAAGTCTCTGGCACCACTCAGACTCTCTCCTCTTTGCTGATGTCCAATTTGCTAACTAGGCCTTCAGAGTGACCAGTGGGGTTGACTTCCTTCATGTCAGGGCCACAGACCCGCTCATTCTGTCAGCGAATCTCAGGAGGATCTCAAGGAGGTGGCCCTTGTGCTTTCTCTTGACAATCTTCAGCAGTGCTGCCTTCCCAACAGTCTCTTTCATTCTATATGCAGGGGGTGCACCAGCAGTCCTGAATTCCTGGTTAGAGGACCTTTGCAAGTGGTCTCAGTGGGGCCGGGACATGGCAGGTGCGGTTACTTTCCTCATCTTGACTCTTGGCACCTTTATCGGAATTCGTGTATGAAACACCTGCAGCCGCCGTGGGGGTCAGTGGGGGTCCCTGAGGGTCCTGGGGAGTGCCAGAAGCAGGGGAGTTCAAGGGCACACCCCAGGAAATAGGAGAGATGGGTGAGGGGACTCTCCTCCTGCTGCTGAAGTGACCTGCGCACCCCCAAGACCCTCGGTCTCACTCTGGGCCTGACAGCATTTCCCCGGGCACGGAGCTTGCTCTTCTGACCCCAAGGCCCGGTGACACTGTTCAGGGGCAGCAGGCACCAGTGTGGGCTGTAGAGTAGGTGATGCCAGCACGTGGAGCAGGGAGACTGACGTGGTGTGTCCTCCTTAGTAGGGCGAAAGCAGCAGAAAGTGGGCATCGCCTCATATGACCACGGCCCAAGACACAAAGCTGTGGGAACAGGTTCGGGCCTTATGTTGGGCGTTCCCACTCAAGGATCTCACGCAGTGTCTTGAGATGGGCTCAAAAGAGGGCCTAAGTTTTCTCCCTCTGCTGACCTGGGACCACCCCACTCAGACTAAAACCCTCACTCCTCTGTTGCCTCTGAGTGGGACCTGACGGCGCCTCTTCCTGATATGTCTGCCTGGGTCCTCCCAGGGCTGACAATAAGGACGCTGTGGGGCCCCCACTGGTAGGAGGCGGTGTGTCCCACATGTGGCAACTGGATCAGGGTCAAGAGTGAGATTCTCTATGGGACCTCAGTGAGGTTCTGAGGTGGTGGCCCCTCAGTTCTCACTCAGTGGGGATCTGAATTTCTCCCTCGGGCCACCAAACACCTCCACATTCAGGTGAACATCTGCATTGAGTCCCCTGGGCTGGAGGTGAGGTGGCGACCTAGCTGATGACCGCTGCCCAGGGTTTGCCAGGGCTGGCAGATGGAGAGACTTGGTTGCTCCCCTCTGCTCTGGGTCAGTGCCCTCCTCAGGCCTCCCTCAGTATGCTCCGTATCTTGACTTGAAGCTATCCCCTCATACAAAGGCTGACAACTCCCTGAGACTCCCTGGGAAGAAGGGACGTTTGCCTCATCTGGCCAGAGCTGCCTGTGGTATCCCAAGGCTAACAGCACTGGAGCGATTCTGTGCTGCCCCCACTGTTACCCGGGAGGTGGTTCCTTCCAGTCTTCAAGGTCCTCACCTTGACACCTGGCAAAACCAGGAATTCCTCCCTCTGCTGACTTGAGGTTGCCCCCTCGATGAGGTCCCTCACCTCCACGAGATGCTCTGGAGGGAAGTATGATGCCTCACCTGACCAAGCCCAGGGCTCCGAGGTCCCACAATGGGTCAGGGCTCTAGGTCGCCCCCTCATTTCTGGGAAGGGTGCCCTTTTGCCACTTGGTGTCACTACCTGGACACTGTCAGGCTCTTTGCTGACACGATCCCCTCCCTCAGACACTGAGGGGTAGCCTCAGCCTGAAAACTCAACCTGTGGATGCCCAGGGCCAAGTGTTGAAGTGGATCTTTGTGTGGACCCATCTCTTCTGAGGTGGCTTACTGCCTCATCCCTCATTCAGGATTTTTACCTTGATGCCTGCCTTGGCATGGGATGCCACTCTCTGCTGAACAGGACAGCAACCCTGAAAACCAAGACCCTATTGCCTTGAATCCCTCCACGTAGAAGTCCGAGGGCCCATGATCCTGCCAGATGTTCCCTGGGCCTGCCAGGGCTAACCTCATGGAAGCGGTAGGTGCAGCCCCATCCCTTGTATGTTTATCAGGGTCTTCACCTTGACTGTGGACCCATCTTGGGACTCCATCCTCTGCTTCCCTGAGGCGATAGCCCTCAGGCCTACCTGATCACCTTCCTGGGACTTGCAAGACACGGGTCACTGTGCGCCATGTCTAGCCACAACTGTTTTGGTCTTTCAAGGGCTGACGGCTGGGGTGGGGCTCTATGGAACCCACTGAACTGGAGGTGGTGGTTCTCTTCGTGGGAAATGTCGCATCCCTACCAAAGTGAGCAGTTTCCTACTGCAAACCTGGCAGAGATTCGGTCCTGGTCCCAGGAGTCATGTGAGAGGAGCAGGCTGCGGCCAAATGCAGGGGCCCCAGACAAGGGGGTGAGTTGTCAAGAGAAACAAAGAGAACAAAACTCACCCAGCCCTTCTTTCTCAGACTTAGCCTCTTACGTGACTTCTGTAGTACAAGATTTACTTTCCACAGGGGGGAGGCTACCCAGGATGATGTTTGAGGCGCCAATCTTTGGAGATTAACCGACTGTGCATATGTACATGATCATACTGTCACTATCATTGCTCTTTTCCTTTATTCATACTTCCCATTTATATTGGTATTCTTATTGCTCTGCCTATAATATTGTAATCCACTGCTTTGTGTGTACAAAGACTTCGGTTTTGTCCCCCGAGACACATCCTTGGAGCTCTGATAGAGAAATAGTCAGTTAAAAGACACAAAGTCAGACTTAGGCCGGGACGACTGGAAAAATGTGAACTTTACACAAATTCAAAACAGGGAACTAGTCCCAGCTCTGTCACTTATCAGCCTAGTGAAGTTTAAAAATTTCAAAGTTATCCATCTGTAAAGGGAGTCTGGTAGCCTTATCTTGTAGAAATGTTGGAATCGACATACTGTATTATAGAGGACTTGAGATGCTGATTGGAAAATAGTGGGTCCTTCATAATTGGCCGATATTACATGTTTGTTGTCTTTATTTTTACTTTTTTATTTAGCTGAGCCATCCTGCCACCTGTTGGCAGCTCAGTGGCAGCTCAGCTTGGGCTAGGCATCGAACTGCTGTTGCTCAGATCCCAGATCGCACTCTTGAGCGAGCTCTTAACCAACTGTGCCACTTTGCCGGCCCTATATGGTTTTTGTGTGTGTGTGTGGTTTTTTTTCTTGAGAGCAGTGTCACTGGCCCTCACATGTGGGACCGAACCGGGGCCGCTGGCTTCCCAAGCCAGCGCTTAACCACCGCACCACTCGGCCGGCCCTATTTTGAATCCCCAAAATAAGAAGTTCCCATCAGAGTTTTTTCCTTAATCCAGTACATTTCAGACAATATGCTGTGAGCTGCAACAAGCTTTCTTTAATAAGCTGAGCAAATCCAGGTAGATAGTTTTAGTCTTACAAAAAGGAAGACTAAAAGGAATAAGGCAAACCAAACATTGAACACAGCGAAATTTTATTTTTTTATTTTTTTCCTCTATTTTGAGATCCCAAATATTTTACTTTGGGATTCTTTTACATCTCCCTGAAAATCCTGTTTCAATGCCATGTTACATTATCTAGATAATGAACAAAGTATTGATATTTTCAATTTGTCTTACAAATTTCAAAACTGTAACATTCAACCCTTTATAACAGCAAAATTGTGAGAGCCATAGCATTCACATGTTTATATTCTGAGGGTTCTAAACCTTCATTTAAAGGAACAACATTGGAAAAAATACTACGTATCTATATCAGTCTATTTATCTATCTCTCTGTTTTTACCTAGGGATTACTCATGAGGAAAAGGGCAAAGCAGATTAACATTGTGTTAAAACGAAACCGACCTTGAGTACAATTTGTCTTAAAAATTCCAAAATTGTAATATTCAGACCCTTTAAATAGGAAAACTATGACAGCCATGTCATTTAAATATGTATATTTTGAAGATTCTAAACCTTCCTGAAAGGACATAACGTTTGAAAAAATATTACATATATACATATACCTATATCTATACCTATACCTAATCTATCTTTACCTAGAAGTTACTCATGAGGAAAAAGGAAAAGCAGACAAACATTCTCTTAAAACTAAACTGACCTCAACCACCCACTACTTAGCAGGCTGACTGCTCTCTTCAACCCCGGGTGAAAAGCCTGCCACACACCTCACTAGATGTAGGAGGAGTTGTGTGACTAGGCCTTGGAAGGCGCGCTGGCTGGGGCTCTCAGCCCTGCTTTCTCCTTCTCATCTCTCAAAGCCTCCTCATACAGGCTTGGGAAGGCACTAGGGACGGTATCCTTGATCTTGGCAATCATCTCCAGCACTTTCATCTTGGTGGTCTCAGCGTGGGCTCTGGGGCCCCACAGGAACTCGTAGCGTGGAGGATCACTGCCGGGCACCTGGCGGTACTCCAGGTAGTTTGGCTGCACGAAATCTTCGGTCAGAGTCTTCTTGGGCTCCCCGAACAGGATGTGCTTCCTCCCAGCATAGAGCCCCAACACATTGAGGAATTCCCAGATCTCCTCCTCGGTGGCGCGGTTGCCCTTCACGAATATCACGCCCAGGATATTCATCAGGAGACCCGTCTTGGGCTCACTCCTTTCTGTGCCCTGACTTCCCTCACTGGGGAGGCCCAGCATGTTGATAAGGGCATAGGAGCGATTGCTGGAGTCGACTTCCTTCAACTCGAGGCCATAGACCACCTCCAGGCGCACACAGGCTCTCCGGAGGATCTCAGGCAACTTCTTCTTGTCCTTCTTTTTTGCCACTTTTACCATTTGTGCCCACGTGATGCGCTCATTCATTTTATACTTCTCCAGCAGCAACCGCGCCAGCGTGATTGCCTTGCTGGTCAGACGATCTCTGGGAACATTCGGGGTGGGCCATGCTGCAGAGGAGGTGCTTGTGCTCTGCTCACCTAGGCTCTGGGCACCTACATCAGATCTTGGGGATAAGACACCTGCCTGAGGAGAATAAGTGGCTGAGGCTCCCTGAGGTTCCTGGAAAGGGCCAGGAGCAGGGGAGCTTGGGGGAGAACCCTCAGAAACAGGAGCAGAGGGGCACTCTTCTGCTGCTGCTGCAGCGGCCTGATCAACTCTGAGACTCTCAGTCTCAACTCGACCCTGGTGGCGTTTCCCGCGTGCACGGGGCTTACTCTTCCGACCCCGAGGCATGATGACCCAGGTCAGGCACAGCAGGCACCAGTGTGGGCAGAGTAGGTGATGTCAGCACCTGGGGGAGGAAGAGTGAGATGGTGTGTGCACCTTTGCAGGGGGTTTCCACCTTGCCCTCACAAAGGCCGCCTGTGAAGGTCTGAGGGCAGTCAGTGCTCTAGGAACCCACAGGGCTCCTTCCTGATTAGCCTGGCTCTCCATAACCCTGCAGAGCAGGTTGGAGAACCGAGGACACGGCCATACAGCCCTACCTAGAGTTACTGGGGTGACAGCAGGGCCTGGCAAGGGGGAACCATGGGTTCTGGGTTTGGGAAGTGTTTGTGAGTTCACAGTCAGGATCATTGTGTTAATTTTGGGAAGACACTCCCCTCCCTCACTCCCTTCTGCTGCAGTCAGGTAGACACTTTAAACCCAGGACCAGCATCTCTCAGAGACCCTCCTTGAAGGACAGTAGCTAAGGATGCTGAGGTGTCTTCTGTGTTTGGGTTAGTGGTCACGTGCAGCGATTGTGTTCCTCACCATGACACCAATGCCAGTGTCCCCTCTGCTGACCTGCTGCCAGCCCCTTAGCCCAGGCCCCCACCCCCATGATCTCCCAGAGCAAAGGGAGAAAGCTCGGAGGGCTTTACACCTGCCGGGACCCTCCAATGCCAGTGTCCCCTCTGCTGACCTGCTGCCAGCCCCTTAGCCCAGGCCCCCACCCACAAGACCTCCCAGAGCAAAGGGACAAAGCTCGGAGGGCTTTACAGCTCCCGGACCCGCCCACGAAATGGCGGCGGCGATCGGGCGTGGCTGCCTTCTCGGGTCTGGGGTCCCCTCACTCCTCTCGAGGGCCCCGTGTCTCACTCTGTAGATTTCTCCCTCTGCTGAGCTGAGCCAGAGTCCAGCAGCCTCGGGCCGAGGCCTTTATTCCCTGAGACCGCGCGGCAGGAGCCGAAGGACATGGGGCCTAACCGCCATGCTGGGGCCTCCGGGCAGACAGAGGGGTGCGCGCGGGGCGGGGCACTGGGTGGCTGCGTCTTTTCACGGGGGAAGCGGATTGGCATTGTCGGGGCATGTCCCCGCACTCCTACCTTAGGACACCTCGCACCTTGATGTTCAGAAGGCAAGGGAGGCCTCCTTCCAGTCACCTACGCCGCAGCTCTGGGACAAGGCCTCACTCCGGTCAGCCTGGCTCAGTGGCGCTAGGGCGGAGCCACTTCCAGTGCGTGGAACTGGGCGGGGCCACGTATTGTGCGCTTGTCTGGGCGGGGCCACTTCCAGTGCGTGGATCTGGGCGGGGCCCCTCCCAGTGTGTAGGTCTGGGCGGAGCCACTTCCTGTGTGTGGGTCTGGGCGGGTTGGGGGTGGAGGGAGGGTAAGGGGGGTCCGGGGAGGGGTAAGAGGAGGGAAGTCAGGGGCTGAGGAGGGCTGGGTAGGGTCCCGCAGGGCTGGCACACAGGGCCTTTCATCCACTCTAAGCAGGTCCTGGGGCTTCTCCATGTGCCCAGTAGGAAATGTTCAGGGTCGGAGCCAAGCAGCCATGCATGGGGCCTCCCAAAACAGACGGTAATGGGGGCTCCCCTCAGTCCTCTCAGTGTCTTCCTTTGACTCCTGTGGGTGCTGATCCACCTCCCATGTGTCCACCTGAGGTCCATCCGTCACATCCAAGACCGCAACTCCCTCACACTGCTGATGTGGGTCATTTTCGGCCTGCAAATACCGCCTTGGTTATAAGGAAGGTTCCCTTTGCAGTTTTCCTCAAGGCCACTGCTCCAAAAACCCACAGGGCTCTGTTCTCGTCAGCCTGTCCCCTTTAGGCTGTGACCTGTGTGCTCTGACTCAGGCATACTGAGGGCAGTGGCTGTCAGTCTTTCAGTTTCAGAAGTCTCTTATTTCTTGTTCAAGAGCATCATTCACCTGGTGCAAGTCATGGAACCCACGACAAGAAAGTGAAGGGGATCCTCAGGTTACCACTGCTGCCCACGTGACCCCAGTACTGACTGCTCAGTGGGGACCTTTCTGTCCTGGTCAATTTTGGGTCCTCAGTCCTCGTTAAGAGCCCTTACTTGGCTCCACATAGGGCCTGGTGTAGTTGAACGGTGGCTCCACCTTCAAACTCAGCATTTCACCTCCCATAGACCTGATGTAAATAAGTGTTGGGGAAGCTTCCGCGGGACTGCCCCGTCCAGGGTCTTCCAGGGCCAAACCAGGGGTGGGGCCAGATTCTTTCTCATCCCGACTCTTTAGTGGCGATGGTCCCACCGTCGTTGCTTCCACCCCATAATGACCTAGAATTCCTCCCTGGCCCTGAGGCCTACCCCTCCTACTAACGCCAGTTCCACAATGAGACCCCTAAGAGGAGGTGAGCATCTCCTCCTCTGGCCATACCTGTCTTGGTCTCCTGACGCCAGGTAAGGAAAAGAATTCTGTGGTTCCACTGCTGTGAGGTGTCTGGCTCCCTTAGTCCTCAGAGTATTCACCTTGGTCTCTGGAAAGCCTAGAAACCCTCCCACTGCTGGCTTTAGGCCAACCCCCTTAGACTACCTCCCTCACCCCCTGTTACACCACAGGAAGAAGTGAGTATGTCACATCGTGTCAAAAATGCCCAGGTAAATCAGTGCACCCAGGAGGGGTGAGGTTCTGTGTGGTCCTCCCAGTTTTGAGGGTGGGGGTTTCCGTATGTCCTGACTCAGGGTCCTCACCTTGACTCCTGTCAGGTCCGGGAACTTCTTCCATGGCTTATCTGAGGACCCTCCCCTCAGACCAAGGCCCTCAAATCTGCCACACTTCTTGCAGAGTCAGTCTGAGAGCCCTGTCCAAGGCATCCCAGGGTTGATGGCTGGGGCAGTCTCTGTGACTCCTCACTGCTCTGGGCTCTGCAGTACCCTCCGCTGTCACTCAGGGCTCTGCTCTTGATTCCTGGCAGGGCCCGGAATGCTGCCCTGTAGTATCCTGGGTCTCAGAGAGGGAGAGTCGGGAATGCCACATGAGGCTGTCCTGCCTGTGCCCTTCCAGGGATGACATCAGGATTCAGGCTCCTTGGGGCCTCTCTGTTCAGGGTAGGGCCATGCCCTCAGCACTCACTTGGGATCATTACCTTGATTCCTGGCAGGCCCTGGGACTCCTCTCTTTCTTTCAGCTTAAGGTCACCCACATGGACGAAAGCTCTCATGTCTTTGAGTACCCTGAGAATAAGTGAGGGGATGCTCAGCCTGACAGCCCTGCCTGGGCCTTCTGGGTCAGAGAGCACACAAAAACCAGTCTCTCTCCAGTTATCACGTGCCCTGTCTCATCAGTCCTCATTCATCAGAGTCTTCCTCCTGCCTCCTATCCTCTGAAAGTCTTCCTGGGAAATGCTGCCTCCTTGAAAACTTTTGCTTTGTCTCCCTGCTGCAAACCCAGCAGAGAACGGGTTGAGTCCCAGGAGGGATGTGAGGTGGGGAAGCTGCAGCACGGGCAGAGGAGGGCCCAGGGCAGGTGTTGTGCTCTCAGATCTCTTCCTTCTCTTCGCTGGCCAGACTTGGCTCTTATCTGACTTGGCTTCTCGTAGATTTCCTTTCTACAGGGAAGAGGCTGAACCAAATGATTTTGTGATTCCCCGGTCTTTTGAGGTTTATTGAGATTTCCTTTGCAGATTATGATATTGTCACTGAATACCACCTTTTTCTTTCTTTATGCATACCCAACGGTTGTTTTGTATTTTTTCTGCGTATTCCCTGGGGTGTTTATAGCAAAACAATATTTTGAATATGAAGTCCTGCTTTTTGACACCTGAAATCTCTTTTGTGGTATGGAACAGTGAAGTGAGTTAAGCGACATGAGGTGTCTGTCAGACTTGGAGGAATGGCTCAGTGTAGGCTTTAGAGGAATTCAGGGCCAGGGTCTGTCACTTAGCAGTTTGAATTTGAGAATGTTCCAAGATCTTTATCTGCAGCGTGCGTCTGCTAGTATACATTCGCATATGTCATGTGATGGATATAAGCTACGTGGACAGTGTCAGGCAAAGTCTGGTGCGTTTAAGGAATGCTAGTTATTATAAACCTGATCGTGACCCCAGATTGTAACCACCTTCCCTCACAGAATTTTGTTTCCAGCTTCGGTTAAAGAATATGTAACTGTAAACTATAGAAACGCACGTTGGTCTACACTTAGTAGGCTGACTGCTGTCCTCAACCCCTGCCCCTCACCTCACTAGACATGGGAGGAGCTGTGTGACTTGGCCTTGGAGGGCGCACTGGCCTTGGCAATTCTGGCTGCCCTGGCTGCGGCTCTCTCATCCTCATCTCTCAAACCTCCTCATACAGGTTTGGGAAGGCACTCGGGGAAGTCTCATGGAGCCTGGCCATAATCTCCAGCACTTTACTCTTGGTGGTCTCAGCAGGGGCTCTCGGGCCCCACAGGAACCTGTAGCGTGGAGGATCACCGTCAGGGATCTGGTAGGACTTCAGGTAGTTTTGCTGCACCAAGTCTTCTGTGATGGGCTCCAGGGCTCCCCATAGATGAGTGCTTCGTATCAGCATAACCGCCCATCATATTCAACTCTTCCCAGATCTCCTCGGTGGCGCGGTTGCCCTTCATGAAGTTCGGGCCCTGCAAATGCATTAGGAGACGGGTCTCGGTTAAGTCTCTGGCACCACTCAGACTCTCTCCTCTTTGCTGATGTCCAATTTGCTAACTAGGCCTTCAGAGTGACCAGTGGGGTTGACTTCCTTCATGTCAGGGCCACAGACCCGCTCATTCTGTCAGCGAATCTCAGGAGGATCTCAAGGAGGTGGCCCTTGTGCTTTCTCTTGACAATCTTCAGCAGTGCTGCCTTCCCAACAGTCTCTTTCATTCTATATGCAGGGGGTGCACCAGCAGTCCTGAATTCCTGGTTAGAGGACCTTTGCAAGTGGTCTCAGTGGGGCCGGGACATGGCAGGTGCGGTTACTTTCCTCATCTTGACTCTTGGCACCTTTATCGGAATTCGTGTATGAAACACCTGCAGCCGCCGTGGGGGTCAGTGGGGGTCCCTGAGGGTCCTGGGGAGTGCCAGAAGCAGGGGAGTTCAAGGGCACACCCCAGGAAATAGGAGAGATGGGTGAGGGGACTCTCCTCCTGCTGCTGAAGTGACCTGCGCACCCCAAGACCCTCGGTCTCACTCTGGGCCTGACAGCATTTCCCCGGGCACGGAGCTTGCTCTTCTGACCCCAAGGCCCGGTGACACTGTTCAGGGGCAGCAGGCACCAGTGTGGGCTGTAGAGTAGGTGATGCCAGCACGTGGAGCAGGGAGACTGACGTGGTGTGTCCTCCTTAGTAGGGCGAAAGCAGCAGAAAGTGGGCATCGCCTCATATGACCACGGCCCAAGACACAAAGCTGTGGGAACAGGTTCGGGCCTTATGTTGGGCGTTCCCACTCAAGGATCTCACGCAGTGTCTTGAGATGGGCTCAAAAGAGGGCCTAAGTTTTCTCCCTCTGCTGACCTGGGACCACCCCACTCAGACTAAAACCCTCACTCCTCTGTTGCCTCTGAGTGGGACCTGACGGCGCCTCTTCCTGATATGTCTGCCTGGGTCCTCCCAGGGCTGACAATAAGGACGCTGTGGGGCCCCCACTGGTAGGAGGCGGTGTGTCCCACATGTGGCAACTGGATCAGGGTCAAGAGTGAGATTCTCTATGGGACCTCAGTGAGGTTCTGAGGTGGTGGCCCCCTCAGTTCTCACTCAGTGGGGATCTGAATTTCTCCCTCGGGCCACCAAACACCTCCACATTCAGGTGAACATCTGCATTGAGTCCCCTGGGCTGGAGGTGAGGTGGCGACCTAGCTGATGACCGCTGCCCAGGGTTTGCCAGGGCTGGCAGATGGAGAGACTTGGTTGCTCCCCTCTGCTCTGGGTCAGTGCCCTCCTCAGGCCTCCCTCAGTATGCTCCGTATCTTGACTTGAAGCTATCCCCTCATACAAAGGCTGACAACTCCCTGAGACTCCCTGGGAAGAAGGGACGTTTGCCTCATCTGGCCAGAGCTGCCTGTGGTATCCCAAGGCTAACAGCACTGGAGCGATTCTGTGCTGCCCCCACTGTTACCCGGGAGGTGGTTCCTTCAGTCTTCAAGGTCCTCACCTTGACACCTGGCAAAACCAGGAATTCCTCCCTCTGCTGACTTGAGGTTGCCCCCTCGATGAGGTCCCTCACCTCCACGAGATGCTCTGGAGGGAAGTATGATGCCTCACCTGACCAAGCCCAGGGCTCCGAGGTCCCACAATGGGTCAGGGCTCTAGGTCGCCCCCTCATTTCTGGGAAGGGTGCCCTTTTGCCACTTGGTGTCACTACCTGGACACTGTCAGGCTCTTTGCTGACACGATCCCCTCCCTCAGACACTGAGGGGTAGCCTCAGCCTGAAAACTCAACCTGTGGATGCCCAGGGCCAAGTGTTGAAGTGGATCTTTGTGTGGACCCATCTCTTCTGAGGTGGCTTACTGCCTCATCCCTCATACAGGATTTTTTACCTTGATGCCTGCCTTGGCATGGGATGCCACTCTCTGCTGAACAGGACAGCAACCCTGAAAACCAAGACCCTATTGCCTTGAATCCCTCCACGTAGAAGTCCGAGGGCCCATGATCCTGCCAGATGTTCCCTGGGCCTGCCAGGGCTAACCTCATGGAAGCGGTAGGTGCAGCCCCATCCCTTGTATGTTTATCAGGGTCTTCACCTTGACTGTGGACCCATCTTGGGACTCCATCCTCTGCTTCCCTGAGGCGATAGCCCTCAGGCCTACCTGATCACCTTCCTGGGACTTGCAAGACACGGGTCACTGTGCGCCATGTCTAGCCACAACTGTTTTGGTCTTTCAAGGGCTGACGGCTGGGGTGGGGCTCTATGGAACCCACTGAACTGGAGGTGGTGGTTCTCTTCGTGGGAAATGTCGCATCCCTACCAAAGTGAGCAGTTTCCTACTGCAAACCTGGCAGAGATTCGGTCCTGGTCCCAGGAGTCATGTGAGAGGAGCAGGCTGCGGCCAAATGCAGGGGCCCCAGACAAGGGGTGAGTTGTCAAGAGAAACAAAGAGAACAAAACTCACCCAGCCCTTCTTTCTCAGACTTAGCCTCTTACGTGACTTCTGTAGTACAAGATTTACTTTCCACAGGGGGGAGGCTACCCAGGATGATGTTTGAGGCGCCAATCTTTGGAGATTAACCGACTGTGCATATGTACATGATCATACTGTCACTATCATTGCTCTTTTCCTTTATTCATACTTCCCATTTATATTGGTATTCTTATTGCTCTGCCTATAATATTGTAATCCACTGCTTTGTGTGTACAAAGACTTCGGTTTTGTCCCCGAGACACATCCTTGGAGCTCTGATAGAGAAATAGTCAGTTAAAAGACACAAAGTCAGACTTAGGCCGGGACGACTGGAAAAATGTGAACTTTACACAAATTCAAAACAGGGAACTAGTCCCAGCTCTGTCACTTATCAGCCTAGTGAAGTTTAAAAATTTCAAAGTTATCCATCTGTAAAGGGAGTCTGGTAGCCTTATCTTGTAGAAATGTTGGAATCGACATACTGTATTATAGAGGACTTGAGATGCTGATTGGAAAATAGTGGGTCCTTCATAATTGGCCGATATTACATGTTTGTTGTCTTTATTTTTACTTTTTTATTTAGCTGAGCCATCCTGCCACCTGTTGGCAGCTCAGTGGCAGCTCAGCTTGGGCTAGGCATCGAACTGCTGTTGCTCAGATCCCAGATCGCACTCTTGAGCGAGCTCTTAACCAACTGTGCCACTTTGCCGGCCCTATATGGTTTCTGTGTGTGTGTGTGGTTTTTTTTCTTGAGAGCAGTGTCACTGGCCCTCACATGTGGGACCGAACCGGGGCCGCTGGCTTCCCAAGCCAGCGCTTAACCACCGCACCACTCGGCCGGCCCTATTTTGAATCCCCAAAATAAGAAGTTCCCATCAGAGTTTTTCCTTAATCCAGTACATTTCAGACAATATGCTGTGAGCTGCAACAAGCTTTCTTTAATAAGCTGAGCAAATCCAGGTAGATAGTTTTAGTCTTACAAAAAGGAAGACTAAAAGGAATAAGGCAAACCAAACATTGAACACAGCGAAATTTTATTTTTTTATTTTTTTCCTCTATTTTGAGATCCCAAATATTTTACTTTGGGATTCTTTTACATCTCCCTGAAAATCCTGTTTCAATGCCATGTTACATTATCTAGATAATGAACAAAGTATTGATATTTTCAATTTGTCTTACAAATTTCAAAACTGTAACATTCAACCCTTTATAACAGCAAAATTGTGAGAGCCATAGCATTCACATGTTTATATTCTGAGGGTTCTAAACCTTCATTTAAAGGAACAACATTGGAAAAAAATACTACGTATCTATATCAGTCTATTTATCTATCTCTCTGTTTTTACCTAGGGATTACTCATGAGGAAAAGGGCAAAGCAGATTAACATTGTGTTAAAACGAAACCGACCTTGAGTACAATTTGTCTTAAAAATTCCAAAATTGTAATATTCAGACCCTTTAAATAGGAAAACTATGACAGCCATGTCATTTAAATATGTATATTTTGAAGATTCTAAACCTTCCTGAAAGGACATAACGTTTGAAAAAATATTACATATATACATATACCTATATCTATACCTATACCTAATCTATCTTTACCTAGAAGTTACTCATGAGGAAAAAGGAAAAGCAGACAAACATTCTCTTAAAACTAAACTGACCTCAACCACCCACTACTTAGCAGGCTGACTGCTCTCTTCAACCCCCGGGTGAAAAGCCTGCCACACACCTCACTAGATGTAGGAGGAGTTGTGTGACTAGGCCTTGGAAGGCGCGCTGGCTGGGGCTCTCAGCCCTGCTTTCTCCTTCTCATCTCTCAAAGCCTCCTCATACAGGCTTGGGAAGGCACTAGGGACGGTATCCTTGATCTTGGCAATCATCTCCAGCACTTTCATCTTGGTGGTCTCAGCGTGGGCTCTGGGGCCCCACAGGAACTCGTAGCGTGGAGGATCACTGCCGGGCACCTGGCGGTACTCCAGGTAGTTTGGCTGCACGAAATCTTCGGTCAGAGTCTTCTTGGGCTCCCCGAACAGGATGTGCTTCCTCCCAGCATAGAGCCCCAACACATTGAGGAATTCCCAGATCTCCTCCTCGGTGGCGCGGTTGCCCTTCACGAATATCACGCCCAGGATATTCATCAGGAGACCCGTCTTGGGCTCACTCCTTTCTGTGCCCTGACTTCCCTCACTGGGGAGGCCCAGCATGTTGATAAGGGCATAGGAGCGATTGCTGGAGTCGACTTCCTTCAACTCGAGGCCATAGACCACCTCCAGGCGCACACAGGCTCTCCGGAGGATCTCAGGCAACTTCTTCTTGTCCTTCTTTTTTGCCACTTTTACCATTTGTGCCCACGTGATGCGCTCATTCATTTTATACTTCTCCAGCAGCAACCGCGCCAGCGTGATTGCCTTGCTGGTCAGACGATCTCTGGGAACATTCGGGGTGGGCCATGCTGCAGAGGAGGTGCTTGTGCTCTGCTCACCTAGGCTCTGGGCACCTACATCAGATCTTGGGGATAAGACACCTGCCTGAGGAGAATAAGTGGCTGAGGCTCCCTGAGGTTCCTGGAAAGGGCCAGGAGCAGGGGAGCTTGGGGGAGAACCCTCAGAAACAGGAGCAGAGGGGCACTCTTCTGCTGCTGCTGCAGCGGCCTGATCAACTCTGAGACTCTCAGTCTCAACTCGACCCTGGTGGCGTTTCCCGCGTGCACGGGGCTTACTCTTCCGACCCCGAGGCATGATGACCCAGGTCAGGCACAGCAGGCACCAGTGTGGGCAGAGTAGGTGATGTCAGCACCTGGGGGAGGAAGAGTGAGATGGTGTGTGCACCTTTGCAGGGGGTTTCCACCTTGCCCTCACAAAGGCCGCCTGTGAAGGTCTGAGGGCAGTCAGTGCTCTAGGAACCCACAGGGCTCCTTCCTGATTAGCCTGGCTCTCCATAACCCTGCAGAGCAGGTTGGAGAACCGAGGACACGGCCATACAGCCCTACCTAGAGTTACTGGGGTGACAGCAGGGCCTGGCAAGGGGGAACCATGGGTTCTGGGTTTGGGAAGTGTTTGTGAGTTCACAGTCAGGATCATTGTGTTAATTTTGGGAAGACACTCCCCTCCCTCACTCCCTTCTGCTGCAGTCAGGTAGACACTTTAAACCCAGGACCAGCATCTCTCAGAGACCCTCCTTGAAGGACAGTAGCTAAGGATGCTGAGGTGTCTTCTGTGTTTGGGTTAGTGGTCACGTGCAGCGATTGTGTTCCTCACCATGACACCAATGCCAGTGTCCCCTCTGCTGACCTGCTGCCAGCCCCTTAGCCCAGGCCCCCACCCCCATGATCTCCCAGAGCAAAGGGAGAAAGCTCGGAGGGCTTTACACCTGCCGGGACCCTCCAATGCCAGTGTCCCCTCTGCTGACCTGCTGCCAGCCCCTTAGCCCAGGCCCCCACCCACAAGACCTCCCAGAGCAAAGGGACAAAGCTCGGAGGGCTTTACAGCTCCCGGACCCGCCCACGAAATGGCGGCGGCGATCGGGCGTGGCTGCCTTCTCGGGTCTGGGGTCCCCTCACTCCTCTCGAGGGCCCCGTGTCTCACTCTGTAGATTTCTCCCTCTGCTGAGCTGAGCCAGAGTCCAGCAGCCTCGGGCCGAGGCCTTTATTCCCTGAGACCGCGCGGCAGGAGCCGAAGGACATGGGGCCTAACCGCCATGCTGGGGCCTCCCGGGCAGACAGAGGGGTGCGCGCGCGGGCGGGGCACTGGGTGGCTGCGTCTTTTCACGGGGGAAGCGGATTGGCATTGTCGGGGCATGTCCCCGCACTCCTACCTTAGGACACCTCGCACCTTGATGTTCAGAAGGCAAGGGAGGCCTCCTTCCAGTCACCTACGCCGCAGCTCTGGGACAAGGCCTCACTCCGGTCAGCCTGGCTCAGTGGCGCTAGGGCGGAGCCACTTCCAGTGCGTGGAACTGGGCGGGGCCACGTATTGTGCGCTTGTCTGGGCGGGGCCACTTCCAGTGCGTGGATCTGGGCGGGGCCCCTCCCAGTGTGTAGGTCTGGGCGGAGCCACTTCCTGTGTGTGGGTCTGGGCGGGTTGGGGGGGGAGGGAGGGTAAGGGGGGGGAGGGAGGGTAAGGGGGGTCCGGGGAGGGGTAAGAGGAGGGAAGTCAGGGGCTGAGGAGGGCTGGGTAGGGTCCCGCAGGGCTGGCACACAGGGCCTTTCATCCACTCTAAGCAGGTCCTGGGGCTTCTCCATGTGCCCAGTAGGAAATGTTCAGGGTCGGAGCCAAGCAGCCATGCATGGGGCCTCCCAAAACAGACGGTAATGGGGGCTCCCCTCAGTCCTCTCAGTGTCTTCCTTTGACTCCTGTGGGTGCTGATCCACCTCCCATGTGTCCACCTGAGGTCCATCCGTCACATCCAAGACCGCAACTCCCTCACACTGCTGATGTGGGTCATTTTCGGCCTGCAAATACCGCCTTGGTTATAAGGAAGGTTCCCTTTGCAGTTTTCCTCAAGGCCACTGCTCCAAAAACCCACAGGGCTCTGTTCTCGTCAGCCTGTCCCCTTTAGGCTGTGACCTGTGTGCTCTGACTCAGGCATACTGAGGGCAGTGGCTGTCAGTCTTTCAGTTTCAGAAGTCTCTTATTTCTTGTTCAAGAGCATCATTCACCTGGTGCAAGTCATGGAACCCACGACAAGAAAGTGAAGGGGATCCTCAGGTTACCACTGCTGCCCACGTGACCCCAGTACTGACTGCTCAGTGGGGACCTTTCTGTCCTGGTCAATTTTGGGTCCTCAGTCCTCGTTAAGAGCCCTTACTTGGCTCCACATAGGGCCTGGTGTAGTTGAACGGTGGCTCCACCTTCAAACTCAGCATTTCACCTCCCATAGACCTGATGTAAATAAGTGTTGGGGAAGCTTCCGCGGGACTGCCCCGTCCAGGGTCTTCCAGGGCCAAACCAGGGGTGGGGCCAGATTCTTTCTCATCCCGACTCTTTAGTGGCGATGGTCCCACCGTCGTTGCTTCCACCCCATAATGACCTAGAATTCCTCCCTGGCCCTGAGGCCTACCCCTCCTACTAACGCCAGTTCCACAATGAGACCCCCTAAGAGGAGGTGAGCATCTCCTCCTCTGGCCATACCTGTCTTGGTCTCCTGACGCCAGGTAAGGAAAAGAATTCTGTGGTTCCACTGCTGTGAGGTGTCTGGCTCCCTTAGTCCTCAGAGTATTCACCTTGGTCTCTGGAAAGCCTAGAAACCCTCCCACTGCTGGCTTTAGGCCAACCCCCTTAGACTACCTCCCTCACCCCCTGTTACACCACAGGAAGAAGTGAGTATGTCACATCGTGTCAAAAATGCCCAGGTAAATCAGTGCACCCAGGAGGGGTGAGGTTCTGTGTGGTCCTCCCAGTTTTGAGGGTGGGGGTTTCCGTATGTCCTGACTCAGGGTCCTCACCTTGACTCCTGTCAGGTCCGGGAACTTCTTCCATGGCTTATCTGAGGACCCTCCCCTCAGACCAAGGCCCTCAAATCTGCCACACTTCTTGCAGAGTCAGTCTGAGAGCCCTGTCCAAGGCATCCCAGGGTTGATGGCTGGGGCAGTCTCTGTGACTCCTCACTGCTCTGGGCTCTGCAGTACCCTCCGCTGTCACTCAGGGCTCTGCTCTTGATTCCTGGCAGGGCCCGGAATGCTGCCCTGTAGTATCCTGGGTCTCAGAGAGGGAGAGTCGGGGAATGCCACATGAGGCTGTCCTGCCTGTGCCCTTCCAGGGATGACATCAGGATTCAGGCTCCTTGGGGCCTCTCTGTTCAGGGTAGGGCCATGCCCTCAGCACTCACTTGGGATCATTACCTTGATTCCTGGCAGGCCCTGGGACTCCTCTCTTTCTTTCAGCTTAAGGTCACCCACATGGACGAAAGCTCTCATGTCTTTGAGTACCCTGAGAATAAGTGAGGGGATGCTCAGCCTGACAGCCCTGCCTGGGCCTTCTGGGTCAGAGAGCACACAAAAACCAGTCTCTCTCCAGTTATCACGTGCCCTGTCTCATCAGTCCTCATTCATCAGAGTCTTCCTCCTGCCTCCTATCCTCTGAAAGTCTTCCTGGGAAATGCTGCCTCCTTGAAAACTTTTGCTTTGTCTCCCTGCTGCAAACCCAGCAGAGAACGGGTTGAGTCCCAGGAGGGATGTGAGGTGGGGAAGCTGCAGCACGGGCAGAGGAGGGCCCAGGGCAGGTGTTGTGCTCTCAGATCTCTTCCTTCTCTTCGCTGGCCAGACTTGGCTCTTATCTGACTTGGCTTCTCGTAGATTTCCTTTCTACAGGGAAGAGGCTGAACCAAATGATTTTGTGATTCCCCGGTCTTTTGAGGTTTATTGAGATTTCCTTTGCAGATTATGATATTGTCACTGAATACCACCTTTTTCTTTCTTTATGCATACCCAACGGTTGTTTTGTATTTTTTCTGCGTATTCCCTGGGGTGTTTATAGCAAAACAATATTTTGAATATGAAGTCCTGCTTTTTGACACCTGAAATCTCTTTTGTGGTATGGAACAGTGAAGTGAGTTAAGCGACATGAGGTGTCTGTCAGACTTGGAGGAATGGCTCAGTGTAGGCTTTAGAGGAATTCAGGGCCAGGGTCTGTCACTTAGCAGTTTGAATTTGAGAATGTTCCAAGATCTTTATCTGCAGCGTGCGTCTGCTAGTATACATTCGCATATGTCATGTGATGGATATAAGCTACGTGGACAGTGTCAGGCAAAGTCTGGTGCGTTTAAGGAATGCTAGTTATTATAAACCTGATCGTGACCCCAGATTGTAACCACCTTCCCTCACAGAATTTTGTTTCCAGCTTCGGTTAAAGAATATGTAACTGTAAACTATAGAAACGCACGTTGGTCTACACTTAGTAGGCTGACTGCTGTCCTCAACCCCTGCCCCTCACCTCACTAGACATGGGAGGAGCTGTGTGACTTGGCCTTGGAGGGCGCACTGGCCTTGGCAATTCTGGCTGCCCTGGCTGCGGCTCTCTCATCCTCATCTCTCAAACCTCCTCATACAGGTTTGGGAAGGCACTCGGGGAAGTCTCATGGAGCCTGGCCATAATCTCCAGCACTTTACTCTTGGTGGTCTCAGCAGGGGCTCTCGGGCCCCACAGGAACCTGTAGCGTGGAGGATCACCGTCAGGGATCTGGTAGGACTTCAGGTAGTTTTGCTGCACCAAGTCTTCTGTGATGGGCTCCAGGGCTCCCCATAGATGAGTGCTTCGTATCAGCATAACCGCCCATCATATTCAACTCTTCCCAGATCTCCTCGGTGGCGCGGTTGCCCTTCATGAAGTTCGGGCCCTGCAAATGCATTAGGAGACGGGTCTCGGTTAAGTCTCTGGCACCACTCAGACTCTCTCCTCTTTGCTGATGTCCAATTTGCTAACTAGGCCTTCAGAGTGACCAGTGGGGTTGACTTCCTTCATGTCAGGGCCACAGACCCGCTCATTCTGTCAGCGAATCTCAGGAGGATCTCAAGGAGGTGGCCCTTGTGCTTTCTCTTGACAATCTTCAGCAGTGCTGCCTTCCCAACAGTCTCTTTCATTCTATATGCAGGGGGTGCACCAGCAGTCCTGAATTCCTGGTTAGAGGACCTTTGCAAGTGGTCTCAGTGGGGCCGGGACATGGCAGGTGCGGTTACTTTCCTCATCTTGACTCTTGGCACCTTTATCGGAATTCGTGTATGAAACACCTGCAGCCGCCGTGGGGGTCAGTGGGGGTCCCTGAGGGTCCTGGGGAGTGCCAGAAGCAGGGGAGTTCAAGGGCACACCCCAGGAAATAGGAGAGATGGGTGAGGGGACTCTCCTCCTGCTGCTGAAGTGACCTGCGCACCCCCAAGACCCTCGGTCTCACTCTGGGCCTGACAGCATTTCCCCGGGCACGGAGCTTGCTCTTCTGACCCCAAGGCCCGGTGACACTGTTCAGGGGCAGCAGGCACCAGTGTGGGCTGTAGAGTAGGTGATGCCAGCACGTGGAGCAGGGAGACTGACGTGGTGTGTCCTCCTTAGTAGGGCGAAAGCAGCAGAAAGTGGGCATCGCCTCATATGACCACGGCCCAAGACACAAAGCTGTGGGAACAGGTTCGGGCCTTATGTTGGGCGTTCCCACTCAAGGATCTCACGCAGTGTCTTGAGATGGGCTCAAAAGAGGGCCTAAGTTTTCTCCCTCTGCTGACCTGGGACCACCCCACTCAGACTAAAACCCTCACTCCTCTGTTGCCTCTGAGTGGGACCTGACGGCGCCTCTTCCTGATATGTCTGCCTGGGTCCTCCCAGGGCTGACAATAAGGACGCTGTGGGGCCCCCACTGGTAGGAGGCGGTGTGTCCCACATGTGGCAACTGGATCAGGGTCAAGAGTGAGATTCTCTATGGGACCTCAGTGAGGTTCTGAGGTGGTGGCCCCCTCAGTTCTCACTCAGTGGGGATCTGAATTTCTCCCTCGGGCCACCAAACACCTCCACATTCAGGTGAACATCTGCATTGAGTCCCCTGGGCTGGAGGTGAGGTGGCGACCTAGCTGATGACCGCTGCCCAGGGTTTGCCAGGGCTGGCAGATGGAGAGACTTGGTTGCTCCCCTCTGCTCTGGGTCAGTGCCCTCCTCAGGCCTCCCTCAGTATGCTCCGTATCTTGACTTGAAGCTATCCCCTCATACAAAGGCTGACAACTCCCTGAGACTCCCTGGGAAGAAGGGACGTTTGCCTCATCTGGCCAGAGCTGCCTGTGGTATCCCAAGGCTAACAGCACTGGAGCGATTCTGTGCTGCCCCCACTGTTACCCGGGAGGTGGTTCCTTCAGTCTTCAAGGTCCTCACCTTGACACCTGGCAAAACCAGGAATTCCTCCCTCTGCTGACTTGAGGTTGCCCCCTCGATGAGGTCCCTCACCTCCACGAGATGCTCTGGAGGGAAGTATGATGCCTCACCTGACCAAGCCCAGGGCTCCGAGGTCCCACAATGGGTCAGGGCTCTAGGTCGCCCCCTCATTTCTGGGAAGGGTGCCCTTTTGCCACTTGGTGTCACTACCTGGACACTGTCAGGCTCTTTGCTGACACGATCCCCTCCCTCAGACACTGAGGGGTAGCCTCAGCCTGAAAACTCAACCTGTGGATGCCCAGGGCCAAGTGTTGAAGTGGATCTTTGTGTGGACCCATCTCTTCTGAGGTGGCTTACTGCCTCATCCCTCATACAGGATTTTTTACCTTGATGCCTGCCTTGGCATGGGATGCCACTCTCTGCTGAACAGGACAGCAACCCTGAAAACCAAGACCCTATTGCCTTGAATCCCTCCACGTAGAAGTCCGAGGGCCCATGATCCTGCCAGATGTTCCCTGGGCCTGCCAGGGCTAACCTCATGGAAGCGGTAGGTGCAGCCCCATCCCTTGTATGTTTATCAGGGTCTTCACCTTGACTGTGGACCCATCTTGGGACTCCATCCTCTGCTTCCCTGAGGCGATAGCCCTCAGGCCTACCTGATCACCTTCCTGGGACTTGCAAGACACGGGTCACTGTGCGCCATGTCTAGCCACAACTGTTTTGGTCTTTCAAGGGCTGACGGCTGGGGTGGGGCTCTATGGAACCCACTGAACTGGAGGTGGTGGTTCTCTTCGTGGGAAATGTCGCATCCCTACCAAAGTGAGCAGTTTCCTACTGCAAACCTGGCAGAGATTCGGTCCTGGTCCCAGGAGTCATGTGAGAGGAGCAGGCTGCGGCCAAATGCAGGGGCCCCAGACAAGGGGTGAGTTGTCAAGAGAAACAAAGAGAACAAAACTCACCCAGCCCTTCTTTCTCAGACTTAGCCTCTTACGTGACTTCTGTAGTACAAGATTTACTTTCCACAGGGGGGAGGCTACCCAGGATGATGTTTGAGGCGCCAATCTTTGGAGATTAACCGACTGTGCATATGTACATGATCATACTGTCACTATCATTGCTCTTTTCCTTTATTCATACTTCCCATTTATATTGGTATTCTTATTGCTCTGCCTATAATATTGTAATCCACTGCTTTGTGTGTACAAAGACTTCGGTTTTTTCCCAATAGAAACATCATAGGAGCTCTGATAGAGAAATAGTCAGTTAAAAGACACAAAGTCAGACTTAGGCCGGGACGACTGGAAAAATGTGAACTTTACACAAATTCAAAACAGGGAACTAGTCCCAGCTCTGTCACTTATCAGCCTAGTGAAGTTTAAAAATTTCAAAGTTATCCATCTGTAAAGGGAGTCTGGTAGCCTTATCTTGTAGAAATGTTGGAATCGACATACTGTATTATAGAGGACTTGAGATGCTGATTGGAAAATAGTGGGTCCTTCATAATTGGCCGATATTACATGTTTGTTGTCTTTATTTTTACTGTTCTATTTAGCTGAGCCATCCTGCCACCTGTTGGCAGCTCAGTGGCAGCTCAGCTTGGGCTAGGCATCGAACTGCTGTTGCTCAGATCCCAGATCGCACTCTTGAGCGAGCTCTTAACCAACTGTGCCACTTTGCCGGCCCTATATGGTTTCTGTGTGTGTGTGTGGTTTTTTTTCTTGAGAGCAGTGTCACTGGCCCTCACATGTGGGACCGAACCGGGGCCGCTGGCTTCCCAAGCCAGCGCTTAACCACCGCACCACTCGGCCGGCCCTATTTTGAATCCCCAAAATAAGAAGTTCCCATCAGAGTTTTTTCCTTAATCCAGTACACTTCAGACAATATGCTGTGAGCTGCAACAAGCTTTCTTTAATAAGCTGAGCAAATCCAGGTAGATAGTTTTAGTCTTACAAAAAGGAAGACTAAAAGGAATAAGGCAAACCAAACATTGAACACAGCGAAATTTTATTTTTTTATTTTTTTCCTCTATTTTGAGATCCCAAATATTTTACTTTGGGATTCTTTTACATCTCCCTGAAAATCCTGTTTCAATGCCATGTTACATTATCTAGATAATGAACAAAGTATTGATATTTTCAATTTGTCTTACAAATTTCAAAACTGTAACATTCAACCCTTTATAACAGCAAAATTGTGAGAGCCATAGCATTCACATGTTTATATTCTGAGGGTTCTAAACCTTCATTTAAAGGAACAACATTGGAAAAAAATACTACGTATCTATATCAGTCTATTTATCTATCTCTCTGTTTTTACCTAGGGATTACTCATGAGGAAAAGGGCAAAGCAGATTAACATTGTGTTAAAACGAAACCGACCTTGAGTACAATTTGTCTTAAAAATTCCAAAATTGTAATATTCAGACCCTTTAAATAGGAAAACTATGACAGCCATGTCATTTAAATATGTATATTTTGAAGATTCTAAACCTTCCTGAAAGGACATAACGTTTGAAAAAATATTACATATATACATATACCTATATCTATACCTATACCTAATCTATCTTTACCTAGAAGTTACTCATGAGGAAAAAGGAAAAGCAGACAAACATTCTCTTAAAACTAAACTGACCTCAACCACCCACTACTTAGCAGGCTGACTGCTCTCTTCAACCCCGGGTGAAAAGCCTGCCACACACCTCACTAGATGTAGGAGGAGTTGTGTGACTAGGCCTTGGAAGGCGCGCTGGCTGGGGCTCTCAGCCCTGCTTTCTCCTTCTCATCTCTCAAAGCCTCCTCATACAGGCTTGGGAAGGCACTCGGGACGGTATCCTTGATCTTGGCAATCATCTCCAGCACTTTCATCTTGGTGGTCTCAGCGTGGGCTCTGGGGCCCCACAGGAACTCGTAGCGTGGAGGATCACTGCCGGGCACCTGGCGGTACTCCAGGTAGTTTGGCTGCACGAAATCTTCGGTCAGAGTCTTCTTGGGCTCCCCGAACAGGATGTGCTTCCTCCCAGCATAGAGCCCCAACACATTGAGGAATTCCCAGATCTCCTCCTCGGTGGCGCGGTTGCCCTTCACGAATATCACGCCCAGGATATTCATCAGGAGACCCGTCTTGGGCTCACTCCTTTCTGTGCCCTGACTTCCCTCACTGGGGAGGCCCAGCATGTTGATAAGGGCATAGGAGCGATTGCTGGAGTCGACTTCCTTCAACTCGAGGCCATAGACCACCTCCAGGCGCACACAGGCTCTCCGGAGGATCTCAGGCAACTTCTTCTTGTCCTTCTTTTTTGCCACTTTTACCATTTGTGCCCACGTGATGCGCTCATTCATTTTATACTTCTCCAGCAGCAACCGCGCCAGCGTGATTGCCTTGCTGGTCAGACGATCTCTGGGAACATTCGGGGTGGGCCATGCTGCAGAGGAGGTGCTTGTGCTCTGCTCACCTAGGCTCTGGGCACCTACATCAGATCTTGGGGATAAGACACCTGCCTGAGGAGAATAAGTGGCTGAGGCTCCCTGAGGTTCCTGGAAAGGGCCAGGAGCAGGGGAGCTTGGGGAGAACCCTCAGAAACAGGAGCAGAGGGGCACTCTTCTGCTGCTGCTGCAGCGGCCTGATCAACTCTGAGACTCTCAGTCTCAACTCGACCCTGGTGGCGTTTCCCGCGTGCACGGGGCTTACTCTTCCGACCCCGAGGCATGATGACCCAGGTCAGGCACAGCAGGCACCAGTGTGGGCAGAGTAGGTGATGTCAGCACCTGGGGGAGGAAGAGTGAGATGGTGTGTGCACCTTTGCAGGGGGTTTCCACCTTGCCCTCACAAAGGCCGCCTGTGAAGGTCTGAGGGCAGTCAGTGCTCTAGGAACCCACAGGGCTCCTTCCTGATTAGCCTGGCTCTCCATAACCCTGCAGAGCAGGTTGGAGAACCGAGGACACGGCCATACAGCCCTACCTAGAGTTACTGGGGTGACAGCAGGGCCTGGCAAGGGGGAACCATGGGTTCTGGGTTTGGGAAGTGTTTGTGAGTTCACAGTCAGGATCATTGTGTTAATTTTGGGAAGACACTCCCCTCCCTCACTCCCTTCTGCTGCAGTCAGGTAGACACTTTAAACCCAGGACCAGCATCTCTCAGAGACCCTCCTTGAAGGACAGTAGCTAAGGATGCTGAGGTGTCTTCTGTGTTTGGGTTAGTGGTCACGTGCAGCGATTGTGTTCC
Source organism: Aselliscus stoliczkanus (assembly GCA_033961575.1). NCBI lineage: Eukaryota > Metazoa > Chordata > Mammalia > Chiroptera > Hipposideridae > Aselliscus > Aselliscus stoliczkanus. The sequence goes on along the minus strand of CM066737.1, from coordinate 94,224,979 downwards.
TCACCATGACACCAATGCCAGTGTCCCCTCTGCTGACCTGCTGCCAGCCCCTTAGCCCAGGCCCCCACCCCCATGATCTCCCAGAGCAAAGGGAGAAAGCTCGGAGGGCTTTACACCTGCCGGGACCCTCCAATGCCAGTGTCCCCTCTGCTGACCTGCTGCCAGCCCCTTAGCCCAGGCCCCCACCCACAAGACCTCCCAGAGCAAAGGGACAAAGCTCGGAGGGCTTTACAGCTCCCGGACCCGCCCACGAAATGGCGGCGGCGATCGGGCGTGGCTGCCTTCTCGGGTCTGGGGTCCCCTCACTCCTCTCGAGGGCCCCGTGTCTCACTCTGTAGATTTCTCCCTCTGCTGAGCTGAGCCAGAGTCCAGCAGCCTCGGGCCGAGGCCTTTATTCCCTGAGACCGCGCGGCAGGAGCCGAAGGACATGGGGCCTAACCGCCATGCTGGGGCCTCCGGGCAGACAGAGTGGGTGCGAGCGCGGGGCGGGGCACTGGGTGGCTGCGTCTTTTCACGTGGGAAGCGGATTGGCATTGTCGGGGCATGTCCCCGCACTCCTACCTTAGGACACCTCGCACCTTGATGTTCAGAAGGCAAGGGAGGCCTCCTTCCAGTCACCTACGCCGCAGCTCTGGGACAAGGCCTCACTCCGGTCAGCCTGGCTCAGTGGCGCTAGGGCGGAGCCACTTCCAGTGCGTGGAACTGGGCGGGGCCACGTATTGTGCGCTTGTCTGGGCGGGGCCACTTCCAGTGCGTGGATCTGGGCGGGGCCCCTCCCAGTGTGTAGGTCTGGGCGGAGCCACTTCCTGTGTGTGGGTCTGGGCGGGTTGGGGGGGGAGGGAGGGTAAGGGGGTGGAGGGAGGGTAAGGGGGGTCCGGGGAGGGGTAAGAGGAGGGAAGTCAGGGGCTGAGGAGGGCTGGGTAGGGTCCCGCAGGGCTGGCACACAGGGCCTTTCATCCACTCTAAGCAGGTCCTGGGGCTTCTCCATGTGCCCAGTAGGAAATGTTCAGGGTCGGAGCCAAGCAGCCATGCATGGGGCCTCCCAAAACAGACGGTAATGGGGGCTCCCCTCAGTCCTCTCAGTGTCTTCCTTTGACTCCTGTGGGTGCTGATCCACCTCCCATGTGTCCACCTGAGGTCCATCCGTCACATCCAAGACCGCAACTCCCTCACACTGCTGATGTGGGTCATTTTCGGCCTGCAAATACCGCCTTGGTTATAAGGAAGGTTCCCTTTGCAGTTTTCCTCAAGGCCACTGCTCCAAAAACCCACAGGGCTCTGTTCTCGTCAGCCTGTCCCCTTTAGGCTGTGACCTGTGTGCTCTGACTCAGGCATACTGAGGGCAGTGGCTGTCAGTCTTTCAGTTTCAGAAGTCTCTTATTTCTTGTTCAAGAGCATCATTCACCTGGTGCAAGTCATGGAACCCACGACAAGAAAGTGAAGGGGATCCTCAGGTTACCACTGCTGCCCACGTGACCCCAGTACTGACTGCTCAGTGGGGACCTTTCTGTCCTGGTCAATTTTGGGTCCTCAGTCCTCGTTAAGAGCCCTTACTTGGCTCCACATAGGGCCTGGTGTAGTTGAACGGTGGCTCCACCTTCAAACTCAGCATTTCACCTCCCATAGACCTGATGTAAATAAGTGTTGGGGAAGCTTCCGCGGGACTGCCCCGTCCAGGGTCTTCCAGGGCCAAACCAGGGGTGGGGCCAGATTCTTTCTCATCCCGACTCTTTAGTGGCGATGGTCCCACCGTCGTTGCTTCCACCCCATAATGACCTAGAATTCCTCCCTGGCCCTGAGGCCTACCCCTCCTACTAACGCCAGTTCCACAATGAGACCCCCTAAGAGGAGGTGAGCATCTCCTCCTCTGGCCATACCTGTCTTGGTCTCCTGACGCCAGGTAAGGAAAAGAATTCTGTGGTTCCACTGCTGTGAGGTGTCTGGCTCCCTTAGTCCTCAGAGTATTCACCTTGGTCTCTGGAAAGCCTAGAAACCCTCCCACTGCTGGCTTTAGGCCAACCCCCTTAGACTACCTCCCTCACCCCCTGTTACACCACAGGAAGAAGTGAGTATGTCACATCGTGTCAAAAATGCCCAGGTAAATCAGTGCACCCAGGAGGGGTGAGGTTCTGTGTGGTCCTCCCAGTTTTGAGGGTGGGGGTTTCCCTATGTCCTGACTCAGGGTCCTCACCTTGACTCCTGTCAGGTCCGGGAACTTCTTCCATGGCTTATCTGAGGACCCTCCCCTCAGACCAAGGCCCTCAAATCTGCCACACTTCTTGCAGAGTCAGTCTGAGAGCCCTGTCCAAGGCATCCCAGGGTTGAAGGCTGGGGCAGTCTCTGTGACTCCTCACTGCTCTGGGCTCTGCAGTACCCTCCGCTGTCACTCAGGGCTCTGCTCTTGATTCCTGGCAGGGCCCGGAATGCTGCCCTGTAGTATCCTGGGTCTCAGAGAGGGAGAGTCGGGGAATGCCACATGAGGCTGTCCTGCCTGTGCCCTTCCAGGGATGACATCAGGATTCAGGCTCCTTGGGGCCTCTCTGTTCAGGGTAGGGCCGTGCCCTCAGCACTCACTTGGGATCATTACCTTGATTCCTGGCAGGCCCTGGGACTCCTCTCTTTCTTTCAGCTTAAGGTCACCCACATGGACGAAAGCTCTCATGTCTTTGAGTACCCTGAGAATAAGTGAGGGGATGCTCAGCCTGACAGCCCTGCCTGGGCCTTCTGGGTCAGAGAGCACACAAAAACCAGTCTCTCTCCAGTTATCACGTGCCCTGTCTCATCAGTCCTCATTCATCAGAGTCTTCCTCCTGCCTCCTATCCTCTGAAAGTCTTCCTGGGAAATGCTGCCTCCTTGAAAACTTTTGCTTTGTCTCCCTGCTGCAAACCCAGCAGAGAACGGGTTGAGTCCCAGGAGGGATGTGAGGTGGGGAAGCTGCAGCACGGGCAGAGGAGGGCCCAGGGCAGGTGTTGTGCTCTCAGATCTCTTCCTTCTCTTCGCTGGCCAGACTTGGCTCTTATCTGACTTGGCTTCTCGTAGATTTCCTTTCTACAGGGAAGAGGCTGAACCAAATGATTTTGTGATTCCCGGTCTTTTGAGGTTTATTGAGATTTCCTTTGCAGATTATGATATTGTCACTGAATACCACCTTTTTCTTTCTTTATGCATACCCAACGGTTGTTTTGTATTTTTTCTGCGTATTCCCTGGGGTGTTTATAGCAAAACAATATTTTGAATATGAAGTCCTGCTTTTTGACACCTGAAATCTCTTTTGTGGTATGGAACAGTGAAGTGAGTTAAGCGACATGAGGTGTCTGTCAGACTTGGAGGAATGGCTCAGTGTAGGCTTTAGAGGAATTCAGGGCCAGGGTCTGTCACTTAGCAGTTTGAATTTGAGAATGTTCCAAGATCTTTATCTGCAGCGTGCGTCTGCTAGTATACATTCGCATATGTCATGTGATGGATATAAGCTACCTGGACAGTGTCAGGCAAAGTCTGGTGCGTTTAAGGAATGCTAGTTATTATAAACCTGATCGTGACCCCAGATGGTAACCACCTTCCCTCACAGAATTTTGTTTCCAGCTTCGGTTAAAGAATATGTAACTGTAAACTATAGAAACGCACGTTGGTCTACACTTAGTAGGCTGACTGCTGTCCTCAACCCCTGCCCCTCACCTCACTAGACATGGGAGGAGCTGTGTGACTTGGCCTTGGAGGGCGCACTGGCCTTGGCAATTCTGGCTGCCCTGGCTGCGGCTCTCTCATCCTCATCTCTCAAAGCCTCCTCATACAGGTTTGGGAAGGCACTCGGGGAAGTCTCATGGAGCCTGGCCATAATCTCCAGCACTTTACTCTTGGTGGTCTCAGCAGGGGCTCTCGGGCCCCACAGGAACCTGTAGCGTGGAGGATCACTGTAAGGGATCTGGTGGGACTTCAGGTAGTTTTGCTGCACCAAGTCTTCTGTGATGGGCTCCAGGGCTCCCCATAGATGAGTGCTTCGTATCAGCATAACCGCCCATCATATTCAACTCTTCCCAGATCTCCTCGGTGGCGCGGTTGCCCTTCATGAAGTTCGGGCCCTGCAAATGCATTAGGAGACGGGTCTCGGTTAAGTCTCTGGCACCACTCAGACTCTCTCCTCTTTGCTGATGTCCAATTTGCTAACTAGGCCTTCAGAGTGAACAGTGGGGTTGACTTCCTTCATGTCAGGGCCACAGACCCGCTCATTCTGTCAGCAAATCTCAGGAGGATCTCAAGGAGGTGGCCCTTGTGCTTTCTCTTGACAATCTTCAGCAGTGCTGCCTTCCCAACAGTCTCTTTCATTCTATATGCAGGGGGTGCACCAGCAGTCCTGAATTCCTGGTTAGAGGACCTTTGCAAGTGGTCTCAGTGGGGCCGGGACATGGCAGGTGCGGTTACTTTCCTCATCTTGACTCTTGGCACCTTTATCGGAATTCGTGTATGAAACACCTGCAGCCGCCGTGGGGGTCAGTGGGGGTCCCTGAGGGTCCTGGGGAGTGCCAGAAGCAGGGGAGTTCAAGGGCACACCCCAGGAAATAGGAGAGATGGGTGAGGGGACTCTCCTCCTGCTGCTGAAGTGACCTGCGCACCCCCAAGACCCTCGGTCTCACTCTGGGCCTGACAGCATTTCCCCGGGCACGGAGCTTGCTCTTCTGACCCCAAGGCCCGGTGACACTGTTCAGGGGCAGCAGGCACCAGTGTGGGCTGTAGAGTAGGTGATGCCAGCACGTGGAGCAGGGAGACTGACGTGGTGTGTCCTCCTTAGTAGGGCGAAAGCAGCAGAAAGTGGGCATCGCCTCATATGACCACGGCCCAAGACACAAAGCTGTGGGAACAGGTTCGGGCCTTATGTTGGGCGTTCCCACTCAAGGATCTCACGCAGTGTCTTGAGATGGGCTCAAAGAGGGCCTAAGTTTTCTCCCTCTGCTGACCTGGGACCACCCCACTCAGACTAAAACCCTCACTCCTCTGTTGCCTCTGAGTGGGACCTGACGGCGCCTCTTCCTGATATGTCTGCCTGGGTCCTCCCAGGGCTGACAATAAGGACGCTGTGGGGCCCCCACTGGTAGGAGGCGGTGTGTCCCACATGTGGCAACTGGATCAGGGTCAAGAGTGAGATTCTCTATGGGACCTCAGTGAGGTTCTGAGGTGGTGGCCCCCTCAGTTCTCACTCAGTGGGGATCTGAATTTCTCCCTCGGGCCACCAAACACCTCCACATTCAGGTGAACATCTGCATTGAGTCCCCTGGGCTGGAGGTGAGGTGGCGACCTAGCTGATGACCGCTGCCCAGGGTTTGCCAGGGCTGGCAGATGGAGAGACTTGGTTGCTCCCCTCTGCTCTGGGTCAGTGCCCTCCTCAGGCCTCCCTCAGTATGCTCCGTATCTTGACTTGAAGCTATCCCCTCATACAAAGGCTGACAACTCCCTGAGACTCCCTGGGAAGAAGGGACGTTTGCCTCATCTGGCCAGAGCTGCCTGTGGTATCCCAAGGCTAACAGCACTGGAGCGATTCTGTGCTGCCCCCACTGTTACCCGGGAGGTGGTTCCTTCAGTCTTCAAGGTCCTCACCTTGACACCTGGCAAAACCAGGAATTCCTCCCTCTGCTGACTTGAGGTTGCCCCCTCGATGAGGTCCCTCACCTCCAGGAGATGCTCTGGAGGGAAGTATGATGCCTCACCTGACCAAGCCCAGGGCTCCGAGGTCCCACAATGGGTCAGGGCTCTAGGTCGCCCCCTCATTTCTGGGAAGGGTGCCCTTTTGCCACTTGGTGTCACTACCTGGACACTGTCAGGCTCTTTGCTGACACGATCCCCTCCCTCAGACACTGAGGGGTAGCCTCAGCCTGAAAACTCAACCTGTGGATGCCCAGGGCCAAGTGTTGAAGTGGATCTTTGTGTGGACCCATCTCTTCTGAGGTGGCTTACTGCCTCATCCCTCATACAGGATTTTTTACCTTGATGCCTGCCTTGGCATGGGATGCCACTCTCTGCTGAACAGGACAGCAACCCTGAAAACCAAGACCCTATTGCCTTGAATCCCTCCACGTAGAAGTCCGAGGGCCCATGATCCTGCCAGATGTTCCCTGGGCCTGCCAGGGCTAACCTCATGGAAGCGGTAGGTGCAGCCCCATCCCTTGTATGTTTATCAGGGTCTTCACCTTGACTGTGGACCCATCTTGGGACTCCATCCTCTGCTTCCCTGAGGCGATAGCCCTCAGGCCTACCTGATCACCTTCCTGGGACTTGCAAGACACGGGTCACTGTGCGCCATGTCTAGCCACAACTGTTTTGGTCTTTCAAGGGCTGACGGCTGGGGTGGGGCTCTATGGAACCCACTGAACTGGAGGTGGTGGTTCTCTTCGTGGGAAATGTCGCATCCCTACCAAAGTGAGCAGTTTCCTACTGCAAACCTGGCAGAGATTCGGTCCTGGTCCCAGGAGTCATGTGAGAGGAGCAGGCTGCGGCCAAATGCAGGGGCCCCAGACAAGGGGGTGAGTTGTCAAGAGAAACAAAGAGAACAAAACTCACCCAGCCCTTCTTTCTCAGACTTAGCCTCTTACGTGACTTCTGTAGTACAAGATTTACTTTCCACAGGGGGGAGGCTACCCAGGATGATGTTTGAGGCGCCAATCTTTGGAGATTAACCGACTGTGCATATGTACATGATCATACTGTCACTATCATTGCTCTTTTCCTTTATTCATACTTCCCATTTATATTGGTATTCTTATTGCTCTGCCTATAATATTGTAATCCACTGCTTTGTGTGTACAAAGACCTCGGTTTTGTCCCCCGAGACACATCCTTGGAGCTCTGATAGAGAAATAGTCAGTTAAAAGACACAAAGTCAGACTTAGGCCGGGACGACTGGAAAAATGTGAACTTTACACAAATTCAAAACAGGGAACTAGTCCCAGCTCTGTCACTTATCAGCCTAGTGAAGTTTAAAAATTTCAAAGTTATCCATCTGTAAAGGGAGTCTGGTAGCCTTATCTTGTAGAAATGTTGGAATCGACATACTGTATTATAGAGGACTTGAGATGCTGATTGGAAAATAGTGGGTCCTTCATAATTGGCCGATATTACATGTTTGTTGTCTTTATTTTTACTTTTTTATTTAGCTGAGCCATCCTGCCACCTGTTGGCAGCTCAGTGGCAGCTCAGCTTGGGCTAGGCATCGAACTGCTGTTGCTCAGATCCCAGATCGCACTCTTGAGCGAGCTCTTAACCAACTGTGCCACTTTGCCGGCCCTATATGGTTTTTGTGTGTGTGTGTGGTTTTTTTTCTTGAGAGCAGTGTCACTGGCCCTCACATGTGGGACCGAACCGGGGCCGCTGGCTTCCCAAGCCAGCGCTTAACCACCGCACCACTCGGCCGGCCCTATTTTGAATCCCCAAAATAAGAAGTTCCCATCAGAGTTTTTTCCTTAATCCAGTACATTTCAGACAATATGCTGTGAGCTGCAACAAGCTTTCTTTAATAAGCTGAGCAAATCCAGGTAGATAGTTTTAGTCTTACAAAAAGGAAGACTAAAAGGAATAAGGCAAACCAAACATTGAACACAGCGAAATTTTATTTTTTATTGTTTTCCTCTATTTTGAGATCCCAAATATTTTACTTTGGGATTCTTTTACATCTCCCTGAAAATCCTGTTTCAATGCCATGTTACATTATCTAGATAATGAACAAAGTATTGATATTTTCAATTTGTCTTACAAATTTCAAAACTGTAACATTCAACCCTTTATAACAGCAAAATTGTGAGAGCCATAGCATTCACATGTTTATATTCTGAGGGTTCTAAACCTTCATTTAAAGGAACAACATTGGAAAAAAATACTACGTATCTATATCAGTCTATTTATCTATCTCTCTGTTTTTACCTAGGGATTACTCATGAGGAAAAGGGCAAAGCAGATTAACATTGTGTTAAAACGAAACCGACCTTGAGTACAATTTGTCTTAAAAATTCCAAAATTGTAATATTCAGACCCTTTAAATAGGAAAACTATGACAGCCATGTCATTTAAATATGTATATTTTGAAGATTCTAAACCTTCCTGAAAGGACATAACGTTTGAAAAAATATTACATATATACATATACCTATATCTATACCTATACCTAATCTATCTTTACCTAGAAGTTACTCATGAGGAAAAAGGAAAAGCAGACAAACATTCTCTTAAAACTAAACTGACCTCAACCACCCACTACTTAGCAGGCTGACTGCTCTCTTCAACCCCCAGGTGAAAAGCCTGCCACACACCTCACTAGATGTAGGAGGAGTTGTGTGACTAGGCCTTGGAAGGCGCGCTGGCTGGGGCTCTCAGCCCTGCTTTCTCCTTCTCATCTCTCAAAGCCTCCTCATACAGGCTTGGGAAGGCACTCGGGACGGTATCCTTGATCTTGGCAATCATCTCCAGCACTTTCATCTTGGTGGTCTCAGCGTGGGCTCTGGGGCCCCACAGGAACTCGTAGCGTGGAGGATCACTGCCGGGCACCTGGCGGTACTCCAGGTAGTTTGGCTGCACGAAATCTTCGGTCAGAGTCTTCTTGGGCTCCCCGAACAGGATGTGCTTCCTCCCAGCATAGAGCCCCAACACATTGAGGAATTCCCAGATCTCCTCCTCGGTGGCGCGGTTGCCCTTCACGAATATCACGCCCAGGATATTCATCAGGAGACCCGTCTTGGGCTCACTCCTTTCTGTGCCCTGACTTCCCTCACTGGGGAGGCCCAGCATGTTGATAAGGGCATAGGAGCGATTGCTGGAGTCGACTTCCTTCAACTCGAGGCCATAGACCACCTCCAGGCGCACACAGGCTCTCCGGAGGATCTCAGGCAACTTCTTCTTGTCCTTCTTTTTTGCCACTTTTACCATTTGTGCCCACGTGATGCGCTCATTCATTTTATACTTCTCCAGCAGCAACCGCGCCAGCGTGATTGCCTTGCTGGTCAGACGATCTCTGGGAACATTCGGGGTGGGCCATGCTGCAGAGGAGGTGCTTGTGCTCTGCTCACCTAGGCTCTGGGCACCTACATCAGATCTTGGGGATAAGACACCTGCCTGAGGAGAATAAGTGGCTGAGGCTCCCTGAGGTTCCTGGAAAGGGCCAGGAGCAGGGGAGCTTGGGGAGAACCCTCAGAAACAGGAGCAGAGGGGCACTCTTCTGCTGCTGCTGCAGCGGCCTGATCAACTCTGAGACTCTCAGTCTCAACTCGACCCTGGTGGCGTTTCCCGCGTGCACGGGGCTTACTCTTCCGACCCCGAGGCATGATGACCCAGGTCAGGCACAGCAGGCACCAGTGTGGGCAGAGTAGGTGATGTCAGCACCTGGGGGAGGAAGAGTGAGATGGTGTGTGCACCTTTGCAGGGGGTTTCCACCTTGCCCTCACAAAGGCCGCCTGTGAAGGTCTGAGGGCAGTCAGTGCTCTAGGAACCCACAGGGCTCCTTCCTGATTAGCCTGGCTCTCCATAACCCTGCAGAGCAGGTTGGAGAACCGAGGACACGGCCATACAGCCCTACCTAGAGTTACTGGGGTGACAGCAGGGCCTGGCAAGGGGGAACCATGGGTTCTGGGTTTGGGAAGTGTTTGTGAGTTCACAGTCAGGATCATTGTGTTAATTTTGGGAAGACACTCCCCTCCCTCACTCCCTTCTGCTGCAGTCAGGTAGACACTTTAAACCCAGGACCAGCATCTCTCAGAGACCCTCCTTGAAGGACAGTAGCTAAGGATGCTGAGGTGTCTTCTGTGTTTGGGTTAGTGGTCACGTGCAGCGATTGTGTTCCTCACCATGACACCAATGCCAGTGTCCCCTCTGCTGAACTGCTGCCAGCCCGTTAGCCCAGGCCCCCACCCCCATGATCTCCCAGAGCAAAGGGAGAAAGCTCGGAGGGCTTTACACCTGCCGGGACCCTCCAATGCCAGTGTCCCCTCTGCTGACCTGCTGCCAGCCCCTTAGCCCAGGCCCCCACCCACAAGACCTCCCAGAGCAAAGGGACAAAGCTCGGAGGGCTTTACAGCTCCCGGACCCGCCCACGAAATGGCGGCGGCGATCGGGCGTGGCTGCCTTCTCGGGTCTGGGGTCCCCTCACTCCTCTCGAGGGCCCCGTGTCTCACTCTGTAGATTTCTCCCTCTGCTGAGCTGAGCCAGAGTCCAGCAGCCTCGGGCCGAGGCCTTTATTCCCTGAGACCGCGCGGCAGGAGCCGAAGGACATGGGGCCTAACCGCCATGCTGGGGCCTCCGGGCAGACAGAGGGGGTGCGCGCGCGGGGCGGGGCACTGGGTGGCTGCGTCTTTTCACGGGGGAAGCGGATTGGCATTGTCGGGGCATGTCCCCGCACTCCTACCTTAGGACACCTCGCACCTTGATGTTCAGAAGGCAAGGGAGGCCTCCTTCCAGTCACCTACGCCGCAGCTCTGGGACAAGGCCTCACTCCGGTCAGCCTGGCTCAGTGGCGCTAGGGCGGAGCCACTTCCAGTGCGTGGAACTGGGCGGGGCCACGTACTGTGCGCATGTCTGGGCGGGGCCACTTCCATTGCGTGGATCTGGGCGGGGCCCCTCCCAGTGTGTAGGTCTGGGCGGAGCCACTTCCTGTGTGTGGGTCTGGGCGGGTTGGGGGGGGAGGGAGGGTAAGGGGGGGAGGGAGGGTAAGGGGGGTCCGGGGAGGGGTAAGAGGAGGGAAGTCAGGGGCTGAGGAGGGCTGGGTAGGGTCCCGCAGGGCTGGCACACAGGGCCTTTCATCCACTCTAAGCAGGTCCTGGGGCTTCTCCATGTGCCCAGTAGGAAATGTTCAGGGTCGGAGCCAAGCAGCCATGCATGGGGCCTCCCAAAACAGACGGTAATGGGGGCTCCCCTCAGTCCTCTCAGTGTCTTCCTTTGACTCCTGTGGGTGCTGATCCACCTCCCATGTGTCCACCTGAGGTCCATCCGTCACATCCAAGACCGCAACTCCCTCACACTGCTGATGTGGGTCATTTTCGGCCTGCAAATACCGCCTTGGTTATAAGGAAGGTTCCCTTTGCAGTTTTCCTCAAGGCCACTGCTCGCTAAACCCACAGGGCTCTGTTCTCGTCAGCCTGTCCCCTTTAGGCTGTGACCTGTGTGCTCTGACTCAGGCATACTGAGGGCAGTGGCTGTCAGTCTTTCAGTTTCAGAAGTCTCTTATTTCTTGTTCAAGAGCATCATTCACCTGGTGCAAGTCATGGAACCCACGACAAGAAAGTGAAGGGGATCCTCAGGTTACCACTGCTGCCCACGTGACCCCAGTACTGACTACTCAGTGGGGACCTTTCTGTCCTGGTCAATTTTGGGTCCTCAGTCCTCGTTAAGAGCCCTTACTTGGCTCCACATAGGGCCTGGTGTAGTTGAACGGTGGCTCCACCTTCAAACTCAGCATTTCACCTCCCATAGACCTGATGTAAATAAGTGTTGGGGAAGCTTCCGCGGGACTGCCCCGTCCAGGGTCTTCCAGGGCCAAACCAGGGGTGGGGCCAGATTCTTTCTCATCCCGACTCTTTAGTGGCGATGGTCCCACCGTCGTTGCTTCCACCCCATAATGACCTAGAATTCCTCCCTGGCCCTGAGGCCTACCCCTCCTACTAACGCCAGTTCCACAATGAGACCCCCTAAGAGGAGGTGAGCATCTCCTCCTCTGGCCATACCTGTCTTGGTCTCCTGACGCCAGGTAAGGAAAAGAATTCTGTGGTTCCACTGCTGTGAGGTGTCTGGCTCCCTTAGTCCTCAGAGTATTCACCTTGGTCTCTGGAAAGCCTAGAAACCCTCCCACTGCTGGCTTTAGGCCAACCCCCTTAGACTACCTCCCTCACCCCCTGTTACACCACAGGAAGAAGTGAGTATGTCACATCGTGTCAAAAATGCCCAGGTAAATCAGTGCACCCAGGAGGGGTGAGGTTCTGTGTGGTCCTCCCAGTTTTGAGGGTGGGGTTTTCCCTATGTCCTGACTCAGGGTCCTCACCTTGACTCCTGTCAGGTCCGGGAACTTCTTCCATGGCTTATCTGAGGACCCTCCCCTCAGACCAAGGCCCTCAAATCTGCCACACTTCTTGCAGAGTCAGTCTGAGAGCCCTGTCCAAGGCATCCCAGGGTTGATGGCTGGGGCAGTCTCTGTGACTCCTCACTGCTCTGGGCTCTGCAGTACCCTCCGCTGTCACTCAGGGCTCTGCTCTTGATTCCTGGCAGGGCCCGGAATGCTGCCCTGTAGTATCCTGGGTCTCAGAGAGGGAGAGTCGGGGAATGCCACATGAGGCTGTCCTGCCTGTGCCCTTCCAGGGATGACATCAGGATTCAGGCTCCTTGGGGCCTCTCTGTTCAGGGTAGGGCCGTGCCCTCAGCACTCACTCGGGATCATTACCTTGATTCCTGGCAGGCCCTGGGACTCCTCTCTTTCTTTCAGCTTAAGGTCACCCACATGGACGAAAGCTCTCATGTCTTTGAGTACCCTGAGAATAAGTGAGGGGATGCTCAGCCTGACAGCCCTGCCTGGGCCTTCTGGGTCAGAGAGCACACAAAAACCAGTCTCTCTCCAGTTATCACGTGCCCTGTCTCATCAGTCCTCATTCATCAGAGTCTTCCTCCTGCCTCCTATCCTCTGAAAGTCTTCCTGGGAAATGCTGCCTCCTTGAAAACTTTTGCTTTGTCTCCCTGCTGCAAACCCAGCAGAGAACGGGTTGAGTCCCAGGAGGGATGTGAGGTGGGGAAGCTGCAGCACGGGCAGAGGAGGGCCCAGGGCAGGTGTTGTGCTCTCAGATCTCTTCCTTCTCTTCGCTGGCCAGACTTGGCTCTTATCTGACTTGGCTTCTCGTAGATTTCCTTTCTACAGGGAAGAGGCTGAACCAAATGATTTTGTGATTCCCCGGTCTTTTGAGGTTTATTGAGATTTCCTTTGCAGATTATGATATTGTCACTGAATACCACTTTTTTCTTTCTTTATGCATACCCAACGGTTGTTTTGTATTTTTTCTGCGTATTCCCTGGGGTGTTTATAGCAAAACAATATTTTGAATGTGAAGTCCTGCTTTTTGACACCTGAAATCTCTTTTGTAGTATGGAACATTGAAGTGAGTTAAGCGAGATGAGGTGTCTGTCACACTTGGAGGAATGGCTCAGTGTAGGCTCTAGAGGAATTCAGGGCCAGGGTCTGTCACTTAGCAGTTTGAATTTGAGAATGTTCCAAGATCTTTATCTGCAGCGTGCGTCTGCTAGTATACATTCGCATATGTCATGTGATGGATATAAGCTACCTGGACAGTGTCAGGCAAAGTCTGGTGCGTTTAAGGAATGCTAGTTATTATAAACCTGATCGTGACCCCAGATGGTAACCACCTTCCCTCACAGAATTTTATTTCCAGCTTCGGTTAAAGAATATGTAACTGTAAACTATAGAAACGCACGTTGGTCTACACTTAGTAGGCTGACTGCTGTCCTCAACCCCTGCCCCTCACCTCACTAGACATGGGAGGAGCTGTGTGACTTGGCCTTGGAGGGCGCACTGGCCTTGGCAATTCTGGCTGCCCTGGCTGCGGCTCTCTCATCCTTATCTCTCAAAGCCTCCTCATACAGGTTTGGGAAGGCACTCGGGGAAGTCTCATGGAGCCTGGCCATAATCTCCAGCACTTTTCTCTTGGTGGTCTCAGCAGGGGCTCTCGGGCCCCACAGGAACCTGTAGCGTGGAGGATCACTGTCAGGGATCTGGTGGGACTTCAGGTAGTTTTGCTGCACCAAGTCTTCTGTGATGGGTTCCAGGGCTCCTCATAGATGAGTGCTTCGTATCAGCATAACCGCCCATCATATTCAACTCTTCCCAGATCTCCTCGGTGGCGCGGTTGCCCTTCATGAAGTTCGGGCCCTGCAAATGCATTAGGAGACGGGTCTCGGTTAAGTCTCTGGCACCACTCAGACTCTCTCCTCTTTGCTGATGTCCAGTTTGCTAACTAGGCCTTCAGAGTGACCAGTGGGGTTGACTTCCTTCATGTCAGGGCCACAGACCCGCTCATTCTGTCAGCGAATCTCAGGAGGATCTCAAGGAGGTGGCCCTTGTGCTTTCTCTTGACAATCTTCAGCTGTGCTGCCTTCCCAACAGTCTCTTTCATTCTATATGCAGGGGGTGCACCAGCAGTCCTGAATTCCTGGTTAGAGGACCTTTGCAAGTGGTCTCAGTGGGGCCGGGACATGGCAGGTGCGGTTACTTTCCTCATCTTGACTCTTGGCACCTTTATCGGAATTCGTGTATGAAACACCTGCAGCCGCCGTGGGGGTCAGTGGGGGTCCCTGAGGGTCCTGGGGAGTGCCAGAAGCAGGGGAGCTCAAGGGCACACCCCAGGAAATAGGAGAGACGGGTGAGGGGACTCTCCTCCTGCTGCTGAAGTGACCTGCGCACCCCCAAGACCCTGGGTCTCACTCTGGGCCTGACAGCATTTCCCCGGGCACGGAGCTTGCTCTTCTGACCCCAAGGCCCGGTGACACTGTTCAGGGGCAGCAGGCACCAGTGTGGGCTGTAGAGTAGGTGATGCCAGCACGTGGAGCAGGGAGACTGACGTGGTGTGTCCTCCTTAGTAGGGCGAAAGCAGCAGAAAGTGGGCATCGCCTCATATGACCGCGGCCCATGACACAAAGCTGTGGGAACAGGTTCGGGCCTTATGTTGGGCGTTCCCACTCAAGGATCTCACGCAGTGTCTTGAGATGGGCTCAAAAGAGGGCCTAAGTTTTCTCCCTCTGCTGACCTGGGACCACCCCACTCAGACTAAAACCCTCACTCCTCTGTTGCCTCTGAGTGGGACCTGACGGCGCCTCTTCCTGATATGTCTGCCTGGGTCCTCCCAGGGCTGACAATAAGGACGCTGTGGGGCCCCCACTGGTAGGAGGCGGTGTGTCCCACATGTGGCAACTGGATCAGGGTCAAGAGTGAGATTCTCTATGGGACCTCAGTGAGGTTCTGAGGTGGTGGCCCCCTCAGTTCTCACTCAGTGGGGATCTGAATTTCTCCCTCGGGCCACCAAACACCTCCACATTCAGGTGAACATCTGCATTGAGTCCCCTGGGCTAGAGGTGAGGTGGCGACCTAGCTGATGACCGCTGCCCAGGGTTTGCCAGGGCTGGCAGATGGAGAGACTTGGTTGCTCCCCTCTGCTCTGGGTCAGTGCCCTCCTCAGGCCTCCCTCAGTATGCTCCGTATCTTGACTTGAAGCTATCCCCTCATACAAAGGCTGACAACTCCCTGAGACTCCCTGGGAAGAAGGGACGTTTGCCTCATCTGGCCAGAGCTGCCTGTGGTATCCCAAGGCTAACAGCACTGGAGCGATTCTGTGCTGCCCCCACTGTTAACCGGGAGGTGGTTCCTTCAGTCTTCAAGGTCCTCACCTTGACACCTGGCAAAACCAGGAATTCCTCCCTCTGCTGACTTGAGGTTGCCCCCTCGATGAGGTCCCTCACCTCCAGGAGATGCTCTGGAGGGAAGTATGATGCCTCACCTGACCAAGCCCAGGGCTCCGAGGTCCCACAATGGGTCAGGGCTCTAGGTCGCCCCCTCATTTCTGGGAAGGGTGCCCTTTTGCCACTTGGTGTCACTACCTGGACACTGTCAGGCTCTTTGCTGACACGATCCCCTCCCTCAGACACTGAGGGGTAGCCTCAGCCTGAAAACTCAACCTGTGGATGCCCAGGGCCAAGTGTTGAAGTGGATCTTTCTGTGGACCCATCTCTTCTGAGGTGGCTTACTGCCTCATCCCTCACACAGGATTTTTTTACCTTGATGCCTGGCTTGGCATGGGATGCCACTCTCTGCTGAACAGGACAGCAACCCTGAAAACCAAGACCCTATTGCCTTGAATCCCTCCACGTAGAAGTCCGAGGGCCCATGATCCTGCCAGATGTTCCCTGGGCCTGCCAGGGCTAACCTCATGGAAGCGGTAGGTGCAGCCCCATCCCTTGTATGTTTATCAGGGTCTTCACCTTGACTGTGGACCCATCTTGGGACTCCATCCTCTGCTTCCCTGAGGCGATAGCCCTCAGGCCTACCTGATCACCTTCCTGGGACTTGCAAGACACGGGTCACTGTGCGCCATGTCTAGCCACAACTGTTTTGGTCTTTCAAGGGCTGACGGCTGGGGTGGGGCTCTATGGAACCCACTGAACTGGAGGTGGTGGTTCTCTTCGTGGGAAATGTCGCATCCCTACCAAAGTGAGCAGTTTCCTACTGCAAACCTGGCAGAGATTCGGTCCTGGTCCCAGGAGTCATGTGAGAGGAGCAGGCTGCGGCCAAATGCAGGGGCCCCAGACAAGGGGGTGAGTTGTCAAGAGAAACAAAGAGAACAAAACTCACCCAGCCCTTCTTTCTCAGACTTAGCCTCTTACGTAACTTCTGTAGTACAAGATTTACTTTCCACAGGGGGAGGCTACCCAGGATGATGTTTGAGGCGCCAACCTATGGAGATTAACCGACTGTGCATATGTACATGATCATACTGTCACTATCATTGCTCTTTTCCTTTATTCATACTTCCCATTTATATTGGTATTCTTATTGCTCTGCCTATAATATTGTAATCCACTGCTTTGTGTGTACAAAGACCTCGGTTTTGTCCCCCGAGACACATCCTTGGAGCTCTGATAGAGAAATAGTCAGTTAAAAGACACAAAGTCAGACTTAGGCCGGGACGACTGGAAAAATGTGAACTTTACACAAATTCAAAACAGGGAACTAGTCCCAGCTCTGTCACTTATCAGCCTAGTGAAGTTTAAAAATTTCAAAGTTATCCATCTGTAAAGGGAGTCTGGTAGCCTTATCTTGTAAAAATGTTGGAATCGACATACTGTATTATAGAGGACTTGAGATGCTGATTGGAAAATAGTGGGTCCTTCATAATTGGCCGATATTACATGTTTGTTGTCTTTATTTTTACTTTTTTATTTAGCTGAGCCATCCTGCCACCTGTTGGCTGCTCAGTGGCAGCTTGGCTTGGGCTAGGCATCGAACTGCTGTTGCTCAGATCCCAGATCGCACTCTTGAGCGAGCTCTTAACCAACTGTGCCACTTTGCCGGCCCTATATGGTTTTTGTGTGTGTGTGTTGTGTTTTTTTTTGAGAGCAGTGTCACTGGCCCTCACATGTGGGACCGAACCGGGGCCGCTGGCTTCACAAGCCAGCGCTTAACCACCGCACCACTCGGCCGGCCCTATTTTGAATCCCCAAAATAAGAAGTTCCCATCAGAGTTTTTTCCTTAATCCAGTACATTTCAGACAATATGCTGTGAGCTGCAACAAGCTTTCTTTAATAAGCTGAGGAAATCCAGGTAGATAGTTTTAGTCTTACAAAAAGGAAGACTAAAAGGAATAAGGCAAACCAAACATTGAACACAGCGAAATTTTATTTTTTTATTTTTTTCCTCTATTTTGAGATCCCAAATATTTTACTTTGGGATTCTTTTACATCTCCCTGAAAATCCTGTTTCAATGCCATGTTACATTATCTAGATAATGAACAAAGTATTGATATTTTCAATTTGTCTTACAAATTTCAAAACTGTAACATTCAACCCTTTATAACAGCAAAATTGTGAGAGCCATAGCATTCACATGTTTATATTCTGAGGGTTCTAAACCTTCATTTAAAGGAACAACATTGGAAAAAAATACTACGTATCTATATCAGTCTATTTATCTATCTCTCTGTTTTTACCTAGGGATTACTCATGAGGAAAAGGGCAAAGCAGATTAACATTGTGTTAAAACGAAACCGACCTTGACCACAATTTGTCTTAAAAATTCCAAAATTGTAATATTCAGACCCTTTAAATAGGAAAACTATGACAGCCATGTCATTTAAATATGTATATTTTGAAGATTCTAAACCTTCCTGAAAGGACATAACGTTTGAAAAAATACTACATATATACATATACCTATATCTATACCTATACCTAATCTATCTTTACCTAGAAGTTACTCATGAGGAAAAAGGAAAAGCAGACAAACATTCTCTTAAAACTAAACTGACCTCAACCACCCACTACTTAGCAGGCTGACTGCTCTCTTCAACCCCCGGGTGAAAAGCCTGCCACACACCTCACTAGATGTAGGAGGAGTTGTGTGACTAGGCCTTGGAAGGCGCGCTGGCTGGGGCTCTCAGCCCTGCTTTCTCCTTCTCATCTCTCAAAGCCTCCTCATACAGGCTTGGGAAGGCACTCGGGACGGTATCCTTGATCTTGGCAATCATCTCCAGCACTTTCATCTTGGTGGTCTCAGCGTGGGCTCTGGGGCCCCACAGGAACTCGTAGCGTGGAGGATCACTGCCGGGCACCTGGCGGTACTCCAGGTAGTTTGGCTGCACAAAATCTTCGGTCAGAGTCTTCTTGGGCTCCCCGAACAGGATGTGCTTCCTCCCAGCATAGAGCCCCAACACATTGAGGAATTCCCAGATCTCCTCCTCGGTGGCGCGGTTGCCCTTCACGAATATCACGCCCAGGATATTCATCAGGAGACCCGTCTTGGGCTCACTCCTTTCTGTGCCCTGACTTCCCTCACTGGGGAGGCCCAGCATGTTGATAAGGGCATAGGAGCGATTGCTGGAGTCGACTTCCTTCAACTCGAGGCCATAGACCACCTCCAGGCGCACACAGGCTCTCCGGAGGATCTCAGGCAACTTCTTCTTGTCCTTTTTTGCCACTTTTACCATTTGTGCCCACGTGATGTGCTCATTCATTTTATACTTCTCCAGCAGCAACCGCGCCAGCGTGATTGCCTTGCTGGTCAGACGATCTCTGGGAACATTCGGGGTGGGCCATGCTGCAGAGGAGGTGCTTGTGCTCTGCTCACCTAGGCTCTGGGCACCTACATCAGATCTTGGGGATAAGACACCTGCCTGAGGAGAATAAGTGGCTGAGGCTCCCTGAGGTTCCTGGAAAGGGCCAGGAGCAGGGGAGCTTGGGGGAGAACCCTCAGAAACAGGAGCAGAGGGGCACTCTTCTGCTGCTGCTGCAGCGGCCTGATCAACTCTGAGACTCTCAGTCTCAACTCGACCCTGGTGGCGTTTCCCGCGTGCACGGGGCTTACTCTTCCGACCCCGAGGCATGATGACCCAGGTCAGGCACAGCAGGCACCAGTGTGGGCAGAGTAGGTGATGTCAGCACCGGGGGGAGGACGAGTGAGATGGTGTGTGCACCTTTGGCTGGGGGTTCCACCTTGCCCTCACAAAGGCCGCCTGTGAAGGTCTGAGGGCAGTCAGTGCTCTAGGAACCCACAGGGCTCCTTCCTGATTAGCCTGGCTCTCCATAACCCTGCAGAGCAGGTTGGAGAACCGAGGACACGGCCATACAGCCCTACCTAGAGTTACTGGGGTGACAGCAGGGCCTGGCAAGGGGGAACCATGGGTTCTGGGTTTGGGAAGTGTTTGTGAGTTCACAGTCAGGATCATTGTGTTAATTTTGGGAAGACACTCCCCTCCCTCACTCCCTTCTGCTGCAGTCAGGTAGACACTTTAAACCCAGGACCAGCATCTCTCAGAGACCCTCCTTGAAGGACAGTAGCTAAGGATGCTGAGGTGTCTTCTGTGTTTGGGTTAGTGGTCACGTGCAGCGATTGTGTTCCTCACCATGACACCAATGCCAGTGTCTCCTCTGCTGACCTGCTGCCAGCCCGTTAGCCCAGGCCCCCACCCCCATGATCTCCCAGAGCAAAGGGAGAAAGCTCGGAGGGCTTTACACCTGCCGGGACCCTCCAATGCCAGTGTCCCCTCTGCTGACCTGCTGCCAGCCCCTTAGCCCAGGCCCCCACCCACAAGACCTCCCAGAGCAAAGGGACAAAGCTCGGAGGGCTTTACAGCTCCCGGAACCGCCCACGAAATGGCGGCGGCGATCGGGCGTGGCTGCCTTCTCGGGTCTGGGGTCCCCTCACTCCTCACGAGGGCCCCGTGTCTCACTCTGTAGATTTCTCCCTCTGCTGAGCTGAGCCAGAGTCCAGCAGCCTCGGGCCGAGGCCTTTATTCCCTGAGACCGCGCGGCAGGAGCCGAAGGACATGGGGCCTAACCGCCATGCTGGGGCCTCCGGGCAGACAGAGGGGGTGCGCGCGCAGGGCGGGGCACTGGGTGGCTGCGTCTTTTCACGGGGGAAGCGGATTGGCATTGTCGGGGCATGTCCCCGCACTCCTACCTTAGGACACCTCGCACCTTGATGTTCAGAAGGCAAGGGAGGCCTCCTTCCAGTCACCTACGCCGCAGCTCTGGGACAAGGCCTCACTCAGGTCAGCCTGGCTCAGTGGCGCTATGGCGGAGCCACTTCCTGTGCGCTTGTCTGGGCGGGGCCACTTCCAGTGGGTGGAACTGGGCGGGGCCAAGTACTGTGCGCCTGTCTGGGCGGGGCCACTTCCAGAGTGTGGATCTGGGCGGGGCCACTCCCAGTGTGTAGGTCTGGGCGGAGCCACTTCCTGTGTGTGGGTCTGGCGGGTTGGGGGGGGAGGGAGGGTAGGGGACGGATGGAGGGTAGGTGGGCGAGGGAGGGTAAGGGGGAGAGGGAGGGTAAGGGGGGGCCGGGGAGGGGTAAGAGGAGGGAAGTCAGGGGCTGAGGAGGGCTGAGCAGGGTCCCGCAGGGCTGGCACACAGGGCCTTTCATCCACTCTAAGCAGGTCCTGGGGCTTCTCCATGTGCCCAGTAGGAAATGTTCAGGGTCGGAGCCAAGCAGCCATGCATGGGGCCTCCCAAAACAGACGGTAATGGGGCTCCCCTCAGTCCTCTCAGTGTCTTCCTTTGACTCTTGTGGGTGCTGGTCCACCTCCCATTTGTCCACCTGAGTTCCATCTGTCACATCCAAGACCGCAACTCCCTCACACTGCTGATGTGGGTCATTTTCGGCCTGCAAATACCGCCTTGGTTATAAGGAAGGTTCCCTTTGCAGTTTTCCTCAAGGCCACTGCTGCAAAATCCACAGGGCTCTGTTCTCGTCAGCCTGTCCCCTTTAGGCTGTGACCTGTGTGCTCCGACCCAGGCATACTGAGGGCAGTGGCTGTCAGTCTTTCAGTTTCAGAAGTCTCTTATTTCTTGTTCAAGAGCATCATTCACCTGGTGCCAGTCATGGAACCCACGACAAGAAAGTGAAGGGGATCCTCAGGTTACCACTGCTGCCCACGTGACCCCAGTACTGACTGCTCAGTGGGGACCTTTCTGTCCTGGTCAATTTTGGGTCCTCAGTCCTCGTTAAGGGCCCTTACTTGGCTCCACATAGGGCCTGGTGTAGTTGAACGGTGGCTCCACCTTCAAACTCAGCATTTCACCTCCCATAGACCTGATGTAAATAAGTGTTCGGGAAGCTTCCGTGGGACTGCCCCGTCCAGGGTCTTCCAGGGCCAAACCGGGGGTGGGGCCAGATTCTTTCTCATCCCGACTCTTTAGTGGCGATGGTCCCACCGTCGTTGCTTCCACCCCATAATGACCTAGAATTCCTCCCTGGCCCTGAGGCCTACCCCTCCTACTAACGCCAGTTCCACAATGAGACCCCCTAAGAGGAGGTGAGCATCTCTTCCTCTGGCCATACCTGTCTTGGTCTCCTGACGCCAGGTAAGGAAAAGAATTCTGTGGTTCCACTGCTGTGAGGTGTCTGGCTCCCTTAGTCCTCAGAATATTCACCTTGGTCTCTGGAAAGCCTAGAAACCCTCCCACTGCTGGCTTTAGGCCAACCCCCTTAGACTACCTCCCTCAGCCCCTGTTACACCACAGGAAGAAGTGAGTATGTCACATCGTGTCAAAAATGCCCAGGTAAATCAGTGCACCCAGGAGGGGTGAGGTTCTGTGTGGTCCTCCCTGTTTTGAGGGTGGGAGTTTCCCTATGTCCTGAGTTAGGGTCCTCACCTTGACTCCTGTCAGGTCCGGGAACTTCTTCCATGGCTTATCTGAGGACCCTCCCCTCTGACCAAGGCCCTCAAATCTGCCACACTTCTTGCAGAGTCAGTCTGAGAGCCCTGTCCAAGGCATCCCAGGGTTGATGGCTGGGGCAGTCTCTGTGACTCCTCACTGCTCTGGGCTCTGCAGTACCCTCCGCTGTCACTCAGGGCTCTGCTCTTGATTCCTGGCAGGGCCCGGAATGCTGCCCTGTAGTATCCTGGGTCTCAGAGAGGGATAGTCGGGGAATGCCACATGAGGCTGTCCTGCCTGTGCCCTTCCAGGGATGACATCAGGATTCAGGCTCCTTGGGGCCTCTGTTCAGGGTAGCGCCGTGCCCTCAGCACTCACTCGGGATCATTTCCTTGATTCCTGGCAGGCCCTGGGACTCCTCTCTTTCTTTCAGCTTAAGGTCACCCACATGGACGAAAGCTCTCATGTCTTTGAGTACCCTGAGAATAAGTGAGGGGATGCTCAGCCTGACAGCCCTGCCTGGGCCTTCTGGGTCAGAGAGCACACAAAAACCAGTCTCTCTCCAGTTATCACGTGCCCTGTCTCATCAGTCCTCATTCATCAGAGTCTTCCTCCTGCCTCCTATCCTCTGAAAGTCTTTCTGGGAAATGCTGCCTCCTTGAAAACTTTTGCTTTGTCTCCCTGCTGCAAACCCAGCAGAGAACGGGTTGAGTCCCAGGAGGGATGTGAGGTGGGGAAGCTGCAGCACGGGCAGAGGAGGGCCCAGGGCAGGTGTTGTGCTCTCAGATCTCTTCCTTCTCTTCGCTGGCCAGACTTGGCTCTTATCTGACTTGGCTTCTCGTAGATTTCCTTTCTACAGGGAAGAGGCTGAACCAAATGATTTTGTGATTCCCCGGTCTTTTGAGGTTTATTGAGATTTCCTTTGCAGATTATGATATTGTCACTGAATACCACCTTTTTCTTTCTTTACGCAAACCTCACAGTTGTTTTGTTGTTGTTTTTTTGAGGGCAGTGTCTCTGGCCCTCACTTGTGGGTTCCGAAACGGGGCCGCTGTCTTCCGAAGGCAGGGCTTAACCGCCACGCCACTTGGCGGGCCCTGTTTTGTATTTTTATTGTGTATTCCTCGGGGTGTGTATAGCAAAACAATATTTTGAATATGAAGTCCTGCTTTGTAACACCTGAAATCCCTTTAGGAGTAGGGAACAGAAAAGTGAGTTAAGTGATATGAGGAGTCTGTCAGACTTGGAGGAGTAGCTCAATGTGGGCTCTAGAGGAAATCAGAGCCAGGGTCTGTCACTTAGCAGTTTGAATTTTTGAAATTTCCAAAGTCTTTATCTTCAGAGTTCGTCTGATAGTCTATCACATGGGAGTATACGCATGCATGTGTCATGTGATAGACAGTGTCAGGCCAAGTTTTGTGCTTTTAAGGAATTCTAGTTATTACAAAGATGCTTGTGAACCCAGATAATAACAATCTTCCCACACAGAATTTTATTTCCCGCTTCTGTTAAAGAATATGTAACTGTAAACTATAGAAATTCATGTGAGCCGAAATGTTGCTGAGGTAAGTGGTATTTCCCTATTAGAGCATCTCTCATTTAATATGGGTGTGGATTTGTCTTCTCCAGCTGGGCGCAACTCAAAGTTCGTTTGTCTCAAGGACCAACAACTTCTTTCTCAGAAACCTCTTCATCCAAACCACTCCCCCTTTTATTTATTTGGCTGCCATTCTTTGCACCACCTCTTCTCTGCCCCTGACCTTGGGCTCAGCCTCAATGTGTCCCAACCGCCCCTGCCCAATTCTCTCTGCCCCTCTGTTTTCCCAGTGGGGGTTGTACCTTGACTCTTCACTACTGTCACTCTGCTGGGGCAAAGCTGAGCACCAGATTTTGTCTGTGGCTCCCATCCCTGTCCTCTCCTGTCCTATCTCCCTTGTTTGCTCTGATACGTCCACTTTCAGATGTCTCAATGCTGCGTCTCTCGGACATGTTTATATGTTAGGAAGGGAATCCTTTGTTGAATGTTAGCTGTCCAACTTGTTGTAACTTCAAGGGGAGAGTCCTGAAGGTTATCTCATGCCACCATGCTGCTTATATCACTCTGTTCTTGATTAATCCATTGATCCCTGTGATATTGTGATTTATTATAAGAAATATATATTTAATCTTCATCTCTGTTCCTGATTTGGATAGTTTGTCTCTCTGATTTGTTTTTATTTTAATAGAAATGACTTGGTGTAGAAATAGGAAGTGAACACTGAGAAACTGTTCTTGAGCAACAAAGATATTTTTTCCAGAAACCACAAAATCTTATTAATTCTGACAGGACTGTGTTGAAATTGAAGCAGCCTGTTCCTGGCCACTTCACACTGACTCTATCTACCTTTCCTGAACACATGCACTCTGTTTTAGTGCTTGAGCACAAACTACCTCACTCTGTTCTATTGCTGTTGCATTTAAGTATCTGCTTTTCTCAAGCAGGTTCCAAAATTACTGAAGATGGGAACTCTTATATTGATGTTCTCTTTGTCCCCTTCTTGTCATTGTCTAAGTGCTGCAGTACAGCAGGTCTTTTAAAATTCATTGTGAATGTTAAGAATTAATGAGAGGGAGAGGAGGTATATTAAAAAGAAGTACATAATATGAAAGCAGAGTCCTCCCACCCTCATTCTGTTTCTTTCTTTATATATAAGAGCATTCTTTTCTCTCATCATTTCCTTTGAAATTTCACACAATCCATCTCTCTCTCTTTAGGCAAACCTGTTACAAATCTTCTATCTCCTACTTTAACTTTTCAACCCCAGGCAGGCTAGTGCCATGATCCTGAATGAAGCTCTGACTAAGATGATTTTGTATATGTAGTCCTTACTTGATAGCCGATTTCCTTAAAAGAATTTCATTAATCAGTACTGGCTTTTGGCTTGCTAAGAGGGGCCCCTGAACTGGGACCCACAATTTACAGGGCTCCATCTGGTCTTCTTCCAGCTGTACCTTGTCCCATGGGGAGAGGAGTCTGTGAGCCCAAGGGGACGTGCCTGCACTGCCTCCTGTATATCATGCTCCAGCTACTCTGGCCCCCAGAGTGCCTGGTCAAAGAGTTCTACACCTTCAATGAAGGCCTGTATGGTTATCTTCCTCAAGTCTGTCCTCTTGAGGGAAGATGACACCAGCATGTACACATTGGCCCAAGGAGTAACCAAAGGGTGATTGGCGGGAGGTGAGGGGGTGGGAGGGGGGCAGGGTAAGGTTGGGGCAGACTGGAGGTGTGCAGGCAAATTTGCAGATATGTGTAAATTTGCCACAGGTAGTAGAGAGAAGTCAGGGGAAAGAAAAAAGTAGGTCATAGGCTTTTCCATGTATCCATGCTCTTGCTCAAAGACTCCCAGATTCTAAATTGAAACCTGGGCTTCCAGGCTGCTACAAAAACATCTGATAAGTGAATCTCCATCTAAACTGTTGCATCAATCCTGACAATGTTAGGGAGGGATCTGCCAGCAATAATCCAAAAATTCTGTGTTTTTAATTTTTTTTCTTTAATCTGCCTTGTTAAATGGTGGTCACAAACACTGATCCTTGAAAGTAAAAACAGAGTGTGTGTAAAATCTGTGTTTAGGGCTGGCTGAGTGGCGTGTTGGTTACGATTTGGCTTGGGATTCCAGCTCTGAGAAGCAGGACCCCAGTTCAGATCCCACATGAGGGCCAGTGATGCTGCACCTTCTACAGCTAAGATGGTGAACAACAGCTTGACCTGGAGCTGGGCTGCCGTGAGTCACCAGCAATGGTGTAAGCTGCAGTGGGGCTGGCCAGCAGCTGGCATTCACTTTTGTGAGCTGCTGTGAGCCTCTGTGAGCCTCTGTGAGTGGCCATCCAATGGCTGGTGAGCAACTGCCTTACTCAGGAAAAGCTCAATGATGATACCAACATAGGTCAATGAAACGACATCCTCCACAACTAGACTGAAGAACAAAAGGACAGCAACTTGTCCCGGTTCCCTAACACTGTTCCTCTCCCTCAATTCCCCACTAAAATCTTTAAAAAATAAAATAAAATCTGTGTTTAGTCGGATCATCTTTTTTTTACTTCATTCCAGAATAGCTAATGAAAATAATGAACTCGTATGGATTTCAGTGGTACTATGACCAGTTATGAGCTGGGATTGAGAAAAACAAATGATTTCTTCCATTAAATTATTTCAGAATTTTAGGTATACTTTGAGTTAACTGGCATTTCTTGCGCATGTTACAGAGTGAGTTTTTACCGATGTGTAAAAGGAACCTTACTTTACCCATGATTTTTAAAAAGAGGTAAGAAGTGATGGGGCAGACAAACATTATGTGAAAGCAAAAGACAGAGCAGGAAGTGCCATTTAGTAAAAATGACTTAGAGACAAAGCTGTCCACTCACCTTGAGTGGAAGGCACTATGAAAAATCTCACAGTTCTGACATTAAGTCCAGCTACACATAAGCAATTATGTTGCTGACCTTCCTATTCAGTAGTTGTTACAAAGTTAGTCTCACTCAATTAAATTTTTATTATTTTGTCCCTGTGCTCGACTTTTAGAAAGAGGACTCCCCCCGCCTTTCATCGCATCAATTTTTTCCCTAGCACATTTTGTTCTAGGGAAATATTTTATGGCATTATCCCTGGGTTCTTTCACTCTAAACTGGAAAGCATTGTAGTTGATTCATCTTCTTTGTCTTGTCAGACACTTCACTCATCTTGACATTTTGCAGAAGGCTTCAAAGGTGTGTCTTCTGTTAGTAATATTAAATTGCAGTTTCTCTCGTAATTTTCAATAGAGTTTGAATAGGATGAAGAAAATTACTAGAATGTCTGATTTTGGCATTTGTTAGCTGAATGATGAATTGTCAACAACCTTGGCTTTTTGTTCTGTTCAATGGAGAAAGAAAGTACTCTGAAAATCATACCGCTTTGTTTCTGTAGAACAAACATGAATAGACAGTATATATGGTATCGTCTTTGTCTTTGATTTTTTTTAATTGGGGGAGGGGAACAGTGTTGGGGAATTGGGGAAGGGGAACAGACAAGTTGCTGTCTTTTTGTTCTGCAATCTAGTTGTGGAGGACGTTGTTTCACTGGCCCATGTTGGTATCCTCATTGCGCTCTTTCCGGATGAGGCAGATCGATTACCGGCCTCTGGATGGCCACTCACAGCGCCTATTGGCAGCTCACGCTGGCTGCCAGCCACTCATGCTGCCTGCCAGCCACTCACTGTAGCCTATGGCAGCCCACTGCAACAGGGGCTGCAGCCTACACTGTCGCCAGGGCTCGCAGTCCAGCTCCAGGTGGAGCTGTTGTTAGCTTAGAGGGCAGTGTCACTGGCCCTCATGTGTGGGATCCGAACTGGGACCGCTGGAATCCAAGCTAGCTCTTAACCAATGCGCCACTCGGCCGGCCCTGTCTTTAGTTTTTATATATCCCTGGACTTTACATGATAGTCCTATGCGCTAAGTGGTTCAGGCATCTCTTGATCCTTCCCTGTCTCCCTACAACTCAGCATGGACCTCCTTATAAAATAGGACAGCAACCTAGAGAAATTCATGTTACATATGTAAAATATTCATGGCAATATTGTTTGTAAGAAAAAATTGGGAATAACCTAAAAAACGATCAGAAGAAATGATATTATGATATAGTCATACAATGGAATCTTGGACAGCAATGACAAGGCATTAACTAAACCTCCATGCATTAACATGAACAGATCTCAAAAGCATATATAGAAAATGCAAGTTGCAAAGGGATGCACACAGACTGTGTGGCTAGCATTGCTGCTGTTTTCTTGATATCCAGTACCTCTCTCCTATGGGGAACATGGGAGGATTTTATTTATCTGTCCCCTTGAAGTTTGGTGTGGTCATATGACATGCTTTGGCTAATAAAATGTGAGCAGCAATAATGTCCTTCACTTCCTGGAAGCATTTACATGCTGTTTGTTGGCGCAGGACTCTTCTCTCCCTGCATTGGTGACTGGAGGCACATGTCATGTGGAAGTATGATATGAAGTCACTTCATGAGGGACTGCTACCCTGAGAAGTGGCCTGGACCTGCAGCAGACTTAGAGTAAGTGAGAAATAAACCTTTGTTGTTTTCAGCAACTGAGATTGTTTTACTGAATGTTGGGAGAGCTGGAATGTTTATCTACCAGCTTCCATTCCTCTCTGGTTGAAGATATTAAGTCGCTGACACTTCTAGGCTGCCCAAGCTCCATTGCTGGATAAGCCCTCCAGTCATAGAAGCAGAGGAACTTGGGTGGTTTAAGTGAGAAGCTGTCAGCTGACCTATGAATTGTCTATTGCAGCTCTGGGTAAAGTCAGAGTTGGTGGACCCAGGAAACACAGAGTTGCCTTTCCTATGAGACTAGACAGTTAAATATGCTCATGTACTAATTATTGGCAGTCACACATATATTTCTTTGTTTTGTTAAAACTTTCTTTGGGGATAATTATTGTATTTTGGAAATGTCAAGGAAAGAATGGCAGGTGAACATGGAAGAACAAAAATGTGAGGTGAAAGAAGAAACAGAAAATCAGAGAAAGAAGGAAAGTGAGGATTAGACAATGGTGGTGGGAGGAGAGAGTGGAGAGCGAGAAGGTGTTGGTTATCATTTGCAAATATAGTTTTTTAAACCACCAATTAAGAGATGAACTGTTATTTCTTTGGGATTTTCCTGTTATTTGTGTGTTGATGTCTCCAGGAGAATTGTAACAAGTTAAATATGGCCTCCAGCATTAGAAGAGTTCTTATCAAGTCAACAGTGACGCACAACAGATCAGCATTTCCTTCTATTAAAGTTAAACTTTATCTCAAATCATTGGAGCCAGGTATCTTTTGGACTTCATAATTTTTTAGTTTAGAAAAAATAATATGGTACAGATATTTTATATTACCTAACATTCCAAGAGAGTCTGGGATTATACCAACAAATCAAATGCGTTTGTGCAATAAACTATAGAAGTGTTGATACCGAGGGGGATAAATAGAGACTGTAATTAACTTTATCAGTTTAGACCAGGTTTTTCTGACATGAGTTCAGGTTGGGTAAAGTTTGGCTGGCAATAGAGTTATAAAGAAAACGTTTGTTTTCAGGGCCTAATGGATTTTGCAATTGTGAGTAAGGAAATACAGACCTATGTTAAACTACGCTTTAAAGTCACTATAAGGAATAAATGAACTTATAACCATACTGTGGTGGCTACCTCCATGATGGCCCTTAATTATTCTCATCTCCACACTGAATAAGGTTGATCTATGTATATCGAAGAAAATATTGTGGAAATGACCAGGTATGACTGTTAAGGGTAGCTCAGGAAAGACATGTGACTTCTGCCTTGCCCTTTCTATTGGATCACTATCTTTGGGGAAGCCACCCACCATATCATAAGGATACTCAAACAATTAGGCATGTGAATGAGGAACTTTGGAAGCAGATCTCTCAGCCCTAATCAAGCCCTCTGATGACTGTGGCCCTGCCCAACATCCTAATGAAAGAATTTGAACCAGAACCATATAACTGAGCGATGTCCAGATTTCTGAGGCAAGTATACTGGCACCTTGAGCTGAGCTGCCCTGAGCTGCTGATGGGCAGCCGGATGGCGACTAGACTTGGAGCTGAGCTAGCTGTGTCCTCCACAACTAAGATTGAAGGACGACAACTTGGCTGTTTCCCTTCCCCAATTCCCCAACACTGTTCCCCTTCCCCAATTTCCCAATAAAAAGTCTTAAAAAAAACAAACAAAACAAAACACCTAAAAACTACTCATCTTTCTAAAAAAAAACAAAACACCCAAAAAAACAAACATAAAAAACTGGATCCTCCAGCCCCAGTCAAGCCTTCAGGTTCAGGTGACTGTAGCACCGGCTGACATACTGACTGCAGTCTCATGAGACGATTGGAGTCAGGAATTCCTGACCCACAGAAACATGTGCAACACTAGATAGTTATTGCTATTTTCAGTGGCAAAGTTTTGGGGTAATATCTTATGCAACAATGGATGACCTATATACAGAGGGTATCAAAA
The DNA here is from genome assembly GCA_033961575.1 of Aselliscus stoliczkanus. Classification (NCBI taxonomy): domain Eukaryota; kingdom Metazoa; phylum Chordata; class Mammalia; order Chiroptera; family Hipposideridae; genus Aselliscus; species Aselliscus stoliczkanus. The sequence goes on along the minus strand of CM066737.1, from coordinate 94,195,051 downwards.
AAATGTATACACATTTTAAGAAAGGAAAACTGTATTAAAGTTGTAATAATATGTACCAATGGCAAAAAGGAATACAAGTCACATTTGACTTCCGCAATGACAAGAAGTGCTCAAAGTGGTTACCATCAGCATCCAGATATTTCTGATTATGGCGAACTACTGCTTGAGCAACGCTGACCAAAGTTCCACTTGTATATATTTTTTGGCACCCCAGTATACAGTAAGAAATAAGACAAAGACATGTAAACTGATATTTAGAAATCATGGACCTCATGGTAATTCTTCAATAGCTATAAATTATGATTACTAAATTCATATTTTCTATTGTCAACAAATATTTTTCATGTGTTTGCTTATAATATGTATAGTTTCATAAAGCTCAGACTTATTATTTATAGTGCCTAGATGAAAAATTATTAAAGCTCATTCTCCTATTGAAAGTTAGCCTACAAAAGCTGGTCTTTCTGTTTAAGAGAGAGCTATTCTGTTTTCAAAATGACTCTTATTTTCTGTGGAGGCTCTAGTGTCCTTTCTCTTCAAGATCAGAAACAGAAAACTGAAGCAAACAAACAATACTTTTGTATTCTCAAGATAACTAAAATGAAAAAAGATTCTTTAGCAATTAAGTAATTAATTATCTAAATTAACACCTCCATTCCTGATAGAAAGTCCATACCATGAAAGAGGTTTCATTACTAAAGCTATATAGGGTTAGGATTTTAGTAGGTATGCTAAGATTTTGAAATGCAAGGAGCCAGCAAACTTTTTTAGTAAAGAGCCACATAATATGAGGTGTGATTAAAAAAAAAAATACAGTGAATGCAGCTGCCAAGAGCCATCAAGGTGATGTTAGTGTGTTTTTTGACCTTGATGGAATGGTGCGAGCTGAGTTTGTATCCATGAACACTGTGGTGAACTCTGAATATTATAAGAGCTTATTAGAGAGTTTAAGAAATTATGTCCATAGAAAACAGCCTGACAAATGGGTAAATGGTTTCATCCTCCATCAAGATAACAATTCGAGTTACACATTACTTCTGGTATATGGAAATTTCTGTCAAACAGAAACATTACAATATGTTCTCATCCACCTTATTCACTGTATCTGGTACCGTGTGACTTCTGGCTCTTCCCCAAAGTCAAAATGACCATGAAAGGAAAACATTTTGAATTGATTCAGGCCATCGAGGCAGCCACGACAGCACAACTACAGACGCTCACAAAACAGGACTTCCAGATCTGCTTCAGAAAGTGGCAAGAATGATGGGATAAGTGTGTTCAAAGTGAGGGGGGATTAATGGCAATGTGTCTTTTATTATAATAATTTTTTAAACTTAAACATTCACCGTATTTTTTGATCATGCCTCATATTTCTGGCTTTGTGGGCCATACACTTTGTGTTACAAGTATTCAACTTGACTGTTGTAATACAACAGTGGCCAAGATCATATGTGAATGAGCAAGTGTGGCTATGTTCCAATAAAACTTTATTTATAAAAAGAGGTGGCAGGCTGGATTTTACCCATGGACCTTAGTTTGACAACCCTGTAGTGTACTTTAAACATTTGTTTAACACAGAGCAGTTAATACTTCTTTTCACTTAATTTATTAATTTCAAAAGATGTTTCATCCACATCCCATGATATATTCAGGGATACTTTGATTATACCATGTATAGAATGATAAATGTTTGCAAATTGTGTTTGAAAGAATAAGTGGAGGGTCAGGTTTCATCTATGGAATAGGTACAGTGATGCTGGATATTTCATGAACGTAAAGTTCCCTCATATTCTAGTATTTGTCACTCAACTGAAAGGACAGTTTCTCATTGACTGAGACTTTTGAGGCATTTAACTGAAATCATGAACCATCTTTTACCTTTCTTCAAACCCAATAAGCTTAGATTTATGATCATTTTTGCTTCTCTAATGAACATTGTCAGTGAAATTATAATTTGGTTGAAGAAAATGCTCTATATCTGAGAAGGTAATAATTCCTCATATTCGTATTGCGTTTTCAAGTTCACAAAGTAGTTTCATATACATGATTTTGTTTACTCCTCAAAATGTGCAGAGGAGGAAACTAAAAATCTGAGACACTGCATTTTTTTTAACTTTATTGGGGAACAGTGTGTTTTTCCCAGGACCCATCAGCTCCTTAAGTCTTAGTTGTGGCGGGCACAGCTCAGCTCCAAGTCCAGTCCCTGTTTTCAATCTAGTTGCAGGGGACGTGGCCCACCATCCCATGCAGGACTCGAAGCTGCAACCCAGTTGCTCAGAGCTAGCACTTTAACCAGCTGAGCCACCCGACCACCCCACAACACTGCATTTTTATATCCCCTCCCTACATCAATGTGTTATAGGTTTGAATAAACTAACATAAATAGAGAAAAAGAATAAAAACTGCCCACTCAATGTTGTTTTAATCTGCTCAAGAGAAATTATAGTAACTCCAATGTTTTGAAGTTCAGAAGCAAAAGAATGAGGTTTGCTTAGAGCAGAGCCAACAAGTCTCTGACCTGTCACTCTAGCAAGTAACTCTGATCTAAGTAGGATTCAACTTCTGACCTGTGAAAAAGAGGTCTCAAAGTCTCTGATGAAAGTTATTTTTAGTGGCATCCAAATTTAGCCAAATTTAGCTTTGGCTCAATGCTATAATGTACCCAACCAGATAGTTGGAAAAAAAATGTATAAGGACACCCACCAATAAAAGGCTAAACAAAATACAGTGATAGAGCTGTTTCTATCATGGAAGACCAAAGCCAAGATCTCAATTCAGACATAAAATGATATAAAACCACCCATTTTTAAGGATGAAATTTGTATGTATTACTTTTTCCTTCAAGCTATTTTAAAAGATACACACACATATATAATTAAGTATACACACGTATAGATATGTACATACATAAATGAATAATTAGAAATATGACTGAATAATTAGAAAATAAAATCCAGGATGTAATGGTTTGCTCCTGCAGAGAAAGGTGTAAAAATTCATTTACTGAAACACTTGCATGAACCAGGAAGCTTATTAAGACTGGTTTCGATGCCATTTTCTGCCTGTGCATCAGTGGCCAGATTAGACAGCAATGCTACAATCCTGGAATTTGGGCAACCAGACCTATGAGTCAGGGAATGGAAATCTAGAGAGGAAATCTCACAGCTGAGAATCACTTTAATAACTTGAAGAGCTCTAAAAGTCCCACTGCTTCATCAAGTATCAGAAAAACGATTGTATAAAGTCAATTATTTCTTTCAAAACATATACACTGAATGGTTTCTATTTACTGTCTTCTGATAATAACAAAGGAAAACATAGCCTTTGATGGTAAGTATGCACACAAGGTAAAAAGAGAGAGCCCAAGTGCAAAGCTAGCAGTTAGAAAAGAATGGAGGCTGAAAGCGTCCATGACTAAACTGCTGACATTCTGATACAGACCCAGGAAAAGTTAGGAAAGAAGACCCAGAAGTTGAATGTGGTACTAACTGATGGGAAACTTGTAGTGAATGGGAATAGGAGGCTAATAGAAGCCAACTAGTGCCAAAGTAACAGATTCATAAATTGTTTACTGTGTTAGTAGAAAAATACTGAGAATGGGTGGGGGCTAGCAAGTTGGAACACATGAAAGAAGAAAAATGAGGAGCAAATAAATAGAAAGATTGAGAAATTTCCACATATATTGGATATATTTCAGTGGGTTGTTTTTTTTCTGTGAAACCAATATTTTTGCAGACGCTTACTGCAAACATGTTCCATTTTTTCCCCTTGGTATCATGAGGGCATGTACACGGATTTAGTGAGATTGCTAATAACAATGAAGATTTGTTGAGCACTTCCCATGTGGCAGGCAAATGAATCTGTATGTATTAATTTGTATTATAATAACAATATGTCTAGGGCAGGTTTTTTATTTATTTATTTATTTGTTTTCTGATGGCAGTGTCACTGGCCCTCATATGTGGGACTGAACCAGGGCTGCTGGCTCTCCAAGCCAGCGCTTAACCACTGCACCACTCAGCCGGCCCCTATTTATTTATTTTTATCTTACAAATAAACAGACTGAGTGACAGAGCAGTGAAATAACTTCTCCAAAGATGTTATTGAAACCAGTAGTCCTGGCTTCAGAGACTGCATCCTTAACTGCTACTTTATGCTTTATTTTGGCTCTTTGGGAGTTTTTTGGTTTTAAGTGCAGAATTGCTATACTTCAACTTTTGTTTAAAATGGCAGAATGAACATATGTTATTTTTGGTCCCCTCGAAGTCCCTGTAAAATGAGAGTAAAGAGAAAAATAAAACCACAAAGACAAAGAGAGTAGCATATATGATGACTACATCAAAATGTTGGCAACTGGAAAGCAGGATGATGGTAACTCATGAATCCTTACTTGACAAAGGGAGAAGTTGAGAAACCTACAGAACTACATCTCTGGACCCCCAAAGTCCTCAGGGATTAGTGACACCTCTGAAAGTTAAGGATTTAGTAGGCGTTGAAAATAGAAGAACTGGCATGTAGTTCTGTTTGAGAAGCAGTTAGATCTTCAGTGCCACTCTTCTACCCTGATAGAGTTCTGGGGTCTTATCTCAGGAAAAGGAAAACAGAGGGCCCCTATTTTTCTCAGCATGGAGATTTGGTTAAATTTTCTAGTTCACCATTACCTGGAAGAGAAACTTATGAGGTATGATCAAAATATACGGTGAATGTTTACATAAAAAAATTATTACAGTAAAAGATACATTGCCATTAATCCCCTCAAAATACCCACCCACCTCACTTCAAACACATTTATCCCATCATTCTAGTGACTTTCTGAAGCCGTTCTGGAAGTCCTCTTTCGTGAGTGTCTTTAGTTGTGCTGTCGTGGCTGCCTCAATGTCCTGCATTGATTCAAACGTTTACTTTTCATAGTCATTTTGACTCCGGGGAAGAGCCAGAAGTCACACAGTGCCAGATCCAGTGAATAAGGTGGATGAGGACACACCATAATGTTTTTATTCGACAGAAATTGCCATACCAGAAATGATGTGTGACATGAGGCATTGTCATGATGGAGGATGAAGTAAAGATACTCATGAAACAGTCAATATATACTGATAACAAAAGATAAATATAAGACATGTGTATACATTTTTTGGGCACCTCCGGTATAAAGACGATGTAAACAACTTCAATACATATGAAGAGAAGTAGATCTATTAGATGTCTCATTTAACTTGAAATTAAAGGATATTTCTTTGATTGTTCGACATGTCACAAGACTCCTTTGGACTCCAGGCATGCCTCTTCATGCCCATGTCATTGTCACTTCAGAGAGGTGCACTTGGAAAGGCTTAGCAGAGACCTCGCTTCCCATCCTTTCTGAATTGTTCTCTAGGGATAACTCGGATAAAAGCAGCAACTCTAAGCGCTTGAATCCTGGTTCTGATCCTATTTTCATGTGACTCAAGGGCAATCTTAGACAATTTGCTATCAGTCTTTGGTCTTCTTTTTCTCCTTTGTAAAGGTCACCTACTTTAAAGCACTGGAATGTTTAAAAATAAAAACTAAAAATGAAATTGTGAGACTTAGTGGGAGGTAAATATTTTGAAGAGGTTGGGAGGAATGCAGAGATTTAAGTGGCTATGTTTATAGAAACCATCATCCCATCATGAAGTATATTTTACATGAAGCTATGTATGAGTCCCATCTTTCAAGTAGCTACAAGTGTACTCATTGTAGAAATAGCTAGGTTCTAATGATGATAACAATTTTTAGGCTTTGGATTGAAAGCATAATACAAATATCACCAGTGTTATTGACCACAGAAAAGTGTCATGGTTAGTACTAAATTATGGCTTGATTTATTTTTTTAAATTTTCCACGATTTATATGAATTTAGTTTTCATCTCTTTGTCAAGCCGAATTGAAAATGAAACTAACACAAACTCCTTGTTTTAAAATATGCTCTTGAAGCATCTATCTCATGCTGGTCTGAGTTAATTTTTTAAGAGCCCCCAGGAGTTTACAGAAGGCACTATGATTGAGATATAACTGAAAATTTATGGAAACATATTAAGTACATTTCTGACTACATTTCTTCTGAATTGTTCACCATTAAATTTCCCCAAGCCAATTTCATTGTGACATGAAACGTACACGTTCTTTGTGGCCTATATATATTTGTAATAGGCAGTTTGGGGTGGATGTTGCATTCACATATTTAGTTTTACCTCAGTCTCTTAATCTAGCTGCTATGATGAATCTATAATTAGAATAAATTTTCAGTTTGTTAATTTGAGAGGCTAACATGGTATCCCAGATTCAATATTTACACTTCATCTACTTGATGTAGTTTACAAATTAGAACACCACGGCAGGTATGACACAGAAGGTTAAAATAGAATCTAACTAAAGAAAGCAGAAGAGGTAAATAATGTCAGGCCTCAGAAATAAGCGATTCTACGAGTATATAAAGAGAGCAATATTAATAGGTTAGTGTACACTAAGTGTCAGCTGATAGTACTTGGGTAATTACAGAGTTCCCAGAAAGGAGAGGTTATTTCAGGTAGGAGAGTTGCAGGAACAAAAGCAGGAACACAGGATGTAATGAGGAATGGACCTATTTGCCTGGAGTCTCGGGGTTGTATTTAGGAAGAGCGGGGGGTCAATATTTGAGATAGGGAGTAAGAGATAAATAGATAGGGAGCCACTGAAAACTTGTGATCAGGGAAGTGACATGATAAAATTGGTGTCAGTACAATTTACAATGAAATCTAATCAGAAAGTAGGATAGTGAAATAGATCAAGGATGGACTAAAGGCAATGTCAGTGGAAACGCAAAGTTAGTGAAACATATAATACATTTGTTTGTTTTTTTTTTTTTTTTTTTTTTTTTTGGGCAGTGTCACTGGCCCTCATATGTGGGACCGAACCGGGGCTACTGGCTTCCCAAGCCAGTGCTTAACCACAGCGCCACTCGGCCGGCCCCATATAATACATTTGAAAGGAAGACTCAATAAGCTTGGGACTAGTGACTATGATGCAGAAGGAGAGATAGATAGGAATCAAGGATCACTCCAGAATGTCAAGCCTCAACTGAGATAATGAAGTGACAAATGGAGAAATCCAGATGCAGATACTTTGGGAAGATCATTAATGAGGTATTATTTAGATAGATGCAGTCATGGAATTTGGGAATCCCAGAGTTTACATTTATTCCAGCTTCATTTTCCCCCTAATTTTCCTTATCTGCATTTTCAGAGGTTGCAAGACAAGCACAATTAACACCTATGTACTCCATACATCTAAATCCAATAATTTCCATTTTGCCTTATTAGTTTTATCTATTTATCAATCATCTACCTATCAATATCTATCTATCTATCTATCTATCTATCTATCTATCTATCTATCTATTATCTATCTATCTATCATCTATCTATCTATCTATCTATCTATCTATCTATCATCTATCTATCTATCCAATCATCTTTCTATCTTTTTGAGTGAATAATTTGAAAATAACTTGCAGGTGCAATCAACCTTCCTTCCTAAATGCTTTAACATGCATCTCCTAAGAACATAAATTTCAGTTTTGAAGGAAATAAAAAAGAAAGGTGTTTTACTTATTGAAAAAGGCTGCATTAGATCTTCAGGTTACCTGACAGTGAAATCCACTACTCTTTTCTCCTACCACATACCTTCCATGTTTATATATTACATTTATTGCTTGGAGTGTTCAGACATATATATTTGGGCAAGTAAACAATAATATAAGAGAATATAAAAGGGGTCTAGTAAGGTTTTAAGGACAGAAGAATATTTTGAGAGCTCAAAACAGAGAAGATGAATGAAAAGAGAACAATGGAGCTGAGATTTTTGTTTTGGGGGGACAAATATAATTGTTGGATCCAGTGGCCCTTGGTGACATCTCACTATAACTGGTCATATGGCCTAGGGAATTGGGAAGGTAGACCAAGATCATGCTCTGAGAGGGGCTTTATGGACCCCCTTCTTTGTTTTTTTATAACAACCACATCTTCCATTGAAGAAAGCAGTATTTTTGGATTTATATGTAGGCATACCTGGTGGTGATATGATTTTACGACTGGCCTAGTAAAAGCATACAAATAATTACTATGATATTGTGGTAGATATAGGGTTTAAGGAAATATTTGAGGTCTGTGTCAAGGTAGGGGGATTTTAGGAGTGACCTTGTGAACTCTGGGTTATGGTTGTGTTGTTAAAGTGATACGCTACTTGAGAGAGATGTTGCAAGAATGAATCTTGTTATGAGGAGTAATTGAAGCTATTGTTTCCTCTATTAACATTGTGGCCCAGGAGAACATGACTTTTTGGGAATGGGGTCCCGGGGACTGATGTATGATTTATATACTTAAAATAGTGAAAAAGATCCATAATGTATTCAAAGTTGCATGATAGGCTGCTTTAGTTCAGATATTTTTAGTGTATTTGCTTTTGTACTTTGTTTTATGTCTTTTACTCAGCGTTCATTCTTTTACCGTGTTCATTTTGAAGGGCAGCTTCCATATGATTCTAAGTCTTTGGAGAATGAAAATTTGAATCATATGCAGGGTTCCCTGAAACAACTTACAGTCTAAAACTGAACTCTGTATTGAATAGAATAGTGTTTTTCCCCACCTTTCTCAAAATCCATGCCTACTTAGAACCTCACAATATGACTTTATTTGGAAATAGGTCTTACCATATGTAATTAGTTAGGTTAAGATTAAATCATACTGGATTAGGGTGACTGGTGTCCTTATAAGAAGAGGGCACACAGATTCACAGAGACATAGAGAAGATAATGCCATGTGAAGACAGAGACAGCGATTGGAGTGGTCTCTACATGCCAAGAAACAGCAAGGATTGTTGGTAACCACTAGAAGTTAGGAGAGAGTCATGGCACAGAATCTCCCTCAGAGCCTCCAGGAGTAGCCAACCCTGCCCACACCTTGACTTTGAACTTCAAGCCTCCAGAACTATGAGAATAAGTTTCCATTGTTTTAAGCCACCCAGTTTGTGGTAATTTTTAATGGCAGCCTTAGGAAACTAATACAGATTCTAAGTCAAAAGATTAATAACAATCAGGCTTTTTGTTGTTAATTTTTGATGAAAGTAGTCACAAGAGAATCTGAAATACTGCACTAAAAATGTACATGTGGTCTAAAGCCAAATGAAATACTATTTCTGATTAGTTATTGACTGAAAATTATGCATACAGAAATCAATTTGCCATTTAATTTGGCTATCAGAAAGAGCTATTGAACAAAAATATAACATGCTTTCAAATGAAGTGCTGCTAATTGAATAAGAGGTACCGCCTACTTAAACAGAGACAAAAATTTTTACCCAAGAATCCTTTTCCTTTATTTAACATTTTTTGTTTGTATGTTGTCTTTGATGTTTTTCATTTTCTTCTTTTTTTCCAAGACCAAAGTTCAGGGTTACATATTCTTATGAATGAATTCTTATAAATGCTATAATTGGAGTATTATGCTGTGAGGTATTGTAGAAATGGACTTGTAGAAGTGATCATGTGGGAGGATAATCAATTGAGTATTTTGATTGGGGGAAATAGTAGACAGGGGAAAATCCTGTCTGCTATTTACAAATAAATAGTAGTCACTTGATTTTTTCGTTTTGTTCTGTTTTTTTGAATTGAGGTATAATTGACATACAACATTATGAGTTTCAGGTGTACATCATAATGACTTGATATTTATATATATTTCAAAATGATCACCACAGTAAGTCTAGTCAATATCTGTCACCATACATAATTACAGAATTTTTTTCCTTATGATAAGGGCTTTAAGATTTACTCTCTTAGCCACTTTCAAATATGCAATACAGTATTATTATAATTCCCATGCTATACATTACAAACCCATGACTTATTTATTTTATAACTGGAAGTTTGTATCTTTTGACCACCTTCACTCACTTTGCATTTCCCTCCCTGCCTTTATCACCAATCTGTTCTCCATATTATGAGCTTTTTAAAAAAAATTCCACGTGTAAGTGTGATTATATAGTATTTGTCTTTCTCTGTCTGACTTATTTCATTTAAGATCCACCCATGCTGTTGCAAATGGCAAGATTTCATTCTTTTTTATGGCTGAATAATATTCTTGTGTGTGTGTGTGTGTGTGTGTATGTGTGTATTCTTTATCTATTTTCTTTACCTAGACATCCATTGTTGGACACTTAGGTTGTTTCCATATCTTGAATTTTGTAGATAATGCTGCAATGAACATGGGGGTGCATATATCCTTGGACTATTAAGGTCAGTTTTCCTCATCTATGGAATGAGAGCCATATCATTGTGCCATTATGAGTTTCTCGATCATTATAAATGCAAAGCAGCATTAATATGTTTGATTGAATTGTTAATGATATAGCACTTAATTTTCCACTTTGCCTCATATCCACTTCAATTTTATAGTTTTTCATCTCTTGCTGAGAGGATTCTAGCTCTTACGCTTTCTTTTGAGATCCTGATTTTGGAATGATATTCCTAGCACCATCATGAGTCACCTTTGATAAGCCTCTCCTCTCTGGCTCCTACTTTCTGCTGAACACTGCAGCAGTTTTGGGTAGCATATACTTTTGGCTCAAGTCTGTAGACTCTAGGTTGATGATTTAATCAAAGATGCAGCTGGACCTGGCCTTAGTTCAAAAATCCTGGCTGAGCCTTCAAGGATATCCTGCTGTACATTTTGTCCCTTTGTTCCAGAGGACTGACATTATTTGGTTTTGTGCCAACCCTGATGTAGTACTGGGTCTCTTCACTGGCTTCCACAATACAGATAATCACACCAAGCTCATCATGAAGATTTGTGGGTCGTGAAATGGGGTCACTTTGCACAGGACAAGCATTTACTTTGAAAAATAATGATCACTATACTTGTGTCTTCTCTCAGAATTTTCTAGACCCTACTGCCAGCTGAGGTTTCCTTCCTTCCTTCCTTCCTTCCTTCCTTCCTTCCTTCCTTCCTTCCTTCCTTCCTTCCTTCTTTCCTTCCTTCCTTCTTCCTTCCAGTCTGTATGCCCCCTTGACCATTCTGTTGAGATTTACCCCTAGTACTTATCCTCTTCCTTTTTCTCCTTGAACCTTAATATGCCTTCTCCTCTTTATCATGGAGAGCAATTTAATCCAAGCTTTCACTTCTAAATGTGCCCTCGCCAATCAGCAAGCAAAGAACCTTCTAGGTAAAAGATCTACTGCTCTTAGAAGATTATTTATGACAATTTTTTTTCCTTTTAAGTGACAATCCATTTTCTCTGATCACTTTTTTTAAAGATTTTTTAATTGGAGAATTGGGGGAGGGGAACAGCGCTGAGGAATTGGGGAAGGGGAACAGACAAGTTGCTGTCCTCTTGTTCTCCAGTCCAATTGCGGAGGACGCTGTTTCACTGGCCCATGCTGGCATCGTCACTGCGCTCCTCCCGGGCAAGGCAGATCGGTCGCCGGCCTCTGGATATCGCTCACCGTGGCCATTGGCAGCTCACGCTGGCCGTCGGCCACTCACTGCAGCCCATGGCAGCCCACGGCAGCAGGGGCTGCAGTGTACACCGTCGCCAGGGCTCACACAGCCCAGCTCCAGGTGGAGCTGCCGTCAGCCACAGAGGGCAGCGTCACCAGCCCTCATACGTGGGATCCGAACCGGGGCCGCTGGCATCCCAAAACCAGCTCTCAACCAATGTGCCACTCGGCCGGCCCTCTGATCACTTTTTAAAAACAACCACAAACATGTCACTGAATGATACCACAATGTATTGGCTTCTATGCAAATGTTCTAGTCTACTTTGGCAATATGAATTGTGGGTTTTAAAATCTAGAGTGTCTTGGCACATGAATTTGAACTAATCATCAATGTATACTGCCAATTCACTAAATAAGAAGAATAAATTTAGGAGGATATGACCCAGGGATATTCAAAATCAATTCATGTTTCTGAATTATCATGCTAATTACTCTGTACTTGGTCTTTGACAATCTAATGAATAGAAAATTCTAGATCACTGACTTCTCTTTCAACAATACAATGTCCTGGTTTTTGTAAGAACTTGGATACTGAATAGCAAATAGTATGGTCCTTCATGCAGCAAGGCAGTCATATGTGCCTTAAAGGCATTAATCAATGTTAGTTATTGCATTTTCCTGGGATATTGGTTCTATGTAAATGTTTGCTTTGTGAGTTGAGATGATGCTTAGGGGTTTTATAGGCTAACCAGACCACGCTTCACCAATTTAAAGTGATGTTTCTGTACACTCAGCTAGTTTCTCTACTTGCTGGAACCATGTGACTTCACTCAAGTGTTTCCTACATTATATTCTAGGAGTGTCTCTTTTGCTTGCTATCAACAATATTAACTCAGCCAGATAACTGTAAAGGGGTTATAGGGGAGTTATAAGAGATTACAATAATTATTCATTTTTTTTCATGTGCTTGTTGAGCTGAATACACTTTGAATTTGCTATAGTTTTATAAGAAGTTCTGAGTATGATCAAAGATGTAAGGCAGGGAGCCTCCTTGTGCCATTTTATACTTCTAGACTGCTGTATTATCTCTGCAATTGAATGTTTTTGCCAACATCGGCCATTCTGGATATTCAGTTCTTAAAGACAACTGGGCAAAAGTGCAATTTGGCCAATTTGGATATTTCGTAGTCATGCCAGTTTGCAACGATGTCCTGCCAGGCATCCCGAAGGCTCTAAACTACTCATTTTCCTAATCTGAGGTTTCACCTCCTTATCCAAATGCTAGTTTATGGAGAATATTCGTCCAAGTGACCATGTAACCATTGTAAGTTGCTTGTAAAGATTATTTTGCATTAATTAAAATGCATTTTTTTCTTTATTCGGTTTGACTGAGCATATACCTCTTGTACTGATGAAAATAATGAACTTGACCATGTGCCATATACTGAAGGATTATGGGATACTATTGTGTTATACTTACTTAGAAATGGCATTCAGGAAAACAACATTCTAACCATGGGGATGAAAAATGGATAGAAGGGAAACAACCTCATATGAACAGGCAGATGATCCAATCAGCCTATAAAACCAATGAGGTGGAACTGCCCCAACTGTGACAATGAATCAAATGGACAACACACACTTTTCTGCAGTATACACTCCCACTCTGACATATTAACAAGCATAGACACTACTGCTTTGGTCTCCTTGGTACTATCTAAGCCACAATTCTTAGCTGCCTCCAAGGAGAGCAATGCCATTCAGATATTCTTCTTTATTTGCTGTCCTAGCTTACTGTAAAGGAAAAGGCACTGCCTTCAGAAGAGCAAAACCTGGGTTTGTATTTCAGTTCTGTGGCTTGCTAGCTAGCTGTGTTACTTTAGTTATGAGAGCGCTCTGGGCCTCAGTAGCCTCACCTGTAAAATATGGATAATAATGCCTATTTTCTAGGGCTGCAGAGGTAACATCCATGAAATAAGCAATGCTGTGCCTAGCACACAATGGCCACACAAAAGTTTTAGTTTCCTCCGTATTCTTTCTTCTTTCCTTTCTAATAAACTCTAAATTTTTACCTTAGGACGTTGAGTTAGGATCTCACATATTTCACCTGGTTTGGTCCACTCTTTGGCTTCAGTTGTCAAAGTGTGTATGCTCTGCCCATGCCTCATGCCCTCAGGATGTCTTTGGTGGGTTGAAACCATCCTTGCTTAAGCTGCTCTCAGTATGCTGTACACTCCACATAACAGTTGCCCCTTCAGCTGTGCTCCTTGTTTTAGCTCCTTGGTCATGCTGGTACATTCTCATGAATCCAGAATATGCTTCAGACAGACTTTATAAGAATATTAAGAAACCTCATATGTTAAGGTAACTTTCGTTTCTCAAATGACCAGAAAAGATATAGCGTTTACTTCAAAGGTATTGGGTGTGCCTTGTGACAGCAATGGCTAGATCACAGGAGGCAGGGCCTATTTACATAATGAAAGTCTTGGAACCAACGGTGAAGAAACTTAAGAGGCGTCAATAAAGCTGAGCTATCCTGCTACCTGTTGGGAGTTCAGTGGCTGCTCAGCTCAGGCCAGGAATCCAAACGGCAACCCTGTTGCTTAACCAACTGGTGCATATTTTGATAATTGAGGGTTAGAAGGAGCATTTGGCATTGAAAAAAAATATAGGAGATATGATTGGTATGTGTGTGGGGGTTTCAGGTATGTGGGAGACAATACAGCATAAAATGAAGTTCAAATAGTGGCCTGTCTGGTCACGAGCTGTGTAAATTTGGGGAATTATAACCTTCAACTTCCATATGTAAAAAAATACGTTAAACAGAGAGTATAACTATGATTCTGGTTTGGGGGGTGTAAATAAAATGGTCACAGGATGACAAGCATAGTGCCTGTAACTTAATAAGTATGCAGTAAAAGTGAGGTGTCACTGTTAGCTAGTTTTCAAGAAAAATAAGAACAATTATGGGGAAATTCTGGGTGAACCAGGTGCTCCTCACTGAAGTCAATTGACTGGGTCATTTTTCTGTTTTCAATATGGACTGAAATCTGTTAGCTACATTTGTTGACTAAGTACTGGTTAAAGACAAGTAATTTCCAACCAGATCACTTACATTGGTTTGATGGTGTCACAGCACTTAGTGAGAATATGCCACATTAAGTTATAATATGACACATATAAGTTATATGCCAACATTGAAACAGTTTATAATGATTAAAAATGTTATATTTAAATTTATTAGAATTAGAAAGAAGAAGAAACATATTCCTCAAATTTGCTAAGGAGATGTGTTTTGAATAAAGAATTAGCTAACTATGGCCAACTATATCTTTTTAGTTTGTGACTCAGGGCCTAAAATTAAATATGTAATGACTTCTAACTGATTGCTTGAAAGCTTTACTAAGTAATGAGGGGAAGCAGATTTTGCCACCCAAAATGTGCCTTTTTAAGGGGACATTTTGCCACCCCAAAACACACTGGTTATGTTTAAGAAACAAATGACTCAAGAAGAGCCTTTTACCTCCCCCCTTCACGGCCTACAGAAACTCAGATAGAAAAATGTGCTTAAAGGAAGGGAGCATAATACAGAAGTAAGTGTTGCAGACAGGTTGGAACCTGGCAGTCTGTTGCTTAGACTTCTGTCTGTATCTATGTCCCATTGCTTCTGGGTGGCCCTGTAATAATTTGTTTATCACATATTTGCTCTTTCTCATCTACCTGTGAATTGCCTACTTTCCCTTTGAAGTCCAAACCACTACTCCTTTTGTCCTTAGCTCAAGATGGCATATAATTCTCAATTGCCCAGTTTGTCCTCTGGTCCCATATTCTTACAGAACTTCCCTATGCACATATGTAATAAATTTGGTTATTTTTTCCTGTAATTCTATCTCACATCAATTTGATTATTAAACCAGCCAGAAGAACCTAGAAGTATAGAAGGAAAATTATTTTGCCTCCCCTGCAATAATGACACTCTTAGGTGTGTGAACTTCATGTTACTAGTTTTTAGATTTCTAAATGTCATTGGTTTGTGTTACAATCACCTGTGTCAGTGTCATGGTTACCTGGTCTCATTGCAGACCAGACTAACCAATGCTTTGTAAAAAGGGGAAGGTGCTATTTAGAAGCTTGCTAATAACTGTTTACTTATACCATGAGGATTTGTTCAAATACGACACTAAACTTGGTTAACCCTGTTCAGAAAAGTCATCGCAGCATTAACATCTCAAAGCTTGTCATTTTCTCAATATTGTCAGATATTTCTTTGGATCTTAGGGAACCCACAGTGGTCACCAAGAGGGTCTGTCCAAGCCCTTGGGGGCTATGGTCACTTCCTCAGAGTGGAGGGAATTAAAATATGAATTTGCAAAGGTGAATCCTAACTCTGAGAATACCCTTTGTGCTTGCATATCTGGATGTTGATGAAACAACTTTATCATCAATCTAACCCAATTCTCAAGAAAATGGTCATATATTTTTCAGACAACCAGAGTACTTTAAGCAAGTATTTATTTTCTTTCTTTTTCTCTTTTACCTCCGCCCTCCCTCCCTCCCCTACTTCCTTCCCTCCTTCCTTCCTTCCAATTTGAGGTAGAAGTTTTCTATAAAAACTTAGGCAAGAATTGTTCTTTGCTGGCTTTCCTTTTATGAAGTATAATTAACTTTCATTAAGATCATTTAGAAAACAGTCATTAAATAAGTTGTGACCCTCCCACCACTTTATTTTTAAGTGTCTGGTTTGGTGTCTTAGTATCCACAGGATCCTGAATGGACCTTTTGGCAGCTAAATATATTTTTAAGTACTCTGCTTTAGTCTGGTTGCTTCCCAAATTCTCTCACTTTTTTATCCCAAGAATCCATGTTTGTGGGGGGAAAAAGAAACCGTCAAAGGATCTCCAGAATGAGAATTTAAGAGTGATGCCTCATAGAAGAACAGGAAAACAATTTTAGCTCTACTGAAACCCTCTGTTCACTCATAAGGCAGGAAGATGGGGCACATTGAACTTCAGACATAAGACTGTCTCCCTAAATGGCCTTACCAACCTCTGCATTAGAAAAGTAAGTCTTAATCACAGGGAGCAGGACAATTGTTTGTGGTGCCAGAGAAGATGAGCAAGTTTATGGCAAGCTTTGGGACACCAGGCCTAATAAAGAAAGATGCTGCATCTGTGTTAAGTAGCCATTCATTCAGTTGTGTCAGTGGAGTTGCTTTCCACAGTTAATTGTGTGAACACTTGCTCTAAACCTTGGCGATTCCATGGTGGTTCCAGCAGCAAAGTCTTCTATAATTAATCGTATGTGATTGTCATTCACGTAGGAGACAGGTGATTACTTTCCTGAGTGTTACTCTAAGACATTGCAATATCAATAGCACTACTGATTTTAATTAAAACTTCAAGATGTATGCCTGTTAACATATTCATTATTGCACCCTTGACTTTGTGTGAGAATTTCAAAGTCTCCTATGCTTGTTTTTCATATGATGATACTAAGGCAAATTAATAGGAGACAGATTTTGCAGAATATTTTTCTTTCTTCATAAGAGAACAAAATGTTTCTGTGTGTGCATGCACGTGCATGTGCGTGTGTGCGTGTGTGTTTAATATTTTTTGATGTTATTCTGATTGAATTTTTTTGAACTTTAAAAAATGTTTGTCTATTGTCAAAGCTAGTAGACAAAATAAAATGAGACAAGTAGGACAGAAAAGGTAAAAAGGCAGAATGAATAATCCTTTCATTGCCAGTTAATTGTATTCCAATCTTGGTTTAGTCCAGTTATTCTGTACTGCCTGTAAAATGTATTGATCTTTAGTATAAAAAGCTACACCTGGATTTGCTTAATTAAGATGCTTAGAAGAAATAGGGTGCTAGCACTGCAAAAGAATAGTGGAAAAGCTGTGTGGAACAGGGAAGCTATTGATGGCGCTGTTTTGGTTGTGAAGACATTTTAAGGCAATCTAGGTTTATGGGCCAAATGTGTCAAGTACAGACTGCAAGGGACAGTAGAGACTATCCAGGCTACTTCCTTCATTTTACAGATTGTATTTGTAACCATCCTTTCTGTTAAGTGTTTGATACACTGAAAGTAAAGAAACCTTCAATAAGGTATACTATCTCATTAAATTTAGCACTATTTTTTAAAATCTAATTTTATTTTTTTATATTAGTTTCAGGTATACAAAATCATCATAATGATTAGACATTTACACCCCTCACAAAGTGATAACCCCTCCCCCAACGTACTACCCCTCTGATGTCGTATATAGCTGTTACAATTCCATTGACTCTATTTCCTGTGCTGTGCTCCACATCCCGTGACTATATATACAGATATATTGTATAGATGACTGGCCACTGTGCTGTACACCTAAGGCTAAAGTAGAATAATACTGAGTGTCAACTATAATTTAGCACTATTGTTTTCATCCAAGTTTTTTAGGTCTTCCAGACAAAATATAAAGGTGTGTGTGTGTGTGTGTGTGTATGTGTTGCATGTCTACAGTCTTTGTGACCCTGCTTTGCTTTCTGACATGGAAAATGAGGTTCTGAAACTTGGGGAGAAGCTAGTCATTAAGTTATTGCTGCTGTTTTGAAAGAAAGTTGATTGGACTGTGGTTTTCTTCCCCCAGAGCCCTTAATAAGGCTATATTTTTATGGTTTTGAAGTTTTTGGTGACTCCATTAGGAGCATTTCTAGTGAGGCTGAATCAAACTCAGGATATCACTTCCTTGCTGGGGAAAGGACAACGAAATTATTGTAATGAAAACAGCTTCAAGGGCCGGCCGAATGGCTCAGTTGGTTAAGAGCTCGCTCAAGAGTGCAAGCTGAGCTCTGAGCAACAGCGGTTCGAGGCCAGCCCGAGCTGAGTTGCCGTTGAGCTGCCAACAGGTGGCAGGATGGCTCAGCTTAAAAAAAAAAAAAAAAGAAAATAGCTTCAGAAAAACAATAAGTGGTTTTATTCGAGTGGATATTCATTGCTTAAGCAGCACAAACTGGAACAGGTAGGCTGCAGTGTCCCTACAGATTTCTTTTCAGGAAAGAAAATCTGGTCTTAATTACTTCAACCCTATGTTGACTCTGGAGAGTGGTTTCAATTAAAACTTTCCCCCTAGCTTTAGAGGCAAATCCTTTTCTTCTTTATTAAAGTTGGTTTGGGGATGAAACTTTTGAAACCAGAAGGAATTGTATCATTAAGAGTTTCAATTCAGTCTGTGGAAAGAAAGATAAAAATTGAGATTTCCTTGGTAGGTTTCAAGTGAGAACAATATTTTAATTACAGCAGTATTTTTAGATAAGATAAGCAAATACCCAGAGTGGTGGGTATTTGATGTTCTAGTTAGAACATCAAAATAGGAGCTCTGACCCCCATCTGTGATTTATTTAATGACTAGGTGTGAATATCATTTATGTTTTGACTTCGGTCTCTTAACTGAGTTAGTTAACTTCTCTCTCTTCCTGCTCTTTTTCTTCCACCTCCTATGCCAGAGTGTCTTTTCACAAAGTGGTTTATTTTCAGTATGGTTCCAGACATTGAGAAATGCCTTGATCGTTTACTCTGCCCTTAACTTGAACCAACTCTAATTCCCAGTGTTGAAATGTTGCTATTCATCCAGCTATTTCCCAATAGATATTCTGGACACTTTATCTTCAGACAGATTAGAATTTTCACTTCGTTTTTTAAAAATTATTTTTATCAGTTTCAGGTGTACAAAACAATGCAATAGTTATACTTTTCAACCCTCATAAATTGACAACCCCTTCCCTCAATTTACCGCTTCACTCCCCCCGATATCATACATATCTATTACAATTTCATTGATTCCATTCCCCATACTTTACTCCACATCCCATGACTATATATATATATATATATATATATATATATATATATATAAAATTATAGTTGACATATAATATTATAGAATTTTCACTTCTTTTTGGAAGACTTCAAAGAAGGCCCACATGAGTGAGTTTGGAAGCTGACCTGCCTCGGCCTTGCCACCAGCCATGTATGAGCACAGAAGCTAATTCTTTCCCTCATGAGCCTTGAGATGATTGCAGCCCTGGCTGATACCTTGATTACAATGTCATAAGACATTCTGAGCTTGAACGACCCAGCTAAGTGGCTCTTGAATTCCTGACACCAAGAAAATGTGAGATAATAAATGTTTGTTGTTTCTAGCTGTTAAGTTTTGGGGTGATTTGTTACACAGCAGTAAATAGCTAGGACAGTCTACTTCAATGACCATGGTGTGATTTTTAAAGTGTTGTTTTTTTTTTGAGGGCAGTGTCACTGGCCCTTACATGTGGGACTCGAACTGGGGCCGCTGGCATCCCAAGCCAGTGCTCAACTACCGCGCCACTCGGCCAGCCCACCATGGTGTGATTTTATTTTTCTTATATATTTTTTTCAGTTTTGGCGAGAAATAATTGATATGCAGCTCTATAAGTTTAAGGTGGACCATATGATGACTTGACATACACATGTGGTAAAATGATTACCACAGTAAGGTTAGTGAATATCCACCTTCTCATATAGTTACCAAAAGAAAAAATATTTTTTCCGTGGTGATGAAAACTCTTAGGATTTACTCTCTTAGCAACTTTCAAAGATACCATACAGAGCAGTTTTAATTATAGTCCTCATGCTGTACATTCCATCCTTAGTTTATCTTATAACTGAAAGTTTGTACCTTTTAACCAACTTCATCCAATTCCCCTTCCCCAGCCCCTGCCTCTCACAATGACAGATGATTTTTTTTTTCTATGAGTTTGACATTGTTTTGTTTTGTTTTGTTTCCACCCCATATTCCATGATATGGTTTAAATCAGTCCTTCTTTAGTGATTCCTCAGTGGAGGGTAGTTTGCTAGGGGCTTTGTGTTTCTTGGATTCACAGCTGGTAACAGAAGTTAGGGTAATCTGCAGAGAACATTTTATGTAGTTGCTTCATGCATTTTTGGAAAGTTGCTCAAGAACTTGTTTCTCTCAAAATGGAGTTTTATTTTTTTCTTTATTGTGAAATAGCACAAACTCATTATAAAAATATTCAGCTAATAAGGAAGAAATTAAGAAAAAAATAAAAACCATCCTTTAAATTACCACCTCAATATAATAATTGTTAAAAGTATGTTGTTCATTTCCTTAGATATTTCCCCATAAAAATACACATGCGAGCATGCACACATTTTCACAAATGTAATCATATTGGACATGTTCTATTTAAATCTCCTTTTCCCCTTCACAGTGTATTCTTATATCATTTCAATGCCAATAAAGACAGATGTCAATGATCATTTTAATGGTTCATAGTGTTATTATATAAGTTTTCATATTCTGTACTATTGATCAGTTATATTCTCTCCTCCACACAATTTTTTTTAACAATTATAAAAAGCTATTGATGATCATCCTTGGTCTTTCATCTTCGTGCAGTTATCTACTATTTCCTTAACATAATTCATCAAGCATATATTTCCAGAAAAGTATACTTATTTTAGGCCTTGGAAAAATATTATAAAATTGCAATTCAGAAAGGTAAGAGTATTTCCCCCCATAAGCTTTATAACACTGAGCATTATTAAACTTATTAATATTTGGCAATATGATGAACAAACACATTGTTGTTTTAACCTGCATTTACTCAATTGAAAGTTATATTGAACATATAGAACATATATATTGTTTATATTGTTCTTGGCCATGTATTTTGCAAATTGTTTATATCATTCATTAATTTTTGTAATATGAAAGTGTATGTTTTCCTCACTGATTTGTAAGTTCTCTCTCTCATTCTCTCTCTCTCTCTCTCTCTCTCTCTCTCTCTCTCTCTCTTTCTCTCTCTCTCTCTCTCTCTCTCTCTCTCTATATATATATATATATATATACACATACACACAGATATACATATACATATATAGATATGTTTTTTATGTTTACTTTTACTGTGTCACACAGAGTGCAAATGTTTCTTTTTTATATTGTAATGATAATGGTGGGTTGTTTAGGTGTTAAGAAATTTTATATTTAAAATTATCATTTCTTGACTAGTTTATGGCTTTGGCATGGTGCTTATTAACTCCACTGCAATATTATAAAATACTCACTTTTTCTGTTTTCAAGTTATTATGACTTCATATTTTTATATTTACATTTTAAATGTACATTTCACTTTTTACATTTTTAAAATTCGTCATGATGATATTTTTATATTTAACATTTTAATTAATCTGCAGTTTATTTTTCTATAAGATGAGGGATAGGGAGCCAATGTAATTTTTTCCCCAAACTATTGAACAATTATCCCAACAAAATCGATTGAATAATCCTTTTTTTGGTTACCAGTACTTATAAGCGTACCCTTATAACTTCCCAATTAATACGCATTGTAAACATGCATTTCCCCTCACATATCTCCATCAGTAGTCATTAGACTATTACATGCTGACTAACAAATTTGTATTTTGAATTTTAAAAGTGTGTTTGTCTCTGCATTTGTGTCTTTCTCATGTGCTACAGATGAGAAAATACATCCAAAACCTTCCTTATGTTTTCTGTACATGACTAAAGCTGTATCTCAGGCTATATCTGTACAACAAATACTGTTTCCTTATGTGTTATCAAAGAATTCATGAATGCTGCCAAGTGGTATTGAAGAGAACGGGATATTAAAAAGTGCTTGCTAATTAATTTTACATTAAAGTTAGAATTGAAAATATTTAAATCCCCTTTTCTTTAAATTCCCCTTTGAAGGCATTTCAGTGAATTTAAATTTCATCCATAGGATAGAGGTTCACCTAACTTTTCAAACATTGGGGTTTTCAGTCACCTACATTTTATACAATAGCTACTGACCACCTCACCATATTTTAATAATTAAATTCATACTTTTACACATGAATTGAACAAACATTTGAAGCTATTCAATGATAACTTGGCTTACTAGGCAGCAGTTTGCATCACACCATCTTTGTTATTGTAAACAATCATTTCAATATTATTCTTCATTGCACTGTTTGCTACTAGTATTTTAAAATGAGAAGAAAATTTTAAAAAACAAAAATGCCAATGATACTGATATGATGCTTTGGTCTCATAAACTGAGTATGATTGAGACCATGGAAATGAGGTGAAAATGGTGATTCATTAGTCCCCACTGCTTGCTCATAGACTTATGCCAGAAGACTACCTGAAGACAAACAATATATATAATATGTGAACAAAAGGACAGCAACTTGTCTGTCCCCTTCCCCGATTCCCCAAAGCTGTTCCCCTCCCCCAATTCTCCAATCAAATCTTTAAAAAAAAATCCAATTGACATGTTTCAATTGTCATTTTACTTGCCCTCTTAGCATTAAACACTTCTTGAAACCATCTCTTTTCTTGGCTCCAGTTCGTCATGTCTTCTTGGTCACTTTTCTTTCACTTTGCAGTTCATCTTCTTCCCAGATTTCAAATGTCATAGTTATTTAATACTCAAATCTAAGCTACTTCCTCCTTTCATTCTTTGCCCTCTCCCTTTATGATTATTTTAAGCTTGTGGCATCAAGTTTATTCTCAATCAAATGGCTTACAAATCTAAACAGTAACCCAGAAATCTCTGAAATGCAAACCGTTATGTCCAACTAACTGCTTAACATTTTCTTGTTGATGACTCAAAGACATTGCAAATACCTAATGTCTACCCAAATCCAATTTTCCTCCCAAATCTGTTTTTATTTTAGGGTACCTTATATCAGTGATCCATCCAGTTGTACAAGCTACAATAGAAACCCAGAGTCATGCTTGGTACTTCCCTGTCTCTCAGTTCTATATCCAGTCCTTCACTGAATCCTATTGATTCTACTTTTCGAATCTCTTTTGAGTTTGTCCACTTTCCTTTTTTTCTTTTGTAACTGGAATTTTATTATTATTATTATTATTATTATTATTATTATTAGTAGTAGTAGTAGTAGTTTCAGGTGTCCACTTTTCCTTATGCCACACTGCACTTTGTTCCTCTCTAGTTTGTTTTTTACTTTGAAATGATGTATCATTTTCCAGATATAAAATGTGATATATCAGTTCTCTGTCTCCTATTCCAAAACTCTTCAATAATTTCTTAATTCTTTATGATAGAAGCAAAGATTTTTGTTTATTTGTTCTTTTAATTTTCCTACAACCCCTTTGTGGTGTGGTTTCTACATACCTCCTTAGTCTCCTTTGTCACCTGTTTCTCCCATCACCTCAATGATCCAGCCACATGGTCCTTTTTTTCTGTCAAAGGATTTTGCATATGGTGTTCTTTCTGCCTGGAACATTGTTCTCTTCTTTCCGTAGTTAACTCATTTCCATCTTCAACTCCTTCCCATCTTCAGATCTCAGCTTTTGTCATTTGTCTCTTTTCAAAAATCTCTCTTCTTGGCCTTGCACCCCTTGTTCCTCAGGATTCCTAGACCTTGCCTCTTGCCAGATATCACCACCTGCAATTCTCTTTTCATATACAGAGAAATTTAGGTTGGCTCTGCTTAATATCTCTAAGCTTGCATACCTCCAGCCATTTTTAATACTGTTGTCAGGCATGCCAAAGGCCAAAATGCTGGGGATGAGATGTCATTTGTTTTTAGCAAATTAGAGATTCTAGAGCTACACAATGCATCCTTTTTAAAAGGTAAGGCAGTGTTGGAGAAAGATGGGATTATCATGAATAGTTATAAATGTGTGAAACACTTATTTGTAAAGATGGTTGAGATATGTGCATGTTTAAATCCCAGTGGCAAGGACCTTGTTAAGAAGAAAAGGTGAACATACAGAGGAGGGAATTCTGTTCTATTGGGGTGATATTCCTCAAAGTGAGGAAGGGAGTGGCGTGTCAGGTGCCAATGACACGGCTGGCCTTTTCTTTTGAAATAGGAGGAAAGGAGGAGGACAGTGTACAGTTGTGGTAGGGTGCTAAAATATTCAGTTTAGTTGTTAACCTCAGTATTTCATGTGAATTATCAGGCTTGATCATCTTTTAATACTGGAAAGAAAGGTAGGGATCCAAGTTCTGAGGAGGATGGAGAGGTTTGAAAAACCTTTGCTCATGGTGGGACTTGAGCAGACAAACATGAGAAGACTTCCGATAAGCATAGAGGTTCCAACTGTCATTGCCACAGTGAATTTGTTGAGGAACAGCTTGCCCTATTTTGTGACTTTCTTCAGAAGCACCCAGCTGACTTGGTCTAGGATTGGAGAAAGCAAATATTTGGTTTCATCCAGGTTGGGGATTTACTTAGATGGGTGTAATGAAAAGACAGATGGGTAATGAGTTTAGAG
This sequence comes from Aselliscus stoliczkanus, assembly GCA_033961575.1. Taxonomy (NCBI): domain Eukaryota; kingdom Metazoa; phylum Chordata; class Mammalia; order Chiroptera; family Hipposideridae; genus Aselliscus; species Aselliscus stoliczkanus. Next base: position 94,170,262 of record CM066737.1, on the reverse strand, counting down.
TGTTTGCCTAAATTTTTTTGAAATGCTAATTGTGGATTCTTTGGTGACTAAGGAAGAGGAGGGCTAATGATTGGGAGAAAGCAGAAAGGTCAAGGGCTTTGTGTTTCCAATGAAGCTAAAGTATAACAAATAGAAATTATTGCTTTTCCTATCAGTGTTTGGAACTGTTTCCACTGTTTATCTGAAATTTAAAAAATTGTTTGTTGTGCATCTCTCATCAACGGACCATGATTTAGATTCCCATCTGTAGAGAATGTTACAGGAAGTGATAAGCTAATTCAATAATGTTTCATCCATTTCTAGATGTGAAATTCAACCAACCTCTAAAAAGAGTGTGCATGAAAATGTCTTTTTTCACTGACTGGTTTCTTTTGCCTTTTCTTGTATTAGCAAAAACAAAGCAAATTTAATCAGTCAAGGGCCTAACAGCAAACAAATGGCACACTCAAAGGAGGATAATTTAAAGAGGGTTTATTTAGACACACTTTTTAAAAAGTGTGTCTGGCTATAGTGGAATCACAAGGGACATGGTAGTGAAATGAAGGTCGTAGCAGCTGAGCTTTTACCATCTCTAAGTATAAAAGGGTGCAGGGAGGATGCAGTTCTAACCACAGGGATAGACAGTTGTATAGAGCTGGCACCTTTGGGAAGTGCAATAACATTGGTCAAGGGATATGACTAGGCCACACTGACCTTGAGGGTATATAAATACCCTAACCTCAGGTCCCTCTTTTCCTCCTATATTCTGAGAGTTCTCAATTGGCTGAACTCAATTGGAAGGGGATTCTGTTGATGTAGTGTATACAAATGAGCTCTTTGAGGCTCAGAGCAGGGCGAGGAAGGGTAGAGCATGACTCCGAAGGGCCAAATAGGAGATTTCTGGCACACAGAAGGGAGGGAGCTAATATTTTAGTTCCTCTTCTCATTCAGATCCTGTTATACTTAGAATGAGAACCTAATTTTCCATACTCTAGTGTCTTCAATAATGCATTCAAAGTTTACTGTCTATGTGATGGATACTGTGTTAAGGACTGGCTATATAAAGATGCATAAGACATAGTTCCACCTTTAAGATGAAGAATGTAGTGGTAGAGGTATATATCAGGGGTGCCAAAAAATGTACACATTTTTCCCCCAAGATTTTATTGGGGAATTGGGGGAGGGGAACAGTGTTGGGGAATTGGGGAGGGGGAACAGACAAGTTGCTGTCCTTTTGTTCTTTAGTCTAGTTGTGAAGGACGTTGCTTCACTGGCCTATGTTAGTATCATCATTGTGTTCTTCTCAGGTGAGGTAATCGGTCATAGATGGCCGCCCATGGTGGCTCACGACAGCTCACGCTGGCTGCCAGCCACTCACGGTAGCTCAGGGCAGCCCACTGCAGCCCCACTGCAGCCTACGCCGTCACCGGTGACTCTTGGCAACCCAGCTCCAGGTTGAGCTGTTGTTCACCATCTTAGCTGTAGAGGGAACAGTCACTGGCCCATGTGGTCTCTAAACTGGGGCCCTGCTGCTCAGAGCTCTCACTCCCAAGCCAACTCTTAACCAATGCACCACACGGCCGGCCCCAAAATGTACACATTTTAAGAGATGTTATCTATGTATTACTTTTTGAAGTTGAATTGAATTATGGTAGCAATGTATAGTATGACGTTTGCTCAAAATATGGTGTTAATCAAAGGATTGCTAGGGTCATTCATTATATTATATATTTTTTTATATTAAAGTTTATTGGGGTGACAATTGTTAGTAAAGTTACATAGGTTTCAGGTATACAATTTTGTAATACATCATCTATATATCACATTGTGTGTTCACAACCCAGAGTCAGTTCTCCTTCCATCACCATATAGTTGATCCCTTTTACCCACCCCCCTCCACATTGTAGTACAATTTTAATACAGTTTTTTCCTTTCTTAAAATGTGTATACCTTTTTTTTGGCACCCTCTTTATCTGTGTGTATGTGTGCGTGTGCGTGTGTGTGTGTGTGTGTATAATGTATACATACTACTATTATGCTTATTATTTATTATGTTTACTATGTTTATTATTGTTTGAGGTCTAAAGTCCTATGGTAGCGTAAGTAATGGAGTGTGTAAATTTTTGTTTGTGTATGTTTATATGTATTTAATGTGTATGTATGTGTTTGTGAAGGTTGCTTGAGGGGAAAGAATGTGAATTTCAATCAATCCTGCTTATTACCATTGACTAATTTAATTAAAACTTCACTTTCATTACGTCATTCTCTTTTTTGAAAACATAATGACTCTGTTTTAGAGGAAATCCCAAGAGCTTCTTCCCGATTTTCAAAGGCTTCCATTGTTTAGTCCTACCTTGCCTTTCCAGTTGCATTTCCCAGCACCCTCAATTTGAGATCAGCAGCTCCCTCTGTCCCTCCTGGCATGTTGCAATAATTTTTGTGATGATTGTGTACTGCTAATCCCTCTTCCCCTCAAGTTAAGTACCATTTAACCTACAACTGCTTATCATTCAAAATCATGCCCAAAATCTACCTTCTCCAATTAAATATTTTAATTCATAATCAACTCATTCTTCCTTTGCTCAATTTTGCTGACTCTTATAGCCAGTTCCACAGTGAACTTAATTCTTCCTTACATATCTTGCATGTACTAATTTTGCCTCCATGGCTATATTATGGGCATGTCTTATCACTTACTCTGTATCTGCTTCAGCACTAAGGAAAGAGCTGTTTATTTTTTAATTAAATTTTTATAAAAATATAGTTAGCATATAATATAATATTATATTAGTTTCAGGTGTACACCATTGTTATTCACCATTTAAATACCTACATAAGTGACTACTATGATATATTCAGCAACCATCTAACACCATACCACACTATCACAATATTATTGACTATATTCCCTATGATGTACATGACATCCCCATGACTTATTTGCTTTATACCTGAAAATCTGAACCTCTTATTCCCTTCTTATTTTCCCCCTCTTTTTAAATTTTTCAATTACAGCTGACATTCAATATTATTTTAATTTAAGATGTACAGCCTAGTGGTTAGACATTTATATAATTTAAGAGTTGATCCCCCTTTCTAGTCTAGTACACACCTGGCACTATACATAATTATTACCATATCATTGACTATATTCCATATGTTTTACTTTATATCCCCATGACTATTTTTAACTACCAATTTGTACTTCTTAATCCCTTCATCTTTTTCACCCTGCCCTCCAAGTCCCCATCTATGACCCTGATAAATCTAGTACCCATCTGCCACCATACATAGTTATTACAATAATATTGACTATATTCCTTATGCTATACCCTACATCCCCAAGACTACTGTGTAACAACCTATTTGTACTTCTTAATCCCTTCCCCTTTTTCACCCACCCCCAACCCTGGCTCCCACCTGGCAATCATCAAAATGTTCTCTGTATCTATGAGTATGTTTCCATTTTGCTTGTTTTATTTTATATTTTCGAGTCCACGGATAAGCAAACTCACATTCCATCTGTCTTTCTCTGTCTGACATATTCCACTCAGCACAATTTGCTCCAGGTCCACCCATACTGCTGCAGATGGCAAGAACCCATATCCATCCATGACTGAATAATATTCCATTGTATAAATGTACCACTTCCTCTTTATCCATTCATCTAGTGATGGATACCCAGGCTGCCTCCACATCTTGGCCATTGCAAACAATGCTGCAATGAACATACATGGATGCACACATTCCCTCAAAGTAGTATTTTGGGTTTTTTTAGACAAATAGCCAGAAGTGGGATGACTAGATCCTTCTTTGGCTCTTGTTATAGGCTTTGTTTTAAAGTCTGTTTTGTCTGATGTAAGTATTGCTACCCCAACTTTTTTTTTTAATTTCCATTTTCATGAAATATCTTTTCCTCATCCCTTTACTTTCAGTCTCTGTGTATCTTTCAATCTGAAGTGAGTCTATTGTTGGCAGCATATATAAGGTTTTTGTTTTCTTATCCATTCAGCCACCTAAAGTAATTGTTGGTAGATATGTAATTATTGCCATTTTAGTATTCATATTTTTTCTTTCTTTTCTTGTGTTTTTTTTTTTTGGTCTGGAAAAGTTCCTCTAAGATTCCTTGTAATATTGCTTTGGTGGTGATGAACTCCTTTAGCTTTTTCTTGTCTGGGAAGCTCTTTATCTGTTTTCGATTCTAAATGATTGTTTTGCTGGGTAGAGTAATCTTGATTATAAATCCTTACTTCTCATCACTGAATATTTCTTGCCAGTCTCTTTTGGCCTGCAAAGTTTCTGTGGAAAAATCAGCAAATATTCTTATGGGAGCTCTCTTGTAGGTAACTAACTGCTTTTCTCTTGCTGCTTTTAACATTCTTTCTTTGTCTTAAACTTTGACATTTTAATTATGATGTGCCTTGGGTGAGGGCTCTTTGGGCTCATCTTGTTTGAGACTCTCACTTTCCGGGCTTGTATATCTATTTCCTTTGCCAGGTTATGGAAGTTTTCTGTCATGATTTCTTCAAATAAGTTTTCAATTCCTTGCTCTCTTCTCCTCCTGGTATACCCCTATGTTGCAAATGTTGGTACACTTGATGTTGTCCCAGAGGCTCCTTAAACTATCCTTATTTTTTAAAAATTCTTTTTTCTTTTTGCTGTTCTGATTGGGTGTGTTCTGCTAACTTATCTTCTAAATCACTAATTCGATCCTCTTCATCTGTTATACTGTTGATTCCCCCTAATGTATTCTTTTTTTTTTAGAGAACAGTGTCACTGGCCCTCATATGTGGGACCCGAACCGGGGCTGCTGGTTTCCGAAGCCAGTGCTTAACCACTGTGCCACTCAGTGGGCCCCCGCCCCCTAATGTATTCTTTATTTCAGTTATTATATTCTTCACTTCTGACTGGTTCTTTTTTTATGTTTTCTATCTCTATTTTTATGTTTCCTATCTCTTTATTGAACTTCTCCCTGAGATCACTGAGCATCCTTACCACCAGTGTTTTGAACTCTGCATCTGGTTGATTGCTCGTCTCCATTTTTAGTTCTTTTTCTGGAGCTTTGTTCTGTTCTTTTATTTGAGACATGTTTCTTTGTCTCCCCGTTTTGATTGCCTTCCTGTTTTTGTTTCTATGTATTGTATAGGGCTGCAATGTCTTCTGGTCTTAGTAGAGTGGCCTTATGTAGTAGGTGTCCTGTGGGGTCCAGTGGCACAGTCTCCCTGGTCACCACAGTCGGGTGCCCCAGGTGTGTCCCTTGTGTGAGTTGTGTGTGCCTTCCTGTTGTAGTTGATCCTTGGTTGCTGTTTCCATGTCGTTGGGAGAGATTGACCCTCTGGCTGATTGGTTGTGAGGACTGGCCATGACTACAATGGAGGAGCTGTTGTGAGGGTCGGACCCTATGGAACACTTTAGCAGGACTCTGGTGCCTGCCCAATCTGCCCTTTGGGTGTGTCATCCTTGGAGACTGCTGCATGATGCTCTGGCTTTGTCCAAAGCTGGCCACCAGGTGTACCTGCCCTGGAGCCTTCTGGGAGGGGACCCCCTGCAGGCCAAGTTCAGCAGCATCCTGTGCCCTGCCTGGGATACCTGACATGACACAGAAAGCAATCTGCAGATGGTTGCCACCTGTACTGGGCTTGGAGGTGCCTCAAGAGGCCAAGCCTCAATCTGAGGCCAGCTGTCACTAGTCCTGGTCTTAGGGGTGCTCAGCCAGAGGTATGGGACATGCTGAAACCTGATGCTGCTTGGGTTTTGTGAACATTTGTGAGATTTCAGGAAAGTCCACAGCATGCGCCAAAACAGATTATTTGTCTGGAAAAGCCACTGGAAGCTGCTTGGGTGTGCCTGAAAGTTGGGTGAGGTGGGGTCTCAGTGAATCACGGTGGGGGGGGAGTGAAGGAATGGTGTTAGCCAGATTGATGGAGACTCAGATATGGCAGCCACCTATGTCTGCATGCTGGGAGGGGAGAAGGCTCAACAAAGAAACAATGGCTTCTGCCAACTCCTCCATCCAGGAGAAAGCCTCCAGCCCTCACCCTGAAGCCAGACAATTCAGTTCCTCCCCACATGTCCCTGGTGCCTTTTGAGCTGCTGCGCCAGCACTGGAGCTCAGAGCAAGTGAGTTCATCAATGAGTAAGTCTGTGCATGGCTCCTTTAAGAAGACTGCCTGGGAACCCAGCTGCCCTTGTCTCTGCCACAACCTGCATTGGTTTTTATAGGCAGAAGTTAAGATGACTTCTCTCCCTGGCACTGTGCTGGGAGCCTGGTGTGGGGCTGGGACCCGTTGCTCTGGGTGGGGTGAAGAGGGGGACCACCACATCTGAGACATCTCTCCTAAGTTTTTCGTGGTCACATATAGGTGTGGGACCAAGGGATTCCATGTCTCTGCCCCTCCTACCAGTCTCCAGGTGGCTTCTTCTGTATGCCCTCAGTTGTAGGGCTTTGGTTCAGTTAGATTTCAGGTGATTCTCAATGATGGATGTTCTGTAGTTTAGTTGTAATTTTCATGTGGTCATGAGAGGAAGTAGGCACAGCATTTACTATTCTGCCATCTTCACCAGTAATCAGGACAGTGCTGAGTTTAATAAATACTTGGTTGAGAGTACTATGTGAAGTTACCAGGGCAAGTATGCCACTGTATTGGAAAAATAACTCAAAGGAGTTGTTCTAATTGAGGGGACTCATTGTATGTGAAACATAATGCATCATATTTATTTGAATTGCTTGTTCATGCTGTTTGATTGATGTTCATCTGATGTGGTGATTACATCTGAATAGATATCAAATTATGACCATAGTCTATGTAAACTTAGCTTGCCTCCAACTTTAGATGTAATGTATTACCAGTGTGGAGTATCATCAACCCAAATTATAATCAGCCACATTTCCTTTTGCTGGTGTTGTTGGGCTCTATATGAAGTCCCCTCAAGTCCTCTCTGTTAACCTCAGTTCCAAATCTATGTATGTGTGGTCTACCACCTATTAAAAGCACGAAGGGGACTATTTCCTTTTCTCAGGCCTGGTTTGCTCCCTCCTGACCTCCTGGTGGAGGCTTTAACCCCTTGTTCAAGTTGCTCCTCTCCTTTAATAACTAAAATTCCAAAGTAGAGTACTGTTTAAATAAAATATGAGATAGCCATAGGATTTAGTAATGTACATTAGAATATTTAATAATACTGAAAATGTTTATCTTATGCTAAAAGTCAGATGATAAAATAGTGTATCCAATATTGTCTCAATTTTATAGAAATATTATAAAATACATGTTTTTTTTCATAAAAATAATAAGAATATTTACCAAAGTATAATTGGTGAGTAATAAGTGTTTCGCAGACCTTAATGCTGTTTAGCAAATATTTCTGGCTCAGGGTTCTGAGTGACCAGTAAGTGAGAAACAATCTTTTGTTATGTTAAACTACAGAGATTTGGGAGATTATGTGTTACTTTGGCATAATCCAGCCTGTCCTGAGTGACTTAATATTCATTTTAGAAGATACAGAGAAGCAACAAGAAGAAAAGGAAAACTGTTTGTGACACCACTCTTTAGGTGTGCGATGCATTTTTCTTGCAGTTGTCTACACTATGCCAACTTACCTGATTTTTTTTTAATACTGAAAATAATCCTGATTTCTGTAAGTGATAATAAAAATTAACTAAGTCTTATGGAGAACCCTCTTCCTTTTATTCAGCCACACTAGTCCCTTATCAATATTGATGCATCATTTGGAATACAGCTGCTTAGGGTTGACTCTAACCTAGAGTAAGTGGTTTGAAGCACACTGAGCCTCTGCCTTCATTTCCCCCTTTCTTAACTTTTATTGTATTTATCTACTTAAGGATATTCCTAAAAATGCTGTAATGTCTTTTTTAGCTGGTGATAAGTACCTTCAACCCTCAGCCAACTCAAGAACCCTCTATACCTGTCTTAATTATGTTCCTACTTATTTCTATTTTCCTTAGAATAATATTCAGTTCCTAAAGAATTTCATAATGAAACATTTAAAAAAGATACTTGTGGGCCGGCCGAGTGGCGCATTGGTTAAGAGCTGGTTTTGGGATGCCAGTGGCCCCAGTTCGGATCCCACATATGAGGGCCAGTGGCACTGCCCTCCACAGCTAACAGCAGCTCCACCTGGAGCTGGGCTGTGCGAGCCCCGGCGATGGTGTAGGCTGCAGCCCCTGCTGCAGTGGGCTGCCATAGGCTACAGTGAGTGGCCAGCAGCCAGCGTGAGTGGCTGGCAGCCAGTGCGAGCTGCCAGTAGCCGCGGTGAGGTACCATCCAGACCGGCGACCGTTCTGCCTCCTCCGGGAAGATCACAATGATGATACCAACATGGGCCAGTAAAGCAACGTCCTCCGCAACTAGACTGAAGAACAAAAATACAGCAAATTGTCTGTTCCCTTCCCTGAGTCCCCAATGCTGTTCCCCTCCCCCAATTATGCAATAAAATCTTTAAAAAAAGATACTTGTATGCACATACAGTACGTCAATGTAGGAAATGATAAAATTTGCGAGTCTTTGAAACCATCATTTGTGAGTATTAACTTAGCTCAATTGAAGTGAACTCTGAAAGATCAGTAAGAATTTATTTTGAGACATATGTAGGAGGCAAATAGTTTACAGAAACCATTCTATATTATAAACTATTATTCTGAAAGAACAGTGAAAGGATTTTAGCGTTTATTGCATCAATATTTTCTTTTATTTTGCTTTTCTCTAACTCACCAACCTACCTCTATTCACACATTATGATACATAAGCTTATACACCCAGTGCCCTAAGACTAATGTCAGTTGTAAAAGTATGGCATGACATTTTACAAAAATTGCAAAACACATATTATGCAAATTCTCCCTAGCATCTTGAACATTAAAAGAATGAAGAATAGTATCTTTCTTTATAAATTCATTTTCTACTGTCAGAGCCAAGACTCATATGACCTTGTAGCTCACAATTAGGATTGCAAAAAACTAGTTTTGACAGTCAGCCAACTCCATAAAAGAGAGGAAAGAACCATTCTAAAAGTCAAAAACAGGCTGTTAGACTGAGGCATGGGCTGAGGAGATGGCTCTTCCTTTGCAAGTCAAACTCATCATTACAGAATGACACCTTTCAGGACTTAAATTTTCAAACCTAGAAAAAATAATAAGGTGAAGTTGCCAAACAAAGATTGGGCTTTCATGCAAATGTCTTTGGTAATTAAGGGGAAGGTGCTAAATATGCAATATTCCTTCTAAGCAGAATTGTTTCTAAATTCAGGGGTATGTTCACACTGTAGTGTACGAGGAAACAGCTGTTCTTAAGAGAACGCTGTCAATGTTGATAAGTTACTTTTAAAACTAAATATGTTTGCTGAGCTCATGTTGTTTGGAAAACTATAAAGAACGAAATCTTTAATGCAGTTTTTTCCTTTGAAAAAAGAGAAAAATCCTATCAATTGCAAGCAAAAGCAGTTTTCCAAAAGCCCACAACCTAGCGAGATCCTAGGGTAAGCTCATTTACACAAGGGATGGAAGAAAACAAAGCAGGTTGGAATTTGGAGTCCCTAATCTGTGGGCAACATTTTAAACTCTGAAAATGCACTGGTTGCATTATTCTAGTCCTTTATGAGTGACAAGGTGTAGAACTGAGAGCCACTTTGAATAGCTACCTGTTAGTTTGTTTTCCAGAACGTGGTATTTATTGTGATTGTATTTGTTGTGAGTGATGAGCTGGCCAAAGCAGCCTTGGACTTGTGGTATTTGGGGCATTATTTAACTTCCAGGGTAGATCTAAGCATGTAGTCTCATATCAGACTGGACTGTACAACTCTGGCCTTAGGGGAAATATGTGAGAAATTCTGTCTTTAGTGCGGTCGACTTCTTTATCCTACTCAGTTTCATAAATTGTTTAATCTTATTCAAGGACCCAAACCAGGCTCAAGAGACCCAGTCAACCATATTCTGATTTCTCCTAATTTTTGTCTTTTTTTGCAAACTAACCAGTTTGCTTTCTCATAAGCTTGGAAGCCTTTGACAGTAATAGAATCAGATTGTTGGAGAATATGTTTTTTAAGGTTTTCTATTCCAACTTCTATGAAATGTAAAATTCTCTTCCCTATATCTAACTAATGATCTAGTCACTGCTCAAACATTACATTTAAGAGCAGTTTTAGTTGTTAGGAAAATTTCTCTTATATTAAGCAATAATATTTGTATCTATAAATTTTTACCCACTATTTATAGTTTTGCTCTCTAGACTAACAGAATAATCCCACTTAGTTGCATAATTTAAAAATGTGAACACAAACTTTAACACAGTGAGGATATCAAGAACTCAACTAGGATTCAGCATTTTGGAGAGTTAGAACTTTTTTATAAGAAATGATTGAGGATGTTCAGTTAGAAGATAGTAAAAATTGAGGGTCATATGATCAATTTTGTGTATGTGTGTGTCATATACTGGGGGTGCCAAAAAAATGTATTCACATGACTTGTATTCATCTTTTGTTATCAATATATATTGAGTATTACAATTTTAATACAGTTTTTTTCCTTTCTTAAAATGTATATAGGTTTTGTGGGGGCACCATCTGTGTTTGAATGGCATATATTTGATTGGGTGGAAGGGTAGTTAAGCTTTTTGAATATGGATCTAAAAGGCAGAATTGGAACCAGTTGCAGGAATTACAGGTAAAGCAGATTCTGGATTAACCAAATGATGAATATGGCTGGTTCCTCATTAGAGGAGCATTTAAATCTGATAGTTAAGAGTTGATGACCTTTAAGGAGCTATGGAATTCTTATAAGTCTGATATCTAACAGGAATGTAAAAGAAATAATAATATATTTAGAAGACATATAATATTGTGTAGTTATTGGAATTTGAGGGCTATCAAAGTGGGACCATAATGGAGGATTGTTAGATAAGTCTGAAAGGAGACAAGAATCAAAGTATAATAATTTGGAGAATTTAGGATGGATGAGCTGGCTCATAAAAGATTATAGAACAATAGTTTTTTTAAAGATCAGGTTTATTGCAGTATATTTTGTGTAAAATACAATAGACTAATGTTGTTTTACATTTTGATGAGTTTTGACAGATTTATGCACTTATATAACCATCACAAAATCAACATATAGGAGATTTCCACACCTGCCCACACAAGTTCCTTTGTGCTCCTTCCCATTCAAATTTCATTTCAGGCCCTGTATGGCTTCTTTTAGCCAGCATTATATTTTTAAGATTTGCACATACTGCTGTGTATGTCAATAGTCTGTTCCTTTTTATTGCCGAGCAGTATTCCATTGCATGAATATACTGCACTTTGTTTATCCATTCATCATTTAATGGACATTTAGGTTGTTTCCAGTTTGTGTGTGTATTAGATGCCATTGAGTCAGTTCCGACTCATGGCAACCCTATGAATGAGTGATGTCCACAGTGTCTTGTACTCACCAGCCCTGCTCAGCTCCTGTAGACTCAGCCTATGGCTTCTTTTATGGAGTCAGTCCATCTCATTATGAATGAAGCTACTATGAACATTCATGTCCAAGTCTTTTTATGGGAATATGTTGCTATTTTACATTCCCACCAGCAATGTCAGAGAGTTCCAGTTCCTCCACATTCTTGCCAACACTTCATATGGTCAGTCTTCTTAATTTCAGCCATTCTAGCAGGTGTGAAGTAGTATATCATTGTGGTTTTAGTTTGCATTTCTCTAGTGGATAATGATGTGCATCTTTCCATCTGCTTATTGGCCATCTGTATATCTTCTTTCATGAAGTTGGGCCAATCTTTTTCTAAGGTAGCTGGCACAGAGCAAGATATGGCAGTGATATGACACTTTTGTTATTTAGGGCAGGGTTAGTAAACTTTTTCTGTAAAGGGTCAGATAGTAAATATTTCCAGCTTTGAGGTCCATATAATCTCTGTTGCAGCTACCAACTCTGCCATTGTAGTGGGAAAACAGCCATAGACAATACACCCCTGTGTTCCAATAGAACTTTATTTATAAAAAACAGGTGGTGGGACAGATTTGCCTGACCCCTGATCTAGAGAAATTGTATGTCCATTTTGTGGGAAATAGTGCTTCTGTTTATAACATCATTTTCAGAAGTTAGAGGCAGCCTTGAGGGGTAATGCTACTCTGGACTTAATTCTGCCAAACAAGTGACAATTGGTAATAGCAAGAGCTAAGGGAAGGAGGCCTGGACATCCTCAGGATGGCTTTTTTATATCTTGAATAGTTTTTTAAAGTATTAGATATTTAGAAATCCAACATTTATGAGAAGTGGTAAGAATTAGCATCATTGCTAGAAAGTCCTGGGTTTGTCCTAGGAGAACAGTCCAGAGGGATATGGTAGCTTTGCCTTTCATTACTCCGGTGCCAATTAGTACTGTAGTGAAAGGAGATTTTTGCTCCAGTGTTCAGAACATATGCATTAGAACTTCATCTTAGAAATCATATGTTGTTATTACCCTCTTGGTGATTCATTTATAGCATCTATTACCAACTGCAAATCTTGCTAATGGTGAGATTGAGTCTGAAATATTCATCACAAGAAGAATCCAGTCAAGTCTAAATCAGGGTTGGGTAGAAGAGGAGCCATTTTTCTCTCACTAGGAAGAAGATCTATTTGATTTCCCTTATCCTTTAGGAATAGACTGTATTTTTCCTAGTTGACTCCTAATAGTTTTTCTCTTATCCAATTAATTGTTTCACATTTATTTGAGCAAATACAAAGTTAGGGTGGAGAAGCCAATAGTGTAAAGGAGAGGTATAGTCATATAAACAGATTTTATGATAAGCTTAAATGACCCCCAACAAAATGGAAGCTAACCAATGTTATGTACTCAGACATTTTCAACATCCTGAAAATTTCCCACTGGCCTCATGCCTGCCTATTTGGCCATCCTTTCCTCCTGCCTGCCATGCTCACCATTTTCTTTCTGCAAGGTTACGAGAATGCTGTTATTTGCTGGCAGAAAATGTCTTCAGATACTCCTCTTTCCCTCTGCTTGAAACTATAAGATCCCTGATAATTCTTTTCAGTTTAGAATTATTTTTCAAAAGCTTACTGTGTGGCTAGCATTGTACCAAATGCTACAGGATATACAAAGATAATATAAAACTTGATTGCTATGTTCCCAGTGTTTATAATCTAACCAGACATAAAACAAAAAAGTTTATAGCTAATTAATTTTATCATATACATGATTAATTTCCTTTAGGCTTATAATTTTATTGGCCCATAAAGATGTTAATTTGAAAGTTTTGTTAGAATTTCGTGTCCAACTCATTTTTCTATCATGATTAGTTTTCTTTTTTCAATCATCAGAGAAGGATATAGGCCATGGTCATCTTCAAGGTGGGGACATATCTATATCTATATATCTATATCTATATATAAAATCTTGTGCAACTTCATTCACCAAGCACATGGTGCACAGTATATCTCAAGATACATTGTTTGAATTAAGTTGAATTGGCAGAAGTGTCAATGAAAAATATAGGATTGTTTTGGATGGGGTATTGGGTGTAGAATCACTGTATAACTAATTCATTAAGTAAAAGAGGGAAAGTATGTAGTTTTAAGAAATATGTTTTTCATGTGCAGTGAATCTAATGGTAAAACATTTTAGGAATTGTTACTTATCAACATATTTTGAATGATTTAGGGAGTTAGGAGAGAGTAGCCAAAGTACTAAATACAGAGGTAGTGGATACAGATATTGATAAAATATGTAGAGATTTTTATAATTTAGTCATAAAAATGATTTATTGGAGTGGAGGTAAGAGAGTAAAACAAAATGAAAAACTCCTTCTTCGCTTGTACCGCCCTGTGAGGAATAGAGCCAGTTGCTAGTTTTAGATGCCAGACCCAGAAGTAAATAGCCTCTGCTCAGCATGAACACCATGTACAGATTAGAACACCTCAGTGAACATTCTGAGTAAGACTTCTTGAAATTTACTGCACCTGCCCTTCAGAACTCTGACATTTTTTCTTTTATTCTTACCACACTGACTCTGAACATTTCTGTTTTGAAGGTAGATTTTCCACACATTGTCTGTGGAGTCTAGGTTAAAAAATAAATCAGAGGTCATGTCAAGTTTACAGACGTGTGTATTTACTCCTTGAAGGGAGTAATAACTCTGAAACTGGAAGCATACCTTGTCCACTACTATCTCCTCCCACTTCTCCAGCTCCTCACTGCCTGATTTACCTGATGCTATGAAAGTAGGGAAGACGCTGTATTCTCCCACCTCCTGACTCATCCCCACCCTGCTTATTTATCTCTGTAATCCTGAGGCAGAGGAGAATGTATATATTACTCTATGGATTTATTTATTCATTTCATCTTTTAAGTTGTTGATTTGACATTGGCATTTCAATATAGTCCATTTTGCATCAAGGTGTAGACCACAGAAAGCCTCTTTCATTACATTTTCCTCTTCTAACTCTGCATGAAAGATCAGTGTGGTTATAATGCTGATACATAAACATAGGTAGAGAAGGGCCGGCTGAGTGGCGTGGTGGGTTAAGCGCTGGCTTGGGAAGCCAGCAGCCCCGGTTCGGTCCCACATATGAGGGCCAGTGACACTGCCCTCAAAAAAAAACAAACCTAGGTAGAGAAATGAATAGGATAATCTTAACAATTACACAGGTATGAGATTTCCATACCTTTACAGCAAAATGTCCTTGCAATTATTATTGAGCTTTGAGTAACCTTTCAGAAGATTCTGCTGCCCATGAAACATAGTGGGTTTTATGTCTGTATTTATTCTACTTTATTAAAATAAATATAAGTAATCTCTTTTAATGCCTTGCTCTTTCTTTACCTAATGATTATAGATGCCAGGGGTGAAAAAAGATAGGGGAAAATACCCTTTTTTTTCTTTCTGATAAATATATGCAAAAATAGATCCTTAATCTGAAGCTCCCTTGAATAAGGATGGCTTAGACATTAAACTATTACATCTAACCTCCCAATTCAACTACATTATTATATACATATGCACTGGAAACCATTATAGATGTATACTCGTAGTCAAAAATCACATTTCAAAAGTGGAAATGCATTTATACTTAAAAGAGAGTTAAGTGATTTGGATTGTAGAAGGTTGTTTTGGGTAGCTATAACACAGTGTTTCCTATATTAAGATATTAATAAAGTATAACTGGGTATATTTGAACATCTGAAAGTACATTAAAGACATTTTTCCTAGTAAAAATATGAGATTTTTCTTAAAGGGTTTATTAGTTTCAGGACTTTGCATGTGTTGTTTAGATGAAGCAATGGAAGTGTTCTCAAACTTTACTTAAAACACTGAAATACTCAGAGAGTGGATGGGGTGCATAAACTTAATTTATGTATTAGAAATCTCATCCTGATGTGGGGGTGTAATTGTCAGGGCACTGAAATCATGATGAATGGGAGCTGAAATAACCTGGAAAGCAGAAGTAGATGGAAGGTAGGGGCCAATAGCCAGAGGGTATGGCACTCCACACTGACATCTAAGGGAGCTGGGGGTGGATAGATTTGTGTGTAGAGTTAGTGAAGCTGTCTTGAAAGTCAACACTGGGTTGTATCTCTCAAAGGACCCTAAAGAAGCTCCAGATTTTGGGTCCCTCCTCTTATTTTATCGTGCAAATGAGTCACCTGGGGATCTGGTTAAGATCACAGATTCTGATTCACTAGATCTGGGCTGGAACCCAGGGGATGCATTTCTAGTTAGCTTTGTTGGTGCTCAAGCTGCTGGTCCTAGGACCAACATGGAGCAGCAAAGGCCCAGGGAACATTTTCCAGCCATTCAGGGAAAAGGTCTACAGACACTGAAAGAACCAATGAGCTTTTGCATTCTTAAACCATAGTTGTATTTCTTGGCTGTGGAGAAACCATTCTCTCTCCTCAGGTACCAGTATGTCTGCTGAAAGAGCACAGAAGCAAGGACAGAAATGCCAAAAAACCCTGTAGTGGTACCACAGGGCTCTCTCACAGTCTTGTGAATAATAAAAGAAGAAGAAGTAGTAGTAGTAGTAGTAGTAGTAGTAGTAGTAGTAGTAGTAGTAGTAAGAGTAGTAGTAGTAGGTAGTAGTAGCAGTACCAGCAGTTGATATTATATGGGGCTTGCTGAGTGCTAGGCAATTTGTGAGGTGCTGTCCACAAGTGTTTCATTCTAGTACTCACACCCACCCGGTGGAAGAGGTACCATTATTATCTACAGTTTATAGGAACCTGCTGTAGATGTCAAGTGATGTGTCAAGATAACACTCATCTACTCAGTATTCAAACCAGGATTATATGACTGCAGAATCTATGCTTTCATCCATGTTCTAAGTGCTTGCTATGTGCCAGTAACATGCAATTAAATCCAACATTTGGGCGGGGGGAGGGGGATTAAGGGTGTCATTGGAGATGTAGAAATGGCTTCAGAGAGGGAAAATTACTTACCCAGATGGAATTATTTGTGTTAAAGTAGGGATTCAAATTTAGGCTGTCTGACTCCAAAGCAGAGTAGGTTGGAGTAATGGCAGTGAGAAAGCTCCAGCAGCCACAAAGAAGTGTTTTTGAGTAATTTGAGACCCACCAGGAAGGAGAGGAGCTTGGAGACTTGTAATCCAAGTATCATTTGGGAGGCTGAGGAAGCAAAGACATTTTGTCATCTAAGCCCTTGCTTTTCCCCCCAGTTCTGATATGGACTTAGAAAGCAAGGTTTTACAGTATTAGCTAGAAAAGAATTAAATATTTGAACAATTATATACACAATTTAATAATATCATTAACACCTTACTTGACCAATTGTGAATCTAACATAAATCAGTATTCTGAAGAATAGAACTGGTCAGCCAAGAAATGTTGGATAACTGTGAAGGATGTATGTCTGTATACGTGTATAACTAGAGCTTATTCACAGCTCATTTAGTATTTTCCTTCTAAGTTGCTGCCAAAATCATTTGCATTTAAATCAATGCACAAATTGCTCCACAGTATTTTTTTTCCAAAATGGCTTTATATATACGTGTGTGTGTGTGTGTGTGTGTGTGTGATCTTCATAAAGAATGGTAATGAGTATAAAGAATTATACTTTACCAAAATATATGCATCTCAATTAGCTTATCCCTCAAAATCATGGAATAGTACAATTTGAATAACTACCAAATTCCTAGATTTGGATTCACATGACTTTTTCTTTAATTTTTATTTTGAAATAATTTTAGATTTACAGACAAGTTGTAAATTTAGTAGAGTCCCAATAGGTCCTTTACTTAGTTCCCCCTAATGTTAACATCTTATCACCCTAGTATAATTATCAAAACCAAAATGTTAATATTGCTGCAATGCTATGAACTGATCTACCGAGCTTATTTAATTTTTTTCTAATTGTCCCACTAATAACTTCATTTTTCAAAAAAAGAAAAAAATATATATTTTTGAGGTCAGTGTCACTGGCCCTCATATGTGGGACCGAACCGGGGCCGCTGGCTTCCTAGGCCAGTGCTTAACCACCGCGCCACTTGGCCGGCCCTCAAAAAATATATTTTTGAACTCATCTTCAAAGATTGATCTTTAAAAAAGAGCAGAGAAAGAGAGAAGATGTGGCTGCAAATTGAGAATGTATATATGTGTACTTTGCTGTTATGGGTTGAATTGTATCCCCCAAAAGATGTTGAAGTCCTAACCCCCAGTAGCTGTGAATGTGACTTTATTTGAAAATAGGGTCTTTGCAGATGACCAAGTTAAGAAGAGGTGATTAGGGTGGTCCCTTATCCAATATGAGTGTATTCTTATAAAAGAGGCTAAATTAGACTCAGAGACAGACACACCCACTGAGAGTACACCATGCAAAGACTGGCATTATACTGCTGTAAGTCAAGGAAGTACCAGGAGGTAGGGGTGAGGCCTGGAACAGATCCTTCCCTGCCAACTTCAGAGGAAGCATGTTTTTGCTGTCACCTTGATCTTAGTCTTGTAGCCTCCAATAACTCTGAGACAATAAAAAATCGGTTGTTTTAGCCACTCAGTGTGTGATACTTTGCAGTGGCAGCCCTAGCAAACTGATACATTTGCTATGCTTGAGAAATCATCTGAACCTTGGGTACTTTTTTCATGTGCTGTGCTGTTCTTACTGTGGCAGCTAGAAGTGACTGGCCAAGCAGAATCAAGGGACTGAGGCAATGTGCAAGTAAACACTATTATGGGCTGGTGACACATGCATAAGAGCACAGGAAGAAAGCACAAGGCATAACCTATCAGTGGATGGTGAGAGAGGTTCCCTTAACATGGTGAGTCAAGGATGGATCATACGGGGCCACTGCAGGTTGGGTGGAAACCACCAGGAAGGAACTTGTGTTTAATTGCCCACTGTACTCTGTTACTGCTTCCACTGTCACCTTCGTGGTGGCAGTTATGGGTTCTTGACTCTCCTTCCTCATGAGACCTATATTTTTTTATGATATATCTTCTTTGTATTCCTTGTGCTATCCTAGAACCCAGAATTGTCACATGTGTCTCAGCACTCTTAAGCACATTTCAAAGGATCTGAGAGAGCTTTAAGGTCATACCAATGGAAAAAATTATAAAATGTTTGTCACAAATGAAGCATAAATTGAACAGAGGTATAGATTCCCAAAGCAACTACTTAGATCAGATAGCAAGTTATATTTGTATTAATTCCTGGGGTGGCTGTTGAACACTTATAAGGTCCTTCCCAAATTTGAGTTTTTATGATTTTATAGTATGCCTATTTTAAAAATAAGTTGTTTTTCTGTAGAGCCACATATTGTGTTACTCTATTACCACGTATTTTATATTGCTTTAGCAGGTGGGTTATGCGTTGTCAAGCGAGGCCAAACGAGTCCAGGGCTTGTGCTGTCTGCGCCTCTCAGCCAATAGACTGACACAGGAGGTGGGTCATAGCATAAGCATTTATTATCAAAGCACCAGTGGTCTAACAAGGCAGCAGGTTAACACCTCCAAAAACTGCTTTAACATTCTCAGATCAGCTGAGGGGATATGTAAGGGAAAATCTGGGTATTCCTCCAGAGGAGGTGCCGGGGGTCTGCATGGAGCCTGCCCTCAGGCAATGTGGCTCTCCAATATGGTCATCTACCCAGGACCAATGATGTGAATAACTTGGAAAGAATGCTAGGCCATAAATATTGTAATCAGCAAGCAAGAGGGGGCATTGTGATCAGTAAGCAAGCATACATTTCAGAGTAATTATCTAAAGCAGGGAACTGGGACAGGGGACATCCTAAACTCAAGAACTGGGACAGAGGACATTCCAAGCTCAAACCTCATGGAGGGAGTTGATCAATTGTTAAGCTCTAGGGCAGGGAGAGGCAAGGCCTCTTTTGTGGGGGTCCCAACCAGGCCCTGTTTCATAAATAGCAGTGGACCTGAGCATTCTAACAAACCACAGAAAACGCCATGTATGTAAAGCTGAGTAATGAAGGAGAGGAAGCCATAATTTTACTGTGAACTCATCAGTTAATCTAGGCATCAGAAATTGTTCTTTTATGAGCATTATTTATTTTCACAAAATTAGGCTGATAAAGAGAGAAAATATCTTTTGTGTGTGTGTGTGCGCACGCACACACACACACACACACACACACACACACACACAATTTCAGAGCCCAGAACTTTCCTGTAAAAATAACCTGTGATGGGCCAGCCGAGTGGCTCAGTGGTTAAGCGCTGGCTTGGGAAGCCAGCAGCCCTGGTTTGGGTCCCACATATGAGGGCCAGTGGCACTGCCCTCAAAACAAACAAACACAAAAGAACCTGTGATTTTACTAGAACCTGCCCTGGCCTTACATATTGGTGTTATCTTTCTGCCACACTTATTACTGGAAAATTTCCCAATGCAAGTCCTCCTTTAGGTATGGAGAGTCGTATATACCTGCACTTCAGTATCTACTGGAGTCATCCTGAAATCAGTTAGCCTGTGTTAATCACTGATCTTTTGACATAGTCATTGGTCTGTTGAAGAGTGATTCTGTAGCTTCCTGGAGACTTCCAATCAGTCTTATTCTTTGGGAATTGCTGCAGGAACTCAGGCACTTCAGGGATGAGGCAGGATCCAGCAGGCCTTATGATAATGGGGCTGGTTGTCTGGGATAGTCTAGTTCTTGCTGAACCAGTTTTCGTAATGAAGCAAGTCTAGCAGCTGTTTGACTTCCCATATTCAGCTAGCTGTGAAGCTTCCAATTGACCTGGCAGTGTGCATTGAATAAATATGAAAAACTTGTCCCAAATTTTTATCTCTGAGTGCAAATTCCCAGAGAAGTGATTAGCTTTCCAGGAGTCCTCTCCAAGTTGTAATAAGCCACCTGCCTCTGGTAGGCAGAATTCACTGAAGTAGAATATTGTGCAACACAACTACTGACATTTAATTTAATTATTGACTCTAACCTACTCTCAGAACTCCATATACAGGTTAAGTGCTCAGCTTCCTACATATGTTGTTAAGGTGTTAGTGTTGGATCTCCAGTGACATGTCTTTATTTTTGAAGTGAAGTAGCTATAATACACTTATTTGAGGCTGACTGGAAAGAAAGATATCAAAACTCTACTTAGAATCTATTTGATACAAGAAATAATTTGAGGAACATTGTAATTGAATGCCCAGATTGATAACTGGTTTTGAGGAAACAGATTTTATATAGGATAACAGATGTTTAATATTCAAACAGAAATGGGAAGAAATTAGGCAGACTGCAAGAAAAATTTGAGGTCGACATAATCTTCAAGCAGAATATCATAATTGCCAGGCGTCTGCATAATATATTTTTTTTCTATTATTCCTTCTGTTTTTCCAACTACTGATTTTATTTTATTTTTTTATTTTTTTGAGGGCAGTGTCACTGGTCCTCATATGTGGGACCTGAACTGGGGCCGCTGGCTTCCCAAGCCAGCGCTTAACCACCACGCCACTCGGCCGGCCCTTTCCAACTACTGATTTTAGAATGCTACTGCTAACTTCTCATGTCTCCTTTACCTATAAATGTAGGTACCCTGGGTGTGATATTGTGATTTATAATAAAAAATACATGTTGGTCTCTACCCCTGACTCCTGACACAGAACTCCTGAAACCCTAGTAATTTCTTGGGTGATAGGAGTGTCTTTTGCTCCAATGAATTGACTCTGGGTGGGCTCCTAGATGGCTCCTGGATGAGGGCTGTGTATGGGAAATAACAAGCCATGATTAGAAGCTTGGAATTTTCAACCCCAACCCCCTCTTTCTTTTGAGAAGGGAGAAGGGCGAAAATGGAGTTGATGATTGATCATGCCCATGTAATGAAACCTCTATACATTCCCAAAATGGATTCAGAGAGCTTTGGGGTCAGCAAACTCGTGGAGGGGCAGGGAGAGTGCTACACGGGGAGAGGGCATGGAATTTCCATACCCCTTCCCACATATCTTGCCCTATGAACATCCATCTGGATGTTAATCTGTATCCTTTATTTTATCCTTTTATAATAAACCAGTAAATGTAAGTGCACTGTTTTCCTCAGTTCTGTAATCTGCTCTAGCAAAGTAGTCACACCGAAGGGGAGGGTCGTGGGAACTGTGTGTGTGTGTGTGTGTGTGTGTGTGTGTGTGTGTGTGTGTGGTGGGGGGTGGGCATCTTGCAGAACTAAGCCTTTAACCCAAAGAATCTGATCCTATCTCTGGGTAGATAGTGTCAGAATTAAGGTTGGATTTTAGGACACCTAAACTGATATCACAGAGAATTGCTTGTTGTGGGGGGAAAACATTTCATATTAGGTGACCAGAAGTGTGTTTTGTATGAGCAGTAAAGGAGACTCAGGAAAGAAAGATGTAGAAGGGAAGAACTAGGTTTTTCCCTGCATAGGTGGAAAGCTGAGTTTTTCCTTTTTACTAGAGTCAGCAAATTTGAAAGGCCAAGGTACAGAATTGCACTGGGTCATACAGTACACAATAGTAGATTGCAAAGATGGTCACTCTCTCCCACTCTTTCCTCTTAGCCTTAAAAGACATACAACATAGTGGTTTCTCCTGCTGTTCCTTTTAGGAGGAATGTCTATAGTCTTTCCTAAATCTGGGCCAAGATACATTCCTTTGAAGCAACTTGAAGACACCACATGGTTGTCCTTTGTGTTTATTGAGAGTTGTCCTTCTATTATATGGTACAGTGGATTTCCAAGTGATGTTTTATGTGTACCAAACTGTGACTATTTTTCCATAATTCACCTTATTTCTATTTTAAGTCCCTAGTCTTTCCAGTGGCAGAAATCTTAAATACAGTGAGTTCTGGACAAGTGGTTATTTAAGGGTTGAGTGTACTTAGGAATTTTTCCTCTTTCTCTCTTTCTTCTTAAAAAGGCAGCTAAGGGGCCGGCCGAGTGACGTGGTGGTTAAGAGCTGGCTTGGGACGCCAGCAGCCCTGGTTCAGATGCCACATATGAGGGCCAGTGACACTTCCCTCTAAAAAGAAAAAAATGAGGCAGCTAAGGGCTGACCGATTAGCTCAGTTGGTTAGAGCATGGTGCTGATAACAAGGTTGCTGATTCGATCCCCACATGGGCCACTGTGAGCTGTGCCCTCCTTAAAAGAGCCAACTATGCTATTGTAGAATGAAAGCAATGTGTAACCAATGACCATGGCTGTTCCCCAATAAAAATTTTTTTTTAAAAAGAAGGCGCTAAGTTCCAGAGTATATGTAGCCTTACGACTTGGAGCATGTGTTGAGGGTGACACCAGGTCTCCCAAGCTGTGGTCATGTGCCATATACTGGTATCTACTGGGGTGGACTATGCTGTCTGTCCTCAGCTGTGGTTACTCCTCCTCACTGGCATCAGGCAAGGTGTCTGTGTTCCCGCTGGTGCTCTGGGTCCCATCAGTGCCACATGGGAAGATATTTGGCTTTTCCCCAGGATGTGCCAAGGTGGCAGGGGGTGGGTGCAAGGCTGTAAAGCTGATTCAGGCCTATTGAATTTTATGCGGTGGTGACTCACAGAGCTCTGGGGGGCACTATGGACCAGATCCCCTGTCTTCTGAGCTCTGAAAACCTTGTCTCTTGGTTTTATTATACTCTCCACACCTCACAGGGTCTGATTCTATCATGATAATCACTTAGCAGGGTAATAGTAGCCTCATGTCTTGCAGCCTCAAGTCATGATGGTATAAGGGGTCATGTGGGCAAATGTAAGTAGAGAACAGGCTGAGATTGTGTGGTGGGGTTTATAAGCATATCAGTTACTGCTGAGAAGGTTCATCCTATAATAGGAGGTTGCCCAGTAGCCTCAAGAAGGTCTCAGCTGCTGTGGGGAAAGATCCTTTTGCTAGAAACAAAAATAAGTAGAATGGAATAAATGTGTGAATATAGGAAATGCCATGTAGAAGTGGTTCTTGACATGGGACTTGGGGTAGGCTTAAAGGGAAAGTTTAGGTTTATATTGGCAGAGCACTCTGCAGAAGGATGAAAAACAGAGTAAGGATTGCAAATCAAGAGGGAGGGTGTGTATTATTTCTAGATATCACACACAACACACACACACACATATGTGCATACCCGCACGTGTGAGCACTCACACACACGTGCACACACACACACACACACACAATACATACATATTTATTTGCTAGCATAAATGGAATTTTTGCCCATTATATTTTCCAGCTGGTTACTGTTGGTAGACAGAGAAACTAGTAGTTTTTT
This sequence comes from Aselliscus stoliczkanus, assembly GCA_033961575.1. Classification (NCBI taxonomy): domain Eukaryota; kingdom Metazoa; phylum Chordata; class Mammalia; order Chiroptera; family Hipposideridae; genus Aselliscus; species Aselliscus stoliczkanus. The sequence continues at coordinate 94,146,606 of CM066737.1, read as the reverse complement.
ACGAGTATATGCATTATATATAATATGAATGATAGCTTATTCAACTCTTTAATTTTGATAGTTTTTTGGAGTTTTCACAGTACACAATTCTGTAAATAAGTATAAATTTATGAGGGCATTGACCTAAAATTACTTTGGTTTTTCTTTTATAAAAATAAAAATAGGTCTTAACATTTAACATTGCTCTTTTGGTATTAAAGTGGATATACATGTAGTTTCTTGTGGAAGAGAGACTTCATGTTAAAACAATTGTTGAATTCCTAGAGTAAAACTTTGTTTTGGAGAAGTTTTCTTTTAAAATGTCTGTTTTAAATGAGAATATATTTTAGATTTGATTTGCTAATGACTTACTGGTAATTTTTATTGGATGTATTGATATAGGTTTGTTGGGTTTTGTGTGTGTGTGTGCACATGCATGCAACTTTTGCAAAGATTTGAAATCAGAGACGTGTTAGGATTGAGAAGCTTTGCCTCCTTTACTCTGATCAGATATGGCTGATAAAATATAGGAATTATCTGTACCATGTAATATTGAATGAACATAGCTATAAAATTGTCTGGTACTGGGTGGGTTTTTTTAAAGTAATTCTTTGATATTTCAACTGATCTAAATGTTTTGTTTTATAAGATTTATCTCCTTTATTGTTCTTTTAGAAGAATATGCTTTCTGTTGTACTATTTTCTATTTTCTCAGTTACTGTTATCAACTCCTTCCTGCTTTCATTGGCCATTTTGGTGTTTTGTTTTTTTTATTTCTTGGTTTCTTTTTTATAGTTTTTTTTTTTTTTAGCTGAGCCATCCTGCCACCTGTTGGCAGCTCAATGGCCGACAGGGCTGGCCTCGAACAGCTGTTGCTCAGAGCTCAGCTCGCACTCTTGAGCGAGCTCTTAACCAACTGAGCCACTCAGCCGGCCCTATTTCTTGGTTTCTTAAATGGACTGTTTGGCCCTTTGTTTTTTGACCTGTTGTGTACTAATGTGTGTATTTTCCTCTGAAGTTGACTTTGGTTGTCTTCCACAGTGTGGCGTACGCTTTGATCTCATTAGCCTTGCTAGCTAAAGAGACAGAAATTTCCGTTTTGATGTTTTCTTTAACCCTAAAGTTCTTTGGAAGAGTGTTTCACATTTCTAAATAGACAGACTTCTTTGTTCTCTGTTTTTTTTGTAAATTACTTGTTTTACTGCTTGCTGTAAGAGAATGAGGCCTGCATAGTTTCTACTTTTGTAAGGCTTTGGTGAGTTCTTAGTGATACAGTAACACTTTATAAACAATCCATGTTAATTTGACAATTGAGTTTCTATTTTGGAGATTAAATATTTTGTGTATATGTATATATTGTCAATGACCTATTCAAAAATAATTAATGAGTAAAGTTTACCACTTACACAAAGGGAGATTTTTGCTCATAAAGAATCTCAATTTTATACTCTGATAATATTTCAGTGGCCTGTGATATTTTCCTATAGGCTGTGCCCCATGAATTCTTAAATCCCCACTTCATTTATCATAAGCAACCAGGACAAACCAGGTATATCCAGTGAAAGGCATTCCAAACTCTGTTAGGAAAAACTATCAATGTAAAAGGAGATTTGGCCAGATTCTTTATTTTTCTCCCCAGAAAAGAGGGGATGGGTTATAGACATACTAGTAACATTTTCCTTCCTAATTGTTAAGAAGCAGTTCCAACTAATCAAAGGGAAAAGTGTTTAAAATCTGGAAATAAAATTCCAGGTGATTTCAAAACAAATTAAAAGCAGTAATACAGGGGAAATAAAGACTAGAGATACTGAATAATTCTCAACAATGATAGACAAACAAACGTTAAAATATCTGTTATTTCTCATTGCATTCTCCCCTTACTCCCTATCCTCCTGCCACCATGTCCTACTTTTTATTTCTCAGACGTGCCAAGTTTTTTCTGTACCTTAGCCTTTGCATTGTCTGATCCCTCTACCTGCAACATCCGTCTCCCAAATCTTCAGATATCTAATTCCTTCTTGTAAATGACAGTGCAGTATAATGATTGAGACTGTACACTTTGAATCCAGGCTACATGGGCTGAAAACTCACCTCCACCACTCAAAACAGGGTTATGTAGCCTCTCTATGCCTCAGTTTTACCATCTGTAAAATGGAGATAATACACTTACCTGCTAGAGTTGTGAGAACTAAATGAGTCAATTCATAGCATGTGATACTTGACAATTATTATCCTTCATGATTTGTTCTCTATTTGTCTTATTCATGGTATAATTTCAATATTAAAAGAACATTTATATCTCTATGAATTATTCTTTCCTTTTTCTTTTCAGTGTGGAAGTTAACTCATAGTTGGCAGTGTCCACCAAATTGGTTAGCTAGATGTTGGTGTCCATAGAACTCACAGAATTTCATTATTTTGAGAGTGAAAACATTCTAATACAAGTTAATGATATTATCACTAAGTGCTGTATCAGCATATCCCTGGTTGTACCTGAACATGTATTCCACTATTTTCTTTGGGGTTGGATGTCAACATTAATATGCTGTTCCCTTAAGCTTTTGTATTCTCAGGGGCAATGTTTCTTAACAAAAGACATATTGTATTGGTTATTGTAAGCTTCATTACACTTGACCCTGGCTGCTCTTTATAATTTGGATCAACGTTTATTGACCAACATGATCCAATTTAATCATTCAGATTCATTCAGTATGATCAACCTGCTATTAATCTCAATGGAAGTCAATAAATTTATATTCAGACATTAATGACATTAGAATGAAAGCTTTATGATGCAATTCAAGGCAATATCTTGTTAGCTACATTAGTTCTATCATTCATTTGACTTGAAGGTTCTGGCCTTGGGTGAGTAGAAGGTTGAAACTGAGTTAAGTAAAGTTTTAGAATGAAATTGAATTAAAAGATGTTCTGGCAGAGCTTTTGGCATCAAACATTGTAAGCCTCAGAATGGTAAAGAATCATAAGCTAGCATTTAAAAATAGTGAGACTTTCAACACGTATGTTTTAGGAGACCTGACACAGTAAAGGCATTTGCGTGCAGTTACATTTTTGTGCCATTTTGTTTGCTCCCAATCCTTTTTAATCAGAATATTTCATTTTCTTCCTCCCGAATATACCATATTTTGCTGTGTATAAGGCACAATTTTTTGCCCAAACGTGAGAAAAAAATAAGGATGTGCATTATACATGGGTAGTACTAATTCCATATCTATATAAATGTTTTTAATTCTTTTATTTATGCTTATGAGTTAAAAGTGTAACTCTAGAAATCAGTAACGGTATCTGTATGAAACATAATACCCTGGATTACGATAATCGTTTTGGTGAACTTACTATGAACTTGCAACGACGAAGAGTTCTTGGCCTTCTATGATGTGTAAATAGCATAAATTTGTCACTGCTACATAACATTTCTTGTACCTTGTATCTGTTCCTGTGTTTTGTAATTGTTTATTACATAAAATTTCATTTCTTGTACCATAATGTTAAAAATTAAATGCTAAAATCCCTTCACAATACAAAAAAACAAGTATCTAAATGTAAACCAATAAAGTTTTGAATTAAAATGAAAGGATTTTTTCCCTGAAAGTTTGGGCCAAAAATGTGGGTGTGCATTATCCACAGGAGCACAGTATACATGGCAAAATATGGTATCTCTTTTATTCATTGTGTATGATTGTGAATATACATTCTTCTCAGTAGGGCTTTGTGATTTGAATAGTTTTGTGCATTCAATATTAATAAAGAGTTGGTCTTGATTAGGTTTCCCTGCCCAACCTTTGCATCTCAGAACACTGCTTTATGTATAGTATTTGTCAAGGTCTAAAAGAAAAATATCACAAGAGAGTTTAGACACTTCTCTATAATTCATTTTTATCATGATATGATATGAGATAAAATGCAGACTTATTTCACTACCCTAAATTGGGGATGGGGGCTTAGGGGAAGGATGTGACATTTAACAAATGGTGTTTCTTTCGAAGTGTTTTTGGAATTTAGGAGAGAAAGCAAATTATACCAGAATCAAATTAGAAATGTAAGTAAAGCCACCCAGGAAACCTGGCAGTGTTTTCATAAAGTTCTTCCCTCTGCAATACCAGTAGTATTCAACCAGGGACGATTTTACTTCCCCAGGGATATTTGACAATGTCTGGAAACATTTTTGATTGACACAATTGGTTGGGGAGGCAGGAAGGTGATGCTACTGGCTTCTGTTGGGTAGAGAACAGAGATGTTTCTAAACATCTTACAATGCACAGAACAGACTCACAACAGAATTACTAGCTCCAGATGTCAGTAGTGCCAAGTTGAGAAGCCCTGCTTTAGAGGTTCCCCACCACCACCACATTTTGCTTCAACGCTGGTCATTCAGAAGGAGCATCCAAGATTCATTTTCACAGCTAACTCGTATTATGCAACCCTGTTTTAAAATTCCAATCTGTCTGTGTCAGATACATAGCAGTAAATCTGCTTCTCTGTATGAGGGAAATTGTTTTCTACTAACTGATGACCTCAGCTTAGCAGTTTCTTTTCCAGCACATCAAAGCTCACAGTCAGACTTGCTGCAGCAAGAGCACTTTTGAGAGGCTTTGTGACATGTAAAGACCCTCTTTGGCATTCATACTGTGCTGCTCTATTGTTTACAAGCTCACAGTAAATTATTTATGGATATTGCTGGAGATAGGACTCACTCACTCTCTCTTTGTTAACCCCAAAGCTGTTGTTTTTTTTTAATCTGATGGCAAGATTTTATGTGAAAGCTATTTGGGGGAGGGGATATGCATTGTTTGCATTTATGTGACAGGTTTTATTGTTTCAATACCACCCACTTTTTATTACTTTAAACTTGTTTTGGAAATGATTATTAACATGAACTCAACAGATACTATTTTGTCCCCTTAGAATTCCTAATTTAACATAACTTCAGGAAAGCTCTTCCTGAGTCAGTATAGAGGAAAACTGACAAAAATTTAATTTTGGATCAGATCTTTGGGTTGCTTTGGAGCATTGATCTATAAATGAATTTAGTCTGTATGAGAGGGGGTTTTTGTTTTATATTCAGTGAATCACCAAAGGAATCATTGTAGGGCATGGAATTATTTTTACCAGCCTCAGGTCTTCAGTTTCTGTTTTAATACACAGAAAATTATTTTTGGTTGAGTTTACACTAATAAATTTTCAACTGCTACCTCTGATTTGGGCACATTTTTTCTTACTCTTTGTGGGGTCAGAAAAATAATTTTTCTTTCTCCTATGTTCTAAATTCTTCTGGTGGACAAATAATCAATTTAACATGAGGGAGGTTAACAAGGGAAAATGACCGAATTTATAATGTATGTATACATGGGAATTCCGTAAGAATATGAGACATAGGAAGAATTGGGCAGTTGGGGATTATATGCTATTCTGCACTAAGGATAAACAAATTCTTGCCTGACCACCCAGAAACAATGGGACACAGAAGGGAATCTTATAAATAAACTTTGCTTGGTTTCTCCCTGTCTTCCACATTTGGTTTGTATTATGATGCTAAGGTGATTCTCCCTTCCTTTAAGCAGGTTTTTCTATCTGAATTCCTTTAGGCAGGTAAGGGGGAGGTAAAAGACTCTTAAATCTTTTGTTTCTTAAAATTACCAGCTTAAAATAATCAATATCCCCACAAGGCATATTATGGGGTGGCAAACTGCTTCGCTTCATCTTCATCACCCCTCGCCCAAGTGGTCACATTTTGGTTTTAAATTTATGAGATTGATTGTTTTCTAAAAAATAGTAATACTGAAAGTATCTGGAGAAGGCAATGCTAATCGGCATGTATTGGGTCTTCGGAAAAGTTATGATGCATGTTTACAACAGATGGCACAACTTAGTTCATTTTGAAAGTACTAGAGTCATTTGCATCTATGTTATTGCTATGTCATTTGACAGCTGACAGTTCTAGCTTCATTCTAAAAAAAAATTGAGCGATTTGGTTGAGTTTTGGAGACTTTACAAAAGTTGAAGATGGAAGGCCGAACTGTGCATTTTTGCCATATTTTATTGTTTTACTTCCATAAAGGGAATAACGTGCATCAAGCTTGTGAAGTTGCATAAAGTTTACGGTGACAATGCTCTACAAGAACGTCAGTGCCAATGATGCTTCACGAAATTCCGCGCTGGTTATTTTATTCTCAACGATGCTCCTCGGTCAGGGAGGCCCACCGAGATTGATGACGACAAAATAAAGGCAATGATCGAGTCAAACCCATGTTACACGACTGCCAGGGGCCGTCAGGATCCCGGTGTCTGACAAGGCCACATTAAAATAAAGATCCACCCTCAGCACTGGATGTCTGGGGTGCTGCCTTATGGTTGGTCATGTAATATCTCCTGTCTCTATGAACCCATGTGCCTTTCCTCCACATCAGATCCTATAGGAGATAGCACTTTCACTGCATTCATGGCAAGTTCCTGGGGTACCCTGATGATAGCTGACTGTGTAAGTCAAAGACGGCATTAGATTTCCCAAAAAGGGAAACTCCCTAAGACAGGCTACAGTCTGAGGGGTGCCCGGGACTGAGAAATAGGGGACTCAAGCCCCTTGGAAACTGAGGCATAGGCCTTTGGCCATGTAGGCCTAAAAAAGCCAGTCTGTGAAAAACAGACAGCCTCTGTGAGAAACTGGTGCTATTGTTCGTCCTTGCCTGTGCAGCTGTGAAAAAATCTCCTTGGAGACCAGCAGACCAAGGTCTTTTGGCCATGAGAGTTCTGATAAGAGACAGCTTACTGACCATGGGGTATGTTATATCAACAACCTTGTTTTGATTCTTTGCCTGGTGCATTGCTGTAGCAACGGATATTGAAGCTTTGACTGAGAAACAGATGTTACCCTCTATTAAAATAATATTTAGTCCTCTATAGGATAAGAGAGGTTTGAGACTTCATTTTATTACTAAGTATTGTATCACGTAGCAATAGACTTTAGATAAGTTCTACCCTAAACACAGCCACTGCTAGTTTTTTTAAGTAATAGTTTAAGTCTGCGCCCTGTGAGTTTTGCAATTATATTCAGCTGCTGGAATTTAGATAATGACTAGGTAGTCAAGGTAACCACACTTTAGACGATAAGTGAATCCTTAAACATAGAATAGGTCACAGTGTACCCTGGAGAAAGCAGTTACAAAAAAGTAAAGACTGTAAAAGTCCTAAGAAAAACAAAACATCAAAACTATGTGAAATGTAATTTGGGATTGGAATATTGGTTAAGAGTCCCTATAAAAAGGACATCTTATAATAATAAATGGTGACACTCCTGTGAACCTCTTTCTGGTGTCTCCATCTTTCTTTTTCCTCGCCGACGCAGTCCCCACCTGAGGGAACCCCTGGACCTGCGGGGGCTGGCTCCCCGCACACGACATGAGAGATTGCAGAAACATTTAACATCCATCATTCAAGTGTTCACAACCACCTGAAGAAGCTGGGATATGTAAGCAAGCTCGATATTTGGGTTCCACATGAACTCAAAGAAGTTCATTTGATGGCACATATAAACATCTACACTATGCTCATTAAACGTGGGAAAAACAATTCTTTTTTGAAGCAACTGATCACTGGTGATGAGAAGTGGAATGTTTACAACAATGTGGTGTGCAAACGGGCTTGGTCCCGACGTGATGATTCGCCTCAAACGACATCGAAAGCAGACATTCATCAGAAGAAGATTATGCTCTCAGTGTGGTGGGATTTTAAAGGTGTCGTGTTTTTTCAGCTCCTACCAAGGAACCAAACAATCAATTCAAATGTGTACTATTGGCAGTTGGACAGTTTGAATGAATCTATCATCCAGAAACATCCAGAGCTTGTCAATTGTAAAGGAGTTGTGTTCCATTGCGACAGTACAAGTTTGATCACCCGTCAAAACTTATTGGAGCTTGGATGGGACGTGTTGCCACACCCACTGTACTCGTCTGACCTTGTAACGTCAGACTTCCACTTGTTTCGCTCTCTTCAAAGCTCTTTGTGTGGTATAACGTTCAATTCAGATGAGGCTGTAAATCAGCACCTTGTTCAGTTTTTCACTGATAAAGACAGGTCCTTCTATGAATGAGGAATTATGAAGCTCACTGAAAGATGGCAAAAGGTTATTGAACGAAACGGGCAATATATCATTGATTGATCTTTTTTCTTTATATAAAAAAATGACCTTTGAAAAACATAGACAAAATATGTCATGACTTTTCTGAAGACCCAGTATTACTTAACCCAGAACCCTGCAGCTCTCTCTAGTAGATCTTTGCTTTTTACTGTGGCCAATAAATTACCAATTGAAAATTAATTGAATGACTTATTAATGAATTAACAAGGGACTGTTGAGAGAAAACCACAGACTCAAAATGTCATCACTCATGCTAAAATCCATGATATCAAACTTAGATTTAATACTTGATGTAATTGCAATTTCAACCTCTCCCAGAAATATAATTTTAATCAACCAACCAGTCTTGAATTTTCTGGTTTAGCACCAGTAAGGTAATCTGTCACATGGGCCCTCTGCATCCCTTCTGGAGAGAGAAGGAAATCTGTATAATAGAAACCCTTCCCCTACTGTTCCCCCAAAGAAAAGAGGCCCCAAAACAATCCTTTCTTTTTCAATAGCTCCCTTGCCCCACCCTTCTTCCAATAAAACCCTTCCATTTTGAACAACTTTTTGGAGTGCCCTTCTAGTTGCTAGGAGGAACGTTGTCCAATTTATGAGAATCACTTAATAAAGCTAATTAGAGCACCAAATTTACTTGGTTGAATTTCATGTTTTTAACAGGACAAACTGTTGGATGTCAACAAGAATGGCATTCCTAATGGATTTAATTTATAGACTAAATGTTCATGCCAGTAATTTAAACACTAAGGAAACTCCGAAACCAGGTTAGAATGAAAGAACAGAAGATGAAGTCTATTTGTAATCAAGTCATTAGTCCCTGGGTATAATAAAGATTTTGACAACAAGGAATAAAAGAACTAAAAATAAGGTCAATATCATCACATTATTTTCTTTCTTTTTTTTTTAAAGATTTTATTGGGGAATTGGGGGAGGGGAACAGTGTTGGGGAACTGGGAAAGGAGAACAGACAAGTTGCTGTCCTTTTGTTCTTCAGTCTAGCTGAGGAGGACGTTGCTTCACTGGCTCATGTTGGTATTGTCATTGCACTCTTCCTGGGTGAGGCAGGTTGGTCACCAGCCTCTGGACGGCCACTCACAGCAGCTCTTGGAAGCTCACGCTGGCTGCCGGCCACTAACTGTAGCTTATGGCAGCCCACTGCAGCAGGGGCTGCAACCTACACCATCTCCGAGGACTCATGGCAGCCCAGCTCCAGGTTGAGCTGTTGTTCACCATCTTAGCTGTAGAGGGCAGTGTCACTGGCCCTCATATGTGGGATCCGAGCCCGGGCCCTGCTGCTCAGAGCTAGCATCCCAAGCCAGCTCTTAACCAACGCACCACTCGGCTGGCCCTCATCACATTATTTTCAAATGATTCCTTTGTTTTACAGAGACATCATATTAGAGCCTTGAGATTTCCTAGTTTAGAGGTTTAGTTACAAATACAAAATGATTCTCTGTGGGTTTCTGCTAGAGAGAGGTTTAAGGGGTCATCTGGCCTATTGGATCCCCTAAGAATCTTGGTCCTTGCATGCAACTAGATTTTATAGGTTAAACTCTTTTCTTGATGAAAAAGTAAAATTTGTAGACAAGGACTTTTTTAAAAATCCCAGGTCCATGAAAATTGCATTTTCAAAATTGCATAAATCATCCAATATATAAAATCAGTTTATAGTATATTATTGTAGGACTGTAGGACTGGGGCCTTCAATAAAAAGAAAACAAAACAAAGCAAATGAAATGAAATGAAATTAAAAAACACCCCATCAATACAAAAATGCAATAACAAAAACTCAAGTTTAATATTTTGAATACATTGAACAAAATTGGGATGACCATATATCCTGGTTTATGACAGTTAATTATTTTCAGTGCTCCTTTTCACTATCAAAAATGTTCCTGTTTGGGCAGGCTGAGTGGCGCGTTGGTTAAGAGCTCGGCTTGGAACACCAGCGGCCCCGATTCAGATACCACATATAAGGGCCAGTGACACTGCCCTCTACAGCTAAGTTGGTGAACAATAGTACCACCTGGAGCTGGGTTGCTGTGAGTCACCATGATGGCATAGCTGCAGCCCCTGCTGCAGTGGGCTGCCATAGGCTACAGTGAGTGGCCGGCAGCCAGCGTGAGCTGTCGGCAGCCAGCATGAGCTGCCAGGAGTCGCTGTAAGCGTCCATCCAGAGGCCAGCTACCAATCTGCCTCACCCGGGAACAGTACAATGATGATACCAACATGGGCCAGTGAAGCAATGTGCTCCACAACTAGACTGAAGAACAAAAGGACAGCAACTTGTCTGTTCCCCTGTCCTGATTCCCCAATTTAAAAAAAATGTTCCTGTTTGGATGAGAAAGTATATGGTTATCCAAAGAAATGTAGATGAGCTGTATGTTTGTGACTATCAATTTCATTTCCTACTCTTTTCTTAAAAGTAATTTAGTTCACTACAACTTTCCTTTTATTTTCCTTTCACAAAGAAAAACCATCTTTGATTATTAAATGATTTTTATGACCATTTTTTACAATCCTGTTGTATTTATTTATTTATTTATTTATTTTTTTTTTTTTCAAGGGCAGTGTCACTGGCCCTCATATGTGCGACTGAACCAGGGCCACTGGTTTCCCAAGCCAGCGCTTAACCACCGCGCCACTCGGCCGGCCCTGTATTTATTTATTTTTATTTGCTTTTTTTTTTTTGGAGAGCAGTGTCACTGGACCTCATATGTGGGACCGAACCAGGGCCGCTGGCTTCCCAAGCCAGCGTTTAACCATCATGCCACTCGGCCGACCCCAATCCAGTTGTATTTAAATAGTTTTAATTATTTGAGTGGGTTTTATTAAAAATAAGATTGTAATTTACTTTTTGATCATTATTTCTCCTGGATTTGCAAGGATTTGTAGAGTTTTTTGCACTGTAAAAGTAGTAACAAATTGCTGCTTGATTGATTTTAAGAAACTGGTCTTTTGAAGAGCTTATGTAGGAAGATTATATTTAGGATTCCTGACACTACCTGTTACTGAGTCCACATATTTTGAATCACTAGTTCTTTTTTTTTTCATTTACAGTTGACATTCAATATTATTTTGTATTATAATAGTTTCAGGTATACAATATAGTGGTTAGGCATTTATGTAATTTATGAAATGATCCCCCAATTAGTCTTAACATGTTTTGAATCTTGAAGGGGAGCTGAATCTTCCACCCCAAAATATGATTTTTCTGGTGTAAGGATTATCTTCAGCTGGGTATTTTAAGACCCAGCAGACACAGTAGAAGCTCTTGAGTAGAAGTTACCCTTTTGTAAGAGACATGTACATCTATAAGGGGACTCTCCATGTGTAAGAGTGTCTCCCTCTCTGTACCAGGAAGAGGACGATGACTCTAAATCTCTAGAAACTCTTATCAATGGAGAAAGTAGGACTTAAATCTGCGTAATAACCTGACCCTTGTTTACTGTGCTTTTCCTGGTCAGCTCCCATAACCAGTTCCCCCGGTACCCCAGAATCTGTCTTCAGCTTTAGTTTGGAGGTGGTGGTTTGGGCCATTTTGGGGAGTTCTTCAGTTTTCCTGGGTATCTGCCATGTATATAGAAGGTATACTTGTTATTAAACTTAGGCTTGTTTTTCTCCTGTTAATCTTTTTGTTGTTTTTGTTCCGGGGGATGTCAGCCAAGAACCTAGAAGAGTAGAGAGACAATTAATTTTGCCCCTCTAAAATCCCTTCATTATACCCCTTGAGAATCTGATAAAATTAAGATTACCTTCCCAGAGGGCCAGCCAAGTGGCACAGTGGTTAAGCACTGGCTTGGGACACCAGCGGCCCTGGTTCCGGTCCCACATATAGAGGGCCAGTGATACTGCCCTCAGAAAGAAAAAAAAAAGATTACCTTCCCAGATATAAAATCATATACCCATAACATTTTCCAAAAATTTCAAGGACCCCCTGATGTCCCTCAAAGCATTTCATTTTAAGAAACCCATCCCTAGACTATGAGAAGTTGGGGAGTAGGAATTGTGTTTTTTCTTTCCTTTTCTTGTTTTCACTCTTCTCTGAATTTCCAGTATTTAACAAATAGTTATACTTTGTAAGTGTTGAAAGAATTTCAATCTAAAATGGAACTGGAAGATATGAAATGAAGAATCTCATGAATGGGCCTTCAGCAGAACAAAACTTAAGAACTAAGAGACTGATTTTCATTAAATGCCTTGTTTACAAAAGACTGAGACTTATCTCCTGACCAAAGCACATCCACCAAGAATCTCTCCCCATCCTAAAGCCAATGAATTTACTGCCTAGACTCTGGCTGGACTTCCCCCATTTTGCACTGCTTGTTTAGAAATACAGCCTGCCTCAAACCCTCAATGTCCTCGCCTGTAGCTTGCTACACTATGCAATTCCAGAATTGCAAATCCTCTGCTATTCCCAAATAAACTCAATTTCTGGTCATTTGAGCTTGCCTCAAGCTTACTTCTTTATTTATGTTGACAGAATAATGAAAGTGATACTGTGCTAAAGTCCGGGCTGCCTGCCACTTTGCAAAACTTGAAAATCTAGACACATGGTTGATGAAAAGAAAAGCAGTTTTATTCAGAATGCTGGCATTCTGGGAGGATGGGGACTCCTGTCCAAAGGCCACCTCCCCATTCCTAGACCAGGCAGAAGGTTTTATAGGTACACAAGAACAAAGGAAAGGGGGAGCTGGTCAGGCAGGCCCGAGGGCTGACATCCTTCCTGGAGTATGGTCTGTTTTAAGATAATGGTATCTCTGGACTTGGGACTTGGACTAGACCACTGAGGCCTGGGACTTTATATGTATTGCAGTGTCCCAGGGTGTGAGGATTAAGAAATTGCTCTTTTCCAGGTTAGGATGTTGTTAATCAACGAGGTATGGGTAGCCTTGAGAAAGGGAACAGAGTTCTTCAGTTAATCAGTAGGAGGAGAAACAAAGAGAAAACAGCTGAATATCAGGATGGATCAAACTGCAAAGAAAGTCTAATTGCTGGTAGCTATTGGGTTGTCAGAAAAGTCATGACACATTTTTGTGACAAAAAACACGTCATGACTTTTCCGACAACCCAATCAATAGTGAGCTATGCGGTGAGAAACTGCAAACTAAGTCTAGCTGTGTCATTGATTCCCTGAATTTCACCCTTACAAAAGGATGCTTTATTTACCAGTATGGCTGGAGTCTGAGTTACATACTTTATATCTTTTCACTTTTCTTCCAGCTTTCTTTCTATTTTCTCCTTTTTTTTTCATTTTCAGCATTAACATGTTATTTGTTGGAAAATGTTTCCCATTCTGTAAACTTTGCCACAGATCATATAACAAAAGTGTCAGAGCCAACATTTATAAGCTATGTGTCCTGGGGTCATTTACTTAAGGCTTTTTCAGCCTCAGTTACCTCATGTGCAAAACACAGATAACAATGTGTACTTTATGGAGTGTTAAGAGTCCCTTTACTTTATAGATTGATTAACTATATACCCTCTCAACTACCTGCCCACATAAAGTGAATTTTCCCATCAAACCATCCTTTGTACTGACGAAATTAGTTATTCTTTTCTTATTGGTCTTATATAGAGATACACAGAATTGCCAAAGAGCAGCTCATTTATCTCAAATCCTCTCATGTTTCTTGATAGACAGGGTTGGTGTGCTTTAAGAAAAGCCATACTATCTCTAATCCTATTTGAAACCAATGTATTTTTCTCACTGACCATTTGTCTAAAATTCCCATAATTACAAATTATCCCCACTTTCTTCTTTAAGTTAGAAATTAACGAAAATGTTCAATCTGGCTACAAAACAGGAGCCTAGGGAATAGACTAAAGACAGATTTTAATGATGATAATAGCATCAGATGGGGTACATGACATGTGGTGTACCTTGAGAGCAAATAACACAGTGAATATAGGAAAAACACTGGGCAGAGGACAGCTGGAAGCTGTAGAATTTAAGAGAAAGACCCCAAATTATTGGATTATCTATAGAAAGAGATCAAAACCAAATCTTACCCATATCATAATGGTACTTCCTGGCACATTAGCCATGAGTCTCAAATTGTACATATTAGTTGAATCCAAACCTTGCAGATAGCAGACAGTGAAATAATCTACATTGCTAATGGGATTTTATTTTAACTGAGTCATCCTAATATGATACTAATTTCCAAGTTGAGTGCAAAATTCAGTGCAGTGCACTTGGAACAGTGAAGACAGTGGATCAAAGAGACCTGAGATCATTTTTCTGTTGAGCCTCAGTTTTCTCATTTCTGAAATGCAAATCATTTTACCTACTTTGAAGTGATTACTGCATTAAATAAGGAGGAAAAAATTTCCTCTACCTTTCTAGGTTCTTTTGGTTGGTCTAATAATTGAATCAACACAAAAGATTAACAGGAGAAAAAACAATTTAATTTGATACATACAGGAGCCTCACAGAAGAGGGTCAAAGAAATGACCAAGCAGGCAGTTATTATACCTCTTAGACAAAGAAACAATAAGTTTGTGAAGAACTGACAAGACAGAGAAACTAAAGCTTGAGTGCTAATTAGTGAAGAAAATAAGCTGAGTTTGTTTACACAGCCTCTGGGCCCTGAGTTCCATCTCTGGTGATAAGAATGTTCCTCTACCTCCTGGTGCAGGATGGGTAACTGTCACCGGGGAGATTTATTTCCTGCTTTCAGGAGGACAGGGAGGGCTATCACAATCCTTCTTGTACTGGCTGTTTCTCAAGTAACTTAGTTAAAAATTATCAGTGTGCCAAACTGGCTTGCTTTGGGTGGCACATTTGCTCCCCTGCAACACATTTTTGGAAAGTGACTTGTTCAGAGACTGGCACATAATGGGCACCAAATAATTACCTTAAATGTGAGATACATACATTTAAAATATGCTAAAGGTTTTTATTTTTTTAGAGGGCAGTGTTGCTGGCCCTCATATGTGGGATCCGAACCAGGGCCGCTGGCTTCCCAAGCCAGCTTTTAACCACCGCACCACTCGGCTGGCCCCAAAATACTAAAAGTTTTCATTTTGACTAGGAGGCTTGGTTTCTTATAAATTCAATTATCTCTATTTGTTTTTGACTGTATTTTACAGTGCCTCTCAACTTCGGCATGTATCCATCACGTTTTGGGCTCTTAAGAAATGTAGATATCTGTAACTGTTCTTCATCTGTACTTTTAAAAGATTCCCTGATGATTCTAATTATGTTCTTGTAAATTATTCTAGGTTTTTCGTATATTTTATTTTTACTCTCTCTGTGGTTTTATAGTCTCCAAATAGCCAGATAGAAATGAGAGTGAAATTCACAATTCAAAGGTAATTTCAACACCGCCTCTATCTACTATTTCTGTGTAACATGTGTTCATGTCCCCTGTTTCATTCATTAGTGCTTTTCCAACCTCAGACACCAGAGGTGATGGTGAACTCACTTCATCATTCTTTTCTGTGTCTACTGATGATGTTGAGTTATGAGAATCATTCATATTCAGATGTGATTGGCTTTCTGCAGGATATACTCAATTTAGGAGAAATATTTCATATGTGCTTGCTCATGCAAATCCTTTCTCTGTCTGAATGATAAACCAAGCATCAAGCGGACATTCTTTTTTTTTTTGAGGGCAGTGTCACTGGCCCTCATATGTGGGACCTGAACCGGGACCGCTGGCTTCCCAAGCCAGCATTTAACCCCCGTGCCACTTGGCCGGCCCAAGGTGGACATTCTTGATAGGAGACTCAAGAGAAGGCCTTTTTTTGTTCTTAAAGTGTTGTGATTCAACTGAGGGCATTTGAAGATTTGATACCTGTGCTCAAAATTGCTTCTCTTATTTTTTTAACCTTTTGATCCCCTTATTTTTAGCATAGTTAAAACACGATAAAGGGGGTAGATGGAAAAAAAAAACCCACCATTAGTCTTTGTAAAAAAACCCACCATTAGTCACTTATAGGTCAAAAGATTTTAAGATAGGTCAAAAGATTTTTATTATTTCCCTTTGCCATATTTGGACAAGGTTATACTTAATTTTTTGTTTTCATTTTTGTTTTATTGATTATTTATGTGGTAGATACACAAGTAAATAATTTTTATTATAATCATTTTAAAAGCCAAAGTTATTTTTAAACCTTTTTATTTGCCTTCACCAATTTTCTATATTTTGCCTTTTTTTCATTTATTCCCTCCTTTTTTAGGGGTATTTTAAATTTCAGATATCATATTGTTTTACCCTTGAATACCTCAGTATATTTGTGTTACAGTTGTTGATTGGTATGTAATAAACCACCCCAATACTAAGCACATGATTCTATGATTTGATCTGGGTTCAGCTCTGTGGCTTGTCTCTGCTCTATGTCATGCCACTGGGACTTGCTCATGCATTGTCAGTTACTTGGCTATGAACTAAATTTGGGCTGTGGAATCCAAAATAGCCTCACTCACTTGTCTGGCACTTGGTGGTGGCTGTAGACTGGAGCATCTCAATTTTTCTCCACAGGATCTCTCGCTCTTCAATAAGCTAAATCTGGCTTTTTCATAGCAAGGTGGTCTTAGGAGTCTGAGATACAAAAAAACAGGTCTCATAAGCTCTTGGAAGTCACACACCAACACTTCCTGCTGCATTCTATTGGTCACAGAAGCCACAGGGTCAGCCCAGATTTAAAGGGAGGGAAACAGTTTACCTCTTGATGGGAAGAGGGGCAAAGTCACATTATACAGAGGCATGTGGGGAATGAGAGGAATCGTTTTTTTGCCATTTTAAAAATAGAATTTGCTTTTCAGAGCAATTTTAGGTTCACAGCAGTATTGAGCAATAGATACAGAGTTCCTATATACCCTCCTGCCCTCCACATGTACAGCCTCCCCCATTATCAATATCCATCACCACAAGTGGTACCTTTGTTACAACGGATGAGCCTACACTGACACATTATCACCCAGAGTCCATAGTTTACATTAGAGTTCATTTTTGATGTTATATATTCTATGGGTTTGGAAAAATGTATAATGACAAGTATCCATCATTATGGTATTATACAGAATATTTTCACTGCCCTAAAAATCCTCTGTGCTCTGCTTATTTATTCCCCTAACCCCAACCCCTGGCAACCACTGATCTTTTTACTTTCTTCATAGTTTTGCCTTTCTTAGAATGTCATATACTTGCAATCATACAGCATGTAGTCTTTTCAGATTGTCTTCTTTCACTTGGTAATATGTATTTTTAAGGTTTTTCTATATCTTTTCATGGCTCTATAGCTCATTTCATTTTAGTGCTGAATAGTATTCCATTGTATGTACCAAAGTTTATTTATCCATTCACCCACTGAAGGACATCTTGGTTGCTTCCAGGTATTGGCAATTATGAATAAAGCTGCTATAAGCATCCATGCACAGGTTTTCATATAGACATAAGTTTTCAACTCCTTTTGGCAAATATCAAGGAGTGTAATTGCTGGGATGTGTGGTAACAGTGTGTTTAGTTTTTGTTTTATTTTGTTTTTTTTTTAAGGCAGTGTCACTGGCCCTCATATGTGGGACCCAAACCGGGGCCGCTGGCTTCCCAAGCCAGCGCTTAAGCACCGTGCCACTCAGCCTGCCCACAGTGTGTTCAGTTTTGTAAGAAACTGCCAAACAGTCTTCTAAAGTGGCCATACCATTTTGCATTCCAACCACCAATGAATGAGAATTCCTATTGCTCTGCATCTTTGTGTTTTTGCCATTTTTGCAAACAGTTTTTACATAGCACATTTAACTGATCTTTTTGTTTTTAATATCAACATGCCACTAACAGAGTTAACCAGTTTGACAATATATTCTTTTTAAAAGTAATGTATTTTTAATGTTCTTATGTTTTAATTTGCATGTAGTATGTGTTTGTGTGCACTCCTGTGAGTTTTGACAAATGCATAGAGTTCTGTAGCAGCCCCTAGAAATAGAATACAGAACAGTTTCTTCACCACCGATATTCCCTTTCCTGCCCACATTTAATCAAACTCTCCTTGTACTCCTGACACCTAGAAACTACTGATTTGTTATCAGTCTCTATAGTTTTGTTTTACAGAATGTCCTATGAGTGGAATTACAGTGAATGTAATCTTTGAGTCTGTATTTTTCCCACTTGGCATAATGCATTTGAGATTCATCCATATTGTTGTGAGTCAATCATGTGTTCCTTTTTTTGTTTGTTTGTTTGCCTGAGTAGCATTGCATTGTAAGACTGTACTAGACACTGTTTTTCCATTTGTTAGTTGAATGGCTTTGTGGATTTTCTAGTTCTGGGAGATTATGAATAATACTACAATAAATATTTATATATAGGGTTCTTTTTGTGGACAAAACTTTTAATTTATCTAGGGTAAATACGTAGGAGTTGAGTCACATGGTTGATATACGTTTAAATTTAAGAAATTACCAAATTGCTTTGCAGAGTAGCTGTACCATTTTATATTCCCACAGTGTATGAGAGATCTAGTTGCTCCTTATTCTTACCAACACTTTGTATTGTCA
Source organism: Aselliscus stoliczkanus (assembly GCA_033961575.1). Classification (NCBI taxonomy): domain Eukaryota; kingdom Metazoa; phylum Chordata; class Mammalia; order Chiroptera; family Hipposideridae; genus Aselliscus; species Aselliscus stoliczkanus. The sequence goes on along the minus strand of CM066737.1, from coordinate 94,127,971 downwards.
GGCTTTATGTTTGTTAATTTTAGCCATTCTGGTAGGTACATAATGGTATGTTACTGTGATTTTAATTTACATTTTCCTACTGACTAATGGTGTTGAGCATTTTTTCATGTGCTTATTTGCATTCCATATATTTTCTTTGGTGAGCTATATGGAAGATATATATTGGCAAACCATTTACCCATTTTTGAAATTGGGTTATTTGTTTTTTCATTGTCAAGTTTTGAGAATTCTTTATATATTTTACATACAGGTCCTTTGTTGGATAAGTGAGATGCAAGTATTTTTCTGCTAGTCTATAGCTTATCTTTTTATCCTCTTAATATTGTCTTTTGAAGAACAAAAGATTTTAATTTTGAATAAAGTCAAATTTATCTTTTTTTCCTTTTATGCATCAGAGTTCTTTGCTTAACCCAAGATCATGAAAATTTTCTCCTAAAAGTTTTATAATTTTAAATGTGTGCCTATCATTCATTTTGAGTTAATTTTGTGCAAGGTTTGAGAATAAGTTGAAGTTCTTTTTTTTGAGGATGGATGTCCAATTGTCTAGCAATATTTCTTTAGAAGACTATACTTTTTCCATTGAATTCTGTGGATCTGTTTCTGTGCCAATTTGTTCAATTGGTTTATGTGTCTAATGTTTCACAAATACCACACTCTCTTGATTATGGCAGCTTTATGGTAAGTCTTAAAATCAGGTGGTGTGTATCCTCCAACTTTGTACTCCTAATAGTAATTTCTCCATATTATTTAATATCTACTCTATATTCAATTTTTCCAAATTGCCTCAAAATTATTTTTGTCCAATTGGTTTGTTTGAATCAGAATCTAAGTAACTTTCACCCATTGTAATTGGTTGTGTGTCTCTTAAGTCTCTTCTATAACAGTGCCCCCACCCACCACCCCTCTCTTTATGCCATAAAAAAATAGGTCATTTGTTCAGTAGAGTGTCCCACATTTTGGTTTTGGCTGATTTTTTCCCCTTATGGTACCATTTAAATTGTTCTAATCTCTCTCATATATCTTGTGACCAGGTGATGAACTCTTGATTGGATTTGGGTTTAAACTTTGTGTGAATAACTGCACAGGTTACTTTCTAAGTATTACATCAAGGACCTAACATCTGGTTGTCCTATTTTAAGTGCTGTTGTGTTTGCTCAGTGGGTTCAGGTGTTACCAGCTTTATCCAACTATTATTAAGTTCCCCCATCAACCTCTTATCTAATAGCATTAGTAGCTATTCATGCTGTTTCTCTAGATTCATTATTTTATTAAGGGTTTTACAATGGTGATATTTTGATTCTAAAATTCATTTTGCATTTATTTAACAGAAGGTTTATATACAGAAGGACTTTATCAATTGTTTGATTACCCTGAAGTATACCAATTGTTGTTGAGGCAGGACAAATATTTCCTTGTTTAATTTATCAATTTTCAGATTAATGAATTGGTACATTGGCAACTTCTAATTGTGACCAGTTGTTACTTTTAGTATCATTATGAACTTATGGATTTGCATACATGTGACATATTTAAATCCATTGAAGTCCTTATTCTTTTTGATGCTCAAATGATCTCATCTTAGTTCACTGGAAGCTCCTTCACCTTGACATTAACACATTAGTTTTTAATAGCTTTCTGGCATAGTAACATCCTAAATTAATCTTCTACATTTCCTTTCCCATTTCTGAATTCATCCATTTCTCTAAAGAATTCTTGGAAAGTTTTCATCGAAGACAGAATTTAGAGACGACATTTTGGAAACTATGGTAAAATATATAAATTTGGAATGTTGGCTCTCTGGGGGTTTTTAGGCTTTTGATTCTACAGCACCATAAAAACCCTCAAAGAAAGTTTATAATCATAAATCTCCTCATTATCTTTGGATAAGACTCAATTAAAAGGAGTCACCCTGGGAACAGGAATTTACCAACCCCAAGTCCTAAAATGGCTGCCCTGAATTCCTATAACAAATTATCAGTCTACCTGTGATTAGAGAGTATTGGAGCATCCTAGGGGACAAATTCAGCTAAAGGTTTCTTTGAGGCAGTGATTTACTATAATGTAAATACAAGTGTCCCTGCCAATAGAGCTGGGATGTCCTTACATTATAAGGAAGACCACTTCTAACCATATATCAAGGCTTGGTTTATATCAGGTCACCAACTTCCCTTTCAGCAGTGTCACACACTTACTTTCCTGTCATATTTGCTCACTGGAAATTGGGAGAAAAAGAAAGACGTGCTCCAGGTTTAAATCTGATATGAGTATACAAATTTTTTATTAAACTAGACAACAGTGTGAATGTGAAGACTTTAAAGTGACAATTTTTGTATGGAACCAGCTAGACATTTTGATTTCATTACCTTGAATAAAGTTATGCTGCACTTTGCATAAATGTGTTTATTCTCCTATTTGCATTTGGAAATGACCTTTCACTCAGTACAGGTGCCAGCTGCAATGCAGAAAGCACTATATAACTTAGCAATCCTGTGACAATATTCAGGCAGGTGCTGTATATTGCCTCAGTCTGTCTACTTTCTCATTTCCAAGAAATGAGAAAGGTCAAAGATTGCTGCATTCTGTGATTTAAAATTCAAATGAGAAACTTTCTCTTGTTCTATAAACCCAATCATTATCCATGATCGCTTATGTCCTTTGCTTACTTGATTTTTTCTTAGCTTTTTTATTACTTATGCAGAACATTAGAATAAGCAAAAATGTATGTGAGAAGCTTCCCCATTATTAGACTCTCTTTATATGATATGTAAATCTGTATCTATAGCTGGTTAACAAGCTAGACTAGTAAGAATTTGGCGAGCTTTTCTTTATGTTCCTTTTTTCATCATTTGCTAGCACTTAATCAACCAACATCCCAGAGTCCTAATATTTTTTTAAAAACCATTATGGATATCATAGAGCATAACAGGCATCTGAATGCTGACGTATACATGTACTTGATGTCAAACTGAACCTGTAATGTAAAAAATATCTGCCTAATTAAAGGCTTGTGTAGTACGCGGCTCTATCCAACCATCCATCATGAGCCTTGGTTGCTGGCCTATCCCTGCTGTAACTTAACCAGATTGTTACTGATGATGGCATTAACCCAGTAGTTTTGTAGCAAGAACAGAGCATATCTGTTTATTGTGCAGTGTGGTTTTTACAAATATTTTGGCTTTACGTATATTCCAACAGAAATTTGAAAAAGTACAGTTAGGGCTTTAAAAAACAGCTCTTTTGACTTAGTCCTCATACCACACCACTCCCCGTGTCTTTGCATTTTATTTATGAATTTTACATGAAATCATTACCATTTCTGTGTTCAATTTTTTTGCAGTGGCGGAAGTAGGGATCTAAACAGACTGTTACATCTCAAAGACACATTCATTAGGCCTGAATTATGAGTTCAGCATATCCTGAGAATAGGAACTGCTCAGAACCTCCTCACAGCTGTCTTTTTGCTTCCCTCTTACAACTGCCATCACCCTGTACAAAATGACAACCCCATTCCACACCCACCAGATGTTTTTGTCCCCCATTTCATGGTGTCAGCCTTGAATACAGAAATCTTGGGTTTTATCAAACCCAAAATAGGCTTCTTTTAAGGAAGATGAGGAAAGAAAATGCAAGGTTGTTGACATTAATACAAAGGTGCAAGAAAAATCTGTCTACTGGCTTCAGTCACTTCAGAAGGTAGAAAAATATGAGTATTTTATATTGTGAAAAGATTAAGAGATCTAACTAAAAGATAGTGGCTTATACCCATAAAATATCATATGTTCTGGCCCTAAATGGAAGGTAACAAATATCAAATGTCACCACCAGTCTTCTTGGGCATTATGCGGGAGGGAGAAATTTTCCTTTATTCTTCTAGATCCTTTCAGCTGGTCTGATAATTAAATATACATGAGACAGATTAACAAGAGAAAATAACCAAATTTAAGTACATAGATACCACATACATGAGAGTCAGAGATCCCACATATATGAGAGGTTCAGAGACAGAAACTTGAAATGAGGGGTATATGGCATTCTGAGCTCAGGATGAGGTAAGGCATTACCTGAGGCTTCAGAAAGGAGGAAGGACATTTGTAGGACAATAAGAAAAGTAGATGTCAGTAATTAGAAGTTTGCCCTGCCATATAGATAGGTCATAAAAAGTGATCTCTGGTAATAACTCTTATTATGGGTAAGGCCCCATATTTAGATTCTTCTAGGTAGGCAAGGGAGGGGCAGAAGTTTCTCTTGAACCCGCAGGGCTCAATTGCCTTCAGCTCAAAATAATCCCCACACCAAAATGGCACATGTTGGGGAGGCCTGTTCTGAAATCCTTCAGTATCAATTAAAACAATCTTTATTAATGTTTTGTTAGTAGTAATATACTCTAGTAAAGTGTCATGTGTCATTGTAGAGTCATCATACAACTTTGTAAGAATCTCACTATCCAAATAGAGGTACCTCTTGGAAGATACCAATTATGTATCTTCTTAGACCACCTTTATTATATAATCTTAATAAAATCTCTTACATGGAAGATATTTGTGCTGAAGGTAATAAAAGTACAGAAGTAAAAGTAGTGAGGAAATTAGAACTAATATCTAGCCCTTATGTCTTCTTGTTCATCCATGTTCTTTCACGTTAAAATAATTAAATGCATATTTAGTTTTTATTATTTGTCCGACAGTCTGGTAGATATTGGAAATAATTATATTACAATGTGGTGAGAGCTGGGATAGATGATTGAAAATGAGCCTTTATCATGTACCTGACATATTTCAAGTACTTTTTATATATCCTATTGTATTCAACCCTTATAAAAATTTCTGTGAGGGAGGAATTTATATCCTTTTGTTACAAATGAGGATATTAGCTTGAAGATGATTAATTGCCTTTTTCAATGTTATGGAGCAAAAACGTGGCAGTACGCATTCTGCTCAGATCTGTCTGTTTCTATGAAATGTTACAACTTCATTTGAGCAATGTCATGAAAGATAAATAAGAGTTTGCCAAGAAGTACACATGGAAGGAAGGACATTCTAGGTTGAGACTCATGGAAAAGAAAGAATATTGTTCCTTCTGGTAATTGCCAGGAGTCAGGAAGGTTGGTGTGCAGGCTGAAGGAAGGAGAATAAGGAGATAAAGCCTGATGTGTTGGCCTGCAACTTAGGAAGTGTTTCAATAAAAATTAAGTTTATTGATGATAAATCATATACACTAAATGTTGATTTTCGAGGTACAGTTGCATACGTTTTGACACATGTATATACCTGTGTAAGCATTGCAATGATCAAAATATAGAATATTTCTATTACCCTAAAAAGTTCCCTTGTACCACTTTGTAGTCAATACTTCTACCTGGTTCCCAGCCCCAGGCAACCAGTGATATATATATATATATATATATATATATATATATATATATACACCAGGGATGCCCCAAAAATGTATACATATTTTAAGAAAGAAAAACTGTATTAAAATTGTAATACTCAATATATACTGATAACAAAAGATGAATACAAGTCACTTTCGACTTCTGCAGTTATAAGAGGTGCTCAAAATGGTTACCATCAGTGTAATTTTAGTAGTTTTTTCCTTTCTTAAAATGTATATATATATTTTGGCACTGTGTGTGTGTGTGTGTGTGTGTGTATGATATACATATATTATATACGTAACATATATACTCCTATATCATATATATAATGCATATATGCTTGTTTTGTTTTCCATCTTCTAGAATTTCCTATAAATGTAATCATATGGTATATATGCTTTTACGTCTGACTCATTTTGCTCAGTGTAATGAATTTCAATCGTGTTGTATCAGTAGTTCATTGTTTCTGTTACTGAGTAGAGCTCTATTGTATGGATATACTGCACACTGTTTTATGCATTCCATGGTTGATAGATACATGTGTTCTTTCCAATTTTTGACCATAATAAAGCTTCTGTTAACATTTGCATACAAGTCTTTGGGTGGGCATGCATTTCCATTTTTCTTGGGTAAATTCCTAATTATGTTTGCATGGTACGTCATTTTTCATCCTTTTACTTTTAGCAAATCTATGCCTTTTAAGTGGTTTTCCTAAAGAAAATACCATAGATGGATCTTGCATTTTTTTGTCCAGTCTGACAATCTGTGCTTTTAAATTGGAAGATTTAGATAATTTTTATTTAATTTAACTATATATTCAACAGAGTTTAAATCTGCCACCATACTATTTGTTTCCATTTGTCCCATCTGCTCTGTCCTTTCCCCCTACTTTCCCATTTTCTTTTTTTTTTTTAAGATTTTTATTGGGGGAATTGGGGGAGGGGAACAGACAAGTTGCTGTCCTTTTGTTCTTCAGTCTAGTTGTGGAGGATGTTGCTTCACTGGCCCATGTTGGTATTATCATTGCGCTCTTCCCAGATGAGGCAGATGGGTCACTGGCCTCTGGACGGCCTCTCACAGTAGGTCTTGGCAGCTCACGCTGGCTGCAGGCTGCTCACAGGGCTGCCAGCCACTCACTGTAGCTTATTGCAGCCCACTGCAGCAGGGGCTGCAGCTATGCTGTCCCAGGGACTCACAGCAGCCCAGCTCCAGGTGGAGCTGTGCCGGGGGTAGGGGGGGGTGGGGGGTGAGGGGGTGGGGGGTGTCCAGCTTCCGCGGAGTCCAGGGATTCCCTCGGGTGGGACAGAGTCAGCGAGGAAAGAAAGAAAGAAAGAAAGAGAGAAAGAAAGAGAGAAAGAGAGCGGAGACACCGGAAAGAGTTTCTCAGGAGTGTCACACCTTAATGCAATAACATGTCCCTTTTTTTTTTTTTTATTTTGAGGACAGTGTCACTCGCCCTCATTTGTGGGACCGAACCTGGGCTGAATAACTTGTCCCTTTTATAGGGACTCATGTATATGGGTTTGGTGGTTTGTAGTTCCCAGGATTTTCACAGTCGTTTCTCCCCTGCACAATTGCTCTCTCCAGGGTGTACTGTGACTTACTCTTCTGTTAAAGGATTACCTTGTCTTTATTATGATAATTACCATGAAACCCAGACTTAGTTTCTGTGTATCACCTAAAGAATGTTTATCATGACTATCTTATGTCAAGGATTGACATATTTTTACATATTGCTTAAAGAATGTTTACTATAGCTATCTTGACTATCTGGAAATTATCTTAAATCCTAGCAGTTAAACACACTCATAAAACTCACAGGATGTATACTTGAGCTATACTAAAAGACTAGGAGTGGCTGTGTTTAGGGTAAAAGCATCTAAAAACTATTCCTATGTAAATACAATACCTAGCAATCAAAAGGGTCTCACACCTCTCTTATCCTACAGAGGGCTGCATCTGTTTCTCAGTCAAAGCTTCAGTATCTGTTGCTGCAACAAGGCACTGGGAAAAGGAATTCACACAAGGCTGATTAACATACCCCATGATCAGCAGCTGCCTTTGAGCTGTCTTTTACCAGAACTCTTATGGCCTGAAGACTTTTCATCTTCAAGGAGACTATTTATAGTAGGGCCCTTAGGCAAATGCATCAGCTTCTCACAGGCCTGAGTTTTCTGGCCTGAGTTTGTCAGAGGTTTGTGCTTCAGTTTCCAAGGGGCTTGAGTCCCCAATATCTCAGTTCAGGGGACCCCTCGGGTTGTAGCCTGTTTTAGGGAGTTTCCTTTTCTTTAGGAAATCTTGCCTCATCATTGACTTACACAACCAGCTATCATCAGGGTACCACAGGAACTTGTCACAAATGCAGTGAGTGCATTGTCTCCTATAGGAGGAAAGGCACATGGGTTCATAGAGGCAGGAGATATTACATGACCAACCATAAGGCAGCACCCCTAATATCCAGTGCTGAGCAGGGCAATGTGGCCTTGTCAGACACTGAGAGGCTGTCGGCTTCCCACAGAGCTGTTGTTCACCATCTTAGCTCTAGAGGGCAGTGTCACTGGCCCTCATATGTGGGATCCGAACCAGGGCCGCTGGTGTCCCAAGCCAGCTCTTAATCAATGTGCCACTCTGCCGGCCCTCCCATTTTCTTTTAGATAAACTGAGTATGCTTTGCTTTTCCATTTTATTTCCCCTATTTGCTTATTAACTATAACTCTGGTTTATTTTCCCAGAGGTTGCTCTAGGGCATATAGAATGCATTTGAATTAACCAATTTGTCATAGTCTACCTTCAAATAATAATATACCATTTTACAAATACTACACTACAATAGTAGACTTTGATCCATTCTTCTGTCCTTTGTGCTATTGCTACCATACTTTTTAGTCTATATATATTTTCAGCTCTATAATAAGTATATTATCATTGTATCTCTAGCCATTTTCTTATTTTAAAGATTGAGAAAAAGTTCTTTTATATTTACTATTTCTAGTAGTCTTCATTCCTTTGTTAGGTCCAAGTTTATGTTAGTCAGAGTTCTTCATAGATCTAGAACCAATAGGTTTTATACACACACACACACACACACACACACACACACACACACACAATGGGGGGGGGGGAGAGAGAGAGAGAGAGAGAGAGAGAGAGAGAGAGAGATTATAAGAATTGGTTCATGCATTTATGGAGGCTGACAAGTCCCATGATCTGCTATATACTAGCTGGAGCCCCAGGAAAGCCAGTGATGTAATTCAGTCTGCGTCTAGAGGTCTGAGAATCCATGGGCCCATGCTATAAGTTCAAGTCTAAATCTGAAACCTGAGAGCCAGAATTGCCAATGTCTCAGGGCAGGAGAATATGGATGTCTTAGCTAAAGCAGAAAGGGAATTTACCCTTCCTCCACCTTTTTGTTCAGTTTAGGCCCTTAACAGATTGGATGATCCCCACTCTCACTGGTGAGGGGATCTTCATTACTCAGCACTGATTCAAATACTAATCTCCCCTGAAAACAGCCTCACAGACACACCTAGAAATAATGTTTTACCAGCTCTCTGGGCTTCCCTCAGCCCAGTCAAGTTGAAACCTAAAGTTAGCCATTACAAAATTCATGTTATCATTTTTTTTCTGCCTGGAAAACTTACATAATTTAAAATTTTCTAGCAGTCATTTAAAAAGATAAAAAGAAACAGGTGAAATTAATTTTAATAATATATTTAATTTAACCCAATATATCTAAAATATTATTTCAACATACAATCAACATAAAAATACTGACTTTTATGACAATCTTTTTATGCTAAGTCTTGAAATCCAATTTGTATTTTGTACTTATAGCACACCTCAGTTTTCACTAGTCATATCTGAAGTGTTCAGTAGTAATATGTGGCTAACAGCAACTGAATTGGATGAGGGAGTCCTGCACACTGGACTCAAATCCAGCTCTGTCACATGGGAAAGTTCACATTTCTCTGTGCTTTATTCTTCTCATCTGAAAAATGAGCTGGCAAAACATACCTTATGGGGTTATTATAAGAGTTGAGTGAGATACTGAATGGAAAGTAAGTAGCACAGCACCTAACAAATAATAAGCCTTAATTATATTATTTCTAAACACAGCACAATGAAGGAATCATTCTGCTAAAGCATTCAGGTTTAAAATTATATAATAATATTGCAGTGAATTTTGATCAGTATTCCAAAGGGATCATTTTTTTTTTACCAGTGCTTGATTAATTCAGTAGTTGTGTATCACTGTTGGCAGGAAAAAGCTATAAGAAGCCTGAGAAAAGGGAACAAGATTCACTTGGCTCGAAATCCCAATGCGTTTTTTCAACAGAATCTATATCACTCTTGTACTGGGTTTCCTTGGCAAGTATGGTAATTAGCTGCACATATTTGAATTAGTTTTAAAATAGTAGGTGAACTCTTTTTCATGCTTAAATATTATGACAGTGTGTGACAAGGGAAGAAGAAAGAAAGTTTCTGTAAGGAACATGAATGGACGCAAAAACTTTAGAACTATGTAGGAGCTCTCTCTTTTATCATCATTTAGTTTTCATTGTGCTTTTTTCTTAATCTCTGGAAATACAGGAGCAGAATTTCTTTAATAAAAATTTTATTAAGATATAATTAAATACCACAAAATTGACCCTTTTTAAAGTGAACAGTTCAATGGTTTTTAATATATTCACAGAGTTGTACAACCATTGCTATTATATAATTATAGAACATTTTCCTCCCCCCTACTCCCCCCCAATAAACTGTATTTGTGGGAATGGAAAAATAATTTTCTTCCCACCTTTTAAAATTTTCCTGACTGGACTAATAATCAAATAAACACGAGACACATTAACAGGAGAAGATGAACGAATATATTGCATATGTATATTCAGGGACTCCATAAGAATATGAGACCCAATGACCGATGGGGCAGTTAAGGCTCATATGCCATGTTGAGCTAAGGAGAAGGTTTTATATGCTTGGCTCTTAACAATTCTAGATTACTATCCTCCATTTAAGATTGTATAACAATGCAGGAAAATGTCTCTACATATATATGGATAAGTATGCATGTAAATAAAGGTAACAAATATGTATATGTTTATATGTAAATATGTATGTATGTATTGAAGTCTATGTATGCTATTCATAGGTATGTAAAATGTAAGCATATTTATGTATATGTATTTACATTTGTTTATCCATATGAGTGTGTATGAAGGCAGAATGAAAGAGCATATTGAGTATTGTAGGGGAGGAAAAATAATTTTCCTTCTACACTTACAAGTTCTTCTGCCTGGTCTACTAATCAAGTTGACATGAGACTTAACAGGAGAAAATAACCAAATTTATTACCCATGCTCACATGGGGGTTCCAAAGTCTGGAGCCTGAGGACAAATCAGGCAGTTAAGTCTTATATGCCACTTTGAGCTAAGGAGAAAGGGGTGGGTGGGTGGGTAGTGGTTTGGGACTTCAAAGGGGTGGAAGACAATTCACATGGAGATGAAAAGCAAGTGTTTGGTAAACAAATGTTTGCTGGGCCATCTTTAACAATGGGACACAGACAGGACTTTGATCTAAAGGGTCTTGCTAGGTTCCTCCTTGTGTGTCACACTTTGGTCATATTAAACTGCAGTTATCTGTGATGATAGCTCCCTCCTTGGAGCAGGTCCTCTGTCTAAATTCTTTTAGGCACTTAGGGGGAAGATCAAAGGTTTTTCCCAAGTCTTTCACTTCTTAAAAATAACCAGCTTAAAATCAGTATCTACAAAAAGGATTGTTTTAGAGTGGCAAACTTGGCTTTACCTCATACTCAATAACAGTCATTTTTCATCCTCCCTAACTCCCAGTCCTTGGCAACCATTAGACTACTTTCTGTCTCTATGGATTTTCTTATTCTGGACAGATTTTTTTCTATAGCAATACTTTGCTGCAAGTTAACATGAACGTTAAATAAGATATAATGGTACTTAAATCATCATTGTGTAAATCATCACTGTACAACTCAATGTATCTTCAAAAAGTGAATATGCTTGTGCATACACCGCCGAGATCTAGAAGTAGATTATCAGCATTCCAAAAGCTCCCCCTTGCGACGCCCGCCCCCCCATCCTTATTACTCAGAGGTAACCAACGATTTTGAATTCTGTCACTGTTTATTAGTTTTTATCTGTTTTTGAACGTTAAGCAAATATTCAAATGTTTAGTTTCTTTTGTTTAGCATTTTTGTGGCTCATTTGTGGTTTATTTATTCCATTTAATTGTTGATTTCTTTCATGGTAGTTTATCTTTCTTCTTTGGCTGTTGCTTAAGATTGTTTTTCTTTGTTCTTGAATTTTTCTTCAATTTTATTAAAATATGTCTCTCTTCAGATTAATTTTTATTGATTGCCCTTGGAGTAGATTGTCCTTTTTGATTCTGTAGATTGATTCTTTCCTTCAGTTTTAGAGAGTTATCAATCATTATGTCTTTAAATATTGTTTCTCTCCTATTTCTGCTGTTCCTGGCTCTTCAAATAAATATTATATTCTATTTTTATCTGCTTTATTCTTTAATTTTTTATTAATGTATAATTTATATACAATAAAATGTACAGTTTTTAAGTATAGAGTTGGCTAAACTTAGACGAGAATGTACACCCATGTAGCCACTGCCCCAATCAAGATATAACACATTTCTATCACTCCAATAAGCATTCTCATACTCCTTTCCAGTCAACCCACTATCCCCATAACAACCATTGTTCTGATTTCTATCCCCATAGATTAGTTTTGCTGGTTCTTGAATTTCTTATAGAGGAAGTTACACAATATATATTCTTTGGTTTGTGGCTCTTTGGTACAAAACAATGTTTTTAAGATTCACATTTTATTTAATGTATGGAAAATTTATTTCTTGTCATTGTTGAGGAGGAGTTCATTGTAAGAATATCTGTATATCCATTTACCTTTTGATTACATTTGCTTTGTTTCTAGTTTGAGGTTATTACAAATAAAGTTTTGTTTTTTGAATGATTTCTTTTTTTTTTTTGCTGAGCCATCCTGCCACCTGTTGGCAGCTTAGTGGCAGCTCAGCTTGGGCTGGGCATTGAACTGCTGTTGCTCAGAGCTCAGCTAGCACTCTTAACCAACTGAGCCACTCGGCTGACCCCAATGATTTCTTTTTCTTAAATTGAGGAACAATGTGTTTTTCCAGGACATCAGCTCCAAGTCAAATAGTTGCTTCAATCTAGTTGTGCAGGGCATGGGGATTGAACCGGCAACCTTGGCATTATGAGCACTGCACTCTAACGAACTGAGCTAACCAGCTGTCCCTACAGATAAATTTTTATGAACATTCTCATGCACATCGTTTTGTGGACTGTAGTGAAGGAAAGATCATTTTACCTCTACCCTTCTAGGTTTTGACTGAGACACCCACCCCCACCCCATAATAAAAAATACAGATTAACGGGAGAAGAACAAGCAGAAGTTTAATAACATGTATACCTCCTGTATACATGGAAGAGGCCCAGGAAAACTGAATAACTCCCAGAAATGGTCCAAGCCATCACTTGAAAGACAAAAGAAAGATGTTGGGTCGGGGAAGTCGGTTATGAAAGGTAACCAGAAAAAGCACAGTGAACAAGGATAAAGTTGTTCATGAAAATTTAAGTCTTTGATTTCTCCATTGATAAGAGTTTTAGAGAATTGGAGTCATGCTCCTCTTCCTGGTACAGAGAGGGAGACATGCTTACAAATGAAAATCCCTGATAAATTAAATGTCTCTTACTAAAGGGGTAACTTTGATTCAGGTGTTCAGAGCTTCTCTTGTGTCTGCTGATTCTTAAAAATAACCAGCTCAAGATAATCCTTATGCCAAAGGGTAATACAGTAATACCTTGGTTTGCTAGCATAATTTGTTCTGGAAACAAACTACTCGTATTGCAAGACATCGCTCGTTTACCACGTTAAAATGCATTAGAAATGTTTGCTTGTCTTGCGGAACACTTGCAAACTGCATTACTCACAATCCAAGGTTTCACCGTATTTTGAAGTGGCAAATTCTACTCCCCTTCAGTTTTCTGAGACTACTTACTGGCTGTTGCTTTCCTTTCATCTTCCAAATATCATCTTGTCCAAATTGAACCTGGATCCAAACAGAGAAGGGATTCTGGAAAATGTACTTAACCACCTTAGATAAACAGTAGTGAGATGAAGTTGTATTTTTCTGGTTTAGATTTTCCTTAAAATGTTTTCCTGATCTATTTTGTCAGTTTTTTCATATCAGCTATGTTTTCAGATGTCTATTGTAATTCATCATTCTGTTTTATCTTTACTGTTCTGGTTGGACAAAAGTTTCTCATTATTTCTCTATTTGATTGCAGGTTTGTTTGAAACTTCATGATTATCTTATGAATTTCTTGTTTATTTTGTTTATCCATTCTATTGAAGTTTTCATTTTTAAAATTAATGCATAGGCATCATCTGTGTAAAAATGCTGTTTTGTTTTTCCCTGCTCGTTGTATATATTGCAAACATTTTCCCTAGGTTATCATTTGCCTTTTATATTTGTGTATGTGTTAATATTTTGCATAAGACATTTTAAATTTTAGACAATCAAATATGAATATTTTTCCCTTAAGACTTCTAATTTGGGGCTTATTCTTAGAAAGGCCTTTCCCTAACCTTGAAGGTTGCATTAAAATGCTTATGTTCATCCTTTGGAACATGTTTTTAATGTTTGTGATCATATTTAAGCACTATTTCTGCTCAAGTTTCAACACAAAGAGTTTTCTGTTATTAAATTGAATGTAACAGGCATTTATTAAATGCCCACAGGGTACTAAGTATTTTAATGGGGATATAGAAATGAATAAAGTTTCTACCCTTGAGGAATTTATAGTCTAGTGGGGGATCCAGATATGTAAATAATCACCATAATGAGATGTGAGAAATCTGTGCTAGTACTATTTTAGGAACATAACATTTGGACAAAATTTTGCTGCATGTCTGAAAGGGATTTTTGGTCAATAACATTTATTAATTAATGGAATATGAAGAATAGGTCAGAAGGGTTAAAATATGTTCATGTTAACACAAAATATTGAATCATAAAACAATGAACCTTACTCTGTATCAAACTAAATAATTCACAGAATACCGGTAGGTATTTGCACAGGTGAAATATCCTGTCCCTGAAGGATACCAAAATGGTCAGATCCAGCCTCCTTTCCCTTTGCATTAGGCACTTTTTGATTTCAGGTTAACAGGTAAATATTGGACAATGTATATGGAAATACTGCCCACAAAAGAAATCCAGTTTGGTTTGGAACATTTTCATTTTTCATTTTTTTTAACTCCATTAATTACCTAGCTTATTTTACTACCGATCGTCTCCAGGTAGCCATATCTCATAAATCCACAGATTCCGGGTTTATTTACATTTTGAAATCTGCTGGGATATACGATTAGCATGTTTATGAGGAGTCCTGGTCAAAATCATTCACTCATCTGATAAGTAGGGAATTAAAGGCCAGTTGTTAAACCTTTCCTGCACAATGCTTTTCCTCTTCGTTCCTTTAAATCATCTCTTCAGTGGCTCGCTCATTGACTGCACATGCTAGAGAGCTAGAAAACTTATATGTTCTTTCATATGAATTTTACATTTGAAAGCCTTTTCATAGGTAGGGCATTGGTTGTTAATTTTTGAGTTGTCCAATTAATTATTTTGTTGCCCTTGTTCAATGTTTTCCTTTTTTCAAAACAAAACAAGTGTTATCTGAGAACCTAATATGTTCCAGTAACGTACTAAGTATTTTTCATAAGTCATTTCAGCATAAAACTGTAGATTCAACACTCACAACCTTTAAGATAATAAAATAGTAAAATAAAGTCTTCAGAGAAGTGAAAATAGGTGGCAGTAACTTTTACTTGCTATTGTGAATAGAACTGATTTTTCTTTTGAGCACATCTATCACAGGCAATAATATTGAGCTTGGAAATATGATCAGAATATTATCATTGGACATTTATCTAATACTTTTAAGTAACAAAACTCAGTTGGGCTCATATTAGTCATTGCTGTGTATGAAACTACACAAAACTTAGTGGCTTAAGACAACAACCATTCATTTGAATCATGAGTCTGTAGCTTGGCAATCCAAGGCAAGGCTGAGCTGGGTAATTATTTTCCTCATGCCCTCTTTATTTAAACATTTTTAACTCAATTATTTTTTTATGATAAGACTTAACATAAGATGTACGTTCAGCAAATTTTTAAGAATATAATGCAGTATCGTCAACTACAGGCTCTGCTGTAGTGTAGATCTGTAGGACTTATTCGTCTTACATAACTGAAACTTGTACCCTTTGATTAATACCTCCCCACTCGTGTCCCCAATTCCCAGAACCCCTGACAACCACATTCTACTCTCTGCCTCTATGAATTTGACTCTTTCATATTCACCATGTAATTGGGATCATGTAGTATTTATTTGTCCTTCTGTGTGTGATTTTTTTTTTTGAGGGGGGAGAGCGTGTTAGCTGAGCTCTCTCATGCATCTGCATTTGCTTGCAAGTCAGCCATGTGGCTCTCCTTCCAGGGTTGGCTGACTGTCAGCCATGGTGATAGGGGACAACTTGGATATATGTCTCTAATCTCCCAACTGACTAGCCCAGGCTTGTTCAAATGGCAGCAGTTTCCAAGAGAAGGAAGACAGTCTCAATCCACAAGCATATTTCAAATCTCTCAAGAACCAAAGCAAGTCATGTGGCCCAGGTCAGAGTCACTGTGAGAGGGGAAGGCTGAAAGATATGGATATAGGGAGATTTCAACAAATTGTGAGCCATTCTTGCAATTACCTACCACTAAAACTTTACTTTTGTTTTGAGAATATTTCTTTTCTGACTCCAGTCCTTAAAATTAACATCTCATCTATCTCATCTCATCTCATCTCATCTCATCTCATCTCATCTCATCTCATCTCACCTCACCTCACCTCACCTCATTTCTCTCTCTCTCTCTCTCTCTCTCTCTCTCTCTCTCTCTCTCTCTCCCTCTCTTTCACTCTTGCTCTCTCTCTCCCTCTTTCTCTCTTTCTGTCTCCTAACAGAAATCAAATGTCTTTGATGGAGAACATGCAGACCAGTTGCAGGCTTCAGAATTAAGACAATATTTTTCATTTCTTGCCCCATCCTCACTTGCTGAAATGCCAGTAGGTATTGGGGACTATGCAACTAGATTGCTATCAAAAATAAAATCCTTAAATTAGCTTTTTAAAGGGAAAAAAAACTGACTGTGGACCAGACGTCAACAAAGAATTGCTGAACACAGCAACCCTAGCAGAGAGACACTGCCGGAAAGGAACGGCATACCAAATTGCCTTGCCAACCTTGTTTCAATAGCTATTCAACAGGGTGCCCAGGCAGCTTTCAAGTTTTAGTTTCTATTTGTGTTAACTTCCAATTTAGCATTTTTAAATGGAAACTCAATCTTAAAATCAGTTTGGATGCCAGAAAAGCAGTTTTTGAAGAGGCAAGGAAACGAACACATTATATTTATATAAAAAATGGGCAGATGAGGAACTGTAATAAGAATTTCAAGAGCGACTCCTACGGTGCCTTTTTCCCTTACCATGGTTCATTCTTTATCACCAGGCAACTCACAAAGTGACTTTGACTAAAAACTTTTAGAAGTTACTTCTAAAATGGTTATTTAGAAAAATGAACAAACATGCCATCAGCTCATTTCTCTGAATATGAGTTATCTACTTGATCTCCGGCTTAGCATGTTTTTTAATATATATTTGGATTCAGTCTTTCATTTGGCTCCCTCTAAGGCCAAGCACCTTCATATTCAGGTTAGTATGCACCAAGGCATTACTCCAATAATTAAAATTGGAGCTTATAAATGACATGTGTGAGTAAAGGTAGAATATAATACAGTACTGTAGAAATTGGTAGTGCAGTCTAAATAGGATATTCCTTCTAAAGATACTCAAAATAATAATTTAAAAAACTATATCAGACAAATCACACCTGTAGGTAATAATTTGTAACTTAAACTTCCTCTTTTTTTCCTCACAACCAAGTAAATTTGGTATTTTTTCCCCCTGTTTTATAGAAGAAGGAACTAAACCTAAAGGAAGTTAAGCATTAGTTTTTAGCTGGTGCACTGGTGAGGCTGGAATGTGAACTTGGGACTACCTCTCTAACTCCAAAAATCATATTCTTTTCATTGCTTATTTTGAGTTTCCCTTAAAAATCAACATAGATAACTTCTTACATTTGGAAGACGTTAAGCAGCTGCTTGTGAAACTCAACTAAATTAAATGTTTACATTTTATCTATCATCTTGGCTGAGTCAACTTAATAATATGTTCACTATTTTCTATTTCCACTAAGATTACTACTTTAAGATTTTGTAATTTTAAACACTTTTCAAAAGACAGAGAAGTTTCTCTTAAATAGCAGCAGAAGAACAGGTATCTTTAATTCCCAATTTATCATGGGCATATTTTTTTGTAAAATACAATAAAAATCACTAGAAAAATGAAAGAAAGATATAAAATACCATCCAAGTTTTAAAATGTTACTTTCAATTGACATAAAGTTACTTTGTTAAATTGCTAGGGAAAGTTTCCAAATGCTCTCACTTTCAGTTTTTGTATTTATCTCCTTGAGGACTGGTAACATATAGTATTTGGGAGGCTCATATCAGCCCACTATTTCACGAAACCACTCTAAGCAGACTACCCTATAAAATTATTGACCTCACAGAAAACAACTTGTTTAGTGCTCACCTTGGCAACACATATTCTAAAATTAGGATAATGTGGGGAAATAAAGGATTTCATATATTTTTGAACTGATGAGAAGTAGTTTCCAGCATCTATTGTGAAGTGAAAAACGAAGTACAAAATAAGTATGGATAGCGTGCTACACTTTGTGTAGGAAAAAAGTGAAATAAGAAAATATATAAGTATGTGCTCATTTTTCTAAAAATCTACCCAGGAAAGACAAACTGAATATTAATAATTAATGACCTAGAGCCAGCAGGAATGGGTTATTAGGATGAATGGCCAAAATTGAAGATAGAGTCTATACTACATATTAGTGTGATAGTGATGATAAATTCCCTGAATTCCATAATTGTCCTGTGGTTCTGTACTAATATGGCCTTGTTCATTGGATACACAGTGAAACATTCATGTGTACAGGGCAACCTACCCTCAAATGGTGCAGGGAAATAATGTTAGCAATTGATGTATCTGGCTGAGCATTGTTGCAGGTGCTTTGGGGTTTCATTCTTGCAGCTCTTTTGTCAGTTTGAAATTCTTGACAAAGTACACTTTGTTTAATTTAAAGACTATAGATTCAGAACTAAAAAAGAAAGGGAAACATCAGCACCTACCTTTGTCATCTAATTTACCAACTTTCCACACGTATTACTGCGTTTTGATATGCTTTTAACTTTGAGACCTTGAAAGGAATAATACAGTAATTTTTTAGCCTGTATTTACCCTGGCAGAATTCTGTACAATATTTAAATATCATGCAGTAGATATTTCATCTAATTAATCTTCTGCCAGATGCTTAATCTCCTGTGAAATTCGGCTGCCATGAAAATAATTTGACAAAGTGGCTTCAATTGTTAATAGTAAAGCTATTTGAATATGTGGGCCACATTAGACACAATTCCACCATCTGTAGTGCAGAGGTGGCTTAAAAAGTAAAACCAATGTGTCCAAGAGTGGCCAGTATTGGATTTCTTTGGATTTATTATTTGCAGAAGTACCAAACAGGGCTTTTTGCCTGTAAACATTGTCTCTCATACCTACAGCTTCTAAGAGTGGGTTTCAGATATTTGTATTCTTTCATGTCTTTGGTTTGAATAAAATAAAAGCATGGAAAATATTAGACACTTTGAGCCAACACATTTGACAATTAACTAAAATCAAGGCATTATGAGAATACAAAATTGAAGAAACTTCTAAAAGTGGGAACTAGGCATGAGGAAATACCTTGAAGGGGTTCAAAACAGCTCCCATCCCCACCCCAAGATGTGCTACTTTTGCATGGGGATTATTTTGAGCTGAAGGCAATCGAGATTGCCAGCCCAAGGGAAACATTTACCCCTCCCTTAAAGAATTTAAATTGGGGGCCTTGCCCTTAATGAGAGTTATCACTAGAGATAATGTTTTATGACCCGTCTACAGGGCAGGGCAAACTTCGCATTACTGAACATCTGCTCGTCTTATTGTCCTGTGAATGACCCTCCTCCCCTCTGAAGCCCTCGGGCCTCTTACCTCATCCTTAGGTAGGGATGCCATATATACCTCATTTTCCCTTTCTGTCTGTGAACCTCTTATAGATGTGGGGTCTCTGACTCTCTCATGCATGCAGGTTCCTGTATGTATGGATATAATACAATTTGGTTATTTTCTCTTGTTATCCTTTCTCATGTTGATTTAATTATTAGACTAGCGCACAGAACCTAGAAGGATAGAGGAAAATTTCTCCATAGCCTGATATTTTAGTTGTTTTCTTACACCCGGATGAGGATCAGGAACAGGGTGACAATCAGCAGTGGGGCTGCATTCAGGAATAGCGTAAGGTGCCTGTCAACTACTTGACATGAGACTAAAATGAGCTCAAAGTTAACAAAAGCACAAAGCACAAACAAAACTCATCTTTGTTACAACAGCCAAGTTGAAGTATTTGTTCCGTGGCTATGGGTAGTATTCAGCCTGGAAAGGAAGAAAGAGTATGTGTTTAAGGTGTTAGAGGGAATGGAATGTGTGAAAATCATGTTACTCATATACTGAAGGCTATGACGCCAGAGCGATCTGCTGTTGCACACCTGCCTGTGGAGTCAGAAAGGGTTGCCCCTCATTAGCAGCCAGGTGATAGCTCACAGTAACCTTTTTGTCTGGGAGCTGGGGTCCTCCCATGATGTACAGGGCACATTTATTTGGTTCAGATGGCAGTGCTGCTCCTTTCGTGTGTCTGGGTTTATACACTTGCCAGGACTTGTCTCTCGCCTCTGCAGAAGTTTCCTGCCCAGATTCCAGTCTCAGAAGGTGTCTCCCTTTAATGAATTAGTTAAAGCTTTCAACATTTTAAACAATCTCAGCTCTGCCCATGTACTATAATTTAAACAATGGAAGCCAAACATTTTTCTAAATTAAATGTATTGGGATAACATTGTTAATAACAGTATATAAATTTCAGGTTTACAACTTTATAAGACCACCTCTGTATACTCAATTGTGTGCTCACCACCCAGAATCTAGTCTCCTTTCCGTCATCATATATTTCATCCCCTTTACCATCTTTGTCCTCCTCCCATCCCCTTACCCTTTGGTAATCACCATTCTGTTGTCTGTGTATTATGAGTTTGTTTTTTATTTCTTTGTTTGTTGCTTTTTGTTTTATAGTCCACATATGAGTAAAATCATATGTTTCTTGTCCTTTTCCATCTAACTTATTTCACATAGGATGATACTCTTAAGATCCATCCATGTTGTTGGAATTGGCAATATTTCATCTTTTTTGTGGGAGAGTAGTATTCTATTATATATGCACTGTGTCTTTTTTATCTAATTACTTGTTGAGGGACACTTAGGTTGTTTTCATGTCTTGGCTATTGTGAATAATGCTGCAATGATCATAAGGGTACATATATCTTTATAAATAAGTGTTTTCAAATTTTCAGGTAGATACCCAGAAGAGGGAAGTCTGAATCATATGGTAATTCGATTCTTAATTTTTTGAAGAACTTCCATACTGTTTTTCATAGTGGCTGTACCAATTTACATTCCCACCAGCGCATACAAGGTTCCCTTTTGTCCATATCCTCTCCAACACTTGCTATATTTTGTCTTATTGATAATAGCCATTCTAACAGGTGTGAAGTGGTATCTCATTGTGGTTTTGATTTGCATTTCCCTAATAGCTAGTGATGTTGAACATTTTTTCATATATCTATTGGTCATCTGTATGTTTTCCTTGGAAAATGTTTATTCAGATCCTCTGCCCATTTTTTAAAAATTGGGTTGTTTTGTCATTGTTATTGAGTTGTATGAGTTCTTTATATATTTTGGATATTAGCTCCATATTGGAGGTGTCATTTGCCAATATCTTCTTCCATTCAGTTGGTTGCCTTCTTGTTTTGTTGATGGTTTCCTTTACTGTGTAGAAGCTTTGTAGTTTGATGTAGTCCCATTCATTTATTTTTGCTTTTATTTTCCTTGTGTTGGTATCAACTTCACAAAATCCCCCCTGAGACCAAATTGCATAAGGTTAGTGTCTATGTTTTCTTCTATGTATTTTATTGTGTCAGGTCTTACATTCAAGTCTTTAATTTATTTTGAGTTAATTTTTGTGTATGGTGTCACATAGCAGTCTAGTTTCATTCTTTTGAATGTGGCTTTCCAGTTTTCCAACATTATTAAAGAGATTTTCCATTCTCCATTGTATGTTTTTGGCTTCTCTGTCAAAAATTAGTTGCCCAGGGTCGGCAGAGTGGTGCATTAGTTAAGAGCTGGTTTTAGGATGCCAACCCTGTCCCTTACAACAATTTAAAAATTAGTTGAGAGCCATAAATATATTTTTACATAATCACCATTATGTGAATAATATCCTTTAAAATTTTTATAAATGAAACTATGATAGTTTTATTTTCATTTTCAATTTTACTTCAGAGCCACATATATGTACCCAAATAGTCGCATATGACTCCCGAGCTGCAGTTTGCTGACCCCTGGCGGCCCTTCAATCTCAAAAGTGTGCCAACCCCTGGGATAGACTGCTACATACCTAGGTTATATGGTATACCACTGTTGAATATGCTAGTCCATCATTGACTGAATTGTTGTTATGCGATTCAAGAGTGCAGATGATTTTTATTAATAGCATGAGGTTGAATACTATTTTGGAGCTGTTGATCCTATTTGTTTTCTTTCTCTGTAATCCTTAACTCCAAATAATCCTACAACATTAAGGACAAGAGGCACCTGCCAGGACCCCAGTTCATAAAGTTTTCTCTATAAGATAGAGATGATCTCCACAGGCTTAAGTGCATTGGTTGTGAGACTTCCTGCATTAGGTTAGGAATATAATGTGGATGATCACTTCTGGCACCCATGGTTAATGCAGACAGGTTATGGAAAGCCAGTGCAGCTGACTCAGTTCCTAGATGTTTCTTTCCATTTCATACTATCCTGTGTGGAGTCCAGGCCATAACTTAAGATCTCCTAAGGGTTGGCAGCTTCCTACATACCCCATCCCACATCTAGAGCAGACAACCATTATTCCTGATGTTTTGAAGCTTCTGTTTCTTTTCATTCCTTTGAATTTGGATTGGGTTGAGGGGAGAGGATGAGGTGCGTTTACATAAGTGACTTCCTTGTTTCCCTCCCCCTCACAATACCTCAAGACCTGAGGGGTGGAGTATTACTTTGCTAGGGCTGCCATAAAAAATATCACAGACCAGGTGGCCTAAAGAGCACATTTATTTTGTCATAGTTTTGTAGTCTAGAAGTCCAAGATCAAGGTGTTGGTAGGGTTGATTTCTTCTAAACCTCTCCTTGGCTTGCAGCTAGCTGCCCTCTCTATCCTCGCATGATCTTTTATCTTTGTGTGCAATCCCCTGGTATGTCTATGTGTCCAAATTTCTTCTCCTTATAAGGACACCTGTCAGGTTTGATTAGTGCCCACCCTAAGGGACTTATTTTAACTTCATCACCTCTTTAAGACCCTATCTCTAAAAACATTCACATTCGGAGGTACTAGGGTTTACGGTTTCAACATACAAATTTTGTGGGAGTCATAATTCAGCCCATAACAGCTGGGGTTTCAGTGTGTGGCCTTTATCACATCTTTATTCTACAGGACAGTACACTTCAGTGCTATGAACAGATATGGTATATTCTTTGTCCTGTGACAGGAATTCTGTCTTAGCCCTTGAGCTCAAAACTTCAGGACTTGGATTACCTGAAATGAAAATACATTAATTCAGTGTCTACCAATATCATCTTAATTACAGCCTTATCATCACACACCAGGTACTACTACTGGCATCAGACCTCAAAAGCTCAAACAGAGGAGAGGGAACCGAAGACAAACATTTCCAAAGAGAAATTAAATGATGTATAAAAGATCAGGGCTACAGAGAAAAATAAACTGTAGCTTTCATGCAGTGGGGCTCTGTATTCCTTTTGCTCTGTGTTTTGGCCCCACCTGTAGAAGGAAGATTAAGTCTAGGTCTTTCCTTGTCTGAACAGGAAATTGAGATTCATTCTACTTAAAGTCAGTAGGCCAGAAAAAGAGAAGAAATTATCATGTCCTTAACATCCAAAGAAACCAAGACCATTTGACTGAATATTCTAAAATTGAGCAGTCTAGTATGGTAGCCACCAGATACATGTAGTTATTTTAATTTAACCTCTATTAACCTAAAATAAATGTCAAAATTCAGTTTCTCGGTTGCACTAGCCACATTTCATATTCTCAGCAACGACGTGTGGCTAGTGGCTACCATATTGGGCAGCACAGATTAAGAATATTTACATGATTGTGAAAAAGTTTGATAGGACAGCACTAATAAAGAAATTGTTGATGCATAGGGAGATTAATGTCTACATTGATTGGAGCTCTGATTATCTGTGTTTAGATTGAGTCTTGAACCCCCTTCACTGATGATCAGATCTTCCAAAAATATAATTTTCAACAACTACATAGAAATTTCTTTTCTTTTTTTTTTTGAGGGCAGTGTCACTGACCCTCATATGTGGGACCCAAACCAGGGCCGCTGGCTTCCTAAGCCAGTGCTTAACCACTGCACCACTCGGCCAGCCCAGAAATTTCTTACTCATGTGGGGAACAAAAGTCAGGGGATTAAAAATACATGGAAAACCATCTCTGCCCATAAAAAAAAAACTAGGAATCAGATAATATGTCTTTTTATCTACAGTGTAAAGTGGTCTTTTGGGAATAAAATCTTGTGGCCACATCATTGTTTCTGAAAAAAAGCAAACTAGTATTAATTTGATTAAGGGCCCATGTGTATCTACTTGACACTAGGGAGAGAGTTAAGAGCACAAAATTATTACTCTTCACTTAAATAGTTTCATATTCAAAGTCCCTTATAACTACCAACTGGTTTTGATTTCCAGTAAGCCCCTAGCTTTTGAGTCTTATACTATAAATTCTGTGAGCTCAGCCATCTCACAATCGATTCCATCCAGATAAGGCTCATCCGTGTCAATTGGGGATCTCTGAGAAAGAACACACTAAGTGGAACTCAATGCTCTAGTGCCTTAGAAAGTCATAAAAGTCAGTGCTTGTATATCTCTTGTTTACAGGAAATATAAAGTCCAGTCATCAAATTCAAGCTTTCTTGGTTGGATCTGCCAGCCTATCTCCCTGCCTGCCTTCTATCCTCCCTGAAAGATTTGTTATAACTTACTACAGAGACCATATATTATTAGTCAGTTATGTTTCAGTGTGAATGTCATCAGCCAATATCTTTTCCAAGTATACTAGTCGTTTAGTCATTATCTCTCATTGTGGAATAAAACTGTTGTAGCTCATGCATTGAAGGAGTTTCAAGCCAAGGGAAATATGGTGGTTCAATTTTTCCCCATGTCTTCTTTTAGAAGTTTTATAGTATTAGTTGTTACATTTAGCTCTTTGTTTTCTTCTTAACAGTAAAGGGATTCCTTCTAACATTTCAATATTTAATATGATGTCTTCAATGCATAAAAAAAAAAAAAAAGATATCGGGCCGGCTGAGTGGTACGTTGGTTAAGAGCTGGCTAGGGATGTCAGCGGCCCTGGTTCGGATTTCACATATGAGGGCCAGTGATACTGCCCTCTACAGCTAAGATGGTGAACAACAGCTCCACCAGGAGCTGGGCTGCCTGAGTCGCCAGCGACGGTATAGGCTGCAGCCCCTGCTGCAGCGGGCTGCCATAGGCTACAGTGAGTGGCCGGCAGCCAGTGTGAGCTGCCAAGAGCCGCCGTGAGCGGCTGTCCAGAGGCCAGTGATGATCTGCCTCATCCGGGAAGAGCGCAATGACAATACCAACATGGGCCAGCAAAGTAATGTCCTCCACAACTAGACCGAAAAACAAAATGAGAGCAACTTCTCTGTTCCCCTTTCCCAGTTCACCAATGCTGTTCCCCTCCCCCAATTCCCCAATTAATAAATCTTTAAAATAAATCAATAAATGAAAAGATATCAACCACAATATAAAGGAATTTACCTCATATTCTCTGTTTGCCTAGTGTACACCTTTGAATCTTTGTTTCCCATGCCTATGCAGAACACTCGAGCTCTTCATGTAGTCATACTCTAAAAGAGCCTTGCATGCCCATTTTTGTATTCTCATTTCATCAACAAAAAGCTCATCTTACTCCCCTTGGAAAGAGATGAGGAAGGGAAATTGAGGATGGGTCCAAGTTATTTTTGCAATATTGTTCTCTCTTGGGGAATGGAGCAGAAGTTGAAATATGGAAATATGAGGGAAGGAGACAAGGGCTCTCATTACAAAAATTTCTCTATTCATTACTTCCAAGTATGTATCTCTAACACAGACCGGTCCTTAATATTCATATAGCCAACTGTTTATATGATTTTCCCATGGAGATGTATCATTTTGGCAGCTCGAGGTTAGCATAGTTAACTTTTTAGCATGTATACTTCTACCAGTTTAACCTATCACAGTAAATGTGATCCCTATAAACCCAGTTGCTGCAGCCAGAAATCCTGGAGACTTCTTTTATCTCTCTCTTTCCATTCTATTAGTTCTCTGTCCAAAATATGTATTATTCCTATCTGTTCATCTCTATCTGTGCTTCCACCAGCCTATTCAAAGCAATTGTCATCTGTCTTCTGGCAGTATCTTTCTAACTCCTCCCCTCCCTCTACCCTTACCTTTCTGTAATCCGTGACCCACAGAGTTGCCACAGGTAACTCTAAATTATGTAAATCAGATTTGAATGAGCCTCTGCTTAAAAAAGCTTCCATGGCTTCACATTTTCCCTGGGAGAAAGTGCATATTTGGCCCATTACTGCCAATCTCAGTAACTTGTCTGTTTCCTTTTTAACTCTGTATGCAGTAACTATTTTCTTTAAATAAGTGTCTTTCTTATATGTCCTCACTCTTCTCTGCTGTAATGTAAGCTCTATGAAGGCAGAATCTATCTTCTACCTGGTTCATCACTGTGTCTTCAGAATGGGAAACCTATGTGAATGAATGCCAAGCTGTGGGAAATTCTTTGGACATATTATTTCTTTGGATGCTCACAGAAATCCTGATAAAGTTGCTAATATCTCCACCTTAGATATGAGGAAAAATTATCCTGAGACTTAGCATGGCTAAATAATTTAGCCAAGGTCACAAATCTTTTAAGTGATAAGTGTGGCATTTGAAGTCACATTTGTCTGGCACAAAAGCCCGAGTGCCCCACCACTTACTACTATGTTATCTGCACATGTAAACTGGCAACAAAGCTAAATATGTGCCTAAACCTTTTTTGTCTGAAGGAATTTATCCAACAAAGAACTACGCTCAGAAACAAAACAAAACAAAACAAGTAGATTTTTCCTTTCTTCAGGGAATATTTTAGCAGGTCAAATAATTAAATTTTAGGGGACCATCTTTGCCTGTGAGAGTTGAACATTTGGCATTAAAAAGAAATAGCCAGAAGGACAGTTTAAAATACAACGGGATATTACCACAATATGCAGAAATGAGTTTACCATCAAACATTTAGAATCTAATCCATTCCTTTAGAATGGATTAGGAAACTGTTTGGGGGCACTTACTGTTTGTCAATCAATACAACCTTGCCTTATAAGAGTTACAAAGACACAGTTTCTGCTCCCAAGGAGTTTAATATTCAATGGGGAAGACAGCCATGTAAATAACTAAATGAAATACAAGTCAGAATAAAATAAGACTTAAAGCAGAAGCTAAGCATCTTTTGGACACACAATTTTTAGTTTCAGCACTGAGTATATTCATGCATAAAATATCTGAAAAGCCTGACAATTTTTGTATCATCATTTTACTAAATCAAATGAATAAACCCTAAATGTTTATTTGCCATGTGTCTGTATGTATATGAGACTGAGAAAGTGTGGCATGCAGTTGAAGAGAGGCTTGTTCCAGTTCTGGCTCTACAGTGTCTACCAGCTATATCTCCTTGGGCAAGTTCATTAACTCTCTAAACCTTACCTTCCTTATTGGTTAAAAGAGGATAATAACAGTGTCTATCTGCCAGGGTTTGGGGGAAGATTAAATGAGACAGTACCTATAAAATTCTCAGGGTTTGTGGCATCTAGTGAGTTCTCAATAGCATTAACTATTATTATCATGATGGTAATACAGACTGAAGGTGCTGTTGCTTTCTTTACAAAATACAGAAACATGCTTGGTATGTTTTAAAATAATATATGGTGATGGAAGGAAAACAGACTCTGGGTGGTGAGGACACAATGTGATATATATGAGGTGTGATCAAAACATGGTGAATGTTTAAATGAAAAAAAAATTATTACAGTAAAAGACACATTGCTATTAATCCCCCTCAAAATACCTCCCTCACTTTGAACACACTTATCCCATCATTCTTGCTACTTTCTGAAGCAGTTCTGGAAGTCCTCTTTCATGACTGTCTTTAGTTGTGCTGTCGTGGCTGCCTCGATGTCCTGAATCAATTCAAAATGTTTACCTTTCATGGTCATTTTAACTTTGGGGAAGAGCCAGAAGTCTCATGGTGCCAGGTCCGGTGAATAAGGTGGATGAGGACCCACCGTAATGTTTTTTGTTTGTTTGTTTTAACGATTTTATTGGGGAATTGGGGGAGGGGAACAGACAAGTTGCTGTCTTTTTGTTCTTCAGTCTAATTGTGGAGCACGTTGCTTCACTGGCCCATGTTGGTATCGTCATTGCGCTCTTCCCGGATGAGGCAGATCGGTCACTGGCCACTGGATGGTTGCTCACGGCGGCTATTGGCAGCTCATGCTGGCTGCCGGCCACTCACTGTAGCCTATGGCAGCCCACTGCAGCAGGGGCTGCAGCTATGCCATCCCGGGGACTCACAGTCCAGCTCCAGGTTGAGCTGTTGTTCACCATCTTAGCTGTAGAGGGCGCAGTGTCACTGGCCCTCATATGTGGGATCCAAACCAGGGCTGCTGGCATCCCAAACCAGCTCTTAACCAATGCGCCACTCGCCTGGCCCATTTTTTTTATGTTGCTTTTTTTTTTTTTTTTTTTTTTTAGCTGAGCCATCCTGCCCCTATTTGCAGCTTAGCGACAGCTCAGCTCGGGCTGGCATCGAACTGCTGTTGCTCAGAGCTCAGCTCACACCCTTGAGCGAGCTCTTAACCAACTGAGCCACTCAGCCAGCCCCCCACCGTAATGTTTTTATTTGACAGAAATTGCCATACCAGAAACAATGTGTGACACGGAGACTTTCTGTTGTGATCAAAACATACAGCGAATGCTGTTGCCAACTGCCATCCAAAAAAAAGGCAGGGATCTTCAATACAGGAAGCGGCGCTTTGAACGTTAGTAACAACAGCGTGTGACAAGTTTCAACTTGTTTGGTGTAGTCAGTTGGGTGTGATCTACAGTTGGGAGAAGGTGTGTTTTAAAGTATGCCATAAATCATCCTCCATCATGACAATGCTCCATGTCACACATCGCTTCTGGCAAACGGCAATTTCTGTCAAATTCGTGTGTCCTCATCCACCTTATTCACTGGAATTGGCATTGTGCGACTTCTGGCTCTTCCCCAAAGTTAAAATTATTCAGGACATCAAGGCAGCCATGACAGCGTAACTGTAAAAAACATCACGAAAGAGGACTTCTATGCAGGGGTCCAGCCTCCGCGGAGTCCAGGGGTTCCCTCGGGTGGGACGGAGTCAGTGAGGAAAAAAAGAAAGAAAGAGATAGAGAGCGGAGACACTGGAAAGAGTTTCTCAGGAGTGTCACACTTTAATGCAATAACATGTCTGTTTTATAGGGACTCATGTACATGAGTTGGGTGGTTTATAGTTCCCAGGATTTTCACAGTCGTTTCTCCCCTGCAATTGCTCTCTCCAGGGTATACTGTGACTTATTCTTCTGTTAAAGGATTACCTTGTCTTTATTATGATAATTACCATGAAACCCAGACTTAGTTTCTGTATATCACCTAGAGAATGTTTATCATGACTATCTTATGATAAGGATTGACATATTTTTACATATTGCCTAAAGAATGTTTACTATAGCTATCTTGACTATCTGGAAATTATCCTAAATCCTAGCAGTTAAACACACTCATAAAACTCACAGGATGTATACTTGAGCTATACTAAAAGACTAGGAGTGGCTGTGTTTAGGGTAAAAGCATCTAAAATCTATTCCTATGTAAATACAATACCTAGCAATCAAAAGGGTCTCACACCTCTCTTATCCTACAGAGGGCTGCATCTGTTTCTCAGTCAAAGCTTCAGTATCTGTTGCTGCAACAAGGCACTGGGCAAAGGAATTCACACAAGGCTAATTAACATACCCATGGTCAGCAGCTGCCTTTGAGCTGCCTTTTACCAAAACTCTCATGGCCTGAAGACTTTTCATCTTCAAGGAGACTATTCACAGCAGGGCCCTTAGGCAAGTGCATCAGCTTCTCATAGGCCTGAGTTTTCTGGCCTGAGTTTGTCAGAGGTCTGTGCCTCAGTTTCCAAGGGGCTTGAGTCCCCAATATCTCAGTTCAGGGGTCCCCTCGGGTTGTAGCCTGTTTTAGGGAGTTGCCTTTTCTTTAGGAAATCTTGCCTCATCATTGACTTACACAACCAGCTATCATCAGGGTACCACAGGAACTTGTCACAAATGCAGTGAGTGTATTGTCTCCTATAGGAGGAAAGGCACATGGGTTCATAGAGGCAGGAGATATTACATGACCAACCATAAGGCAGCACCCCTAATGTCCAGTGCTGAGCAGGGCAATGTGGCCTTGTCAGACATTGAGAGGCTGTCGGCTTCCCACACTTCTAGAACTTCTTCAGAAAGTGGCAAGAATGATGGAGTGTGTTCCAAGTGAGGGGGAGAATTTTGAGAAGTCCTCTTTCATGAGTGTCTTTACTTATGCTGTCGTGGCTGCCTCGATTGATGTCCTGAATCATTTTGAGGGGGAGTAATGGCAATGTGTCTTTTACTGTAATAAATATTTTTTAATTTAAACATTCACCATGTTGTTCGATCACATGTTGTAGATGATGTATTATAGAACTGTACACTTGAAACCTATGTAATTTTACTGACCATTGTCACCCCAGAAAATTTAATTTTAAAGAAAGGATCTGACCAAAAAATCCATGCCATTAAATACTAGTTTGTGCTCTGCTACTTTCTACTCAAGTGATTTTAGCAAAGATAACTCTTTATCTGTTCCAAACAGAGATATTTGAGTGATAAATGCTGTTCCGTTTCATATTACAAAGCAGGCATGGGAAGGCAAAGGTAGAAAGCATTCCACACACAGGAACACATGAAGATTTGTTTGATATGCTAATTTTCCACAGATATAAACCAAAAGCAGAATAAGTATGTATATTTAAATTTGTTTATAAAAGTTTACAGATTCTCACAAGTAAAAAACAAAAGACTATATATTTCTAGTATACATAATTGCTTTATTCTCATAAAAGTTCATATGTCCTTCATAAATTTCATGACTGAAATTTATCGAAGGGCTACCCATGCACTCCCAAGGTGATCTGAATTTCTCCAAGGGTTTCTTTCTTTCAGCAAATATGTACTGATGTCTCCTAAGTGGAAATCTCTAGCCAAAGTCCCCTTGGGTCCTCCTCATTTGTGAAAACAACTCTATCATAAAAACTTCAAATGCCCTATGTCCAAAGTAGGCACTCATGATTTTGCTACACAAGTCAGTTCTTAGCCCTATGCTACCACGTTAGACAATGGTTCTTAATTGGGTGACTTTGCCTGCCAAGGGACACTGACAATGGCTGGAGATATTTTTGGTTATCACAGCTTGGGAGAGGGTACTACTGGCATATAGTGGTTAGGTAGAGGCCTAGGATGCTACTAACCATCCTACAATGCACAGGACAGCACCCCCCTACCCCCATGACAGAATTATCTGTACCAAAATGTCCATAGTACTGCAACTGAGAAACCCTGATATTCAGGAGATTTCCACCTGGTGGCCCAAACCAGAAAGCTTGGTGGCATCCTTGATCCCTACTGTAAATAACCACACTATACATACATTATTTATAGGTCAATCCAACAAAAGAAAATTTGCTATCTACCTGTCCTTTCCTTTCTATTACCATTTCAAGTCCAAATAACTTTTGCCTCAAACTTCTATAATTTTCTCTGAGTGGATCTTCATAACTTGCTCCTTCTAATCCACTGTCTGTTTTGTTTTCAGAATTACTTTCCTGCAATGCAAGGTGACTATATCTATTCAATTTGTAGTATTTCAAGATTAAACTAAAACTGCTAAGGAGAGACTAAAAGGCCTTTCAACATGAGAAACAACTAGTCCATACCTCTTGCTAAAATTCTATTTGTACTCTAATCTCCAGGCATGTTGAAAGACCTGCCATGCTTGAGATTTCCCTCCATCCCTGTCCTTTGCTTTCTCAAGCCTTTGTGCCTTTGGCTCCCTGGGCTGTCTTATTGAAATGCCCTTCTAGTAACTCCCATTCATCCTTAAATGCATTGCTTAAGCATTGCCTACTTGGGAAGCTTTCTTTGACCTCTGTGTTTGGATTAAATACCCTTCCTTTGTAAATTCCTCTATAATACTATTCATCAGAATGTACTGGAGTCCTACCTCATGAGCTTCATGACGGCAGGGCTATATTTTATACCTTAGTATTCCCAGTACCTAGCAGTGTCTGGAAGATAGTAATTACACTTTGCTGAGATAATCAAATCAAACTAAAATTTATAGAATATTACTTAACAAATTGAAAAACCATGGCTATACCAGTGTCAGCAGGAAACAGATGGAGCATCACATTGGATAATTGGAAGATAATGTAATAAGGGAAATCTTGGCATAGGGTAGGAACCACGAGAGAAAATGCACTGAATTGGGGTTAGTAATATCAGGGAGGTGTTGCCACCATGGCCTACATGAGTGAGGGATGGGAGGCATTACTGGACCCTAGCTGGGGAAGGTTGAAGGATGGGAGGGAGGGAGAGAGAGAGGGGAGAAGAGAGAGGGGGGAAGAGAGAGAGAGAGAGAGAGAGAGAGAGAAGGCTTCTAGATAGTAGCTGTTAGATCTCCTGCAGGAGCTCCCTTTGGCCAAACCCAACCAAAAGCCAGAAGGAGATGGAACAGTCAATGTAGTCCATACATACATATTAGGCTCCAAGGACCAAACTCAGGATGGACAAGGATGTTAAGTACATCTGGCCAGGACAAAAGGAAAATATCCAGCACTATGACATGGTGAAAAGAAGCATGGATTTGGAAGTTGGGCAAACTTTAGTTTTAAATCCAAGTGTTTCTATTATCCAGTTGTGTGATCAAGGGTAAGATGCTTTTGGTATCTGGACCTTAGGTAGTAGTAATAGTAACAACACCGAGTAGGATTAAATGAGATAGCATATATACATGCATTATAGATTATCTAACATAGAGTAGGGCTACATGATCAAGATTTCAGGTATATTAAAAAAAATAAAAGATTTACTCTGAACTAGGTTAAAAAAAAAAGACCTTGTGCCTAAGCCTTGCCAGTCCTCTCAAGTCCTGTTACAGATGATGGAACCATAAACAAAATAGTCCCACTAATGGAAAAATTTCCCAAATCATCCTGAGTCAGTATTATCTTTACGAGCTTTTGTGTATATGTACATACAAAATGAAGCTGGAAAGTTCAAAACTGCCTGCATCTGTACCTTTGCTAGCTGTTTGTTATTTTACAGTGATGCACAATTTGCTTGAAATGTATTTACATTTTCCTCATATAGCCTATATCTGCTTTCAGAAGCAGTCCAGTTTAAATAGCAAGAATTAGTCCATTGAAGATGCACAATTTGGTTGAAACATCTGTTTGATATTCTGCGCAACCAACTTCATCTATTCTCCATACAAAAAGAACACAATCTTACTTATAATAAACATTTTATTTTTTTCTGTAACAGCAATCATGCAGCTGCAGAAAACATGGTTTATCATTAGATAATCACATCCTTGGGGATTAGATGCACCCGACTGTGTCTTATGCTTTCTATGTTGGAAATTTAATTTTCTCATAAAAGTCAGAACTGTTTGTTGCCTTGCCACATATTGCTTAATTAATAATTAAACCATAATTCCATCCTCATAAATTATATTTAAATGTATATGCTATATGTATGTAGGCATAATACAAATAGGACTAAACATAGATAACAGAGGCTTTTGTATCTCAGCTAAGAACAATTGCTATTCATACCCTAGTATTAACTCGTACTACTTGGTACATTTACTCCATCAGTGAAAACATCATCTGATAAAAATGATTTAATTGAAGAAATATACCCCAATTCTTAATGTCCTCCCCCTGCTCTGTAATATATCATCAGCCCAGATTTTTAAGAAATCAGGCTAAGGGTAAAAATGAATGTGAGTAACAAGTAAAAGCTAACTTAGCACTTTTGAGATTGGACCTGCATCCTAGTCATGATGACCAATGAACTAGAACTATGTTGGTCATACAGAGAAGATTGGCCATGTGTGTTGTTATAGCAGCAAGTGATGCATCTTTTCCCCTGTATTTAAGGCAGAAAGTATCTTTTACTGCTGTGGTCAGATTGGTGATAGCATGAAGATCTGTGACGACCTCTTTTTTAATTGGGAAATTGGGGGAGGGGAACAGCATTGGGGAACCGGGGAAGGGGAACAGAAGACAAGTTGCTGTCCTTTTGTTCTTCAGTCTAGTCGTGGAGGGCGTCGCCTCACTGGCCCATGTTGGCATTGTGACCATTGCACTCTTCCTGGCTGAAGCAGTTGGTTGCTGGTCATTGGACAGCTGCTCACAGCGGCTCATGGCAGCTCATGCCAGTTGCCGTCTGCTCACGCTGGCTGCCAGCCACTCTCGGTAGCTCATGGCAGCCCACTGCAACAGGGACTGCAGCCTATGCCATCGCCCGCGACAGCGGCAGCCCAGCTCCAGGTAGAGCTGTTTTTCATCATCTTAGCTGTAGAGGATGCAGCATCACTGGCCCTCATGTGGGATTCAAACCAGGGCCCTGTTGCTCAGAGCTGGTGTCCCAAGCCAACTCCTAACCAACATGCTACTTGGCCAGCCCTGTGATGACTTCTTATACCATGTGCAATACAAATCAGTTTTTGAGCAAGGGAGGCCTTGAGCATGTGCCTCCAGGATGAATTCCTGCCAATAGGAAGCGATAGAGCATTGGGAGTTCTGAGCTGACCAGCGGGCTTTAGGGGAAGACTGTGAAGGCCACTTCACACTGGTCTTGGGTGGTATGAAACCAAGTGGTAAATTATAATGATGTTACTTTTCTGAACTATTCAGTACTTCTCTCTTTCACATCTCTTATTACTATGTGACAAATATACTAGTACTAGGAGGAAGATTAAAGCCACATAGAGCAGAGCCACTCTAAATCAATTAAATTTCCAGCTGGCAGCAGAAACATGAGTGATCCCAGCGTAGCTCAGTCTGAATCAGCTGACAGCCAGCTAAATAAATGTTTCTTGTTGTATGTCTTTGAGATTTGATGGATGGTTGTTTTTGCAGCATGATTGTGACCATAATTAACTGTCTTTGGACTTTCTGATATCGGTCTCCCTCCCTGACATTAGTGTAGTTTTGTTGGATAGTGATGGTGGTTACCTACTACGTGTCAAGTGTTTGACATATGCTAGCTCTGATTCTCACGTAGTTATTACTCAATTTTACAGATAAATGGAATGAAATTTGGAGACATGAAATTTGTCCAATTGCTTTCTTCATATCCCCACCTGTGTTTTAATAGGCATCACAAACATTCATCCAAAACTGAGTGCCTTCCCCTCGCAACTTGTTCAACCCACAGTCTTCCCCACCTCAGTTAGTGGCAATTCTATCTTTCCAGTTGCTCTGGTACAAAACCTTGGGGCTGTATTTTACTTTTCTCTCAGACCTAAAATCCAATTTATCAATAAATTACATTCACAGTATTTACAGAATCAGACCACTTCTCAGCATAACCACTGCAGCCACTCTGGTCCAAACCACCACCTCTTTCCTGGATTATTGCATTTGTCTTTTATCTAATCTGCCTATTAGAACACAGTTGATTCTCCACATATAATCTAGAGTAATCTTCTAAAAATGTTTGTTAATTATGTCACTCTTCTGTTAAAAACATTCTCAAAATGAAATCCAAAGTTCCTACAATGGCACATAAGACCCTATGCAATTTTTATCCAATGAAATATATGCTCCGTGAGGACAAGAGTTATTATATTTTGCTCACTGATATTTTCACGAGGGCCTGAGCAGTGGAAATTGTGAGCAGTGGAGCTCAATAAATATTTGTTGATTGAATGAATGAAAGCAACTTTGAGTACAAATCCTTTATTTGGTGAATGACTGCGATAGAATTTAAATTCTGTTTGATCTAACTTCAGTGACATTCCATTTTTCATCATTCATCCAGTGTTCAACTTTTCAACTGTTATGTACTGAAGACACATATTTTGGTTCTTTATCTAGTGACTTGTTTGTCCCCTTCTTTCTTCTGTGCTTTAATACATTTTACCAGGTCAAAAATGAATTGGTGGTTGTGGTGATCTCAGGGGTAGCATGCTAAAGTATTCTGTTTACATGATATTAGAATGTGAGAGCAAAGGATGTGATTATTACCTCCTCTCCTCATGGCAAAAAGAAATCTACAAGGTAAGTTGGGGCTAGAAGGGGCTGTGTAGGAGACTAGCCTCTCTTGTTTGATAGTGATTTTTATATTTATGTAACTAAAAAAAATTCCATTATACAATCCGAAAGCAGTGTTTTCTAAGCTTGTGACAGAATGTATCACAGCATTGCACCAGCAAATAGCTGGTTGACTTATCTTTTAATATTTTCTTTTATTCTATCAATACCAGGGATGGAGACACTCTCCTTTTGTAACAAGCCTTCATGTTTTAGAGATCGTTATTAAAATATCTGCTGTCTTACTTTTCTTTAAGTTTAAATAATGTCAAATCATTTAACATTTATTCCTCAATCCTATCTCTGAATCTCTAATCATTTTCGTTATTTTGCTGTAAGTCCTCTTCAAATTCTTCACATATTAAAAGTTGAGGGGGCCCTATTGCTATGCTTTAATAGGGGACTTTTCTATTTTAGTGTTGAATGTATAAGCACAGCCATGATTAATTACACAGACTCTTCTGAAGTAAACACTAAACCAGAATACAGTTTGTGGATATATTCCTAGTGTAAATACTATTATAATGTTAGTATTTATTATACTAATAATGGTATTATGGTACCATTATAATAGTATAATGTTATTACGGTACCATTATAATAGTATAATGGTATTATACTAAATACCATTGTTGCTTTATGTCTTAGTGATATTTTTGACTTTTAGTTTTTATAATATTATTCAGTCAACTTTAGATTACTGAAAAAACAAACCTTTCCTTTATGTGCATACCAAACTCTAAAACTATTTAAAATATGTAGTTTTAAATATCTTTTCAGGGCCTTATGATCTGTGTACTACTGTAGTTTTTACATGTAGAATACTAAGCTTTTAATTGACGAGTGAAATGTTTATTGCAGTATTGCAAGGCTATAGCAAAAAATAATGCTTTGAGTCCCACCAAAAAAAAAAATATATTTGCATGATATTTGCATAGCTTCCACATACATTCGCAAACCACATCCTTTCCACTAAGCTAAGAGACACTATGGTCTGGAAACAGAATTTTCAGAGATTCTTTATAAAAATAAATCCCTCCCGGGCCGGCCGAGTGGCGCATTGGTTAAGTGCTGGTTTTGGGATGCCAGCGGCCCCGGTTCGGATCCCACATGAGGGCCAGTGACACTGCCCTCTACAGCTAACAACAGCTCCACCTGGAGCTGGGCTGTGTGAGCCCTGGTGATGGTGTGGGCTGCAGCCCCTGCTGCAGTGGGCTGCCATAGGCTACAGTGAGTGGCCCGCAGCCAGCGTGAGCAGCTGGTAGCCGGCGTGAGCTGCCAATAGCCGTGGTGAGCGACATCCAGAGGCCAGCGACCGATCTGCCTCATCCGGGAAGAGCGCAATGACGATACCAACAGTGAAGCAATATCCTCCACAACTAAACTGAAGAACAAAAAGACAGCAACTTGTCTGTTCCCCTTCCCTGATTCCCCAACGCTGTTCCCCTCCGCCAATTCCCCAATAAAATCTTTAAAAAAAATAAAAAATAAAAAATAAATCCCTCCCAAATAACATAAAGACAGTGAGTCAACTTGTTTATGCTTACTTTTTGATATTATGTTTTTAAGAATTAGAGAGATAATGTGCATCACTGGTATAAAGGCCAATTATACCATAATCTGTTTTATATAAAATGAACCAATAAGAAAATTCTTGGATTATCCTTAAAATGAAGGAATAAGATGTACTTGGTATACCTGGATTAGCTATTAAGACTTGCAGAGTTTGTTGGGGAGAATATAGCTTGCCTGAATTGTCTATTTTGACATCCATGTTGTCTTGAATAGAAATGAATTAAGAACTATAATTTTTGGGGAAGAGAAGGAAAGAGGCACTTTTTCCTAAGTCCCTCTTTGGCTTTGAAGAGACATTTTCTGAGAAAGATGCTTTCCCTTTGTTCCAGAAGAATTATTTTGTGACCTCATTTTCTGTAAATGAAATTGTCATATATCAAGTCAATTTATTTAGAGGGCACTTGATTCAAAGTTGAAATTCCTTCTTCCTTAAATATCTATGAACTGCAATCAGGTACATCCAGGAAAACTTTGATTAGCCAAAGCCCAGCTGATCATATTCATTTCTTGGGGAAAAAAATATTTTCTTGATTTTATACATATATGTATATATAAAATTGGTTTTATAGAACAAGGCAGAGACAGTACATTTTGTCAGTTTTGGAAGACAGAATTTTTTATTGTTGTTTCAAAAGAGAAATTCCAAGACTGGATCTAATGCAATCTTCAATGTACTCTAACCTTGAAATTTTAGTTTATTTTGAATTAAAAATAGTCAAAAAGCCAGGATCCTTTCTCAGGGTAGATGATAAGGGTACATGAAAAATATATTTAAGTCAAAGAAGAAAATTTTTCTAGTTAATATTAGATATTTGGAGCAGTGCTGTTCAATAGAAACTTCTGTGAAGAGAGAAATGTCTTGTATCTGAGTCATGTGATACATCGGCCTCTAGCCACATGCGGTTATCAAGCACTTGAAATGTGGCTAGTGCAGCTCAGGAACTGAATTTACAATTTTATTTAATTTATCATTTTATTTCCTTTTAATTTAAACATGTGGGTAGTGGCTACCATCATGGGGAGTGGAGAATTAGAGCACTGATTGAGAATAATTAGTTCCCTAAGTACATCAGTGAACAACCTTGGCCAGATTTTCTTATTCAGAACTCACAGGTGCTTTCCAGGCAAAATAATTTTTGTCATTATTAGAGTTTCTTTATTGACATGAGCCACCTTATGGGGCATGTGGTCAGTGAGAGAGAGAGTCTTGGAGAATCCAAGAAAATAAAGAAAGACAGGACTCCAGACCTACGTTCTAATTGCAGAAGATACAAATTTAATTATAAGCAAATTTTAATCTTAGAGGCTACCAAGCTGTGCAGGATTGTACAGACATATTTTTCCACCCAGAGTTCTTGAGATAGTGGGTTTTTAACCAAGGGATTGTGAGATAGCAAGAGTTGCTCTTAGCATTTCATTTTCCGAGGTTCCTCAGGGCCTCATGGGAAATAAAGGAAATGAAGCCTGCTTTTATCAAGTTCCTTCTTTGCCCAGTTTGGACCTTGCCAGAAGAAGCTGTTGTACTCCTCGTGGCAACACTGAGAGGGCACTTTAAGGAAGGTGTCCTTGGGGCTAGTGGACCAATCTGTTCTGGTGATCTATTGCTGTATAATGAACCACCCCAAACTTAGTGGCTTAAAACAATAAGATGCATTTATTTGCCTCACAAATCTGCAATTCGGGCAGGGCTCAGTGGTGACAGCTCCTCTCTGCCCTATGTGATATAAGTGGTGGCATCCGCAAGTGTGGGATGACTTAAAGTTTGGGAGTCTGAAATCATAGGAAGGGTCATTTTCCATATATGGTGGTTGACACTGGCTATTGGCCAGTACACCTCCATGTGGCTGCTTGGCATTCTCACAGCATGGCAGCCAGTTTCCAGTGCAAGCTAAGGAGTCCAGGCAAAAGCTATATTGCCTTTTGTGACCTAGCCTTGCAAGTTACATAGCACCGCTTCTGTGATAGTCACAGTCCATCCAGATTCATAAGTAAGGAACATAGATCCTGCCTCCTGATGAGCAATGGATGGATGCTTTGGGACACCTTGCATTTGTAGGCAGTTTTTATTATTTCCTTTTTTCTGCACATAGCATCCATAATTTAATATGATTCTCAAACTAATTTAGAGACATAACAGTTTTCATGACCCAAGGGAGAAATACAGACCTCTTTATTACCTGCCTAAAGTCACAGGCTTAGAAGTTAATGAATAGTAAGATATATGACTCTGCTTGATATTACCTAGATCAGTGTTTCTCAAGCTTTCATGTATATGCAGATCACTTGGGGATCTTGTTAAAAATGCAGATTCTGAATCAGTAAGTCTAGGTGGGAGTTGGTCCTGAGATTCTGTATTTCCAATAAGTTTCCAGGTGATGATCATGCTTCTGGTCTGTGGTATGCCACACTTGGAGCAGCAAGAACGTGTTTTCCCCTGCTGCATCTTTGGAGCTTTGTGTTGTTATACATTATCGTATAGCATATCACAGTTACTAATAAATAATAGTGGTTTTAATTACTAATGATTGCACAATCAAACAATATGACACCAGAAAAATACCAGCATATAGTAGCTACAAATAATTCATTTAGAAATTTTTAATCAGCCCATATATTTTCCTGGAGTGACACACCACCAAGGTCAGTCCTGTATTCATGGGAGCCACACACAGTCTGGGATGTACACTGTACAACTAGAATGGGTGTCATATGCGTAGACCAGGATGTGAGTAGTGACTCTTGGAGTTGTAAAATATGGTGGCCCTGAATGTTCACCAAAAACAAATAAAAGAGAAGCAATATAATTTAGAAAAGTCATTCTGATTTTCTCTATTGTTGTTCCTTCTATTTGTTTTGTTTTGAATCATCAATCCTGATTTGGGTCCTGCTCTTGTGAATTCATTGACATCTAACTTCTAGCATTAGGTGCTTTTATCTGAAATCCAATTTTGCGTTTCATTCCCAGTTCTTATCTTTTTCTCAGAGTTCTTGGGCAGGGAGA
This sequence comes from Aselliscus stoliczkanus, assembly GCA_033961575.1. Taxonomy (NCBI): domain Eukaryota; kingdom Metazoa; phylum Chordata; class Mammalia; order Chiroptera; family Hipposideridae; genus Aselliscus; species Aselliscus stoliczkanus. Next base: position 94,087,072 of record CM066737.1, on the reverse strand, counting down.
GAGTAGGCACTTATATATTGTTTGTATAAACAATAGCAAACTTCTAGAGCGACTTTATTACCACTCCTACTCTAGGTTACACACGTGACTGAGAAGGAGGAAATTTGTAACCTTGTTGATCGTACTATAGACTCTGTGATCTTTACTCAGTCTCAAGTTCATGTCACACTTTGCTTTTAGAAGCTACCCATTGTATACAGAAAGAACACTCTCAATTTTTAAAATTAAATAATGTGCTATGGAAACAACACTAACAGATTTCTTGAAATAATTAATTTTTGATTCAGAAACTGTGAGCTGTACCAGGTGCTATGGTCCCTGAAGGGCATGGCTGACTAATGACAACACTGATTTCTCTGGAGCAGCTGCCTCACTAGTATAACTGAAATTATTTTAGCAGAAGTACAATCAGTTTATAATTTACAATTGCATCTCAGATGTGCGTGTGACTTTCTTTCATCCTGAACTGCACTTCACAAACCCCATTTCTACCAATTTTCCAATCAGAAGTAACTGAATTACTTTCAGATTTAAATGTGGTTAACTCAGAATTTAAACTCAATTTAATATTTTCCATTTTCCTATTCTTCTCACTTCTACCCAGGGATATTGTAAGGTCTTGGAGGATTTACACAAAATTCATACATTTTCCCTGGTTATGTCTGTTAGCTATCACTGTGAAATAAGCCACCCCAAAACTCAGTGGCTTATGCAATAAACATGTATTAGTGCTCAAAGTCCTCAGCTAGGTGTTTCTTATCGTCTCAGCTGGATTTATTTAGGCACCTGCAGCCCTCCCTATTGATTTGCCTGGGGCTCCCTCACAGATGTCTGGTGTTCATCGGTTAATAGTCTGGTCTAGGATGACTTTCGCTGAGATAACTGGGCTCTCCTGCAAGTGATCCTTCATCCTCCCCCAGGGTGACCCAGACTTGTGAAAATGGTAGTGGTCGGGTACCAAAGAATATGTGGAACAGCACATAGCCTCTTGATGCTCAGGTTCAGAACTTACACTCCTCTGCCATATTTGCTTCTATTGGCTAAAGTCAATCACAAGGCCAGACCAGTTTCAAGAGTTGGGAAAATAAATATCACCTCTTGATGGGAGTGGCTACAAAGTCATATTGCAAAGAGTATAATTACAGAGAGGGGTGAACTATTTTAACCATTTTTTTTTGCAATCAATTTACTGCACTGGCATTGGGGGAAAAACTTTAGGTTGGTCTGAAAAATCCTGTCCTTTGCTTACCTCTTTCTAATGTACTTCAGTCCACCAGGTTGTTGAACAACGAGCCCTTTGTTTAGATCCACAATTGGTAGTCTAAATTTCCTAGGATGGCCTTTGATCATGATGGCTGCTTACTCTGTGTTCACCTTATCCTGATACAGATTCCTTTTAGTTGTCCATTCTATTTTTTTTTTTGGCTGATTTGGAGCTACTCCTATACTACATTTAACTTCATAATTATTACCACATAACACAGTAAACATTTTACTGAGTTATCTCAATTTTTGTCTGTCTCTACCAATTACAAAGTATTCTCTTTGAGAGAGGGCTTTTTGCCTATCTTAATTATTGCTGTACAGCACTATGACCACTGCCTGTGGAACACAACAAGCCCCCAGAGAAGTTAGTTGGATGAATATATGATCAAATGGGAGGACATATGCCTGCACAACTTCCCTTATTTTTTGATTCTCTATAACTTCAGTCTCAGCCCTCTACACATTTGGGTCTTAATATGCCTGACAAGTCTTTATAATAAAAGAACAGTCAAAACAATTTGTCTCTCTCTCAAGTTTGTGGCTCTTGAGATTGAAAACCATCACTTCCAGTAATATTGTCTCTGCTATTTGTCTGTTTTCATTTTTTTTTCAGAAGCTCAATTAACTTATTGACTATATTCTATCTCTCTTTAAGGATACTGAATGATGGAGAAAACAGGAACAGGCTTCAGGAAATTTATATGGAAAAAACCCTCCATTAATATCTCAAAATATTATCACCCAGCTTTGCCACTTAAAACTTTTCCATTTCCAGACTATTCCAATTATGATCATTACTCAGAAGACTGAAATTTTAGCTGAGCCATGCAGTTTCATTGAGTTAATTTCATTTTTCAGAATTTAAGTCAAAAATATTATGTCTAAACTAATTTGTAATGGATGAGGTTGCACTAAGTTACATGTCAAAATCACGCACTGTGTTGTCACTGTTTTTCTACTACCTTTGTAAAGCTTCATGAACATGAATGGAAGGAAACAGCAGTCTGAATCTGGTAAATATCAGTAACTATATTAAAATAAGCTACAAGTACACCTGAAGAATAGATTAAATTACGTATGTACCACATTTCTCAAAGTCTAGTCCCAGAATTCCTGTCATCATCTAGGCTGTTCTTCCTATTTTCTGATCTGTTTTGAAAGATGTCAGATTAACTTTCCTCAACCTTACATAATGTCAGGCTACTGGTTAAAAAGTAGAAGTATCTCAACTATTACCCATTAGATATAATCCGGATTTATTCAGTCGGTGTCCAAAATTTGCTACAGAATGGTCTAAATACCTTTCCTTCCTTTATATTCTGTTTTGACCACCTCTGTGGGACAAGGTTACTGAAAGCTGAATATCATGAAACTCAGTCTACGATGTGGATGTGAAGTGGGCCAGAGTTAGATAATATTATATTAAGCCTAGTAAAAGGTGCTACACAAACATGCAGCAAACTCTAAGACAGACTCTATATTAAAGCTATTCAAAATTGATAAAAAAGGGGAGGTGGTGGTCATATAATAATTCAGACAAATGCATACGAGATCTGGCAATTAAATTTGCGAACTTATTGCAATGATGTTGCTAACCTTTTTTGATACCAGAGGGATTATTCATTATGAATTTGTACAAACTGGACAAACAGTTAACCAAGTTTGCTATATGAAAGTGCTGAAAAGGTTGCATGAAAAAGTTAGACGACCTGAACTTGTCATCAACAATTCATGGTTTTTGCATCATGACAATGCACCAGCTCACACAGCACTGTCTATGAGGGAGTTTTTAGCCAATAAACAAATAACTGTATTGGAACACCCTCCCTACTCACTTGATCTGACCCCCAGTGAATTCTTTCTTTACCCAAAGATAAAGGAAATATCAGAAGGAAGACATTTTGATGACATTCAGGACATCAAAGATAATCCGACAACAGCTCTGATGACCATTGCAGAAAAAGAGCTCCAAAATTGCTTTGAAGGGTGCACTAGGCGCTGGCTTCTGTGCATAGTGTCCCAAGGGTAGTTCTTCGAAGGTGATCATAATGATATTCAGCAATGAGGTATGTAGCACTTTGTTTAGGATGAGTTTGCAAACCTAATTTTCGACCATATATGGATAGGTTTTCTCTTCAATGCCTTGGGCTTACAACTGCTCACCCCTTACAAGTATGGCACCAGTCACGTTGTTCATTCTGCATCATTCACATGAGGCTGGTAGACCAACCAGGTTCTTCTCATTATTTTCAGAAGCATTCTTACTTCTTCTGAAAAGGAAGGAAACTGACACTTATTGGGAATTCACTGTATGCCAGTTTCAACGCCACAAATTAGCCAGAAACTGTGCCCATTATGCTTCTTATTAGTAGTAGGTAGCCTGTCCTTTTTCTCTCTTATTTATTTTTCTATTGATTGCAGATAAATATTACTTAAGATTTAGATTGTGGAATACCAATTTACCTTCTGAATTATGATAAGCTCCCAAATCTTAGAAGATTTATGTAAATTATGTAAATTATTACTCATGAGAATGTTTAGGTTTGTATAAATAAAGCTTGTCAAGTAAAAATTTGACTTCATTTTTTGACAGTTTTAGTTAGAGGAAAAAGTTTTAGTTAGCTATATCACTCTTTACATTTTTTCTTTTTGCCAATCTTTATGTATGTTTTATATTTATGGATAGACAGCAAACAGTTAACTTCTGGATTTTGCCAAGAGATTAGCATTTTCTTTGTAGGACATTTTGGTTGCAGTTTTATTTTTAGGAAGATGCAGCAGAAATGGCAGAAAAGTATCAGAACTATAGGGGTGAAGGCACACATAAACAATAGTAAGGGCAATACTTATAAAATTGAAATCTCTACACTTACAGATAATATAGAGCAGTAAAAGCTAAGAGAAGACAGTATTTGAGGGAATTATGGAGAAAGACCTACTTCCTTGTATATCATTTGCAGCAAGGGAGAATCGCACAGAAAATATAATGTTGTTGAGCTATAATATGTATTCTATTTCAGAAAGGAGAATTGATTTGTATCATAGATCCTGAAAGGAAAGTTTTATTTTAAAAGAATTTCACATTTTTGAAAGTGTGCTTCTATGAGAGTAGTTGCCACTTAAGAACCGAAATTGCATCTTTCTACTAATTAATCATCAGGTATCTACTGAGTACTTTGTACAGAGAAGGTTCTATTGTAGGAGGACCATGGAAAGTGCTCCTCCTATGAAGAACTGGAGAGAATCACTTGAACATATCTTCCCTTGGTTTCCAGAATAACATTCTCTTCCAGTTTTTTTTTTCCTAACTCTCTAGATAGTTTTTGCTATTCTCATCTTTTTGGGGCCCTCTTCTTCACCTTTCTCTTGTTGTGGGTATCTCTCAGATTCGATTAAAATCTCTGTTTGGATGATCCCAACATTTAACTTTGCTTTTCCTATTACCCGTGTAGTGATGACACCAAAAATCTTGTCTCTAAATTGAACACAAATGGCCTGAAACTTGTGCTGTCTGACCAGGTGCCCATATAATTTATTGACGACACAGGAACATTTTGGGGGAGTGAAAGGCAATACTATTAATAATTCTCTTCTGGGGCAACACTCATAACCAAAAACTGTCCTGGGCAAGTCTGTGAATAGGGTCACCCTAACCTACTGGATAATTTTACTTGGGTGTCTTTTAGGCACCTACAATATGATGGGTGGAGAGAACTCAACTTTCCCCACTTCCATATCCACTCCTCCTGCATTCTCTACCTCAACACAATCATCCCCTCAGTTACCCAAACCAGAAATATGGTCAGTATGCATAACTCCTAATCCCTCATCTTCTCCTTCATAGGTCACCAAATCCATCAAGTGTTATCCTTACTAATGACTTCTGTATTTGAACCGTCACCATGTCTCCATGACTGTTGCTATTACTTTAGTTGAGGCTCTCAGTTTCTCACCTGGATTAGGAAATAGCCAGTTAAAGGTTTTTAGTCATATCTGCTGACTTGAACTCCTTTAATCTTTAATCCATTCTTCACATTGCTTGGAGAGAGAGAGAGAGAGAGAGAGAGAGAGAGAGAGAGAGAGAACACACACACACACACACACACACACGAGGTCTGATATTAAGTTCTCAAACTCATCCTAGAAAAAGTGGAACATACCTCATTGCTGACTATCACTACAGTCACCTTCAAAGGACTCCCCTTGGGAAGCTATGCACTGATGCCAGCGTCTAGTCCACCTTTCAAAGCAATTTTGGAACTCTTTTTCTGCAATGGCCATCAGAGCTGTCATCATATTACCCTTGATGTCCTGAATGTCATCAAAATGTCTTCCTTTCAATATTTCCTTTATTCTCAGGTAAAGAAAGAAGTCACTGCGGGCCAGATCAGGTGAGTAGGGAGAGTGTTCCAATGCAGTTCTTTGTTTACTGGCTAAAAACTCCCTCACAGAGGTTGCCCTGTGAGCTGGTGCATTGTTGTGATGCGAGAGCTATGAATTGTTGGCAAAAAGTTCAGGTCGTTTTTGTCTAACTTTTTCATGCAGCCTTTTCAGCACTTCCAAATAGTAAACTTGGTTAACTGTTTGTCCAGTTTGTACAAATTCATAAGGCATAATCCCTCTGATATCAAAAAAAAGGTTACCAGGGCTGGCCAAGTGGCGTGGTGGTTAAGAGCTGGCTTGGGACGCCAGCAGCCCCGGTTCAGATCCCACACCTGAGGGCCAGTGACACTGCCCTCAAAAAAAAAAAACAAAACGATTACCAACATTGTTGCATCAAGTTCGTGAACTTAATTGTCAGAGCTCGAATATATCTGTCCTCAGTTTAAAATTTTTCAAACTTCCCCTAAATTTCTTTCAGGATGAAATCTAAGTTAAAACCCTCTAGAACTTGGCTCATGTTTCCCTTTCAGCCTCTTTTATCATCATTTCTCACCTAAGCCACACCTTTGTATCTGTTCCTCCCTCAACACCTAGAATAGCCTTTATCTCCTCGTTCATTCTCTAATCCATGATCATCCTTCAAATCTCTTATTGGCTGCTACTTCTCCAGGAAACTGTTCCTGAGCCTTTCTTAAACATCTGAATTTATTCTTCATTAAAGTGTACTTTTGATTGTAATTACCCCCTTAAATATTCAATTCTCTTATTATGTTTTTTTAATTGAGGTAAAATTTACATAGAGTGAAATACACAAGTCTTAATTGAAATATTCAATGATTTTTGACAAATGTATGGACCCATTTATCTAAAACCCCAATAAAGATGTAAACTTTATATCTCCCTGAATGTTCATTCCCTCATGCTGCCTTCCAGTCTACTCACACAACCCACGGCAACTGCTGTTCTGATTTTTATAGCCGTAGATTAATTTTGCCTGTCTCTACTTTCATATCAATTACTTATTTTCACTAAACAATAAACCCATATTCATGTTTACAAAAAACATTTCCTTGTTAGATTTTTAGTGAGTTGATTTAAATGTCTAATATTTATGAAGAATACCTTCTAAGTATGTCATAGTGTGCTTGCTGTAAGAGTCAGAAATTATAGGGGCCGGCCGAGTGGCGCGGTGGTTAAGCGCTGGCTTGGGAAGCCAGCAGCCCCGGTTCGGTCCCACATATGAGGGCCAGTGACACTGCCCTCAAAAAACAAAACAAAACAAAACAGAAATTATGGCCACTAGTATAGGCTGGTTTTACATTTTCTGAAACTGCTTAAAGCCTATGTTTTTGGAATTCAATAGTGTCTTCTTTTTCTCTTATAAAAATGAGGAAGAGAATGGTTATCTGCTTCATTCAGCAAGATTCTGCTTAATAAGGCATACTTGTAATGTTAGAAAATATGCCAACTATGAACCAGAATGTATGTAGCTTGAGCAAGAGTCCTAATGAGATCTGTAGGGACAATTTCACATTAGAATTCCAAATAAGGAGAAGCTAATTGTCAGCCAAATTTACAGTCAAAGGAGAAGGGAACAGTGACTATATTAATGTCGAGATTGGGAACTATAATGCATATTAGGATAAAAACCTATAGTGTTCTCACATATTACTTCTTGATTGAGGCTACTTTTATAACAGGGACTTCTGCCCAGAAGTGGAGGGTGGGGGAGTTCTTTGTCAAGTTGCAAAGCAAATGGACTCAAATGAGGGCAAGAACATTATGTAATTTACCACTATAAATTATTCCTCCACAGTAAGAACAGAGTCTGGCATAGAGTAGACACTTAATAAATAGTTAATAAGTAAATGAACAAATCATTTTGGTTATTTTTATTGCATGGGAGTAGCTATTGAATTTTTGAGTATGCTATCATATTTAATAATCTTCTGAGGAAAGGAAGTACTTTCATTTTAAAAAATAATATCTATTCAGCTCTCCAGTGAAATATAGTGTGTAGAAAATGGAATACTTGAGACTTTTGGAGGGGTTAATGAGCCTTGCTGGTATTATTGAAGAAGAAGTTTTTATAGTTTTAAATGATCTGCAGTTGGAGCCAGACTACTTCCACATGACAGAGGTTAAAACAGCCAGCAGTTTTTCAACTTCTGGCCAAAGTATTGTATTTTCATCCAACCATGGTTCAATCCCCTTTCAGAAGCCATCTCCACACACAGTGCCCTTCAATTGTTAGCCTCTGAAGGGCTATACTTTTGGAAAAAATAATATTTTTCATTTTCCTGAATGTAACCTATAAACCATACGAATACCCCATATTTTTATGAAATTGCTATAGAACTGAGAAAATGGGTATTGACTGACGCAAGGGACTAATTCTGATACTTCCTTTTAAGAACCAAGGGTAGTAGTTTGTCAGACTATATGGAATTGTAGCTTAGCTAGTGAATGTTGTGGATTGCAAAGTCACTTTGGCCCTAAGGATTTTTAGAAAATAAATTACATATTAATGGCTGTCATTGCATGGTTGTTTATCCCAAGGAGAATGTGTTGTCCAGTTATGGGAGCAGGTATTTTGTGTATGCCTCATTGGGGGAGTTTAAAGCCCATTAAACTAACCATTGCACACGTTCATTAAATACATTAAAGATATCATTTGGGAGTCTGATATGGGGTATTGGATAGTAGAATTAAGAAAATAAGATTAATTATTTGAATAAACCACAGAAGAAATGTAAGAGGTGTGACTTTGAGTTACCTTGAAGAAGTCATTTGACTTCCTTGGATATCAAGTCCCTTGTTTGTAAAATGAGAGGGTTATGTTATTCAATCTTGGAAATCCATGTACCTCTAACTAGTTGAGATGTTGTGTATCCTTGCAATGAGAATGAGAAAGATGGAAGACAGCTTTTTAGAAAGATTTATGAATCCATTTAAAAAAACAAAAATACTCAACATCAGAAGGAAAAAAACCCACATTGTCGTCTTGGAGGAAATTTGAAAGCCTATAAAATAATCAAGGGGGTTGATTTCTTGGGTCCTGTTAAGCTATGAGATGTTGCTCTGTTTAGATCTCAGTGATGATTAAATTGCCATAACATTTCTTTGGAACAAGCGTTGGGTAATTAAACACGGGACTGTTATATTTCTCCTGTAAGAAAGTCATCAGAAGGGGAGAGACCATGGGGAAGAAGGTGGGAGAGATAATAGGAACTGAGCGATTAAAACCAAAGTTCACATCAAAATTGAAAGGACTTGTTTTTAAGGCAACACAAGTTCTTAAAGCACTTTAAGTGCAACACAAGGCAACTAGTTACTTTATAATTATAGATTCTTTTTGGGCAGGGAAATGAAGTGTTCTTATGGAGATCTTTTCTGCTCAGCAAGTAGAGTTGAAATGTAGGATAACAGCTATGAAAGAAGCTCACGCTGTGTGTGTGGGGCTGAAGCACTGCCATTACTGAGCACCATGGGCCCTATGGCCTGGGGTAGGTGACTCTTAAGCATTACTTCATGTTTTTCCAATTAAGCATCAGTTGTGTTTCTTTATGTGTTACAAAAGAGCCTTTTAGTCCTCATAAGGACTATTTTATCAAAAGCAAAGATTATAGCCAGGGACAAAGCAGCCTGTAACTGGATTATAGATCTCCCCGGCTTCTAACAGGATTCAACTCCATACACAGCTAATAGTGATGCAATGTGATAGCTTTTGGAGCGAAAATAGTTGTCAATAAAAGAGGAAGCTGGCATGATATTATGAATGTAGTTGAGGAATTAAAATACAGTTTGACCCTTGAACAAAACGGGTTTGAACTGTGTGGGTCCACTTACATGTGGATTTTTTTTCAATAAATACATACAGTACTATAAATGTACTTCCTCTTCCTTATGATTTTCATAATAACATTTTCTCTAGCTTACTGTATTGTAAGAATATAGTATATAATACACATAAATACAAAATATGTGTTAATCAACTATTCATGTTATTGGTGAGGCTTCTGGTCAACTGTAGGCCATGAGTAGTTAAGGTTTTAAAGTGTCAAAACTTATACATGGATTTTCAACTGTGTGGGGGGTGGGTGCCTGTAATCCCTATGTTGTTCAAGGGGCAACTGTAGAATATATTAAAAATTCTACAAAACTGTATGGATGAAATGAGCAGATATATAACATAAACATTTCATATTTAACTTGAATTTTTCTTAGCCTTTGTTTAGCTTATGGACTTGTCTTTCTGGGTCTTAGTTTACATTTATTTATAGGTTTGATACTTACTTGGAAGAGGTACCTCAAATAGGTTAGATATCTTCAAATTTCAACTTTAGATTTAAATTACAGATTATTTATTATATCACAATATTGCTTTAATCTGAAACCTGTGTTTTGTGCCTACTAATGTCTACTTCATCTACTGCTCTCTAAAGGGAAAGGAGTGTCTGCATACATCATTCCATGATTAAATAAGTATCTCCAGGTTACAGAAGTGGAAGAGCACGTGATAACACATACCTCTGGAAGCATGTAAGTTGTACATATCTGGTTGATTCAACAGGCTTTGCTCTTATAGAGGCACTAAGTTGGACTTAAAACCCCATTAAATGGGAGTACAGTCTGGTTATGATGTCCACTACTTCCTCCTTTGCAATAGAAGATGCTGGTTGTGAATTTAATTTGGGGTTTCCTAAAAACTTATCTTTGAAACCCACCACGTCTACCAATGAGTTAAGTTTCTCCTTTGGAAAAAGCAGGGATAATAATAATGTAATCATTGGGCTGCTGTAGAAAAAAACAAGGAGTTAATGAATGTGAAGGACTCCACTGAGTACCTGACACAAAGTTAAGTTCTCAACAGACATCAGCTATTGTTATTGTCAAGGGTCATTTGACCAACCAGAAAGGGAATCAACCCGTCCCTTCGTGTTCCGTATTCTGTGTCATGTGTACGCGCTTCTCAGATTTGAGTCAAATTAGGAGTTCTTTGTTAACAACCTAATCAAGGGCATCAAGAAAATGATGTTTCATCTATTTTTTTTTTCCAGAAGGCAAGATTAAATACTAAGTGGCATGGTAGAGTTCATTTGAAGTTGTGGATGCTGCATCCTCATTTGATGTGATCATGTAATTTCTATGTCCCATGTCATGTTGCTACTGCTTCTTTCACTGTGGCTGGTCATGGGTTGGGAGGATATGCAGAGCCTTAATACTTCAAAAATAATTGCGTAGCAGATAACATGTTTGAAATGTCAGTCTATGCTTTGTTCCCTTGTATTTCCTCCAATCCTTACACTCTCCTGTGTTTGTACAGTTAGGGTAAATGACTAACTGTGTTCATAGCAGACAGCAGAAGTCAGTTCTTTGGTATTTGCATTCAAAAAGCTTAAATTTGAGAGGGGATGAAGAAATCCAGGGCATAAACAAACATTTTGGAAAAATTAGTAAGTCATATAGACAAGTCTTTCCTCCACTCAAGATTAGAAGATGCCCAAAATTATGCAGGGAGAGTCAGAGTGATGGCAAAAAAGCTCCATTTGGGGGTTCCACGGGAAGGGGCCTTGGCACCTACTGACCCTTACTTTCCACTAAAATCTTGAGTAGGTTTACGACATCCAAGGACAGAGGACACTTGTTGTTCATGTCTGTGACCTCTTTTTCCTGAGCATAGGAAAGCAGGAGACATAACTGTGAGATATAGATGGTAGACTGGAGACCCATCACAGGGTTTTCTGGTGCCCAGTGCAGGGCAAGAGCCACAGAATATGTTCCATGTGCCAGAATATGAGCCTGGCACAGACAGTGTGGGCTAGGTTCTGAGAGAGAGAGAGAGAGAGAGAGAGAGAGAGAGAGAGAGAGAGAGAGAGAGAGAGAGAAGATGGCATCTGACCAGACCTTGTGGTTGTGACAAGGGTTTGAAACAGTGACCTGCATGAATGGAGCATGCACATGCATGTGCACACAGACACACACACGCACACACACACAACGATGACAATTTGGACCTCACAGTAGAAACCATGAGATACTTACTGCACCCACCTCAACACCTTGTCACTATGCAGGCCACCTACCTTTGGGGAATTTCCTGGCATTTCAATTTCTATGTAATGGCAGGCTGACAACTGAAAATATAATGTAGGTTCAGTTATAGAAAGTCATATGTTGTGGAATGAGATTGCTATCTGCTCAGGTACAAACATAGTTTTGTTTGTACCAAAGGGTATGCCAGGAATAAAGCTGAATATGCAATTTGATTTCAATTGTATTCCATGTTCAGGGCAGAAGGAATGATAAAGGAAATGGGAGAGTGCTGTCTTACTATGAGCACATCCATTCCTAGTATCTATGTGAGAAAGGACAGACAATTGGCTCAGGTGTGTCTTGGTGGCTTCAGTTCATTTAAAAGGCAGATGAGGCTCTGTCCATCCTGGCCTGTGTTACCAAGGAAAACATGAGAGCTAATGAAGCTCCACAGCAAGCCAAATGACAGCTGGGCTTTGCCCTTTGTGGGCTCGGTTCTTAGAATATGTGTGTGGAGATGGCATTGACATTAATGAGACTACCAGTGCACTGTAACCTTGCAACTACAGCTGGTTCTGAATAGGGGACCATAATTTGGAACAGTATTTTTTAGAACCTAAGAGATCACAAAAGTTCTCTCCGTGCTTCTTAAAAATATCAATTCCTTGGCCCAACCTTAGATCTATTGCATCCGTATCTCCAGGGTGGAGGCTTCAGACTGATATTTTCAATGTGCACATCGGGTGACACATAAGAGAACACATAGATAGGTCAAGCATAAGTTGGACTGACATACAAAATATCTCTTAAGTGTATCAAAATGAGTAGTAATTTGCATATAGGGCCAAAGATAGTGGCTCTGGAGAACATTGCCTGGGTTGTTATATGAAACACTAGAAGAGCACCTGGCATGTGACAAGCACTTAATCAATTGTAGCTATCATTATGATTCTTTTTTTTTTTGAGGGCAATGTCTCTGGCCCTTATATGTGGGACCCGAACCGGGGCCGCTGGCTTCCCAAGCCAGCGCTTAACCACCGCGCCACTCGGCTGGCCCAATTATGATTCTTTATGAACCAGGAATAAAAGAAGTTAGGACCCAGTCATTGAAAAGTAGCAAGAAAACAAAACAGGAAAAAGTAGCAAGAGCTAATATTTCCATAGGTCCTTTATGGTTTTAAGATGTATGACCTTATTTAATATTCATAACATGAATACATGGGCTGTGGGAAGCTTATTTTGTCAGGGAGTTTCAGCCTCAGAAGAGTTGGGTACCTTACCTAAGTGTCCAGCTGGAAATCCTAGAGTGTATCTTGCTGCTTGCAGTGATGGCAGGATGCTACTATGTACTGAGCTGTACTTCTTGAATGCTAACATTCACGGGAATCGTCTGGCGACCTTGATAAAATTCTGATTCAGTAGGTCTGAGTGAGCCTGAACTCCTGCATTTTTACCAACTTCCATGTGATGCTGATACTGCTGCCCTGCAGACCAATCTTGAGAAGCAAAGCATTCCTTTAAGAGAATCCTAATGTCCTTGATGTATATCAGGCCTATCAGTGGCACTCATGCTTGTGAGGACTCCTCAGAGGGCAGTAGATCTTTCTTTCCTGGGAGCAAATATAAATGATCCTTTGAGACAATGTAGCCTCAGTAAACTGTTATCCATAGGGTGAATGAAAGACCAGCTTGTCCTAATTAAGTAAATTGAATGCTGCTGTATGCACCATGCATGATCTGCAGTGTTAGGGGCACTGAAGTTCAGTAACATGTGCAGCACAAAAACTACACTGGATATAATTTAATATTACTGGCGAGGAGGCATTTTCAGGTCTTGTGAAATATACAGTAATCATTAACATGGCAAACAGAGGAAGAGCTGGTTAATAGAGATGTCCAGTTGATAGAATGCTGCATAAACCAGCTTCCAAGATACTTTGGGTGATGATATCCAGATGAACTTGGAGAGGTGACACATCAGAAATACATGGACCAATATTCCATTACCAGTCTTTGAACCATCCAGTTAGATTCACAGTTTATCTATTCTGTGTCATAAAAGTCAAATGAACCCATACAAGCTATTACTTCAATCTGTAATTGAAAGGCTGTGTGACATAGAGATTTACTGAGTATCTGCTACAGTATCAATCATATCAAAAATAAATGCTCAACTACACACACTCTTAGAAAGTGTACTGGAAAAGAAATCAAACTGTGGGGATGTTTATGTATGTTAAAGCCTTCACATACATAAGAAAATATATCCGTGTGTGGGAGAATTGAACTGCAGTTCATTGGCCTTTAATAAAGTTATTTAGCTTTAATCCTTACGTGGATACAGAAAATCAGAAGTGCTTGATTCAGATAGACACCAGGTAAAAATTTTTTAAAAAGCCTAGAATTCAAGGAAAGTAATGCTACACAAGCTTTATCAAATCCTCCCTACCAACACTGTAATTCTCAATAAAGCTCAGCATGCCAGTTCGAACAAAAACAGGGACATGACATGACAGTAGCTCTTGAAGCATTAGCATGAAGTTTAGTCAGTTTCCCTTCTCTTAGTGCTTTCACTGGGATTCTCCCGAAGCACCTGAAGGAGCCAAAGGAGTAATATAATTTACTCTTACATGCATAGGGAGGGATTGATTTTCTTGTCTTCCTTTTGTGGCTTCTTAAAACCAGCCAGTCTTGTGGTTATTGAAATTTTCTTTAAACACCTTACCCATGAAGAGGGAAGGGAAGGGTGAGTTACCTATGATAACAATAGCCCTGTGTAACAAGCAACCACAAAATCTCCCAGGCAAACACCAATATGTATTTACAGGCATACCTTGTTTTATTGTCCGTTACTTTATCACACTTCACAGACGTTGCATTTCTTTACAAATTGAAAGCAAGACTGTTCGACAGCAAAAATATTATGCCTCGCTTTATTGTGATACTTACTCATAAAGTGGTCTGGACCCAAACCTGCAGTATTTCTGAGGTATGCCTGTATTTCATTCATGAGTCTAGTGATTGGCTGCAAATAAACTAGTCTAGACTGGGCTCAACTGAGATGGATGCATCCTCCTCCTGGGACTCAACGTGAATCAAGTGGCAAATGGAGACACCCACAAGGCTACTTATTGCTCAAACTTGGAAATGGTACACTGTCATGTCTGCCCTGTTCTATTGGTCAAAGCAAGTGACATGGCTGAACTCAAAGTCATGGGGTAGGGAAATATACTCTCTGTGAGGATGATCTGCAAAGTTACCCAGGTACAGGGATGGGGGAAGATGTGGGATATATTGTAATATATCTTGGTAGAGAGAAGGACCCAAAACTTAGATCAATTTTAAGTAAAAAATGGCTTCTGTAAGAAAGAAGAGAAGTTAAAGATGAATAGAGTTGGTCAACAAAATACAGAATGCTCAGTTAAATATGAATTTCGGATAATATTTTTCTGTATAAATACGTCACAGGCGATATTTAGTGATTGGCTGGGGGTAAACCTGTCTACATTGGGTCCATGCAATATTTTTCACCTATATATACAGATGGTGTCAAAACAATGTATACACATTTTTTTTTTAAATTTTTTTTTGAGGGCAGTGTCACTGGCCCTCATATGTGGGACCCAACCAGGGCTGCTGGCTTCCCAAGCCAGCACTTAACCACCGTGCCACTCGGCCGGCCCCTTGTATATACACATTTTAAGTAAGGAAAAAACTATTAAAATTGTAGTACTCAATATATATTGATAACAAAAGGTGAATATAAGTTATGTGTATACTTTTTTTGGCACCCCCTGGTATATTAAGTAATTATTCATTGATAATCTGAAATTCAAACTTAACTCAGTGCCATGTTATTTTGTTCGCCTACATCTGACAACCTTAGGGATGAAGCTATTGAGAGTGAGTACTGTAACCCCCAAGAAGCCAAGGAGGGACAAGTCTTAGATAAAATAAGCTTTGCACAGCTGTCTTGTTTCCTGCCTCCCAAAGTGATATATCATTTTCATACCATTGTTCTTGCCTATTTCCTGCCAGGAAAACAGTTTTTAGCAGAGGTGATACTCTGCCACTGCAAGTATGGTAACCAGCTAGCAGCCTTTCTGATAGATTGGGCATCTGCATGATTGGTCCATGCCTATGCAATACCAGCTGTTCAGTATTTTGATTTCCACTCCCAGTTACTGGCAGACATGAAGGTACCTGAGTGTAAGTTAATGATGTAGGCTTACTCAAAAAACTGATAATTTGGTGCCTGACAAGGCATTAATCTATTAATGTGTCCCAAAATACTTATTTAAAACTGAAACTCCTACAACCAAGATTATTCTACCCAGCAAAGCTGTCATTTAGAATTGCTGGACAGATAAAAAGCTTCCCAGAGAAGAAACAGCTAAAGGAGTTCATCACCACCAAACCAGTATTAAAGGAATTTTAGAGGGACTTCTTTAAGATGAAAATAAAAAATATGAATACTAAAATGGCAAAAGCTACATACCTATTAACAATTACTTTCAATGGAAATGGATTCAATGTTCCAATCAAAAGACAGCAGGGGCCGAACAGATAAGAAAACAAGGCCCTTACATATGCTGCCTACAAGAGATGCACTTCAGCTCGTAAGACACACACAGAGTGAAAGTCAAAAGATGGAAAAAGATATTTCATGAAAATGGAAACAAACAGCTGGGGTAACAATACTTATATCAGACAAAATAGACTTTAAAACAAAGGCTACAGCAAGAGACAAAGAAGGACCCAGTAAGCTCACTTCTGGGTATTTATCTGAAGAAACCCAAAACACTACTTTAAGGGGACTTGCTCATCCATACATTCATTGCAGCATTATTTACATAAGCGAAGATATGGAGGCAGCCTTGGTGTCCCTGAATGAATGAATGGATAAAGAAGGGGTGGTACATGTGTACAATGGACTATTACTCAGCCATAAAAAAGAATGAGATCCTGCCATCTGCAACAACATGGATGGACCTGGAGGGGTTTGTGCTGAGTGGAGTAAGTCAGACAGCAAAAGACAAATGTCATATGTTTTCACTTACAAGTGGAATCTAAAGCACAAAATAAACAAATGAATGAAATAGAAACAAACTCATAGATACAGAGAACATTTTGATGGTTGCCAGATTGGAGGAGAGTTAGGGGTGGGTGAAAAGGGGAACGGATTAAATAGTACAGATTGGTTGTTATACAGTAGTCATGGGAATGTAGGGTATAGCATAAAGAACATAGTCAACAATATTGTAATAACTATGGTGTCAGATGGGTACTAGATCTATCGGGGTGATAGATATGAGGGGGATTGAGGGCAGGGTGAAAAAGGTGAAAGGATTACAAAATATAAGTTGGGACTCCACGACTGCCACTGAGCAGATCAGACTCCACTCGTTTGAGTGCCTTGCTCTGCTTCCTTTGTAACCATGTCTGACAAACCCGATGTGGATGAGATTGAGAAATTCAATAAGTCAAAATTGAAGAAGACAGAAACACCAGAGAAAAATCCACTGTTTTCAAAAGAAACGATTGAACAGAAGAAGCAAGCAGGTGAATTGTAATGAGACACATACCTCCAGTATGTACTGTACATTCCACAAGCATTTTCTTTTTATTTTACTTCTTTTAGCTGTTTAACTTTGTAAGATGCAAAGAGGTTGGATCAAGTTTCAAATGACTGTACTGCCCCTTTTCACATTAGAAAACTACTGACAATGAAGGCCACACCTGCCTCTCCCATCTGCCTGGCTGGCCATCAGGGGATGTTGCATGTTGGTGAAGGCAGAAGCTGGGTGGGACAACAGTGAAATCTAGAGAAAACATCAAGCTGCTCCAAGGTGTCCTGTAGGCTGTAAAATGCAGTTTAATCAGAGTGCCAATTTTTTTTGTTAAACAGATTGCCAATTTTTTTTGTTAAAATGATTTTAATTATTGGAATGCACAATCTTTTAAATAATGCAAATAAAAGTTTTAAATCCTGAAAAAAAGAAATACAAACTGGTAGTTGCAAAATAGTCATGGGATGTAAAGTACAGGGAATATAGTCAATATTATTACCATATTATCATATGGTAATAATATGGTAATATGGTATACATAGTGCCAGGTGGGTACTAGACTAGTCAGGGGGCTCACTTCCTAAATTATATAAATGTCTAACCACTATACTGTACACTTGAAACTAATATACAATGATATTGAATATCAACCCTAATTGAAATATTTTAAAAGGGGGAAAGATCAATACTATTTTGACAGTGTGGTACAGTGTCAGATGGTTGCTGGACTTATCATGGTAATCACTTCTTCAGCATAGGGAATATAATCAATAATGTAGTAATAATTCTGTATAGTGCCAGGTGGGTACTGTTGAATAACTGATGTATACCTGAAACTAATATAATGTATGTTAGCTACATTTAAATAAAAATCTTTTAAAAATACACACACAAAAATGTGAAACTAAGCATTGTAAGAGGATAAGGGCAAATTATATACCCCCCCAACAAATACAAAAGCTGGATGGTTACATGAAATATGTTCCTGAGAAAGCAATTTTAAGTATATCTATTAATTTTCTACTGCTAAATAATAAATTGTGACAAACTTAGTGGTTTAAAACAACACTGACTTATTACCTCACAATTGTATGGGTCAAGTATGGCATGGCAGGGTTCTCAGCTCAGGGTATCACAGGTTGGAACCTGGGTGTCCGCCAGGCTGAATTCTTATTTGGAGACACTGGCGAAAAATCCACTTCCAAGTTCATTCTTGTTGGCAGAAGTCAGTTCCTCACAGTTGTAGGACTGAGGTCCCCGTTCTCTTACTGGCTATCAGCAGAAGCCACTGTCAGCTCTGGAGGCCACCAACGTTCCTTAACATGTGGCCTCCTTCATCCTCAAGCTGGCAAGGGCTCTTCGGATCTCTGACTTCTTCTGCCACAACCAGCCAAAGCAAAACTCGGTGCTTTTAAAGGGCTCATCTGATTAAATCAGGCCAACCTCAATGCTTTTAGTATCTTCAGATCAACTCGCTGCAAAATTCCTTTCCAGATCAGTGTTTGATGGAATAACTGGAGTAGGTGAGTGTGCATCAGGGGCCTAGGATCTTAGAATTCTGTCTGCCACACTGACTCTGCCCTTTGTGAAGTTTTCACAACCTTTGCCCCACCCCAGGAGGCTCCTCTCCCATCCCCAAATCCAAGTATCTCATTTAACCATGTGTAGCACTCTCTTAGAAATGATCACTCCTTTCTTCATAATCTTAATTTCCCAGGGACGGTTTCAGGGCTTGCTCTGATTGGTGCCTGGACTAACCTATCCCTGACACAACTTGGCTCTACCATTTAGTGACTCTCTGTATGGTCTGCTGCGGCAATTTTCTTGTGCGGAGTTCTTTTTCCATTTTATAATATATGCATCTTTAAAGCAGGAAGGAAGAATATTTCAATGTTTTTTATCCATCTTTCCCACTTTCCTACAGCAAAGCAGTTTGAATCTAGCGAGATCTCATGATTGACTTTTTTCAGGTTAATTTACAGAACATGGTTTTTCCTCAAGTTGTGTGTCACTTTTTGGGTGTATTTTATACGTTAAAAAAAAAAAACAACCAAAAAACCACAATGGCATGAGCTACCCACACAGCCTTGCTGCTGGAAGAGAGGTTTGCTGCCCTTATGCTGTTGCTTGTTGATGTCAGAAATTGATTCCATATGAATTTCTTCTGCAATGATTCACAACTAAGATTTATTTGCAGGCTTTTCATTTTGTTGTGTCCATGTACATGATCTAATTTTTCCTCTGGACTCTGACTTTTACAAACACCATAATTATTGCTGATTCTATTTATTCCAGAAGATGGCGCTGCTGCTGCTTCTCCAGCAAAAGAGCTTAGTAAACTAGGAAAAAGAAAGCCCCTGTAGGATATTTTAGTATTGCATAATAATGCACCAAGCATCCATATTGACAAAAGTGTATTTTAAAAATGACATTTGAAAAGACCTACTACATTCCTTTTCTTCCTTATGTTGAGTTTAATTTTATAGAAGAAAAGATCACAACTCGCACTCATTAAAAGAAGTGTGTCGAGGCAGGAGGAGCACCCTTCTATGCTGCTGTGGTGAAAATCAGGACTCAGTTGGTGACTGATCGTCACTCTTTTTAAGAGGTTGACATTATATAGTAGCTATACAGACCCACAGAAGCCTTCTTAACTGATTCTAGTTTGAATAACGATGTCACTAATGGTTTTCACTTAAAGCATGAACCGTGAACATTGCCATTAATAAAACTCGAGCTCTTGCTCTTAAACTATTTACCTTTTAAAGAGGTTTTCGGGCCGGCACGGTGGTTAAGAGCTGACTTGGGACGCCAGCAGCCCCAGTTCGGATCCCACATATGAGGGCCAGTGATACTGTCCTCTAAAAAAAAAAAAAGAGTTTTTTTCTGAAACTACATTAATACTGTGAAGTGCTCAATAAGCGTCAGAGATAGAACACTCTTTTGTACTTGGAAACCTCATATTGCAATTAAAATGTGGTATTCATCTGTTTCGGTGCTGAATGTTTTACCAATAGATTAAATCCTATTAACTAGTACTTTTATTTGAGAGAACCCAGAGAATTACAGACTAAAGATTTATTAGTGACATGAAATCAAGAAAAACTTATTGCTTACCTAAAATGAGAGACTTGGAAACAAATAAGTGACATTGAATGATTTGGTAAGGTAATATATTTCCTTTAAAAATATATTCCATGAATTAATCAATATACTGGATATTGTTATGGGTGTAGGTGTGTATATCATACCATATGTTTCTTTCTAAGAACTTGAAAATCTTTATTATCTATAGCCAACTGACTATATCCCACTAGGCATCCTGATTTTATTAGCGCAGATTCCTTCAATTGTCCTTTCAACAAATATTGATTGAGAGTCTATTTCGTGGCTAGTACTGCTCTAGGTTCATAGTTAAGAATCACCGCTCTGATGGAGCTTACAATCTAATGGAAGAAGACAGGTATTGTGGGTTAAATTGTATTCCCCAAAAGATATATTGTAGTCCTAATCCCCCCTACTGCCTTATTTGGAAGTAGAGTCCTAGTAAATGTAATCAAGTTTAAATGAGGCAGTACTGAATTCAGGTGTGCCCTAATCTAGTGACTTGTGTCCTTATAAGAAGAGGGAAATTTGGACACAAACACCAACACGAATGCCATGTGACAACAGAGGCAGAGGTTGGAGTGATGCATCCAAGTCAGGGATTGCCAAGAATTGCCAGCAACCACCAGAAGCTAGTAACAGGCAAAGAAGGATCCTCCCCTAGAGCCTTCAGTGGGAGCATGGCCCTGCTGATAATTGATTTTGAAATTGTATCCTACAGAACTTTGAGAAAATAAATTTCTGTTGTTAAAAGCCACCCAGTTTGTGGTAATTTGTTATGACCTCCCTAAGAAATGAATACAACAGGTAATAAAAATTCAATTAGTAAATTGTATTAAGAGGTGGTTTTGAAAAAATAATGCTGGGAAGGGGGATAGGGAGTATCAGGCACGTTGCAATTTTAAACATGGTAGTCAGAGAAGACTTCATTGAGAAGATGACATGTAAACAAAGGATTAAAGGACTTGATGGAGATAGTCATGCGAATATCTGGGGAGATTGGTTCAGGCAGAGGAAACAGCAAATGCAAAGGCCCTGAGTCGGGAGACTGTCTATTGCATTAGTTTCCTGTAAGAGCTGGAACAAATTACCACAAACTGGGTGCTTAAAACAACAGAAATTTGTGGCTGGCTGAGTGGCTCAGTTGGTTAAGAGCTCACTCAAGAGTGGGAGCTGAGCTCTGAGCAACAGCGGTTCGATGCCCTGCCCGAGCTGAGCTGCCATTGAGCTGCCAACAGGTGGCAGGATGGCTCAGCTAAAAAAAAAAACAACAACAAAAAAAACCCCACGAATTTATTTTCTCACAGTTCTGGAGACAAGAAGTCTGAAATCAAGCGGTGATAAGGACCATAGTTCCTCCAAGGGCTCTAGATGGGAATCCTTCCTATCCTGCTACAGCCTCTGGTGGCTGGAGGTGTTCCTTGCTTGTGGTTGCATCACTTTAACCTTCTTGGAATGACCTTCTCCTCTGTGTCTCTCTGGCTTGGCTTTCTCTGTATACCTGTGTCTTCCCTTCTGTCATTTATAAGGATGCTTGTCATTGATTTAGAGACTACCTGGATAATCCAGAATGATCTCATCTCAAGACACTTAACTTAATTACATCTTCAAAAACCTTTTTCCCCCCACATGAGACCATATTTACAGGTCGCAGGGGACATAGCTTTTTGAGAACCCTTATTCAGCCCAGTACACCCGGTGTGTTTGGGTGACAGGAAGGAGACCAGTGTGGCTGGAGCAGAGAGCTGGAGAGGGAGGGAAGGAGGCGATGCTGTCAAAAAAGAACCCGGGGAGAAAGTGAAAAGCATCATGTATGGCCTCAGAGATCACTGTACAGACTCTGGCTGTCACTGTGAGTTAGAAGGGAACATATGGGTTGCTCAGCAGGAACTGACTGCTTGACAAGTTTGAGTTTTAAAAAATGGGGAAAATACAGGTAGAGTGTTTCATTGTGTGTTTTTGTTATTTATTCATTGAGGGGAAAATTGTAATGTTTCTTCACTGGTAGCTGAAGAAAAATGGAGAAGACGAACAATTTTCCTAAGTCAAATACCAGACTGATATTACCACCTTTCACTAGTGTTCCCTTGAGCCTGTTACATCTCAGAAGGAGGTGGATGGGAAATCAGCCCCTCGGAAGGTACAGAGCAGCTTCCATTGACTGTTTCCTCTCTTTGAGGTTAAATGTCTTTTAGCTCTTTTAGCTCAAGACTTCCAGGCCACAATGCCAGGTCAGTGCATTCATCCAGCCGGTATTCGAGGCCCTTCTTTATTGTGCATAATTTCCCCTTCTGCCCAGAGGAGAAGCCCTTGGAGTCAACCCCAGTGCAAAGAATAAGTCATTACAGGACTGGCTGGTTTTTCTGTGCACATCAACTTTGCATTTATTGCGCCTGGTCTTTCTTGCAAGCTGGAACTTTCAACATGGTGTTACTGGACATTTCATGCCTGTTCTACTGTAATGCTAAGACATATGAATAATTAAGTAAAATACAGTATCAACAGCAACTACTGTTTTTTTTGTTTTGTTTTCCATTTTTTTTTATTAGTTTCAGGTGTACAACACAATGCAATAGTTATAGTCTTTACCCCCCCAAAGTGACAACACCCCTCCCCCAGTTCACCACCCCACTCCCCCCCCATATCATACATATCCATCACAACTCCCCTGACTCCCCTCCACAGTATACTCCACATCCCATGACCATCCACATATTCAGTTACAGTTGGCATACAATAATATACAACATCAGCTTCAGGTGTACAGTGCAGTGATCAAGCCTCTACTCCATCCATGAAGTGGTCTCCCTAACAAGACATGTGACTATCTGACATGCCACAAAATTTTTACAACATTATTATATTCCCCGAACTGTGTTTCATATCCTTGTGGCAATATTGTAGTTGTCTATTTATGCTGTCTAATCCCTTCCCCTTCACCCCCATCCCCACCCCCCTCCCAACTAGCAACCCTCAGTTTTTCCTCTTTATCTATGAGTCTGTTTACTTTGATCGTTCACTCAGCTCTTCAGACTCCACACACAAGTGAGATCACATGGTACCTGTTCTTTTCCGACTGACTTATTTCACGCAACATAATAGTCTCTTCACAACATTATCAATTACATTCCCAGAACTGCCCCTATATCCCTGTGCAACATTGTAGTCCCATCTACACTGTCCAAAACCTTCCCCCTCTCCCTCTTCCCCACTCCCTCCCAGCCAGCAACCATCAGTTTTTCCTTTATATCTGTTTGATATGACTTCAATCTTCTTAAATTTACTGAGACTTGTTTTGTGGCCTAATGTGGTCTATCTTGGAAAATGTCCCATGTGTACTTGAGAAGAATGTATATTCTGTTTTTTCAGGGTGAAATGCTCTAAAAATATCAACGAAGTCCAGCTGGTCTAAAGTATCATTTAAAGCCCCTCTTTCTGTGTTGATTTTCTGTCTAAAGGGTCTGTCCCTTGGTGACAATGGTGTTGAAGTCCCCTACTATGATAGTGTTACTGTTGATCTTTGTCTTTATGTCTGTTAAAATCTGTTATATGTAATTAGGAGTTCCTATGTTGGGTGCATAGATGTTTATTAGGGTTATAGTGCCCTTCTTTGTCTTTTATTGTAGTCATTTTAAAGTCTATTTTGTCCAAAATAAGTATTGGTATTCCAGCTTTTTTTTCTCATTTCCATTTGCATGAAATATCTTATTCCATCTGTAAACAGTATATACATGTATCCTATTTTCTTATCCACTCAGCCACTCTCTTGTTTTTGATTGGAGCATTTAGCCCATTCATGTTTAAAATTATTATTGATAGGTGCATATGTATTGCCATTTTGTGATTTGTATTCCTGGTCTCTCTGGGTTAGCTTGTTCACCCCTTTCTTTTATTTAAAAAAGCTCTTTTAACATTTCTTGCAATGCTGGCTTGGTGGTAATGAATTCCTTAAGCTTATTCTTTTCTGAGAAGCTCTTCATTTCTCCTTCAATTTTAAGTGATAGCCGTGCTGGGGAGAGCAATCTTTGTTGTAGGCCTTTATTTTGTGTCACTTTGAATATCTCCTGCCACTCCCTTCTGGCCTGCAGAGTTTCTGTAGACAAGTCAGCTGTTAGTCTAACAGGAGTTCCTTTGTATGTGACCTGCTGTCTTTCTCTTGCAGCCTCTAGGATTCTGTCTCTGTCTTTAACATTTGCCATTTTAACTATGATGTGTCTTGGTGTGGACCTGTTTGGGTTCAGCTTGTTTGGAACCCTCTGCACTTCCTGGGCATGTATGTTGATTTCCTTCACCAGGGTAGGGAAGTTTTCAGTCATTATTTTTTCAAATACATTTTCGGCCCCTTGCTTCTTCTTTTCTCCTTCTGGTATTCGTATGAGTCGAAGGTGGTTGCATTTCACCTTGTCCCAAGGGGCTTTTAAACTATTTTCATTGTTTTTTATTCTTTGGTCTTTTTGCTGCACCAACTGGGTGATTTCTGCTATTTTATCTTCCAAATCGCTGATCTGCTCCTCTGCTTCATCTACTCTACTGGTGATTCCTTCGAGTGTGTCCTTCATTTCAGTTATTGTATTCTTTAGTTCTAACAGGTTGTTTTTTATGGTTTCCCTATCCTTCTTTATGTCCTCGCTAACTTCCTTAAACATTCTTATCATCAGTGTTCTAAACTCTGTCTCTGAAAGGTTGGATCCCTCTGTTTCATTTAGTTCCATTTCTAGAGGTTTCTTCTGATCTTTTACTTGTGACATGTTTCTTTGTTTCCCCATTCTGGCTGTCGCTCTGGGATTGCTTTGATGTATTAGATAGATCACCAGGAGAGCCCTGGCTGGATCACACAGGCACACAGCTCACCACCCAACACTCCCAGGAAAACTCCCAGTCTCAGCCTGTCCCAATCAGCCGCTCACAGTTCAGGCCGAGCAGCCCAACAACCAATCACCAGCCTGGCAACTCTGCAAGCGCAATGCGGAGAGCCAGGACCCGAGGCGGCTTGCACACTCCCACGTCTCAGTGAGCAGCCTGTTGGAGCCGCAGCACGCCCACCAGGCGTTTCCCTGGCAACACAGCACAAGCGGTGCGGAGGGTGGGGATCCCAGGCGGCTCGCGCACTCCCGGGTCTCAGTGAGCAGCCTGTTTTAGCCGGAGGGCACCCGCCCCACGTTTCCCTGGCAACGCAGCATAAGCCGGGCGGAGGGTGGGGATCCAAGGCCGCAGGCGCACACGCACACACACACTTCTGCGCCAATTCCACCAGACCAATGAGATCCCGGACCTGATCCTCCATGGGAGGGCCCAAGCCCGACAAAATGGCATCCTCCCTACACCACTCGCGTGCAGGCTCCACACCACGGGAACAACAGTCCAAAACCCTCCAGCCTTTGCACCAAAGGTGCTTAGTTCAGTCCATCCCTGCAGGCTCCTGGGCCCGGCTCACACAGCCACTCCCTCCACCAGGAACCAGGTAAGTGCTCACCAGCGAGCAAGCCCGGGCGCCGGCCCCACTGATTTTCCAGCCGCTCTTGGCAGCTACTGTTTTTCGTTTGTTTGTTTTTACTTTTTTAAAATCAAGTCCCTGCCACTACAATGCCTCGTAAGATGTGTTTTCAACATGGAGGCCACAGTGATTCTTTATACACATGTCAGTTTATGTAACTCCTGCTCAAAACCTTCCAATATCTCTGCATCTCACTCAATATCAAAATCAAAGTCCTTACAATGGATTTCAAGGCCCTGTAACACCTTTAACTTCATCTCCTACCACTCTCCCCCTCACTCACTGCTGCTGTTACATGGTCCTCCTTCCTGTTCCTGGATCTTGCCAAGCCTACTTCAATCTCAGGCCCTTTGCACAGCTGCCAGCAATGCCTATGGTTTATTCTCTCACTTTGTTCAGGACTCTGCATAAATGTCATCTGAAAGAGAGTCTTGTCTGCCGTGATCAAACTGCTCAAAGCAGCTGCACTCTCCCACCACCAGCTGCACACTCCCTATTCCCTTACTTCACATTTTGTTTCCCCAGTGCACTTACCAACGCTAGCTTTCTTTACATATAGCTTTCTTCCTTTCTTAAGCTTTATGCTCAGCAACTAAAAACCGTGCCTGGCACATATTGGGTATTTAATAAATACAGTTGACCCTTGAATAATGCAGGGGTTAGAGGTGCCTGCCCCCCCCCGCCCCATAGTTAAAACTCTACATAAAGGGCCGGCCGAGTGGCTCAGTTGGTTAAGAGCTCGCTCTAAAGTGTGAGCTCTGAGCAACAGGGTTGTCGGTTCCATTCCCGGCCCGAGCTGAGCAGCTGCTGAGCTGCCAACAGGTGGCAGGATGGCTCAGCTAAAACAAAAAAATCTATATAAAACTTAACTATTAACAGCCTACTGTTGACTGGAAACTTTACCAGTAACATAGAGAGTCGATTAATGCATATTTTGTAATATATATATATATATATATATATATTACATATATTACATAATATATATATTACAATATCAATATCAATAAAGTAAGGTAGAGAAAAGAAAATGTTATCAAGAAAATCATACAGTATTTATTGAAAAAAATCCACATGTAAGTGGATACACAGAGTTCAAACTCATGTTGTTCAAGGGTCAACTGTACTTGTTTAATTAATGAATATGATGTAGCTGATACACTGTGATATGTTATTATTAATACATTCTCATTTTATCCTCATAAAGAAAAAAATCACATTATTATCTGTGGGAAGCCAACAGCATCCTAGTGTCTGACAAGGCCACATTGAAATAAAGATCTAGGCTCAGCACTGGATATCTGGGATGCTGCCTTATGGTTGGTCATGTAATATCTCCTGCCTCTATGAACCCATGTGCCTTTCCTCCACATCAGATCCTATAGGAGACAGTACCTTCTCTGCATTTATGGCAAGTTCCTGGGGTACCCTGATGATAGCTGGCTGTGTAAGTCAATGACGGGACAAGATTTCCTAAAGATAAGGAAACTCCCTAAAACAGGCTAGAGTCCGAGGGGGACCCCAGGACTGAGAAATAAGGGACTCAAGCCCCTTGGAAACTGAGGCTCAGGCCTCTGGTCGCATGGACAAATCCTGTCTGTGAGAAACAGTGTCTGTGAGAAACTGGTGATATCATCCAACCTTCAGCTTACTTGCCTATGCAGCTGTGAAAGGTTTCCTTGGAGACCAGGAGACCAAGGTCTGTCGGCCATGAGAGTTCTGATAAGAGCCAACTTACTGACCATAAGTTATTTTAATTAACAGCCTTGTTTTAACTCTTTGTTTTGTACATTGCTGTAGCAACAGATACTGAAGCTTTGACTGAGAAACAGATGTTTCTCTCTATTACAATAATATACAGTCCTTTGTAGGATAGAAAAAGTTTAAAACTCCTTTTGCTACTAAGTATTATAATCACATAGAAATAGTTTTTTTGCCCTAAACTCAGCCACTGCTAAACTCTTGGCAATAGTTCAAGTATATGCCCTGTAAGGTAGTCATGGTAACCACTCTTTAGATGATAAGTAAAATCCTTTCCAGGCCACAGTGTACCCTGGAAAGATACAATTACAAAAAAGTAAAAGTTCTGAGTAAGGGAAAACATCATAGTCATGTGAAACATAACTTGTAATTAAGATAATGGTCAGAAGCCCCTATAAAAGGGGCCAGTCTTTAACAATAAAGGTGTGACACTCTTGTGAACCTCTTTCCGGTGTCTCCATCTTTGTTTTTTTCCTCTCCGGCTCCGTCCCATCCGAGGGAACCCCTGGTCCTCGTGGGGGCTGGCCCCCCGCAATTGTCCTTATTTTTCACATTAGAAACTTGAGGCTTAGAATGCTTAAATAAATGTCACAAAGCCATAAAAAGTAAGTGGCAGAGATGGGACAGAAATCTGGACAATCTGTCTTCTGGGTCTCCGCTGTTACGTATCCCCATTTTACAGATAGTATCATAGGTACACAAAGTTCATGCAGTGTTTTCGGGGTCACAATACTAGAATACAGTAGAGCCAGGGCTCAGATTCAGTTTTGATCTATCATGAGGTCCTTATTTTTAATCATTACAGTAACTGTGGTGGACCAAATCCATGGCTGATCTTTTTATAAATTATAGCAAAAAAGGAAAACCAGATAACATAAAATTTACCATCTTAACCATGTTTAAGAGTCCATTTTAGTAGTATTAAGTATATTTGCATTGTGTACAGATCTCTAGAACTTTTCATCTTGCAAAACTGAAACTCTATACCCATTGAATGCCAACTCCCCTTTTTTTCCTTCTTCCTGCCCCTGGTAAGCAGCATTCTACTTTCTGTCTCTATGAGTGTGACTATTTTAGATACCTCATATGAGTGGAATCACAGTTTTTGTCTCTTTGTGACTGACTTATTTCACTTAGTATATGTCCTCAAGGTTCATCTGTATTGTAGCATGTGATATGTGATTGGATTTCCATTTTTTTAAGGTTGAATAATATTCCATTGTATGAATACACTACATCTTATTTATCCATTCATCTGCTGATAGACATTTGGGTAGCTTCCACCTCTTGACTATTGCAAATCGTGCTGCCATGAACATGGATGTGCAAATATCTCTTAGAGATCCTGCTTTGAATTCTTTTATACATATACCCAGGCATTGCTGATTATATTGAAGGTTTTTAACTGTTCCAAAAAACATTAATGGGAATTCATAACCCTTTTTGGCCCTAGTTTTAGAATTTATTTTGTTTAAAATTTTTTATTTCTTTGGTGTTATTACTATACTCTGTATTAACAGCTAAGTAATCTAACATCCAGCTATTCTAACATGTCAGACAGATCTATTTGTTCATCATTTATATTCAAGGAAAAAGAGGTCACCCAAAATTTATTTTGCATTTTATTGATTTGTCCCTTCATCTATTTAGTGATAAATTCAATGAGAACTTCTGGTGATAAGTGGCATTTTTTTCTGCTGCAAATTTTAGATTTGCAATTCTTTTTTTTTTTTTTTTGAGGGCAGTGTCACTGGCCCTCATATGTGGGACCGAACCGGGGCTGCTGGCTTCCCAAGCCATAGATTTGCAATTCTTAATTCTGTTATATTAGCCTCAGAAATCTGAACATTCATGGAATTTCTTAGTATTTCCCCCTCTTTTCCCTGCAATTAGAAATTTATTTTTAAAATTTAAAATGTTTTTATTTGATACACTTATATATTGTAATATGATTGCTATTGTAATGATAGCTTGCATCTCTGT
Source organism: Aselliscus stoliczkanus (assembly GCA_033961575.1). Lineage (NCBI taxonomy): Eukaryota > Metazoa > Chordata > Mammalia > Chiroptera > Hipposideridae > Aselliscus > Aselliscus stoliczkanus. The sequence goes on along the minus strand of CM066737.1, from coordinate 94,057,474 downwards.
CATGTCACATAATTATCACTTCTTTTTTGTGGTGGAAATAATTAAGATCTAGTCTGTTAGCATGTTTGATGATTATAATACAATATTGTTGTGTATATTTACTATACTGTGGATTAGATCTCCAGGACTTATTTTTCTACTAGTTGCAACTTCGTACTCTTAAACAACATTTCTCCTGTTCCCCCACCTGCCAGTCCCTGGTAACCACCATTTTACTCTCTATTTTTATGAGTTCAAGTTTTTAAGATTCCACATATAAGTGATATCATGCAATATTAGTCTTTCTCTATCTGATTTATTTCACTTAGCATAATGTCTTCAAGTGACATTGTTTTAAATGGCAGGATTTCCTTCCTTTTGCTGGCTGAATAATACTACACACACAAACAAACACACACGGTGCCAAAAAAATGTGTACATTTTAAGAAAGGGAAACTGTATTAAAATTGTAATACTCAATATATACCGATAACAAACAAGCCATGTTTGACTTCTGCAATTACAAGAGGTGCTCAAAGTGGTTACCATGAGCGTCCAGACACTTCTGATTATGGTGAACTACTACTGCTTGAGCAACATTAACCAAAGTGCCCACTTGTATACTTTTTTTGGTACCCCCGGTGTGTGTGTGTGTGTGTGTGTGTGTGTGTGTGTGTGTGTGTCAGTGGCAGCTTAATTTAACACATATATAGTCATGGGATGTGGGATATAGTATGGGGATGCAGTCAATAGAATTGTAATAGCTATGTATGATATCGGGTGGGGGGAGAGGGAGGAGGGAGTCACTTTGTAAGGGGTGAAAAAAATAACTATTGCATCGTTTTGTACATCTGTAACTAATAATAATAATAGTAAAAGTTAAAAAAATACTTTATAAATGTCCCTTCTTTTCCTGTGCTCTGAAACCATTAAGTAACATTGGGTTTATTTGGCCTTTACTGAGTTGGCTGTTTCCTTGTACCCAGGCATTGCCTTTTTGGTGGGGGTAGTTATTTGGTACTTTTCTCTATTCTACCAATATTTAAAGTGTTTCTTTCCATTAGGATCAATTTTGTTAAATTATATTTTTTAGAAAATTATCAGTTTTACTTATGTTTTTCAGATATATTTGAAGAGAATACATTATGAATGTTTTTCTTTTATACTTAGAATCCCAGCAGGAAACAGGTGGCATATTTAGCCTGGGCATTTTGAGGAACGTTAAATAAAAGGACCATGTCAAAATATGTGGGCAAGTTTTAAGAAAATCAAAGAGGAATAGTACAGAATTCTTGGCTTGTAACAGTGGGAAACTATCACCAGCTCAGGGAAGGGGCAGAGAGAAGAACCCAGAGAGGGTGGATTTATAGTGAGTGCCACCTGGCAGGAGCTATAGCTTTTGGAGAAGAATGTAGCCAGTCCAGAGTAGACCAGTGGGAGAGTTAGAGGGTGAAGAAATACCCCAGTCTCATTTTCTTACCATTCTCTGCTTTTCCATTTGGCCAAACCCAAATGGAAAACAGAGCAAGGAAACTTGCAACTTTTTCGAGTCAACCCTTTCTGAGCACAGGGCAGGGAAAAGAAAGCAGGGAGAGGCAAATGGGAGAAATTCAGCACAAGTTTAAAAGTTTAGTCTTCTAATGGATATTTTAACTATGTCATTTCTTATTTTGGATATTTTGTCCATTTTTTCTTGATTAGGTTAGCTAGTGGTTGACCTGTTTTATGGGTTTTTTAAAAATACCTTATTTAGTCCATTGTCTTTCTGTTTTCAACCTCATTAAATTTTGCTTTGATTTTTATTATTTTCTTTCCACTTGCTCTTTGTTAACTTTTTGTTCTTTTTTCTCACCTTGCCAGTTGGATGATTAACTTATATTAATTCTTTTCCTTCTATTTTTATCAGGCTAATAAATTTTCTGTGCACTAACTATATCCCCAAAATACCACTTCTGTCGTTGTGTCCTTTTTAAGCCTCTCCCTTTGGACTTCTTGGGTTCATAATTTTACAACTGTGGGTGTTGGAAATTGTAAAGAGGTCTTTGAAGGAACACTGAAAGTCAACAATATTTTGCTATATATAAACAAATACTCACTTACAGGATGAATACATTGAAAACAGCAGCCTTGCAGTTACGAGAATTGGTTCTTGTGGTTTCCATGCAATTACCAGTGACAGTGTTATAGATGTCATAGAAAGATGCTATGGCTCAAACCATCTTAGTGAAAGTAACAACAAAGTGTGTTCAGGAAGCAGCATTAGATGCCTGAACCCTGGCTTCAGTGAAGTGAAGATAATAATATAAAAGTGTGGCAACAGGAATTGCTTTCCAAAATGTGATAATAGAAAAAAACAAATGCTGTATTTCTTTATGAATATGCTGTTTTAGAAAACAGCTGATTTTAAATATACTTAGGCATTACCATACTAATATATTAAATATTAAAACAGGATATTTGAATATATCAACTTCATCCCCAAGAAGTTTTATATATATTAAAATTGGAAGAAATATATTTTTGGGGGTTGCTTATTGCCTTAATTGGGGTTCCCTTAAGAGCACAAATTTAATTATGAGTCTCTTACAAACTGTTTTCTTTGGAAAAGTTACTGAACTTCCTACACCATGGTTACCTCACTGGTAAATTGGGAATATTTATCATTTCCGTCTTGTAGGGATGCTATTAGAATTAGTAAAGTACTTATCGCAGCATTTAACACATAGATTCATAGATTAATTAGAGGTTAATTAGTATGCAATAATTATTGTATGCTCATATCTTGTTTGACTCTTTACCCTACTGAGGTTCTCCAAATCATTGGACCAAGTCTTAATCTATGCTAATCTCCCTTCACAGTGCTAAGCACCAGGTACCTGATCCATAAATATTTTTTGTAAGGGTCATTTTTCATCCATGATTGTAAAGCACAGTGTAAGGCAAGAATTTAGGGGGAAGGGAGGAAGGAAGTACAATAACTGAGAGTGCTAAATTTAAAATGGAAACATAAACTAATTAAGCAATTTAACAGTAACCCATTAGACTACAACTAATAGGGGACTTTATGGAGGCATCATGATTCAATGGAAAGAACAAATGCTTTGGAATTAGGCCTGCATTTTTTTTTTTGAGGGCAGTGTTACTGGCCCTCACATGTGGGACCGAACCGGGGCCGCTGGCTTCCCAAGCCAGCGCTTAACCACTGCGCCACTCAGCCGGCCCCAGGCCTGCATTTTAATTTGCTATTTTTTCACTTCTGAGCTATGTATCCTTGGGAAAGTTATTTGACAACTTTGAACTTCAATTTTCACATCTAATATAAGATGTGAAAATAAAATAAAAAATTATTAAAATGACTGGAAATTAAAATGGCTAGTGAATAAGATTTTTCTGAGGATTAATTGAGAAATTATATGCATGTCTGTGTCTCTGTGTGTGTAGTACCAACAATAGTATGTGACATATTGTAAGCAACCAGTAAGTGTTTCTTGAAAGAACTTCCTTTTGAACTTAAATAAAATTTAGATCCTGGTTTTAAACTAAGTTCATGAGGAAGTGGTTCTTCAATGATGAGCTAAGAGAAATCCTGTGGTCATTTTTCATGAAGTTCATTGTGTGATTTTTAAATTCCATTCTGTATCCTTTTCCTATGACCTAAAATGTGGCATATAGTTTTGATAAGGAAGAGTTTAATTTTTTATACTTCAAATGTTCTAAAGAAGAGAGAATATAAAATATAATGGACTTTTTATGAGTTGCATTGAAAAAAGAAGAAAGCTAATATTCTGGCTGTTAAACCTAATACATGGAAAGTTGTGATCCTTAAGACCAAAATTAATGCTACTAGGTCATAATCAATGATACATGCACTTGGAGTTGCTTAGAACTAGACATGCACATTTTGCTCAGCTCTGTCACCAAAGATTTTTCTCATTCATTGCATTTGTTATTTAAAACATTTTGGTTTATCTTTTTGAGCTGTGTTTGATAGATAAATAGCTTCCAATATAGGAATGCAAAATAAATATTTTCCCCAAACTTTGATACTACTCTTTGGGAAAAATCGTTTTATTATTACTTTTTTTTTCTTTTTAAGATTTTATTGGGGAATTGGGGAAAGGGAACAGTGTTGGGGAATTGGGGAAGGGGAACAGCCAATTTGTTGTCCTTCAGTGTTAGTTGTGGAGGGCGCAACTAGCTCATCTCTGAGTTCAATCACCATGCGGCCGCTCAGCTCAAGGTGCCATGTTCAATCTTAGTTGAGGAGAGCACAGCCCACCATTCCATGCAGCAGTCGAGCTGGCAATCTTGTTGCTAAGAGTGCACGTTCTAACCACTGAGAAATCCTGCCACCTGTTGGCAGCGGTAGCTCAGCTCAGGCACAGCTCGCTGGTCCATGTGGGAATCGAAACTCTTGCTCAGAGCTTGCGCTGTATTATTACTTTCAATGTGGCAGAAGCTTTCCCATCAAAAGATGATAATAAAAGATGGTGTTAATAGTTTGATCAATCCTTTGTCATCTGTGAAGCAATTATGCTGAGAAGAATGAACCTATTTTTTATAATGGCATCAATGTCTTATTACAAAACATGCAAACTCTTCATGACTAAGCCCAAATAATAGGTATGTGTCCAAAAAAGTCTGTTTTAGGAGCAGAATCTCAGGTGCTTTAAATATTCTTTTTTCCTCCTCTAGACATTTTTTTTACATTGATAAATGAGAAGCTGCTTTTGTGCTCTGTAATTGTTGTCTGAAAAGTTATTTACTGACAGTTGAATACACTTCTTAATATTGATTATCTTGAAGGGATACAGTGAGTTCATAAAATGCTATTCTACTTTATTAAGCTCTAAAAGTTTAAGAAATTGGTGAAGAAAATTTTAGAATTTGTCAAGCAAAGAACATAGAAAAAGGTAAATGTCTGATATATAAAGATTCCCAGAAACTTATTTAACTATTGAGGAATCAATATATGTTATTGAAAGAACAAATTAATCTCCATATTTTGAAGTACTGATGAAGAAGAAGAATAAAACAGTGAAGAAATGAAAAGTGAAAAATTAAGTGATAATACATATTGAATGTCAGTGTACAATATCAAGAAAACAAAATATAATTGTGAAGTTCATGGGAATATAATTGAACGTTGTAATATTGAACATTTCATAAGTTATTAAGAAAAATTTAGTATTACTCATTTGTGAACAACTCAGGGAAATGGGGACTATAAAATGTATTTCTAAGTTATAACTGTATATCTTCCTATTAAAAATGTTTATTTCTCAGGCTGGCCGAGTGGCACATTGGTTAGGGGCTGGCTTGGGATGCCAGCTTTGAGCAGCAGGGCTCCGGTTCAGATCCCACATATGAGGGCCAGTGACACTGCGCCCTCTACAGCTAAGATGGTGAACAACAGCTCAACCTGGAGCTGGACTGTGAGTCCCCGGGATGGCATAGCTGCAGCCCCTGCTGCAGTGGGCTGCCATAGGCTACAGTGAGTGACAGGCAGCCAGCGTGAGCTGCCAAGAGCCACTGTGAGTGGCCATCCAGAGGCCAGCAAGTGACTGTCTCACCCAGGAAGAGCACAATGACGATACCAACATGGGCCAGTGAAGTAACGTCCTCTACAACTAGACTGAAGAACAAAAGGACAGCAACTTCTCTGTTCCCCTCCCCCAATTCCCCAATTTAAAAAAAATCTAAAAAAAAATGTTTATATCTCAACTCAAGTCCAGTGGGAAATATATATTGGAAAGACTAGTTAAAATAAGGCATTATAATATATAGTATATATATTATATATATATATGTATGTATATAATGTATGTATATGTAATATATATGTAGCAGATTATATATCAGATTAAACTAAAATTAAGTATGGAAATTTCATATAATTAGATATTTGGTGGCATATAAAACCATAGTAGCCAAGACTCTAGTGCCACTCTGGTGTTATAGTTTGTTCTATTTTTTCAAAGTTTCACTTAAATTTTCTCTCCATGGTTTTGGCACTGCTGGATTTCATCAATACAGTATTCTAACTTTTTGCACCAATGGTATAATTTTAAATCTAGTCATTTCCTTTTTTTAACCCTATAAATATTGGCTTTTTAATCTCACCTGTCTGCCCATAGCTATCTATGCAAAGCTAAAGAAGGGATTAGATATACGATTCATTTAGGTTTATCTCATTCTTAAGCAAATCTAACACTGCAATGGAAAATCCTAAGACATGGCACATACTTCATAACCTTAGAGAGAGTGATGTTCAGGCAAAAGGGCACGTGCAACCTGGTGACTTAAGACATAGAGCCCTCACACCTTAGAAAATTGAGTTTTAACTCAGACCTAACCCATCTAAATCACTTAGCAAAAAATATTCAATCATTTGCTCTTCTGAAAATTTATTCAGACTCTTTTCTTAAAAATTTATTTATTTTTAATTAGTTTCAGGTGTACAACAGAGTACAATAGTTATACTTTTTACCCCTCAAAGTGACAACCCGCCTCCCCCAATTCGCCACCTCACTCCTCCCCCCCATATTATATATATATATTACACTTCTTCTGACTCCCTTCCACAGTATAATTCACATTCCATGACTATCTATATATATTCAATTACAGTTGGCATACAATATTATACAACCTCAGCTTCAGGTGTACAGTGCAGTGATCAAGCCTCTACTCCATCCATGAAGTCGTCTCCCTAACAAGACATGTGACCATCTGACACCCCACAAAATATTTACATTATTAATTATATTCCCTGAACTGTCTTTCCTATCCCTGTGGCAATATTGTAGTTGCCAATTTTTGCTGTCTAATCCCTTCCCCCTCTCCCTCATCCCCACCCCCCTCCCAACTAGCAACCCTGTTTTTCCTCTATGTCTATGAGACAGTTTCTTACTTTGTTCATTCATTCAGTTTTTCAGATTCCACATATAAGTGAGATCATATGGTATTTGTCTTTCTCTGAGTGACTTATTTCACCTAACATAATAGTCTCTAGGTCCATCCATGCAAACGGCACGATTTCATTCTTCTTTATAGCTGCATAATACTCCATTGTATAAATGTACCACAGTTTCTTAATCCAGTCATCTACCGATGGGCATTTCGGTTGTTTCCAAGTCTTGACTATTGTAAATAGCGCTGCAATGAAAATTTATTCAGACTCTTATAATGGACATACTGTAAGGTAGACAAAGGCAGGAGCATAAGGTGGTGTTTCCTGGTAGGACGTGGTGCAAGGCTGGGGTGGAGATTTCTGAATTCTCTTCATGTGTCCAGGCATGGTCCTCACCAAAAGGATTTGGTCCAGTGATCACTGTAAGAAATAATATGGAGTGATCACAGGAGGAGGATATTCAAGTGGCTTCTCCTGTGGTCTGGATGAGAGCCATTATATCCTGTGAACCTACGGGGATAAGCGTTGTATTTAGCATCTGGCACTCTCTTTAGTGATAGATCTAGACATTGGGGAGTGGGGCAACTTAAATCACAGATAAAAGCTACTAGTGAACATTCGTATGTTAAGAACTTGTGTATAAATGCATTCTTGTCAGAAATGAGGACAGCTAGGCTCAGGGGAATTAAATTAAAATCTTGCACACCCATATTCTGGAAAATCCAAACTCAAATCCTTATCCCCTGGCTCCCAGTTTTGGATTCCTTCCTATACACGTCACTTTCCATTCTCTGGGAAGAATATTAATCAGTCCTGAGCCCCAGTTTATCCACAGCTTCTTGAATGCTACTATTATTATTACTAATCATTCTAGCTAACATTTATAAAGTACTATGTGTCAAGTCCTATTCTAAATTATGTACATATGTTAACTAATTTAACCCTCACAAAACTCCAAGATAGATGTCGTCATAATCTCTATATTATAGGTGAGGACATTGAAACTCAAAAGGGTTAAGTAACTTGCTCAAGGTCATAGTGCTAGGAAATTTTTTAATAAAGTAAATCCTTTAAGTATTCAGATATTCCACCCCAATTAAACTCATGAGAAGTGGAATTGCATGGTGATCTGTGTCTGGTTCTCTCTCTCTCTCTCTCTCTCTCTCTCTCTCTCTCTCTCTCTCTCTGTCTCTCTGTCTCTCTGTCTCTCTCTCTCTCTCTCTCTCTCTCTCACACACACACACACATACTGAATGATGCACACACACACTGAGTGACACAGAGTCAATGATGTATGTTCAAAATGTAATGGAGGGGCTGGCCAAGTGGCACATTGGTTAAGAGCTGGTTTTGGGATGCCAGCGGCCCCGGTTTAGATCCCACGTATGAGGGCCAATGACACTGCCCTCTACAGCTAAAATGGTGAACAACAGCTCCACCTGGAGCTGGGCTATGCAAGCCCCAGCGACAGTGTAGGCTGCAGCCCCTGCTGCATTGGGCTGCCATAGGCTACAGTGAGTGGCTGGCAGCCAGCGTGAGCTGCCAATAGTCGCGGTGAGTGACATTCAGAGGCCGACGACTGATTTGCCTCACCCAGGAAGAGCACAGTGAGGATACCAACATGGGCTAGTGAAGCAACGTCCTCTGCAACTAGACTGAAGAACAAAAAGACAGCAACTTGTCTGTTCCCCTTCCCCGATTTCTCAACGCTGTTCCCCTCCCCAATTCCCCAATAAAAAAAAATCTTTAAAAAAAATGTAATGGAAGCTGTTTAATTAAGACTGTTCTCAAAGCACCTGTGCAGGAATTTCTCTGACGAGGACTGTGTGATTTGTGCAATGATTCTAAGAATACTCTTTTAAACCCTGCATTATTGTTTCTCTTTTCACTTATCTCTCCTCCTCCTCTTCATTTTCCTCTTCTCTACCTCTGTTATGCTCTGCCTTCTCCATTTTTCTCCTGCACTTTCACCATTTCTTCTCTTCTCCTTTCTTCTAACTTTTTTTAGCAGAGTGCTCATGAACCCTCCCTCCTAAATAGTCCCTTTATAACCATCTGGGTCATTTGTTCCTTTTCTGTGTTGTTGTTTTGTATTCTTACTGGAGACAACAAGTGAAATTGTTGGAGACAACAACCAAATCAATCTCTCAGATAACTTGCTTTTTTCATTTGGGTGTTGACATTAATTACAGTCATGAGGGCCCTGTCTTTACTTGTAACAAATGCAGTCAAAAACCTATAATCCTTAATTGCTGACAACCATGCTTTCTGAAGATCAATGAATTGTTCACAATGCTTACTTAAAAGCAGATGTGATTTTTTTTTTTGTCTTTCCTCTGCTATTTTCCTGGCTTACTATGTTTCAGCATTTTAAAGTATTGTAGCTTTCAGGCATAACTTTGTTTAAGGAAAGTGAAACATATGTACCGTGAAAAACTCTTAAAATGTTTCCAAAGGAATGATGACAAGAAAAAGAAGTTTCACTGGGGAGATATTAACTCAAGACTGTGCTTCTAAGGATGTGAAACAGAGAAAATGAGAAAGATTTTGAATTAATTATCATGTGATAGAATATAAGAAAACTAATGCATAAATATTTGTAAAGAGGTAACAGAAGAGAAAAATTAATCAGCTTGTGTCCTCTTTCACATTTGCTTTCTAAAACTGAAGTATTAAGAAATAACTAAAAGAGGAGATGAGATTACTCTTCAAATGAATACTATCAATCACTTTAAAAGATTCAAAAATTGGATGAAAATTACTCAAAGGATTATGATAAAGAGAGCAGAGGACAGGATAATTTGTCTTGAAATGATGCTAACAGGGAAAGGTGACGTGGCAATTAGCGGAAGCTGAAGTCATCTGACCTTTTGGAATAGGGGTGACTAAAGTTGGACACCCAGGGCCATTTTGGGGGAAATCAGTCAGCAGATGTTTCTAGCATGATGTGGCAAATGTAAAGTGCAAATTGTTACTTAGAACTGAGGTGGGCAGCATGATAACAGAACAGAAACATTAGAAGTAGCTATTGGCCGCCCTCATCTGGAATAAATTTGCATAGGCTTCTGCAAGCATTTGTGGATTAACAGCCTTTCACACTAAATGTTTACAAACAGATGCTAAACAGAACTAGCAACTGCGGGGGCTGCTGGTGGTGAGAGGCGGATTCAGAAAAGGAAGGTTCAATGTTTGCTATTTGTCCAGAACAGTTTTAAGACAGTGATTGTGTTAACAGCATGATATTTGAAACTCTGTTTTTAATGTTTAGCCACAGCTCAGGGACATCTTGTTAGCTAAATTTGAATTTTAAAAGCTGCTTTTCAGGGGTGTAAAGACTTTTATAATAAACACCGAGTAACAAAATGTACAAACATTAGTTTATGTGTTTATTTTTGCTGGGATTTGTTTTCAGGGGAAGAGTCATAAACTATCTTTAGAAATTATTCAGAATGTCTAAATCTATAAATTGGAAATAATGGGATTTGATACAAGTAAATGTCTTGCGCTACTTTAACATAAGTATCAGTTAGTGAATCTGAAGCTTTATGCAAGATACGTAGGTGGCAGTTACAGTATTAGTTTTCCCAGGAAGAGAGTTGTTGCCCCAAAATCACCCCTTATCAGTGGAAGATTTGAAGTTTATTGTAGCCCAGAGCTCCGCACCAGCTCTCATATCCCTTTCCGATGATGTTGTGTGTTGTATCTGTCCAATTTCAAAGTCCTTTGCCAAATTCAAAGGTTCAAAGAGGCATGACACAATTGTATTGATCATTTAGTATTATATAAAATCAAGTATAAATAATAAATGTTTTATATGGTGTTTTCTAAGGCTTCAGAGTCATGCTTTAGAAAAGACAGAGTATGTTGATATGAGAAATTAATATCTGATAACAATGGCACTGAAACTCTATGGAGAAAAATATGGATGGATGGATTGGGTAGTGGATTATGTTAATTAAACTATCTCATTTTTATGGAACTCATTTTATATAAAACATATGTATGTGCAATCGAGATGGCTTAATATAGAAATACAAGAAGTAAAACTATAAAAATAATAGTAGAAAAAAATAGGAGTATTTTGGGAACCTAGGGATAGGAAGAACTTCTTAAATAAAACTCCTATAGCGTATATGTTTTAGAGACACACTGGTAACAGCTATTCTGAAAAAACTTTGAAATTATTTAGTGAAATTAAGTGTTTACATACCCTGTATTCTTGCTCTCTATCCAGGATATATAGCTCAGAGAATTCTCATGCAGGTCCATAGAGAACATGTTTAAGTGGAAAATTGTCACAGGGATGTTTTTGTTAACAAGAAGTTGGAGACAACTACTTATGGTGGTAATCTTTTTGCAGTATATATGCGCATCCAATTATCATGTACACCTTAAAGTTACACAATGTTATATGTCAATTATATTTCAATGAAGCTGGGGAAAAAAGAAATAGGAGACAGCTAGATGCAGACCTCAGGGAGAAATAAGTAAAACGTGGTTGATGCACACTATGGAATGGTATATGTAGCAGTTAGAAGCAACTAGATGTGCCTACATAATTATAAACAGCTCTTAAAAACAACAGTGCTGAGTTAAAACAAAAAGAGAAAAACAAATTAACATGAATGCATATAATACAATACACATAAAAGAATATCTAATATATTAGAAAATTAGTCAATGGCAGGAGATGGAAATAATGAAAGGAGATAAAAGAGAATAAATACACAAAAGAAGGGGTTGCCTTTCTAAGGATGAATGATGATGAAGTTCTATGAATTACGGAGTATGATTAATTCAAACCCCTGCACATAAAAAGCAAAAGGAATCAAACAACCTAATAATTAACTGAATGTATGCAGATAAACTAGGTGTTATTTGGACAAGGAAAGATTCGTTTATTCTAATGACCTCAAGTAAAGCAGATGGCATAATAGAGAGGAGATTCCTAGCAGACTGGAAAAAAATTGAAAGATACAGCATAAAAAACTGGGGTTGAGTTTTAAGTTCTGGTAGCACTATGTCAGCTTTGCAAATTATTTAAACTCTCTTGAGTCTCAGGCTCCTGATTTGTGTGCAGGAAATAATAATAATGTACCACACATATTACAATATTGCCTTATGCATGTATTTTTAAGGATCAGACAATGTTATTATATTAATATTACATTATGTTACAAATATTTACTGTTCATAAATGTTTTTTTAATGAACTACAATAGGAATAGAAAATAGAGGCATTGCTTGTAGTGCAGCTAAGTATTATGTCTTGACATTTTGATTTACACATCTATTCATAGACACACACATACGAATACATATACATACAAAAACACATATATGCACACACACATATAGACTCTAGATGTAACATTTATTTCTTATCATGACACCCAGAATCCTACATCTTACTGCTATTTCTGTGCGCCAACCAACCCGAGTGACTGCTTGCAGCTTCCTCAAAATACCATGGGATTTCTTTCCTCCTGAAATACCCTTGCTGCATCTGACCTGCACAACTCTTACTCTTCATTGATTTAGCATCAGTCACCTCCTCAGGAGTTATTTTTGATCCTCTCATAGTCTTGAAAGCAAGAGACAATATCATTTCTATGTAAATGTATAATATTCCATGCTTATACCTATTTGCCCTCTATTACATTACATTATAATTTCCTGTTTAGGAATTCTTTTCTCAGGAAACTGTTAGCTCCTTGAGAACAGGGAATGTTGTTACTATTCTCATTTTCATTTTATTTTCCACAAAATTGATGGATCAGACAAGATAATATCCCAAATCCCTCCCAGCTATAAATTTCTAGACAATCTAATTCTTGGATTTGACATTTTAGGGGACATTTATGATACATTTCATAAGTGTGGACTGATCTAATTTGGTCTTCATTGTGGCTGAGCCACTAGTTAGGATTTGGCGGTTTAGGCATGTTTGTGTTTGTTACTGTTTGGATCACATGCAGTTGTCCCAATTTTCCCCAATCATTACTGGTATTTAAGATGGAAGAAAAAATATTAAGCTTCAAAAAAATTATTAAACTTCTAGGATTGGATGGGAATACCCAGGCTCTTTATGTAGTTCTGTAAACATGCTGATGAAATATGAAAAACTCACTCAGCCATGTGTCTCCAAATATCCAATTGTCTGGCATATCTCATTGTCATTTCGGTTTTAATCCAGATGCTCTATGTTTTATATGCATGTACTTAACAGTGCCCTTGCACCTGAGATATTTTAAATGATAAATTATGTTTCCCAACATCCAGCCATCCGAATACCCAATAAACTGTCCTTCCCTTACTATTTTCAATAAACTAAAGTTATTATGTTTCTCTAAGGGAATTTTGCAACTATGGAATTAATAAAAGTGCCAGAACCACCAATTTCATTAAGGCCAAGAGCAAAAAGGGAGGGGGGGGGGAATCTTTAGAAAACTAACTACTTACCTAATGAAAACAAATCCATGGTTAGAGAAAGGACATTGTTATAAATGCTTTAGCTCGGCTCACTAACCATCCCATTTTTCTTTTTAGAAAGAAAAAAAATTCCATGAGAATCCTTCAGGGCAGAGAACTTTGCTCATACATATTTTTAATTTTAACTTATATTGCCAGATGCTGTTTGAAACACACTGACTTTCATAATTCTAGTTTTGAAATGCCATTGTAGTTTAGTTATCACTTTAGGTCTAGATTTCTTCAAAGAACTGTAGGAGCTTTGAATTAGATCTTGTAACTTCTTGACTTCTTGCCTTCTGCATCTGCCATCCTCTCTCCAGTCCTCTCTCCTGACTAGGTCCTATTCTCATCCTTCCGCAAGAGCTGCTGCTTATCTCTGGAAGTCAAGGCCATTCTCCCCTTCTCTTGAAGAAGCCAGGAAACAACTCAAAAATACTGGTTTCATTTTACCTAACCTCCATCCATTCTTTCATTCAGTAAATATTTACTGAGGCCCTCCTATGTGGCAGGCTGTGTTCTAAGCACTAGAGATCAGGAAATTGACAAAAAATCCTGCCCTTGTGAAACTTACATGCCAGTGGACTCCTGGGTCTGTCCTTGCATAACTTAAATTTCCTGTTAGTGAATTTTCTTAAATGTAAGTGCCTTCTACTTATGAGACAAATGAATCCAGAAGATATTTCACTCAGGAAGACCAGATTTAAGGAAATCTCTAAAAGCTATATCAGTTAAAGAGAGTATGATATAATATTAAGATATAAGGAGGTATATTAATATTTCTCTCTATCCCCATGACCACGATGCTATACATTTTAATAGTATATTTCCAATAAATATTTTATACATGACTATTTCGTTCAGTAAAAAAAAAAAAAAAAACTTAGATAAGTGGAACATATTTGCAGTTAGAAGATCTGGATTCCAGTTTCAACAGTCTTTATCTTTGCATTATACAATTCAAAACATCAAGTGCATTCTATGAAGACACATCTATACAGATCTGTCCTGTGGGCAAAAAGTTCTTGTCACCGCATGGCTAGCCTTGAACTAAATTTCTATGACTTTCTATTAGATGGCAGATATATGGAAGAGAGATTTTTTTTTCAAAAAGAGAAGAGAAGCTTTTCTTCTTGACACCAAGAGTCGCAGTTGGAATGCAAGTGGAGGGTGAGGACAATGGAGACATTAGGATTATGGCATTTCTTTCATTTGCTCTGGGAGATTCTGTTTTTTGAGATATGACTTTGTTATGAAATGAAATATGTACATTAAAAATTCAAGCAAAATAGTAAACAATCTAAAAAATTAAATTGTCACCAGAATTCATTAGTATTAATATCTTGGGAATCATTACATAAATCTCTTTTATGTATATACTAATAGAAAAATGATAGAATTTTATAAAAACTGGAACATATTATATATGCTAATTTAAATCTATTGATTTGATTTAATTTATTTAATAGAAGACAAAGAAAATGAATTGAAATCGAAACTATCATTTGTATTCTTCAATACAAGATGTATCAGTTCCTAAAATATCCATTTAACACTTAGACAAAAGATTATATAAAGCGAATAACTTGCTTCCATTTTGCTCTTTTTAACAGCTCGGTTTCATTTTTAGGTGTTATTAGTTTGACTTTCTTCTATTAAAGATAAGGTAGTTAACATTCTCAAAATTTACTCCACCTTTTGATTTTTGTCATTCATGTATTTTTTAAATTAATTAATTATTTATTTTTATTAGTTTCAGGTGTACAACACAATGCAATAGTTATACTCTTTACCCCCCAAAGTGACAATCCCCCTCCCCCAGTTCACCACCCCACTCCCCCCCATATCATACATATCTATCACAACTCCCTTGACTCCCCTCCACAGTATACTCCACATCCCGTGACCATCCACATATTCAATTACAGTTGGCATACAATACTATACATCAGTTTCAGGTGTACAGTGCAGTGATCAAGCCTCTACTCCATCCATGAAGTGGTCTCCCTAACAAGACATATGACTACCCGACACGCCACAAAATTTTTACAACATTATTATATTCCCCGAACTGTGTTTCACATCCCTGTGGCTATATTGTAGTTGTCTATTTATGCTGTCTAATCCCTTCCCCTTCCCCCCCATTCCCACCCCCCTCCCAACTAGCAACCCTCAGTTTTTCCTCTACATCTATGAGTCCATTTACTTTGATCGTTTACTCAGCTCTTCAGACTCCACACACAAGTGAGATCACATGGTACCTGTCCTTCTCCGACTGACTTATTTCACACAACATAATAGTCTCTTCACAACATTATCAATTACATTCCCAGAACTGCCCCCATCTCCCTGCGGCAACATTGTAGTCCCATCTACATTGTCCGAAACGTTCCCCCTCTCCCTCTTCCCTACTCCCTCCCAGCCAACAACCATCACTTTTTCCTTTATATCAACTCTGTGTTGATTTTCTGTTTAAAGGGTCTGTCCATTGGTGACAATGGTGTTGAAGTCCCCTACTATGATAGTGTTACTGTTGATCTCTGTCTTTATGTCTGTTAAAATCTGTTATATGTAATTAGGAGTTTCTATGTTGGGTGCATAGATGTTCATTAGGGTTATAGTGCCCTTCTTTGTCTTTTATTGTAGTCATTTTAAAGTCTATTTTGTCCAAAATAAGTATTGGTACTCCAGCTTTTTTTTTCTCATTTCCATTTGCATGAAATATCTTATTCCATCTGTAAACGGCATATACATTTGTCCTATTTTCTTATCCACTCAGCCACTCTCTGTCTTTTGATTGCAGCATGTAGCCCATTCACATTTAAAATGATTATTGATAGGTGCATATGTATTGCCATTTTGTTATTGGTATTCCTGGTCTCCCTGGGTTAGCTTGTTTACCCCTTTCTTTTGTTTAAAAAAAGCCCTTTTAACATTTCTTGCAATGCTGGCTTGGTGGTAATGAATTCCTTAAGCTTATTCTTTTCTGAGAAGCTCTTTATTTCTCCTTCAATTTTAAGTGATAGCCGTGCTGGGTAGAGCAATCTTGGTTGTAGGCCTTTATTTTGCGTCACTTTGAGTATCTCCTGCCACTCCCTTCTGGCCTGCAGAGTTTCTGTAGGCAAGTCAGCTGTTAGTCTAACAGGAGTTCCTTTGTATGTAACCTGCTGTCTTTTTCTTGCAGCCTCTAGGATTCTGTCTCTGTCTTTAACCTTTGCCATTTTAACTATGATGTGACTTGGTGTGGACCTGTTTGGGTTCAGCTTGTTTGGAACCCTCTGCACTTCCTGGGCATGTTCATTCATGTATTTTTAACTTTGACAAGATTTACAATAGGATTTTAAACTTACATGCTGATTTTACAAGCTAATCTTTAATCTTCACAATCACAAGCAAATTTGTTAACATTTATTATGTTACAGATGCTTGAAATTTAAACAAATTGAAGTAAATTCTATAGGTAAGGAGGAACTCTATAGAATTTTCAATCTCTCTTCCATTCACCAGTGGATTTTATTTTTTTGATTTCCCAGAGAGTTGCATAGTGAATAAAAGCATAATGTTAAGACAGAATGGAATCGGCACTGCAGGAGGGCAGAAATAATTTTGAATTCTCTACCAATCACCATAAGTATTTGATAACTAGTTTAAAGACAGAATTGTTTCAATACCCAGTTATCTGCATACATATTTCTTTTTTTTTCCTTCCAGTTGTCTAGGGAGTAGTTTCCAAGTAAGTGTTAGTATTTATACCATTTTTGTTATAAATATTTATAATTTACAATATTCTGTTAGTATTTATAATATTAACATATTAGGTTGTAGGCACAAAACCATGTATGTTGAACTCTATTAGAAGTTAAAGGATTTTTAAGTGTAACTTTACCTTAATATGACTCTTTCACATGTATTAACCTCCAAGTTAAGAAGTCACAGTTGTATATAACATTTAATAAGTACATATACAGGTATGTACATATTAAATTAACACATATGTATATATGTATATGTATAGTCTGTACATGTGTGTATAGTATATATGTTTGTATGTGTATATGCATATGTATATGTGTTTGTGTGTGAGAGCATAAGTATGTGATGTATGTATAGTAATCGCCCTGCTCATTTAAGCTTGGTTCTATATTTAGTTTCAATGCTCCCCTTCAGTCCTTTTATCTCTTGGTTCCTTGAGCATTTTTGTAGAGTAGTTTTATGAAAAAAGTATCTTGAGGAGTGGATTTCTTTAATGTTTTAAAACATCTTCCTTTTGCTGATCTTAAACAACATGTCCGGATTGATCCTCAGAACTCATAGACAGTGTTCCGTTGCCCTCTGGCATTAACTGCTCGTGTAGAGAATCCAAGGATACTCTACACTTCCCCCTTGATAGGTGACTTGATTTTTCTGCCCGGATGCCTGAAGAGTTATTTATTTATGTTTGAAAGATTATGGAACTTTTGCATTAGAACCGCTTCAGAATTTTGCTAGGGTGACCATTTACTTTTAAGATTCTATTCTCCACTCTTTTACATGATATTTCCAGACGTTATCACTGAATACAGTTTTATGTTTGAATTATTGGATTCCTTATTTTTGGAACATCAGTTACATATATGATTGCTTTTCAGATAAGGAATCTGTGGCATCTCTATATCTTTGAATGTCAGATATTGAAATTGTCTTTTTGCTCTTTTGACATAGGAATGGCAACTTGGTTAGATTTAAAAATTTAAATCCGTTCTCACATCTTTTTTGTATTGCTTTTTTGCTACATATAAATAATCAAACGTATATAAGAACAGAGATAATAGCATGAGGGACCTGATATGTCTATTACGCAGCTTAAACACTTATCACACATAACCGATGCTGCAGGCCATGATAGAGTAAGAAGGACTGGACTTATGCTTCTGTAAATCACCAAAAAATTGGAAAACATATATGAGGCAATAGTTTTGGATTGGACAACAGGAAATTCAGGACTGTGATCTGTGTGAAAAGGGAAACAAATGAGGTGAGCCTTGAGATTGCCCTGGCCTGTTTCCTGGAGGCATTTTCTATCCTGTCATGTAGGGAGGGGGATCCCAAGCAGAGCATGGAAGTTTCCCAGATTTGACAGGACAGAAAGGCTGAGGTAACTGGATTTTTGAGGGTAAAATGTGAACAAGGAGGGAGCTTCATGAAAAAAAAGCATCAGAAATCTGCATAGGAGTACCCTTGAGTCTCTTCCTGAAAACTAAGCTACGTACAAGGTCTGACAATTAGGTTCGTAAACTTATTGCAATGATGTTGCTAAACTTTTTTGATATCAAGGGGATTATTCATTATGAATTTGTACCAACTGGACAAATAGCTAACCAAGTTTACAATTTGGAAACGCTGAAAAGGCTGCATAAAAAAGTGAGACTATCTGAACTTTTCGCCAAAAATTCATGGCTCTTGCATTAAGACAATGCACCTGCTCACAGGGCAAACTCTGTGAGGGAGTTTTTAGCCAGGAAACAAATAACTGTATTGGAACACCCTCCCTACTCTGGCCCCCAATGACTTCTTTCTTTACCTGAAGATAAAGGAAATATTGAAAGGAAGACATTTTGATGACATTCAGGACATCAAGGGTAATACAGTGACAGCTCTGATGGCCATTCTAGGAAAAGAGTTCCAAAATGGCTTTGAAGGGTGGACTAGGCACTGGCATCGGTGCATAGCTTCCCAAGGGGAGTCCTTTGAAAGTGACCATAGTGATATTCACCAATGAGGTATGTAGCACTTTTTCTAGGATGAGTTCATGAACTTAATTGTTTGACCTCATGCGTATATGGAGAAACTCCATGAAGCTGGGCAAAATCAACCAGAAATCTGTAAGCTGAACAGTTCCCAGAGGTCATACAGGGCTGACAGATACCACTACACTGCTGTGCTGTCCCAGCTGTCCCAATATCAACCGCCAGACATGTGAGTGAGCAAGCCTTCAGATGATTCCAGCCCCTGGCCTTGGAGCCTTCCCAGCTGATGCTATATAGAGCAAAGACAAGTTCTCTTGACAGAGCCCTGCCCAGATTGAAAATTCATAAGCAGAATAGATGTTTTAAGCTAAAAAAGAAAATCTGGGGTGGTTTCTTAACTTAGCACTAGATAGCCAGAACAGATCATATATGCTTTCTGTTTAAAATTGCTATATGCTTTTCTCAGTTATTCCCTTCTTTCCAAATACCAAAGTAACAGTGGTTCTTTTCAGAGTGATTCCTTTGTCTCCTGTAGCTTACACTTACCTCCAGTACTTGCTCTTCTAGGTTAGGGGAACCTCCTATTTCCAAGCAGTGCTTCTCTACTTCAGGATGATGCTAAATGTCTGGAAAGGATGGGTCTTCAGAACAGCACTGCCAGAAATTTCCTATTTGGTGAGTCTCTCTGCTTAGAGCAACCCCTGAATGCAACTGTCTTTAGAGAGAAAAAAAGTGCTGTAACAGTCATCCTCTTTCTCCCTGTGATCATTTCATGCTCAGAGGTATTGATGGTGTTTGCCAGGGTTTCCTTTACACATCTCCTACCACAAAGCACTCTTTTATTGGCCAGAGTGGCATTGCCCCTAAGAAACTTCTTTTCAGTCTGAGATTCATGTCCTCCATTTGAAACTATTTCCTGTTCAACTCCTTATTTTTTCACCTTTGGTCATAAAAGTCAGCTTTTCTCATCGTACTTTTATGCTGGCTCATCTAGCTAGGATATCCTTTATTTACTAAATAATCTATTAGGACTATATATTTTTTCTTCAATGGGAATAAATTCACACACATGTATGCACATGTGCATACACACACACACACACATACACACACACACACATTGTATGGGAAAAGTTTTATGTACTTCAAGAAACCTACTGCAAAAAAAATTTAAAAGTTAACAATAAACTAGGAAAATATTTCCTGCAAATATGATAGATTTAGGGCAGACCACTACCAAAGCACTATTGATATTTCAAATTGGATCAATTTTTGTTGTGAGCCCAGCCCTATACATTGTAGGATGCATAGTAGCATCCTTGGTCTCTACTAACCAGATGCCAGGAGTATACTTCCAGTTATGACAAACAAAAATGTCTCCAGATAATGCTAATATTCCCTGGGCGTGCAAAATCCACGGCCAGTTTAGAACCACTGATTTAGAGTTAATCCCCTTAATTAGTTAGGCTGCACTGTGTTGTGTTAGGTTATGTCGGGTCTCAACATAAAATGTTTATTTCCACTCATATCACAGTTCTTTACAGGTCAGTTTGCTCTTCTTTGTAGCTTTTCCCCAAGAAAGGATATCTAGGACAGCTTCCATATTGATTATTCAGACCTTGACACTGCAACTTCAGACTTCCTTTTGCAATTTTACCATCTCAAGATTTCTTCACTTGCTAATGGATGAGAGAGAGAAGAGTTCACCACACTTTTAACTGCCTCAGACTAGTAGTGATGCATGACTTCTGCTCATTTTACAGTTGATGACAGCAATCATATCACTTTAATCTAAATGCAATGAAGATTATTATAGAAAACAAACTTCCTGTATATGTAGGAAAATATTAGTGTGGTAAACCGATCTCATTGTCATTGCAAAGCATATCTTATCTGAAAATGGTCCCCTGAAAATAAATTTAATATCTTTAGTTTTGAATGTCCAGTATGAAAATTACAAAACTCAGAGAGCAGAAATTCACCAAGGAAATGCAAATAAGTGGTAAACATATTAAATTGTTCAAGCTAGCTAATAATCAGAGGAAAAATTAAAATTATTTTCACATATAATATTCAGAAATATTGCAAAAAGGTAATATTCAGAGCTGACATGCTGATTAGGATAAAATAAGGTAGCACTTTCATATAGTACTTGTGACATGGTGAATTATTAAAAACTTTGTGGAAAAACATTGTCAGTATCTATCAAAAACCTTATAATGCTCATACTTTTTTATTGAGATACAATTAACATATAGCCTTATATTAGTTTCAGGTGTACATCACAATACTTTGATATTTGTATATATTGTGAAATGATCACTACAATAAGTCTAGTTTACATCTATCACCATATAGAGTCATAATTTTTTTCTTATGATGAGAACTTTTAAGATTTACTCTCTTAACAACTTTCAAATATAGAATAGAGTATTATTAAGTATAGCTACAATGATGTACGTTATATCCCTGAGACTTACTTATTTTATAAGTGGAAGTTTGTAACTTTTAATGATAATACTTTTTGATTCAGTAATACTACTTTTAGAAACCTATAATATGATAAAGAGGAAATTGTGAGAAATGATTTTTTATTAAAGCAATTTTATAGGACTAAATACTAGAAGCAAGAAATATGTATAAGACTGGGGGAATGAGTACAAACTCAGACATCCTCCTTACTCCTCTTAAGTTCTAAGCAACTGAAAATAGTTATAGAGAATCAAAAAAGGTTCACATTTTCTGCTTTATTGTAAAAAAAAAAAACTAGAATGCAGAACAGGCCAGTGCCTCTGACCTCTGACTTCTATCTCCTAAGCTAGATCTTTGGGTCTTCTTGACTATAAGTAATTCAATAAGTAGGTCAGAGAGGATGGAACAAAGATGTCAGCCACCTGGGATGGGCCTGCCAGAAACTTGAAACAGATGGTATAAGACACAGAGAAATAGAGTGTAGCCTTTCTTGCTTTTAAGCACCAATGGTAATATGGACCAATGGCCTTCAGGGTCCAAGCAGGCTCTGTTCCAGTAATCCGTTTGTCTTCCTACAAGTATTGGGTTGTCAGAAAAGTCATGACGCTTTTTTGCAACGAAAAACATAGAAAAAAATATGTCATGACTTTTCCGACAACCCAATACTTAGTGGATAACTGGATGAAAGGTCAGAAGTTCCATGGTGATATTGTCCCATCCTGGATGATGAGGCAGGCATTGTCTCAAAGAGTCTCATAGAGTTTAGGGATGTGCATTTGGTAGACCATACACCTCATTTCTACGTGTACCCAGTAGCTGCGGAAGAGCTAATGCCAGGTTAAAGGTGGCATCAGAGTAAGGGTTCAAAGGAGGAGCAAGGGCTGGGGAAATCGTTACACTGAATATAAGAATCTGTTCAGTTGTGGGTCTGCCAGATAAGCAAATTACAAAAAGAAAAAAAAAGAAAAATAAATAATTCATATGGGGCAGGGGGGTGAGGAGGGCAGGAAGTGTGTGCAGAAATGAGTTCCAGGGTCCAGGCAGTCAGCACTTGGCAGATATATATATATAATGGAAACTAGTATACTAACATTTATTGAACGGCTGCTGTTCTAGGAGTTCAGCACATATTTTTTATCACTTATGCAGGTAGAAGTAGAGATGCAAGTTACTAGCAGAAGGGAAGACCCTGTTTGCCACCCATGCTTCTAAATCTTACTGAGAGTCACTTCTGAATAAGCCTGATGTAGGTGTCTACAGGTTGCTGATAATTGAGAATAATTGGCTGCATAGTGGCTGAGGCCAAGGAACTGACATATATACTGGGGGTGCCAGAAACATGTATATAAGAGAAACATGTATATAAGTGGACACATTGGTCAATGTTGCTCAAGCAGTAGTTCGCTGTAATCAGAAGTATCTGGATGCTGATAGTAACCACTTTGGGCACCTCTTGTAATTGCAGAAGTCAAACTATTCATCTTTTGTTATCAGTATATATTGAGCATTACAATTTTAATACAGTTTTTTCCTTTCTTAAAATGTGTATATATTTCTCTGTCTCTCTCTGTCTCTCTCTCTCTCTGTCTCTCTCTCTCTCTTTCTCTCTCTCTGTATCTATCTATCTATCTATCTATCTATCTATCTATCTATCTATCATCTATCTATCTATGGTTCAGAAAATGTATACACATTTTAAGAAAGGAAAAGTTGTAATACAATTAATGACGCTAGCATTCATTTCATTAATGCCATCTTTTGAGCCAACGTCATACTACACATTGCTACTGTAATTCAATTCAACTTCAAAAAGTGATACATAGATAACATCTCTTAAAATGTGTGCATTTTAGGGCCGGCCGAGTGGCGTGGTGATTAAGCACTGGCTTAGGAAGCCAGCGGCCCCGGTTCGGTCCCACATATGAGGGCCGGTGACACTGCCCTCAAAAAAAAAAATGTGTACATTTTTTCGGCACCCCTGGTGTATATGTTTGGCAGAGAGAGTTCATTGGCATTTGTGTTTTGTAAGTTTCATGTCTGCTTTCTAATATTTCTGCTCCTCCCTCACTGTTGATCTGACAATTGTAACAGTATGTTTCCAGCAGGGTATTAACTTGGCTTCAGATGGAAGCTTTCCTTTCATATATTCAGGAAATCTGAGAACTCAACCTCTTTAAAATCTATGGTGAGCGACTGCATGCATTTCAGAGCATTCTTGCTTTAGTATGTATACTTTGCGAGAGCTAGTTTTGTGTCTTAAGTAGTTGTATTTTTGCCTGTGGTAGGGCCTAGTGTGGTGGCTCTCAGCATTTGCTCCCAGACCAGCTTCATCAGCACCACCAGGGAATGCAAATTTTCAGGCTCCACCCCAGATCCAGCAATTCAGGAATTCTGGGGATGGGACCCAGCACCCTGTTTAAGAAGCCCCTCCAGGGAACTCTGAGGCACATTCATGTCTGTGAACCACTGGACTCCAGCCTTGCTATTCATTGCATGCTTAGTGGAACATTGTAGAAATTATGGGAATGCTTATTAGAAATCCAGAATCTTGGGCCATGCTCTAGAATTCCAGAATCAGACTCTGCACTTCAAGATCCTCAGATGATTTGTATGCAAATTATAGTTTGACAAGCACTGAGACCCACCCCTAGTGATCTGGTTAGTAGCTTTCATTTGATTTGGGATGGGACCCATGCCTTGGTTATGTGTTTTTAATGCTTTATTGAAGAACAATACACATGCAATATACATACTGAAACCATCTTAATGACTGCTATTTGTCAAAGCTTCCCCACATGACTCTAATGGGTAGCCAGGGTTGAGTACCCATATGGGGAGAACCATAAAAACCTTATGTTCTTAATAGCCTCCTTCCTTTATCCATTGAATTCACATTTTAAATTCTCTGTTCTTGTTAAGAGGCTATCTGCAATTGATGTTAAAGTAATTATGCTTATCTTTCCTTGACAATGTGGACACTAAGCACATACACAATTAGGATACTCTAAATGTGTTAACATTTCATAATATTCTTTGAGGATTCCTTTTGTGAAGGTGCCAAGGATTTGAAAAATTTTGCCAGTTTAACTCCATTTACATGTAGTGAAGAGCCTAGATCAAAATTGGGCTGATCACCCAACAGGTGTAAAGGGACCTGCTTAATAAATGGAGTCTTTCAATGGTATCAACATACATATATTCTTTGTAGAAAAATGAATGTGATTTAGTTTGTATGCATGAAGCACAATTTCTCTGTTGACCCAGATGTTGATTAGCAACACTAGGAGTGAGGGTGCCAATCTGGAAATCTGGATGGAGAACAAAAGTATTTGTTCAGAATCGAAAATATTTGTGGCTCAACTGACTGAAAGGGTGAAAAATACTATGCTGTTTAGCCACTTTCCCATACATAATGAGCACTAGAAAAGCAGTCCAGGTTATGCTGCCTAGGCAGAATGAACAAAGAGCAGCAGTAATCCAATTTATGTGGTTAAAACTGTGCCACTGATATCTTTGCTCATGCAGGCTGTTGGGCTAAAAGGGAACAGGAATGCAAAACTATAAAATGAATATCAGCCTTTGAGCCTTCCCACCTTGAGTATTAGGAGGGAAACAAAGGAAACCAAACAAGTTGCTGTTATTTCTTTGAGTAGCATTATTTTTATAATAGTACGAAACAAGCTGCTTTAAACAACAGAACAATTGTTACTGATATCTGGGTTCTGAGGCCTCATATTAAATGTGAACATAAGCATCTATAAACAAGACATATTGACAGAATATAATTTAAATTATGGGTCCCTGTTCATAGTTCCAGTGATTTGAAATTCATCACTAACTGAAACATTCAATATTTCTGTCTCATAATTTATGCAGGTTCTAAAAGCCTGACATTTCTAAGAATCATGAACCTCATAGTTCTTTATTACTTTAAGAGAGCAATAGTAGTGAGATGTAAAAGGAGGGTTGAAGCTTGCAGGGGCTGAGGATGGATTGTTGGAGTGAGAAGCACCAAGAAGACTGGATGGGTACATTAAGCCTTTATGCATTAAAATTAGGACTCAGTTTTCATGCTGTAAAAAAACTGAAAAGGGGATGGAAATCAAAGCCCAAGACAAATTAAAAACTAAGTAACATTTTGATCTCAATGAAAACATTTATTAATGAGAAAACAATTAATTTTAATATGTTAATTAAAGATGAACTAAGGATTGGAACCCTCATTCATTGCTGGTGGGAATGCAAAATGGTGCAGCCCCTTTGGAAAAGTTTGGTAGTTCCTCAAATTGTTAAACGCAGAGTTACCCTATGACTCAGCAATTCCACTACTAGGTAATTAGATACCCAAGAGAAATAAAAATATATGTCCACACAAAGACGTGTTCGTGCTTGCTCATAGTTGCATTATTTATAATAGCCAAAAACAGAAACAACCAAAATGTTCATCAGTCGATGATGGTTTAAAAAAAATGTGTTCGGGCTGGCCGAGTGGCACATTGGTTAAGAGTTGGCTTGGGATGCCAGCGGCCCTGGTTTGGATCTCACATGAGGGCCAGTGACACTGCCCTCTACAGCTAAGATGGTGAACAACAGCGCCACCTGGAGCTGGGCTGCTGTGAGTCCCCAGGGACAGCATAGCTGCAGCCCCTGCTGCAGTGAGATTCCATAGGCTACAGTGAGTGGCCGGCAGCCAGCATGAGCGGCTGGCAACCGGTGTGAGCTGCCAAGAGCTGCTGTGAGCGGCCATCCAGAGGCCAGTGACTGATCTGCCTCACCTGAGAAGAACGCAATGATGATACCAACATGGGTCAGTGAAGCAATGTCCTCCACAACTAGACTGAAGAACAGAAGGACAGCAACTTATCTGTTCCCCTTCCCTGGTTCCCCAATGCTGTTCCCCTCCCCCAATTCCCCAATAAAATCTTTTTAAAAATGTGTTATATCCATACAATAGAGTATTATTAGGTCCTGAAAAACAATGAAGTACTGATACATGCTACATGGACAACCCTTGAGAACATTTTGCTAAGCAAAAGAAGCCAGTCACAAAAGACCACATATTATATAATTTCTTTTATATGAAGTACCCAGAACAGGCAAATGTATAGAGATGGAAAGTAGATTAGTGGTTACTTAGGGCTGAGAGTGGGCAGACTGCTTGAGGCAAAATGGTGGTTGACTGCTGATGTATACAGGGCTTCATTTTGGGAGTGATGAAAATGTTCTGAAATTCAATAGTGGATATGTTTGCATAATTCTATGAATATACTAAAACCCACTGAATTGTGCATTTTAAAAGCATGAAGTTTATGGTATGTGAATTATATCTTAATAAAGCTATTAAGCCAAAAACAAAAGAAAAAAAAGGATGAACTAAGTAGTGATACCGAATACTGATTTCTTCAGAGAAGCTGTGACACGGGGACCAGCCGAAGTACTATAGAATTTACATTCTAAACAGAGGCAGTAATGGAGATGGATGGGGGCTATATAATTATACTCAGCTGGCAGAAATATAAATTTTTGCAGCCAAAGTTTAAACAATGTAGAAAAAAAATTCAGATCATGTCTGTAAGGTTCAGGTTTAGACTGTATTGAGAAAAAAAAACCCAATCAACCAAATTTAACAACTCGTTGAAATCAACAAATTAACTTTCCTTTGAGGGTATTGTATGAACTTACGGATTTGAACATGCAGTTAATATCGCTGCATTGTCTAATTCCCTGAGGTACTTCTTGTTTCTTTGTTTTATTTTTGGTGTGCCTAAGAATGTATGAAGTATTACTCCACAGTAAACTGTGGAGTACATGGGTTACTTTATGAATCACCAAAATCAAGCTTAATTAATGAATTATATAATTATTATAAAAATCAATATTACCCATCCCAGGCAATTCTGGATAGATACATTTTCCAAGTTTTTTGGACCTAAGGAATTTTGAATTTTAGAGTTGAGATCTCTTATAATGTCCCTCCTGTCACAATAGTTATGGAGCTGAAAATCGGGTGTGTGAAAAGAGAAGTACAGCCATATCTTGTTTTATTGTGTTACACTTTATTGTGCTTCATAAATGTTGCATTTTTTTACAAACTGAAGACAAGACTCTACACCAGCAATAAGATTATGACTCACTTTATTGAGATACTTGCTTTATTGCAATGGTCTAGAACTGAACCCGCACTATTTTCAAGGTGTGCCTGTACTGCCTTTTCTCTCCTGCCTGCCTATGTATAGCCTAGCCCTTAAGTAGACTAATTAATAGAGCAATGACTAGTCCAGGACGGGCTATCAGTGGGATCATATCAGATGGGGATGGAATTATAATATAAACAATCATACACAAATGAAGTAGAGGTTAATTAGAGGCAGGGACACACATGTTCTAGCTAATTCAGCTCAGGTGCGAAAGTCTCCAGAGACATTTGGAAAGGGTTTGCATGACAAAAAAGTTGACAAGGAAATTAGGAATATGCCTTGAATCAAGTATTAGAGTATTTATGTGTGTTGGTGTACATAGGACAGTTTTGGGATACTGCCGATCTGCTAAAAAGTTTCCAACTTACTTTGGTCAGTTGTAAGTAATAAATAACGTAGATTGTCTGCATTTTCTCTCAGACTCTAATATTCATTTTCATCTCTGATTGAAGGAAACCTAGGAACCCAGAGCTGGGTAAGCAGTTAGCTTTCCTATAGATGTAGCTTTTTCAATGCTCAGCATTTATTTTATGGAGATTAAAGCAATCTGAAAATAGGCCCGTGGAATTAGGAGCTGTCATGGAATTCTAACTGAAATGTGCTGTAATCATTTGTATTTTTATATTTTATAACCTAAATATTATAGATCACAATGTAGTCATTATAAAAGTGTTTTGGATGGATAATATGTCAACTTTCTGATTAGGATATTAGGCATTTACAAATTGTTACATTTAGTACATTTATTTGATAAATCTCAATATTAGTTTGGTTTTCTTCAGTTATCTTTTGTCTGGGTCTGGAGGACTTGGGATGATAAGTATGTACCTAAGGGGTTCACTACAATTCTTGTGCCCTAAATAAACATTGATAAAGGAAAAGCAAATTACAAAATAGATTAAACAGTGTATCTCAAATACAGGGTTTCAAGCATATATTTTAGTTCATGGGAATGAAAACTGAAAAATTTTATATAAAAACCTTGAAGCTCAGTTATTTATTGTTATTTTCCACTAAGTGTATGGGTTTAATTCGTTGATCTAAGTGATGTATGCCTTTAATATTTTGGTATTCCTCTGGGACTAGTTTGGGTTTCTTTTTCTTTCTAGAGAGGTTGGACTCAGATGAAGTTGACACAATAGATCATGTAGACCTGTACAGTTTTGAGCCATTTTTGGAGTAATTTGGCCACAGGTCCAAATGAACAAAGAGAAATATTTGAAGTCTTTCTTTGGGGGAGAGTGGGAGAAGAATCACTGTAATTTAATCCATATACAGTATATAGCATGGCATTTTTAAATTTTTAATTAAATTTACTGGGGTGACGATGGTTACTAAAATTACATAGGTTTCAAGCATACAATTTTGTAATACATCATCTATATATCACGTATGTTCACCACCCAGAGTCAGTTTTCCTTCCATCACCATATATTTGATCCCATTTACTCTCTTCTACCATCCCTCATTCCCCTTTACCATCTGGTAACTACTAAACTATTGTCTGTGTCTATGAGTTTTTGTTTGAATATTTGTTTGTCTTGTTCCTTTGCTGCTTTCAGTTTTATATCACACATATCAGTGAAGTCATATGGGTCTCAACTTTTTCTGTCTGACTTATTTTGCTTAACATTATAATCTCATAGATCCATCTATGTTGTCGCAAATGGCAGTATTTCATCTTTTCTTATGGCAGAGTAGTATTCCATTATGTATATATACCATATCTTCTTTATCCACTCATCTATCAAAGGATACTTTGGTTGTTTCCATGTCTTGGCCACCGTAAATAGGGCTGCAATGAACATCAGAGTACATAGTTCTTTACAGATAAGTATTTTCACATTTTTGGGGTATATACCCAGGAGAGGGATTCCTGGGTCATATGGTAATTCTCTTCTTAATTTTTTGGGGAACCTCCGTACTGTTTTCCATAGCAGCTACACCAATCTGCATTCCCACCAACAGTGTACTAGGGTTCCTTTTTCTCCACAGCCTCTCCAACACTTGTTATTTTGTTGTGTTGATAATAGCCATTCTGACAGGTGTGAGGTGATATCTTGGTGTGGTTTTTATTTGCATTTCTCTGATGATTAGTGATGTTGAGCATCTTTTCATATGTCTGTTGGCCATCTGTATGTCCTCTTTGGAGAAATGTCTATTCAGGTCCTCAGTATGGCATTTTTAAGAGTGGATAACTCTAACAATTATAACTCGAAAGAGAAAAAAACATAGTGATGTGATAGCTTGAGATTTGAGTATGCAATAAAAGCAAGCAGGAGGGTTGGGTCCTATCACTTAAATAGAGTGGAATAGAACAGGGATAGAATAATAACAATGTCTTTTAGTAAATCTTTGCTATCAAAAGGCTAAGCCAAAATAGATGTATAGGCTCCTTAAACATTGGCATGTAATAGTTTCATCTCATGTTACATATGTGATCACTGAGTCTGACGTGATGAAGTGATTCACCCAAGATCATGAGATGCTTAATGGCAGAGGGTGCCCTTTGGCTTTTCAGTGCAGTGTTCTGTCTACTGTAATGAACTGCTGTGGGCTTAATAAAGAACAATAACTATGTGTGATCTGAAGGTGGCATTTTGAATGGGTAAGTTCACAGTTTCCCACATAGAAATGAGAGAGAGAGAGAAAGATCACCAAAGATTTAGAAAAGAAAACGACAAGAAAAGTGTAGAAATATTAATCTACCCTCTATGTCAGAAATGCACAGACAGACTAATTTGTCTGAATTTTACCAAAGTTGGTTATATTAACCATGTTAATGATGTGTAGAAATACCCAAATGCATCAAAATTTAATCCTGGCAAATGAGAGAGGCCAGCTTGATTTAATGGAAAATCTGATTTCTAAACTATAATTAAAATTAATGGAGGTTTCTTACTTTCAAGTAACCATACTAACCAGCCATCAAGGAGAAGGTTTTTATTTTTTGTTGTGCCAAATTTACTCACATCAAAATAGTTACTAATTAGTATTTTATTCCATGTGGAGACTATAAAAAATTTAAAAAAAATAGTTTGTTCTCTTTGGTATGTAAAATACCTCTTTGCTTTTTTTAATACTAATGATTTCCTTTGAAAATCTTTTTTTACTAATAACTGCAGAGGTAACCACCTCAAAACCCTGTATTTTAATTTTTATGCATTATATTTTTAGTAAGCTTTGATTGAACTATAGTGTGCAAAAAGAGAGTAAGTGTCCAACTTAATGAATTGTCACAAAGCACACACCCACATAAACACTACCCAAGTCAAGAAATAATACTTTACTATAATAGCATGTCTGAAAATTCACCTCTGTCCCTTATTCTCTAGTCCCTCCCTCACCACCAATATATGAGCCCTATTCTGACACCATCTATTAATTTTACCTATTTTTGAACTTTATAAAGGGGATCAGATAATAGAGGTTTTTTTTTATGTTTGGCTTTGTTTGCTCAAATTTGTTTGTAAGATTCATCCATGATGTTGCATGTGGAAGTACTTCATTCATTTTCTTTGTTGTATAGTTTTCCATTAAATGATTACACCTCAACTCATGATCAGTTTTACTGTCGAAGGACATTTGGATTGTCTCCTATCTTTGGCTATCATGAACACTGCTGTTTCGAATTCTCTTGAGCATGTCTTTTGCTGTACTTATATACCAGTTTCTGTTGGATATATCAATAGAGGTATCATTGCTGGATCAAAGTATATGCATAGATACCCAAAGTTGTATGAATTTATATTCCTACCCATACTGTTAGAGTCCTGTTAGCACATATGTATGTCTCAGAGTTGTCAAATTTTGTAATTTTAGAAGTTCTAATGGGTGTGTAATAGTATGCCATTGTGTCTGAATTTGCACTTCCCTCATTACTAATGAAGCTGAAAAACATTTATATGTTTATTTACTCCTCAGACATCCTCATTTTGAAAGGGCTTGTGCATGTCTCTCTCCCATTTGAACATCAGGGCTTCAAGGACTATATCTTTTTAATATGTAGGAATTATTCTTTATTATAAAGATAGTTTATATATTATATATTTTTTATATATTATACCAAGGGTGCCAAAAATATATACAAGTGGACACTTTGGTCAACATTGTCCAAGCAGTAGTTCGCCATAATCAGAAGTGTCTGGATGCTGATGGGAACCACTTTGAGCACCTCTTTTTTTTTTAAATATTTTATTGGGGAATTGAGGGAGGGGAACAGACAAGTTGCTGTCCTTTTGTTCTCCAGTCTAGTTATGGAGGACATTGCTTCACTGGCCCATGTTGGTATTATCATTGCGCTCTTCTCTGGCAAGGCAGTTTCTCGCCAGCCATTGGACGGCCAGTCAGGGCAGCTCAAGGCAGCTCATGAAAGCTCATGCCAGCTGCTGGCCAGCCCCACTGCAGCCTATGCCATCTCCGGCGACTTGCGGCTGCCCAGCTCCAGGTTGAATTGTTGTTCACCATCTTAGCTGTAGAGGGCCCAGCGTCACTGGCCCACAGTGGGATCCAAACTGGGGCCCTGCTGCTCAGAGCTGGCACTCCCAAGCCAACTCCTAACCAACGCGCCACTCGGCGGTCCCTTCAGCACCTGTTTTAATTGCAGAAGTCAAAAATGACTTGTATTCATCTTTTGTTATTGGTATATATTGAATCTTACGATTTTCATGCAGTTTCCTTCCTTAAAATGTGTTTGCATATTTTCGGCACTTTCTGTATATTATGGTTGTGAGTGCTTTGTCAGTTATGTGCTTTGCAAACATTTTCTCCCAGCCTGTGTCTTAACTTTTTGCTTTCCTATTGTCTTTTCATTAATAGAATGTCTTAATTTTAATCTAGTCCAATTTATTAATATGCTACTTTATGGTTAATGCTTTATGTATTCACCTAAGATATCTTTGCAAGATATTGAAGGTGCATTCTAAAATTTATTTTTATCTTTCATGTTTAGATGTACAATCCATTATTTAATTAATTGAATCAATGTCATTTATTATTAGAAGATGATCCCTTCCCCAGTGGTCTTCAGTTTTACCTTTCTAATTACTCATGTGTCCATAGACATGTATGTCTGTTATGTACGTTCTATTATGTTCTATTGTTTTATAGACTATCCTTGGGAGAATACCACACTCTTAATCACTGAAACTTGATAACAAGTCTTGCTAGCAAGTAGAGTAACGCCTGCAACTTGTTTGACTCCCCAAGGATTTTCTTGGCCCTTTGCATTTCCATGTAAACTGTAGCATATGTTTATTAATTTCCACAGATGCGAGGTTTATAATGGAAATTCTGTGAATATAGATCATTTTGGAGGAGAATTTACATTTTTAATAGTTAATGTTCCAATTGATAAATATGGTATAGTCCTTCATTTATTTATATCTTCTTTCTCTTCTCTTGGTAGTATTTTTTTGTGTAGAGGTCTTGCATAGATTTGATTTGATTTATTTCCATCGTATTATTCTGTTGTAAGCAGTATTGGTTTAAAATGATTTTTCACTGTTCATTCAAGCAAAACATAATACTTAAAAGTGAACATACAGCTTGGGGAACCTTCACAAACTGTACACATGTGTAGCCAGCACCCATGCCAAGAAACAGAACTCATGTACCCCAAACACCTCATTGTTCTCCCTTTCAGCAACCACATCCCTAAGTGTATCCCCTATCCTGATTTTTACCAGCAGAGATCAGTTTTGTCATAAAACTAGAATCCTAAAATATGTACACTTCTTGATGGTTATTCTTTTGGTCAATATAGTATAATGAGTCATGCAGATCAATACATGTAATTGTGCTAGTCATTTGTGCTAATACTTACTTCTTGTTGTAAAACGTTCTGATGGTAGACAGTAATCAGAATATCAGATGAAAAATCAGTACTAAAACTGTCAATCCCTCTGAATTGCTGACACTCTTTCATTAAGCTTTCTGCAGAATAATAATAAGTAATAATAATAATTATTATTAATAGATGCTATCAATGAGTTAACTCACCAGCTGCTTCTAATCCTGGCAAGTTGAGAACACTCATGGGGATTTCTATATCACACAAAGAATAATTATCAACACTACTTTCCTAACCTGGGTAATAATAATGGTCAAAAACTAAATTTCTTTATTTATTATTCATTTACTAATTCATTTGCTACTCAACTCCTGACCACTTTTGGTGGTCCAGAGACTGCAGTTCCCTAGAATTTCCATTTACTTGGATCTCCCCTCTTGTGTCAAAAAAGTCCTCACTGCTTTGATGGTTCTCTGATGCCCTAAACCAGGTAATTTTTTAATTTATGTTTGTTTTAGTCCATAATTTCTAAATCTTAGGAGGAGATTAATTCTGACCCATAATAAAATATAGGAAGTACTCACTTTGCAGGGTAGTGCAGGACTGTAAAAATGACTGTGTAGTTTCAAATCATATAAAATGATCTTAATGAGTGGGGAAAATTGTGAAAATAAAAATTTTAAATATTAAATATTAAAACTCTTATTTTCAGTTATAAATGTATAGGGAAATAAAAATAGTAAAATTAATGTTTGTATAGTACCCTGTAATTTAAAACAGAGACATGGAGAATTAAAGTGTTTTATTTCTTTTGAAATCACTTATCAAGGGTATTTGAATAGTGTTTGCTTTCTTATATAACTTATGATGTAGAATGAGAATCTTTTTAATGCTTTGGTGAATTATCGTACTCTTTTCTAAGACTGGATAAACTTCCAATATTTTAGCCTTTGTTCCTTCAGTGTCATGAAATATTTCCAAGAGTTCCTTTGAAATCTTGTGAAGATTTTTTTGCTGGCATCGCTTTTCCTGGAACAGCGTCATCCTTTTTGTCACAACCACTTCTCTCAATTATATCACAGGTTCACCTTCCCCAAATTCCTCTGGATACATATTTAGAGTTCCTTGAATGAGGGTGGTGTGCAGCTATTTCTTCCATAAATCAATTTATGTTCTATTTGAATTTCACTTCCAGTGCTATCATTTTCTGTTTCTTTGTTGCACTTACATTGTGTTGCCCAATTCCCTATTTAGATTATCCATTTTAAGAAAACAGCACATGGGTTTATCATGGGGAAACAAGAGGCAACACAACTGTATACTTCGTTGTCTGTGTGTAAACCGAATAACAGATGCTCAGTGACTAATCACTGGCAGACTGAAAGAAGGGACTTGATTTCTCATTGATTATGGTATAAAACTGTTATTTACAGAATGATCTGTGAATTGAAGAGTTGAATCTTGGTTTTTACTTTAAGCATTTCTCACAGTTAATATACTGTGGTAATGGAAATTCCAATCGTGTTGTCCAGGACTGATATTATTTAACTAAGTGGGGTAACTAAAATTTGTGCATATCAGGACCATGCAAAGAGAAAGCTGTATGTACGAGCATTTCACTTAGTGAAAACCTCTTAGCATGAGTGAAACTTATGCTGGTTAAGTCACTATGAAGAGGCACTTTTCTCAGAATCTTGATGAGGCATTTCACCAGATAACAAATTCAGTCACCGAACTTTTTCTGGTGAGCTACTGGCGTCTTGGTATTTCTGGGTCCTCTTTGAATAATTAGAGATTCCTTTATTAAACTGAAATTTAATGAAGCATTGAGTTTAGAGTACAGTATTGGCCAAATAGAATATCAAATAATCTAGACAATTCATAAACACGAAATGACTTGTGAGTGTTCCTGGAACCAAGAGATTACACTTGGCTGACTGTGGAACAAATCTAAAAGGGAAGCAAGCCAGATGAAAGATTGGGCATAAAATGAGCCAGAGCTTTTGCATGCAGGTGGCTGTAATTCTGCAACGAGGCAGAGAATGGTGCTTCTGGACACCAGCTGTGGTGCCACTACAACGATGAGCCCAACTGAACTGCCAATGTTTTATCGTTTTCATCTGGTTCGTTCATGACTTATAATCACCAAATTATTTTTAATATTTGTGCTTAGAGAAAATAGTGTTGGAGGCATATCATTTATTATAGGAAAGCTAAACAAAATATGTCCCCTGATGTGACATTGTAAAGTTGACTATATGGCACAGAATGAATAATGTCCTGTAACTCAAGCTGTTACTGTCACTGATGACTCATTGAATGACTGCAGAAGGCCACTTAAATGTTTTTATGTTTTAGCTTCTAAGCTATTTAAGAGTAATTAGAAGAGCTTAGGCACATCACAGAGATCTGGGATTTATGAAGTATTGGTTTTAAAATATTTAGAAAATTTTTGATAAAGGTAATTGATACTTTCTAAATTTAAAATGGTTTTTAATATTAGGTACATGCCCAAATGAACCATTTAGATGTCAATACCAAATTAGGAGCTTTACAGGGAGTGGTAACATGACTTCTAATATTGAGGCAATATGTATTATTGTGCTTTTAAGTGCACCGTAGAAGGATGTATTAGATTGAATCATATGGGAGTACCATTTTTGTAGGTCAAAAATGTTTAAGTACTGGGAATTTCATATAGTTTAGCCTAAATTAAAGGCCAAGGATTAATTCTATTTCATTTGTTTACCCGCACTGTCTTTTAATCTCTCTTTAAATCTTAGTTTCTCAGTTGTACATTGGGTGTGATGTAGTCTGCCATTTCAAAAATGTACAAATGAACAGGAATATTTATTTTTCTCTATCATTTTATTCTTCTCTGTGTATCTCCTATCTGCCTATCTATATATTAAGACTGATAGATCCTTTATTAATTGACTGTGTGAACCTAACCAAGTTATTCAACATCTATAAACCTCAATTTTCAATTATAAAATAATAATAGTAAATACTAAGTCAGACTGCTTATTCAGGTTAAAAGAAGCAATACATGTTAAGTACTTAAAATAGTACCTGGCACTTAGTACATGTTCAACAAAGGTTAAGTATTAATGTTATAAATTTAGAGCAGATATAAAACATTATTCCTCATGTTTAGTACTTCTTTACATTTTTCTCTTGTCAGAAAGCTTTCTGTTTTCTGGAATGATCTTGGTGTGATTAATAAAATATTCTGATTAGGAAAAGTACCATATCTATCATTCAATTGTACATAATAAGTAGGTAGTTAAAATGTTTGAGTTATTTTCTCATTTAAGAAAAAAATAGAGGGGCCGGCCGAGTGGCTCAGTTGGTTAAGAGTTCGCTCAAGAGTGCGAGCTGAGCTCTGAGCAACAGCTGTTCGAGGCCAGCCTGAGCTGAGTTGCCGTTGAGCTGCCAACAGGTGGCAGGATGGCTCAGCTAAAAAAAAAAGAAGAAAAAAAAAAAAAAGAAAAAAATAGATTACAGTTGACTTCCAAACTATTCACAATATAATTTGCTCATCAATTACTAGGAAAATACTTCAGAATGCTATAAAGCTTGAGGGTCTTTCTTATAACCATCCATTATAATTACATTATGGATGTGAGGATGAGTCAATCAATAGAGAATGTTAGTCAATAGAGTCTTAGATAAAGTAGATTGTATTCTGTTGTCTAATTGATTCATCTTTAATTCTCTATAAAGTTTCTCATTTTTTCTTTTTCTGCTAGTAACCTATTCTCCATAGGTGGTGATCTCAATGGAGCATCTTATATTGGAAGGTTCTTCTGTCATAATGCCTTTTCTATAGATGTCTGTGGTGCCAGTTAGAAAGGCACTGGTATCCATGTTGGTCTTGCCCTCTTTGGATGGCAGTTGTGCCAAAGCTGTCTTGTTTGCATCCATTTAATCACACTCAAATCAAGTATCCATCTGGCTCTGTCTCTTGGTTCCATCCATGCTGTCAGGGACCCTGCTTCTCTCTTTGGACTCGATGCTTATTTCTGGTTTACCTGGCTTTCACCCTTGGCTTTCCCTAAAGGACTTTGGCCTGACTTTGGACAGGACACTCTTCAGAGCACCCTGGATGTGATTTCCTCAGGATCTATTTCCCTGGCTCTAATAAGCTGGACCAGCAACAGGCTGCCTTGCCTGAACAGAGGATTCAGCTGATGCAAAAGAGTATTGAGAGACAGCAGTGTTCATCAAGGCTCTCTCAGGTTTGAACTCATGCAGAATCATTTCCCTGAACAGCCTTCAATTACTCTTGGGGGAAAGTAGAATTCATAAGTCAAAATACATGCTTGATGCTTTAGGAAAAACATCATGTGAAGTATAGAGTTTTATTTAAAATACTAGGTTTTACACGGCTATTGTCTGGCTGTTTCCCTGTTTTGCAGTGCTATTGACTACCACCCAAGCATATAAAAAAATGCAGCTACATGCTTCTCTCTCTGCCATAAAAAGCCTGGCACTAATGACATCTATCAACCATGATAATTATTAGAGACGACTTCCCATTTCTGTCACTCAGACAAACTGCAAGCAACACAAACTTCAAAGAGTCAGATTTGAGAGCTTTCATGATATTTGAGTCCATTTTTGAAAAGCATTCTTGCAGGCATGATTACATTCTGTGTGATTTTCAAGTATCACCTTAGAAATCGAAAGTTTCTCATTGTTTTATTTATGTCTGGCATAAAATACTAATTGTTTCAAATAATAAAATATGGAAAGTGTTGACATTTTCAGTTTTCAATTAGTGATGTTGTTTTAAGCACTTACTTTGGAGTAAAAATTTGCACATTTATGACATTTATAAATGAAAGCATTTGGTTGAATGATTTTAGTCATTGAATCATGAAAGATGCATATTTCAAAAAAGTGACAATTGCTATTATTTTCTATTATTTGGTTAACACTCCTATGTAACAATTTGTTTTAAACATGTCAACTTTCTTTATTCACTTTTAGCAATCACTAATTGCCATATGTTATTTAATTAATTAATTGATATGAGAACATCTGTAGGCTAAAGCTGTGGTCAATGTTTTGAATATTGGATAAGATTGGGATATTTTTTCTAAGGTAAAAAAAAAGACCGACATGAAGCTGAAGGAGATCATGTTAGAGAAGAATCCAAACCAATTATAAGATCAAAGCAGATGGGTACTGGTGCTTGGCAGATGCTGAAGCATTTCAGATATGGCAGACGCTCAGGCAATTACATTCAATGGGGGAACTCTGGTGGTGTGTTCTGGGGAACCAGACTCTAGGAAACTGCGCTGTTGGCAAAGTCAATGAAGTTAGAAGAGAGGCTACAGGAACAGTGGTAGAATGTAATCAAATATGATTAGGGAACAATGAGGGCATCCAGTTACGAGGACTCAAGAAACAAAGGGTCAAGCCAAGTTTGACGCTCTTTTACTAAGCTGAATACAAACATGGTCCTGGGACAAAAATTAGTCCTAGAGAATGGGGTAGGAATAAACATGTGGAGAATAAAAATGTTTGCTTTTCTGTGTTAATGTGTTGTAATTAAAGAAGCCAGACAGACTATTATAACATGAACCTTGTCTAGGATGCTGGCCCTGAAAGAGGAAATTGAAAGGTAGATTTGAAATGCATCACGAGGACAGAATTGATTAAATTTGTGGATTAGTTGGAGGTTGAGAAGATGTCTGCAAGCTTTGTACACTTAAGTGTGACCAGTTGATAGAAAAAGGATAGGCCACTAGGAGTCACTCTTTGTCAAAATGTATGGAGTTTTTCTGTTTGGCTCAGCATGATTCAAAGGTATTTATTCAAATGACAGTAGTTGGAACACATTTCAGATTTTAACACTGCCCACAACTGTTATATTGCGTCTGTCATGATTCTTAGCATTGAATGCTGCATCTTAAGTCCCTAATGGTCACCTGTGCAATTCATGGACACAAGTTGGAGACTTTCTACATGTGTGATCTCAGTGCTGCCTAGTTAGTCTGATGGGAATTGGGATTGATATTTGCATGGTTCTCATTCTTTTTACTGAAGGTGATAATGATTTCTTTCTCCCAAGTTTCTTCACTGCCCTAAAGGGACTCTTGGTTTGAACTAATGGCCTTGCTACTGCAGTGCTGAGTAAAGTTAAAACAAACAAACAAAAAAAAAACCTAGTCATTTCTCTTTGTAGCACACTCATCAATCTATAACCATATCCTTGCTAACAGTACTGATTTCCATATGTACTGTAAAATACCTAAATAGAAATGGAAAAAAAATAACCTGTTGGTTGAACAAAATTGTTACTTTCAGTGAGCTATTGTGCTACCAATGTCATTAAAAACTTTTGGGTTGTCTTTTGATTAAATTAAGAAGTTACACGATGTAGAGAAAGGCAACCCTTGTGCACTGTTGGTGGGATTGCAAATTTGTTCAGCCACTGTTGAAGATGGTTTGGAGGTTCCTCAAAAAATTAAAAGCAGAACTAGCTTATGACCCAGCAATCCCATTTCTGGGTATTTATCCAAAGAAATCCAAAACATTAATTGGAAAAGATATATCACCCCTATGTTCATTGCAACATTATTTACAATAGCCAAGATATGGAAGCAACCTAAGTGTTCACTGATAGATGAATGGATAAATACAATGGAATATTACTCAGCCGTAAGAAAGAATGAAATCTTACCATTTGCAACAACATGGATGGACCTAGAGGGGAAGCATATTATGCTAAGTGAAATAAGTCAGACAGAGAAAAACAAATACCATAGGATCTCACTTATATTTGCAATCTAAAGAACAAAATTAATGAACAAACAAAATAGAAACAGATGTATAGATACAGAGAACAAACTGATAGTTGCCAGAAGGGAGGGGGTTTTTGAGATGAGTGAAAAAGGTGAAGGGATTACGAAGTACAAGTTGGTGTGCCGGCTGAGTGGCGCGATGGGTGGGACCTGGCTTGGGAAGCCAGCGGCCCGGGGTTCGGATCCCACATGTGAGGGCCAGTGACACTGCCCTCTAAAAAAAAGAATAAAATAAAAAGTAAGTAAGAAGTACAAGTTGGTGACTACAAAATAGTCAAGGGGATGTTAAGTACAGCATAGGGAATATTAGTGAATTATGTTGCATCAACTACATATAGTGCCAGGGGTATACTAGAATAATCAGGGAGATCACTTCATAAATTATATTGGGTTGTCGGAAAAGTCATGATGTATTTTTTCTATGTTTTTCATTGCAAAAATGAGTCATGACTTTTCTGACAACCCAATATAAATGTCTAACCACTATGTTGTACATCTGTAACTAATATAAAATAATATTGAATATCAACTGTAACTGAAAAAAAACAATTTTAAAAAGGAAGAAGTTACAAATACTGTAAAGCTAATTCCCAGCAGAAAGGAAAATCAACAGAGTGGGCATTGAGTATTCTTTCCAAATATATTGAGAAAAAAGGGATCTATAAGCTAATTCGTCTCAATGAAGTTTTTCCCACTTCATTGTGTTGTGTTTTAAGTTGTGTTGCGTTTTGGATCAACTTCTTTCAGTTGTCAAACTTGTAACTTTTCTCTTCCAAGTTATCAGATGGTATATAGTTGGCAAATATAAAATGGCTATAAAGAAACTGTGGGACTGAGATGCAGAGTGCCATTTCTAAGAGCATACAAACAGAGTGGGTACAGAAATCTGGTCTGCCATCTCCATGCACACAAATTTAGTTCCTGTTTTCCTTTTTCTCTTAATAAAATACTGTAGTTTTATCTCCTTCCTTGTATTTTCTGCCTCCCCTCAGGAACACATTCAATTTTTAAAATGTTCTATTTAAATGAATATTTGTAATTTTTGACAAATAAGCATTTCTCACAATTAAGATTTCTCCTATGTACAGGTTTCTTAGATGTTGCCACAGCCTGGAATCAGAAAGATGAGACTGAGTCTACACAGTTGTTCATAAATTGCATTATGGCATGTGGCATTCAGATGATGGATGAATTTTTTAACTTTGAAATTGATATTTTATCAATACGGAGATGGAGTCAAACTTATGTCTCAAGGTCTTCCTTCCCATTCCTGTGGTTCACTATTATTAGGATGACACGACTTAGGGAAGTAGCATGCCCCAGAAATTCTGCACATATTTATTTATCTGGTGACAATATCAGTTTCTCACTTTATATAACCATTTACTTGATGTATTTCACCCTCCCTTTATCTCATTTTTTTAATTCAAATTTATGGGGGTGACAATTATTAGTAAAGTTACATAGGTTTCAAGTGTACAATTCTGTAATACATGATCTATATATCACATTGTATGTTCACCACCCAGAGTCAGTTCTCCTTCCATCACCATATATTTGATCCCTGTTACCCTCATCTACCATCCACCTTCCCCCCTTACCGTCTGGTAACCACTAAACTGTTGTCTGTGTCTATGAGTTTTTGTTTCTTCATTTGTCTTGTTCCTTTGTTGTTTTCAGTTTTATATCCCACATATCAGTGAAATCATATGGTTCTCGCCTTTTTCTGTCGGACTTATTTCACTTAGCATAATAATCTCAAGATCCATACATGTTGTCAGAAATGGTAGTATTTCATCTTTTCTTGTGGCAGAATAGTATTCCACTGTGCATATATACTACATCTTCTTTATCCAATCATCCATCGAGGTACACTTTGGTTGTTTCCATGTCTTGGCCACCATAAATAAAGCTGCAGTGAACATCAGAGCACATATATATTTACTCATTTTATCAATTTGTATTTAGATGTATGTAAATGACATGTCATTTTTTGAGCAATTCTCAGAGGGAATTGAACATGGCTTTGCTCTTCAGATTCTTTCATTTCCTTCTTTACCTTTCTTCTTTTCTTCCCTCCTCCATCTCTTCCTCCCTACTTTCCATCATTACTTACTTATTTTGCCCTTCCTTTCACAAAGATTTATTAAATGTTTACAATGGGCACTGGGCTTGAAATAAAAAAATAAAGCACGGCCTTGGACTTAGCGTCTGACTGCTTTCTTCAACAGGTGCTTTAGGTTTATAGAATAAGTCTCATGAAATCCAACTGCATTTGTTTAACACGTTCTTTACTTTGGTTGAATTTTTGAAAATTTAAAGGACCGTGTTCAAAGTCCTTCAGAGCCTTCCAAAACATGCTTGAAAGAATACATTTATATGCAATTGGTATACTTATTATAAATAACTCCTACATGAAGACCAGCTAGATAGCAGAATGAGTGAACTTTATTATCTTGGTTTGCTTTCTTTATTATATTCCCTTTAAAGTGAGCAAAGTTTTGAGGCTATTCTTCAATTCAGATTTTCACAGCCAGAATCATCTTTGCCCTAACCCTAGTTAGTCTGTTTTTCTGCATTTTAATCTCACAATTACAATGCTACACTATGCCTCCTTTTCTCTTTATTGTGTGTTTTGGCAAGGGACAAGTGGAAAACGCAAAAATTAAACGTTCTGTCTAAAAGAGTTATTTTCCATTCACAGTCTCAGATCTTTTTTTACTAATGATTTATAAGTGATGAAATTTGATGGTGTTGATTCTGTGCTGATATTAAGACCTTCTATCTTGTCAAAATTAACTCTTGTAGCTACATCTCTGTGTTACTGAGATAGAGTTTAGTGATGTCATCAAAGATCTGATTGATTAATTTTATAAAGTCAAATGTTTCTG
Organism: Aselliscus stoliczkanus; assembly: GCA_033961575.1. Lineage (NCBI taxonomy): Eukaryota > Metazoa > Chordata > Mammalia > Chiroptera > Hipposideridae > Aselliscus > Aselliscus stoliczkanus. The sequence goes on along the minus strand of CM066737.1, from coordinate 94,014,219 downwards.
GGCCAGCCGAGTGGCGCATTGGTTAAGAGCTGGTTTTGGGAAGCCAGCGGCCCCGGTTTGGATCCCACATATGAGGGCCAGTGACACTGCCCTCTACAGCTAACAACAGCTCCACCTGGAGCTGGGCTGCAAGCCCTGGCGACGGTGTAGGCTGCAGCCCCTACTGCAGTGGGCTGCCATAGGCCACAGTGAGTGGCCGGCAGCCAGCGTGAGCTGCCAATAGCTGCGGTGAGCAACCATCCAGAGGCCGGCGACCAATCTGCCTCATCCGGGAAGAGCGCAATGACGATACCAACATGGGCCAATGAAGCAACATCCTCCGCAACTAGACTGAAGAACAAAAAAAAAGACAGCAACTTGTCTGTTCCCCTTCCCCGATTCCCCAACGCTGTTCACCTCTCCCAATTCCCCAATAAAATCTTAAAAAAAAAAAATAATAAAGTCAAATGTTTCTTTAAAAAAAATAAAGTCAAATGTTTCTTTTCTTTGCAAAATTTAGATTTGCTGTCAGTTGTGCTTATTTTTAACTTAGGAGTTTGAAATGGCAGCTGAATGCTATGCTAGGTCTCTCAAGGGCTTTTATTTCTGGGATGGCTGCTGGGCCATCACACTGGAAAGAGAACTGCTATTTGGCAAGATGGTCACTGCATGAAGTTAGGGACTTTGAAAGTCCTAGTCTTGCTTTGCTCCAGCCAATATGACAATCTGAATAGGTTTTTACCTATTTAAGATGTGTTCATCTTCAGAAAACATACTGTTAATGTTTTAATAGCTTCATTGGACCCAAGAAGGGGTATTTTGTTGTCAGAGAATATAGTCCCAGGGCAGGTGGTTTTTGCTGGACCACAAAAGTAGTAGGCTTGCCCATCGTCCTCTGTAGTTCAGAAACCGGGGATCTTTTCCTGCCATGCTCAGTTTAGATTTGGATTTAGTTAGACTGAAACTCACAAATCTACTCATAAGTCAGTAAAAGTGGAAATTCCTTCTATTTTTATTATTTTTTAAAAAGCCCACACACTCTGTAGTCTTTTTTTTATTTAACAGCATGGATGACAGTGAAAAAACATGTATTTTACTTCATTTCTCTTGCACCGATCACTTTCAGATGCCAAGTTTTGTTTCATCTTGTTTTAACTTCAGGAATTATCATTTTCTTCTGATTTCATTTCATTTTTTATGTTTTAATAATACAGTAGTTTCCTCCCCTCTCTTCCCCTCCCTCCCCGCGCTTATCCACAGGTTTGCTTTCTGTAGTTTCAGTAACCTGTGGTCAACCATGACCCGAAAATATAAAATGGAAAATTCCAGAAATAAACAATTCATAAGTTTTAAATTGCATACTGTTCTGAGTAGCCTGATGAAATCTCTGCTCCATCCCACTGGGGATGTGAATCATCCCTTTGTCCAGCATCTCCATGCTATAGACACTCCCCACTACTTAGTCACTTAGCAGCCAGCTCAGTTTTCAGATTGTCCTGGTATCACAGTGCTTTGTGTTCACGTCACCCTTATTTAAAAATAAAATATTCACATAACTTTTATTATAATATATTGTTATAATTGTTCTCTTTTATTATTAGTTATTGCTGTTAATCTTTTACTCTGCCTAATTTAGAAATTGAACTTTATCATAGGTATGTATGTATAGGAAAAAGCCCAGTATAGACAGAGATTGGTACTATCTGTGGTTTCGGGCATCCACTGGGAGTCTTGGAATGTATCCCCCAAGGATAAGGGGTGGGGTGGCACATTTAAATCTATATCCTGTTAGTGTTCCAGGTAATATTAAGATATTTTCTTCACAAATTGTAAGTATCCTAATGAAATAAAACATTATAGATCCAGTGATCAATAACCTCGATTATTTTTGCAAAGAAATTAGTATACGAGTGTTATAATATTACACGATAAAATGGAGGTTATATTTAGATATGATTTTTAGACACCATTAACATGCTCATCAATTTCAAGACTGATAATACTATATGTACTATATATAGCATTTTGCATTTCCCTTTTAAATAATAACAGCTTTATTTTAAAATTAATGATGCATAATAAAAAGTAAATGTATAGAAAAGCAACAACAAAGTAAAACTCACTTAAAACATACAGAAGTGTAAAAAGAAATTGAAACCTCATTTGAATCAATTTTAAAGTATGGAAATTTGTTTAAAATATAATTTTGGCTGTCTTTGTTTTAATGACATTAATTTCTAAATAAATTATACATGCTCAAAATTAAAGTATGAAAAAGAAATGAAATTTCATCCAAAATATAAAGAAGAATTAAAATTTTCTTACGGCCGGCCAAGTGGCGCGGTGGTTAAGCGTTGGCTTGGGAAGCCAGCGGCCCTGGTTCAGTCCCACATATGAGGGCCAGTGACACTGTCCTCAAAAACAAAACAAAACAAAACAAAACAAAACAAAACAAAAACTGGAAAAAAATTTTCTTGATATGTAGAATAAAGCTATAATTAACTCCTTTTCATTCCAAATATCTCCTTATTAATATATATACATATAGAGAGAGAATATCTGGAAGGATAGAAAAATACAAATATAGGATTATACTGTAAATACAAATTCAAATAATATCATTAAGTTAAATTCTATTTGAATTCAGTAGAAGGATAAAAAGAGATAAAGAAAAAAAGGTATTTGCTAAGCTTCACTCCTCAGACGTTTCACCCAACTTCAATGTGATATAGTTGACAGATAACATTGAGTAAGTTGAAGGTGTCCAATGTATTCAGTACACTTACATATTGCAGAATGATTACCACCATAGCATTAACTATCATCTCTGTCACATCACATAATTACCAGTTCTCTTAACAACTTTCAAGTATACAGTACAATATTGTTAACTATACTCACCCTGCTGTACCTCAGCTCCTCAGAACTCACTCATCATATAAGTGTAAGTCTGCACCTTTTGACCAACGTTTCCTTATTTCCCCTTTTCCCCAGCACCTGGCACCCATCACTCAACTCTCTATTTCCATGAGTTTGGCTTTTGTTTAAATTAAGGTATAATTGACATAGCATTATATTAGTTTCAGGTGTACAATATAATGAATGAGTCTGGCTTTTTTAGATTCTACATAGAAATGAGATCATACAGTATTTGTCTTTCTCTGTCTGACTTATTTTACTTAGCATAGTGCCCTCAAGGTCCATCCATGTTGTTGCAATCCAGAGGTAATGACTTTTGACCACTTTTAGGACATCAGAATATTCCTGTCTAACTCTAAAGAATGCATTTGCTTATCTTTTTTGTGTGTGTGATTTTATAATTGTTAGGCAATCTGCATTGACTCCTAGTTATGAAAGAGAGGGACGAGCTTCCTTAGGCCATATAGTTCTCCCTCCTTTTCTATATTTGGGTTAGTTAAAAATCAATTTTTTTGATTACCCATATTACTTTTAATAGTCTACATAAGCACATGTTTCTTTTTCTTTTTTTAATTCTTTTATTGTGAAATAAACATTTTTTAAATTAGTTTCAGGTGTACAACACAGTGCAATAGTTATAGTTTTTATCCCTCAAAGTGACAACACCCTCCCCCAATTCGCCACCTCACCAACCCCCAATATCAACATATCTATTACAATTCCCTTGACTCCCTTCCACAGTATACTCCACATCCCGTGACTGTCTATATATTCAATTACAGTTGGCATACAATATTATACAACATCAGCTTCAGGTGTAGAGTCACATGTTTCTTTTTCAACTTTAGAAAGTACCTCTTTATTCCCCACCATGGAAAACGAGGAACTTAGATGCTCTCGCTCCCTCCAGCCTTACTTCCCTCTTGCACCTCTCACTTTCTATTAGTTATAATAACACTTTTACATTGTCAAGGCATATAACACACATATTCTGATTAAGTGTTTCATGCTCTGGGTTGATTCTAATCAAAGAAATTCAACCTTTTCTTTTTTTTTTTTTTTTTAGCTGAGCCATCCTGCCACCTCAGGGGCAGCTCAGGGGCAGCTCAGCTCGGGCTGGGCATCGAACTGCTGTTGCTCAGAGCTCAGCTCACACTCCTGAGTGAGCTCTTAACCAACTGAGCCACTCTGCTGGCCCTAATCATAGAAATTCAAATCTCAGTAAGTACATTTACAGAATCAGGGAGTGTATGGCTTCTAAGGTCACTCTGGTCATAGCCATTCCAGTCAGGAGGAGAGGTGAAAGAATAGGGCAAAATTATGTTTTCTGTGGTATAGGCACCATGACTTCTAACCATGTTTCAATGAGAAAAATTTAATGGGATGGTCATACCCAACTCTAAGAGGAGTTGGGATGAATGATGCTCTGAAACATCTAGTTTGTATCTCATTTTGCATGTGCACATGTGTATGGGTAGAATCAATTCCCAGAGGTGTAACTGCTTGGTAAAGTGGCATCTGTATTTCTAAATTAGGTAGGCATTGCCAGATTGCCCTCCATAGGGGTTCTCCCAACTGTCATTCTCACTCACTGTGTATGAGCATGCTTCAAGCTGAAACTAATACAATATTATTGTATGCCAACTATACTTACATTTTTTAAAGGTGAAAAATGGTATCTCAGTGTCATTTTTATTTCTTCTATGTTCAGTGAGGTTCAGCATCTTTTATATATTTAGTAGCCATTTCAATTTCTTTTTCTGTTAACTTACCTGTTCGCATCTTCTGCCTACTTTTCTTAATAGGTTATTGTTGTTTGTTTTCTTTTTCAAATTAATTGTAGAATCACCTTATGTATGGGAAAGATGGAAGCTAATGAGCATTATGGAACATTTGACAGTAGTGAATAAGAAACAAATGTAATTATTGCCTTAAATGAATGTCAACCCATTTCAAGCACACAGTTATTTTTTTTTATTGGCAATATCATTTTGCCTGTTGTAGTTGGAGTATTAAATTTTATCTTTGGTTAAGCACAAATCTGGTGAGCAGACAGTCTACATTTCTATACAGAACTTGCCCAAGGTAGGAGAAACTAGCCTCACCTTTAATTCTATTTCACTTTAAATTGTGTTTCACTAAAGGAACACCTTTGATGCTCCTTCTTTATATTTGGAATAAAGAAAAGAGAAAACTAAAATATATGGAAAAAGTTTTCCACTTTCTGTTAAGGGGAATCTAAAGCTGTTGTGGGAATGAAAGGAAATGATTTTAAATACTGACAAAGCTGATACTTTCTCAAAATTTAGAAAATAATATCCATTAGGTTCCAACAGAAGTCAGAAGTGGTGCATTAATTTGAGTAGTAAAGAATTGGTAGATTACAGTATATTTAAAGCTCCAACAGTTGTAATATTAGGCATGACATTTTCCAAATCACATGTTATACAATTATAAATTAATGCTATTTGAAAAAAACATAAAACTGTATAAACATTTTTTAATGATATAAAGTGAATTGAGAGGTAAAGAAGTGATATTAAATAGAGGAGTCATGTAAAAATCAATGTATCTACTAAAGTAATTCCTGGATTTTTTTAATATTAATTTTGTTTTGGTGACAGTGGTCAACAAAACTACATAGGTTTCAAGTGTACAGTTCTGTAATACATCACCTGTATATCACATTGTATGTTCACCACTCAGTCAGTTCTCCTTCCATCACCATATATTTGACTCAATTTACCCCATCTCCCCTTACCCTCTGGTAGCCACTAAACTGTTGTCTGTGTCTATAAGTTTTTGTTTGTGTTTGTCTTGTTCCTTTGTCAACTTCTGTTTTATAGCCCAAATGTGAGCAAAGTCATATGGTTCTCGACTTTTTCATCTTATTTCACTTAACATAATTCAAGATCTATCTGTGTTGTTGCAAATGGCAGTATTTCACCTTTTATTATGGCAGAGTAGTATTCCATTACAGTATATATGTACCACATCTTCTTTATCCATTCATCTATCAAAAGACACTTTCATTATTTCCATGTCTTGGCCACCATAAATAAAGCTGCAGTAAACATCAGAGTACATGTATCTTTATGGATAAATGTTTTCAGATTTTTAGGGTAGATACCCAGGAGAGAGATTGCTGGGTCATATGGTAATTCTATTCTTAATTTTTTGAGGAACCTTCATACTGTTTTCCATAGCGGCTACACCAATTTTTCTCCAGTCTTTCCAACAATTGTTACTATTTGTCTTGTTGGTGATAACCATTCTAACAGGTATGAGGTGATATCTCATTGTGGTTTTGATTTGCATTCCCCTAATAGCTAGTGAAATAGAGCATTTTTTTCATATATCTGCTGGCCATTTGTATGTCTTCCTGGGAGAAGTTTCTGTTCATGTCCTCTGCCCACTTTCTAATTGGATTGTTTGTCTTTTTGTAGCTGAGTTGTATGAATTCCTTATATGTTTTGGACATTAGCCCCTTATTGGAGGCATTGTTTGCAAATATCTTCTCCCATTCAGTTGGATGCCTCTTTGTTTTGTTGATGGTTTCTTTTGCTGTGCAGAAGCTTTTTAGTTTGATATATTCCCATTCATTTATTTTAGTTTTTACATCCCATTCCTTTGAGGTCAAATTCATAAAATCCCCTTTGAACCCAAGGTCCATAAGTTTAGTATCTATTTTTTTCTTCTATGCAGTTTATTGCTTCAGGTCTTATGTTTAGGCCTTTGTTCCATTTCAAGTTAATTTTGGTACATGGTGACAGCACTCCAGTTTTATTATTTTGCATGTGGCTTTCCAATTCTCCCTGCACCTTTTATTGAAGAGGCTCTCTTTCCCAATTATATGTTTTTTGCTCCTTTGCTGAAAATTATCTGTCCATATTTATGTGTGTTTATTTCTGGGTTTTCAATTCTATTCCATTGGTCTGTGTTTCTGTTTTTCTGCCAATACCATGCTGTTTTGATTATTGTTGCTCTGTAGTACAAACTGAAGTCAGGGAGTGTGATACCTCCAGCATTGTTCTTTTTTCTTAGGATTGCTTTGGCTATTTGTGGTCTTTTGTGGTTCCATACAAATCTGATTATTTTTTTGTTCTATTTCTTTAAAAAATGCCATTGGCATAGTTTTTGGTGTATAGTTTCTTAAAATCCTTTGTTATGTTTATTCCTAGGTATTTTATTCTTTTTGTTGCAAGTGCAAATGGAATTTTTTTTAAATTTCTTTTTCTGAGATTTAATTGTTAGTATATAAAAATGTAATGGACTTTTTTATGTTGATTTTGTAGCTGGCAACTTTACTATATTTGTGTTTTTCTAATAGCTTTTTGGTGGAGTCTTTAGGGTTTTCTATATATAGCATCATGTCATCTGCAAAAAGTGACAATTTAACTTCATTCCCAATTTGGATGCCTTTTATTTCTTTCTCTTGCCTGATTGTTCTGGCTAAGAGTAATTCCTGTATTTTCTATCTGGTTCATTAGTTCAACTCAGTATAGTACAACATTTAGTTTTATTAGGTAAATTATTTCTTTATGCTGCATATTTTACAAAAAAATGGGCAGTTTCATTTAATGTGTAACTATTATATCCTTCATCAGTAAATAGGACTTTTGGGTACTATATGAACTAATAAAAGTGGGAGAAAAATGGTGAGTGGAGTTCTTAACACAATATATTGCTATTATCTATTGACAAAATGGAGACATTGGCACTAGTCAGTGATTCTAGTTTATATAAAATAATGATGAGTTCATAGAAATAATGAAATATTATTGATAGATATAATAAGTGTAATTAATATTATGGAACTAAAGCAACATATTTCATGATCAAATTGTTGTCAGAGAGTGGGCCTTTCTTGGCGCAAAGTCCAGGTCCTTGGCAACTCGAGCAAAGAATTGAACGAGATACCAGAGTAAAGCAGTAAAATAAGTAGTTTATTAGAAGAGATAGTACATTTAGAAGTAAAAGTAGACCTGAGTACTAGAGGATGGCTCAAGGGCCCATTACTAGAAGTTACATTCCAAAGAGTGTGGAGTGGGCCACACGCAAAAGCAAGGCTCAAAGGGAAGAAGTGGTCAAAAGGAGCAGGGAAGAAGCAGCAGCAGAAGCAGGAGAAGCAGTGTGGGCTTCCCAGGACTTGGGGTTTTTACACTTTTTTTCTAGAATGGGCTGTTCTTTCTGGGTGTAGGACCACTTGATTGGCACCTGTGATTGACAAGAGGTCCTGTGCAGGTGCGAGTGACTAGTTGGATCTAGTTGGATATTTTGTGTCCACTTGCTCTTCCTGCAGGGGTAGGTAATTACAATACAAAGGGGAGTTTTGGGTGGAGAGGGGAAGTGCCTCAGGCGGTTGCACTCTGTGTGCTATGTAGGAATGTAGAGACCCAATGCCTGCCTCTGCCTGCCTGCTTAGTTTCTCCTTGAGAGACGTGATCCCCATAAAATCTCTATGGGAAGCTGAGGGACAGGAGGTCTCTTCTTCTATATCTGCTTCCTGCTGGGCAGGGCCATAGAGCCGTCCCTGCCTATTGGGGTTTCACAGAACTCTCACCCTAGCTGGTCTCAGATAAGAGGAAGGGGTCTCAAGCTCCACCTGGAAGACCGTGTTGGTTTCTTTGCTTATTGGGGTATCCCCTGCATCCTCAAGGCTCCTGAATGAGGACAAAATTATAAATCTGTTAGTTCTTATGAAACTTGGGGCTATTCAGTCCATCAAACTCAGGTGGCGTCAGTTGTCTGGACACAGAATGGGTTTGACATTTAGCTTCCTGGCCTGGGGGATATTAGGAAGTCTCAGGCTTTCAACTAGATATCGGAAGCAGGGGTAGGAGACTTACATTGCTTCAGATTCAGGAACTGATTTGCAAAGAAATTAAGAAACAAGGGGGATCTTCAGTCCAAGATTCACAAACTGGTTAGAAGAGCAATCAAAGCCCAAGAGCTAAGAAACTAAAGAACTAGGGAGGAGACTTAACATTTCTATAGAAAAGGAAACATTAAAGTTTTTCAGTGGTGGGGGTTGGTGCTGCTCAGTTGGCCGGTAACAAAATGACTGCATTAAATGGTTACATTAGAAATTAACAGTAAAAATATTACTCAGGGTAATGTCTGCAAACTTACTCCCTATATTTTCTTCTAGGAGTTTTATAGTTTCAGGTCTTACATTTAAGTCTTTAATCCATTTTGAGTTTGTTCTCATATATGGTGTAAGTAGATGGTCTATTTTCATTTTTTTGCATGTGTCAGTCCAATTTTCCCAGCACCATTTATTAAATAGACTATCTTTACTCCAGTGTAAATTCTTGCTTCCATTATCGTAGATTAAATGACCGTATATAGATGGGTTTATTCCTGGGCTCTCTATTCTATTCCATTGGTCTATGAGTCTGTTTTTATGCCAGTACCATACTGTTTTGATTACTGTAGTCGGAGAAAGACAAATACCACATGATCTCACTTATATGTGGAATTTGAAAAACTGAATGAATGAGCATAAGAAACAGAAATAGTCTCATAGATATAGAGGAAAAACAGGGTTGCTAGTTGGGAGGGGGGTGGGGATGAGGGAGAAGGGGAAAGGATTAGACAGCATAAATAGGTAACTACAGTATTGTCACAGGAATATGAAAGACAGTTCAGGGAATATAATGTTGTTAAAATTTTGTGGGGTGTCAGATGGTCACATGTTTTGTTAGGGAGACCACTTCATGGATGGAGAAGAGGCTTGATCACGGCACTGTATACCTGAAATTGATGTTGTATAATATTGTATGCCAACTGTAATTGAATATATAGACAGTCACGGGATGTGGATTATATGGTGGGAGGGAGTCAAAGGAATTGTAATAGATAGTATGATATGGTGCGGGAGGAGTGGGAGGGGAGAATTGGGGGAGGGGAGTTGTCACTTTGAGGGGTAAAAAGTATAACTATTGCACTTTGTTGTACACCTGAAGCTAATTAAAAGTATATGTAAATAAAAAAAAAAGAAATTAACAGATGTGGAAGAATGCAGACACTGAAATTAATCTAAAAGAAAGGGTCACAGGAGTTATAAATATTATTGTAATTTTTGGCCTAAGAATAACTAGGTTATGGAAGAAATAAGATTTTAAAATTTTACTATAGAATTTCTTCCCTAGGTTTTTAATTTTTTCTGATGTATTAAAGTTCAACATGAAGAAAATTCAAGGAAGGAGAGATTTAACAATTGAATTGTGAAATTAGTGATAAAGATGACTATGTCATTGAAATCTTATTTAATGTATCACCATTCAATGTCTTCATATTCTATTTACTTTGACAAAATTTCTTTTTCCTATTGTTTCATTCAGGAAAATGAATTGGCCATTGATTTCCATTTCTAGTTCCTTAAGTGATACAGTAAGCAGCAAAAAGTCTATGAAGTATGAAATCTCAAATGTAATTTCTCAGGTGGCAGATATTATGGCTCTTTTTTTGTGTATTTGGGAGTCAAAACTGATATGGAGAAAAAACAAGCAGAGCGTAGTAGTGTACTCATATGCAGTAACTTAGCATCACCTTGGTCGATTATGGATTTTAAAAAAAATGTTCTTAAGTCACTGTTACATTTAGTAAAACCATTTTCATACAGTTGCTTTAAAAGTCATAAAAAAATATAAAAAGCAGATGGATTTCAAACATTCACTAAAGGCCATGAACCTATCTTGTGGTTTCTGTTCCTGTGATTGCATTCCACTCTGTGTATATTTCCAAGGATACTATCGAATTCCCAAGACATGTATTACTCCCCTACTCTCTGGTTTGTTACCTTGTCTATGCTTGAATTAGAAACGATGTCATCATATTTTAAGAAAGCACATTGCTGACTTGGGAAAGGACTTATATGGCTTCTGATGGTGCTGTCTTTCAACATGTCTCATAGCTTGTTTCACATTCTGCCATATAGCTTATTTATTTGTAATTTTCTCATCCTTATCACTAAATTGTAAATTCATTTAAGGAAGATACCATGCTTTAAATCATTTTTATTATCTGCCAGGAATGGCACACAGGTTTGCCTATAATGGATTTTCTTTTTTTTTTTTTTTGAGGGCAGTGTCCCTGGACCTCTAATGTGGGAACAAACCTGGGCCGCTGGCTTCCAAGCCAGCGCTTAACCACCGCGCCACTCAGCTGGCCCAAATGTAGTATTTTATTTTATTTTTTTAAATTTTTTTGAGGGCAGTGTCACTGGCCCTCATATATGGGTCCCGAACCGGGGCCGCTGGCTTCCCAAGCCAGCGGTTAACCACTACACCACTCGGCTGGCCCAGGATTTTCTTGACTTGCATTTCTCTACACACATTAAGCTGGATGATGGTATTATGGAGACATTTCCTTGCTGGCTCATAATTTTTGTTAGAGTTCTGATCATCAATACATTTGCCATGGTATAGTGCTCAGACCTCAGGCATTCATTATTATTTGTGAAAGAGGCTGTTTCACAGTTTTGTGTTTTATGAACTCTTTTTTCCTTGCCTGCCTTATTTTGAGATGTAAAGGACTAAAATATGTAAAAACTGAAAACAGTGGGTTTTGCATATATTTGGGCAGGCATACCTCATTTTATTGTGCGTCACAGATATTGCATTTTTTTGTTTTTTACAAATTGAAGGTTTGTGGCAGCCCTGCATTGAGCAAGTCTATCGGCGCCATTTTTCCAACAGGTTCTGATGATGGTTAGCCATTTTTAGCAATAAAGTATTTTTAAGAAAAGGCATGTACATTTTTTAGGCTTAATACTATTGCACCTCTAATAGGCTACAGTATAGTATAAATATAACTTTTATATGCACAGTAAAAGTAAAAAATTCGTGTGACTTGCTTTCGTGATACTCATTTTATTGTGGTGATCTGGAATCGAACCCACAGTATCTCCAAGGTATGCCTGTAATATGAGTAGACTAAGAAATTTTTGTATCCACAAATTGGATAATTAATTTCAAAGTTAAACAGAGTATACTGATTTCATTCATTACTCATTCAATATAGACTTTAGAATCTGATGGGAAAGGCAGGTAAATTAATAAGCAAATAAACTAATGATTCATTTATTTGAAAATTGATAATTTTTTTTCTTTTTCTTTCTTTATTTTTTAATTAGTTTCAGGTGTACAACACAGTGCAATAGTTATACATTTTACCCTCAAAGTGACAACCCCTCTCCCCCAATTCGCCACACCACTCCTCCCCCCCATATCATATATATCTATTACTCTTCCTCTGACTCCCTTCCACAGTATAATCCACATCCCGTGACTATCTATATATACTCAATTACAGTTGGTATACAACCTCCACTTCAGGTATACAGGGCAGTGATCAAACCTCTACTCCATGAAATGGTCTCCCCAACAAGACATGTGACCATCTCATGCCCCACAAAATATTTACACCATTATTAATTATATTCTGCGAACTGTCTTTCATATCCCTGTGGCAATATTGTAGTTGCCTATTTTTGCTATCTAATCCCTTCCCCTTCTCCCTCATCCCCACCGCACTCCCAACTAGCAACCCTGTTTTTCCTCTATATCTATGAGACAGTTTCTTAATGCAGATCATCAATAGGAGGATGTGATGCACTAACTTGGGAGGGGGATTGTGTCTTAACATGGCTATAGAAGGCCTGAATTAGAAAATACTGAAACCAAGGCTGGAAAGATGAAGAGCCCAATGATCTGGGCAGGCAGGATGATCTAGGTGAAAGGAAGAGCATATTCAAAATCTAAAGGAAATAATTAGTTATTAAACTGAAAGGAGACCAAATGTTTCTTAAGTATTAATTACATGTATTCAATAGCTTAATGACAACCCTTGTTGATGCAAAAGGAAGATGACCTACAATTTCTTGATCATCTATTATGTGCCAGGCTCTTTCCCAAATGCTTTCTGTTTCCAAATGACTGTATTATGAATACCTCATATTCTGGAGGGTTACCATCATCGATCTAGTCTATATACTTCTTTTGAAATTTCTTATATTGATGAATAACAACTACCATCCATTCAGTTGTCCAAGTCCCAAACCCAAAAGTCCTTCTAGATCTCTCCATTTCCCACATACAATTTATACACATATTTATTCACTCTGTTCTATAAGTAAATTCTTGATCTGTTAACTTTGTCTTCATCCTCACTGCCACTGCACTCACATAGATCCTACTCATAGCATTGAATGTTCTCTTCACTGTTCTGTCTTCCCTAATTTTACCCTTCTCCAGTCCATCCTCCAAAATCTCTTGAGAATGATTTTTCTAGAATAAACATGACATCAGTGCTTTGCTCAAAATATGTCTTTGGCTTCTCTCATCACCTTTAGGGGAAAAAAATTCCTTGGCATGACAAATCAGTCTCTTCATTCTCTGGTTGTTGCCTATCTGGTGAACTTAATTTTCTATGACTGCTCTTTAATATCCTCTACTACAAACCTCTTACCTAAGAGTACTCTTAGGTCTTCAGATCATTTACACCATTCTTCTTTCTGTCTAGAATGTTTCCCTTATATTAGTATCTCTAATAAATGTATATTTGAAGCCTTAAAGTCTCAGCCCAAGGTTATATTCCTTGTGAGGAGTTCCTCGATTCACCTTGGCACTTTTGGACTTCCTTCCCCTCTCCTCCCACTGCACATTGTAATTACACTGATTACCATATTCTATTATACTGATTTATAATGCTGTATCCCTACCACTTCTAAGTCCCTGTGAGTGCAGGATCTGCCTTTTTATCTTCATCTTCTCAGCCCTGTGTCATACCTGAAACATAGTAATTGCCCCATAACTATTTGTTGAATGATAGTCTAACCTGACTAAATAACTCTCAGTGTTCTCAACAACTCTTCTGTTTTGCTAATGATAATCTGAGGCTTAGAGAAGTTAAATTATTAGTAAGGGCTAGAATTAGCATTTGATATCAGGATCCTTTAATTACAGAGTGATTGTTTCTTCCTTATAGGGAACTGTTCCTCTATTGGTTGACTATACTTTTACTTAACTAAGATATCCCTGCAGACGATATTGAGATTAGCTTTAGGAGTCCATGTACTGTGCCTGATCAAATGTCTCAGGCAAATCAGGGTGGAAGCTATGGAATCAGTTAGGCTTGTTCCCTCTCATCTCTTCAACCCTTTCCACATAGTCTTATTAGCTCTGCCAGATTCTAGGACTATGTAATTGCTCCTAAATCCTAGGAGGACTCTGGGTGGTGAAAAAATCTTCTTAGCCATATCCCATGCCCTAACCATTATTTATGAATAAACAGAGCTATGGTAAGGTGGATGCAGAACATAGAGACTTTAAATCAGTATTAACAAATGTTAAAGTAATATTTGTACCAAACAATTTACACATAGTGCTTTCTCAACCTTATATTTAAGTTTTTCTATAGTATTGGGTTATCACTTCAGTAGAAGCATAATCATTTTGTGAGATGCAAATGGAGGAGTTTCTTAATATGAGTAATAATACATACAGAGGGTGCCAAAAATGTATACACACTTTAAGAAAGGAAAAAAACTATTAAAATTGTAATATTCAATATATACCAAAAACAAAATATGAATATGAGCCATGTTTGACTTCTGCAATTACAAGAGGTGCTCAAAGTGGTTACCATCAGCGTCCAGACACTTCTGATTACAGTGAACTACTGCTTGAGCAACGTTGACCAAAGTGTCCACTTGTATACATTTTTTTGGCAACCCTGGTATATAGTTTTATATATACATAGATGTATATATTTATCTATCATAGCTTTCTTGTTAATATGCTGATGCTCTATCTGCCCTTAATCCTGTTACCACACAGCAGCCCTCTGAGTAAAGTTTTTAAATTGCTTGAAATATACAGAACCAATCAAATTGACTGGTATTAAGAAGAAAAGAGGCAAAAAGACTTAAAAAAGTCTTGGTGTGCCAAATGAGAAAGAGGACAGTAAAAGACATGCACACATGTGCACAGACACACACTTGAGGTGGGTGCACAGTAAGATGTCAAAAGCTTGAAGGGAAATGGACTTAACTCCGTTTACTACAACCACTCACGTAAAGGGGATTTCTAACAGTCTTAAATTCTTTCCCAAATCCCAACCTATAACTGTTATTTTGTGATCCTTATCAGAAAAATACCCCTGTAATGCAACACCTACAAATTTAATAGATAGTATCTATTTTGGAAATGAAACTTCTAGATAACAGTTACCTTAAAAATACTGGTTTTAGACTTTAATAGAAGTTTGTGATTCAAGGAATAACAGAAGAATTAGCTATGGTTTTGGAATCCCTATGGGAAAAGACCCCATAAAGACAACTCACTTTATATCCAGCAAGTCCTTAAGCAGTATCAGCTCAGGGATATTTAAACCCCTGCTTCAATAGTTTAAACATAATTCTTTTTTTTTTTTTGGAGGGCATTGTCACTGGCCCTCATATGTGGGATCGGAACAGGGGCCACTGGTGTCCCAAGCCAGCTCTTAACCACCGCGCTACTTGGCCGGCCCTTAAACATAATTCTTACATTATTTCACTAGACCTAATGATTTAAAGCATCGTGTTATTAATTCAACAAATATTTATTGAACAACTAGTGTTTAATTATCTGAAAAGTATCACCCCTTAGTGTTCTCTGAATCATTAGTATTAGCTAACATAGTGGTTCTGAACACTGGAATCTCTTAGGTAGCTTCCCGAAAACTGCTATTTCCAGGCCACACCCCACTGGAATGTAATAAGAACCCCTGGGGCTAGGACCCAGGCATCAGTAGTTTCTTGAGTTCCTCTTGTGATTCCAGTGTGCATCCAAGAGTTAAAGAGTGATTCTCTTTCGCTTATATTTCTGCATATAGTAATCTCACACCTCACTTTGGAATTTGATATTTATTGTGCATTGGTGACTTAGTTTAAACTTCAATTTTAATATGTTGTTATTTAAGTGATCTAAATTAGTTTTTTTCCCTTTAATCTCCCTGAGGTAAGGACAATAAAGCCAAAAAAAACTTATTCCCAAAGTTTATAGGCTGAATCTAAAATATGTGTTAGATTGAGTTTAACTGTTATTGCTTTGAAGTATGAACTTTCTGTGCCAGATTCTGAAAAAAAGAAAAAGAATGAAAACAGTGTTAGATGCAGAATTGGAATTAGAACCCATAGTTTATACAGTGTTACATTATTACACAAAAATGAACTAATGAATTCATTTACTTTATACATTTATCAATGTTTGATAGAGGGATGAATCAAAGAAAAAAAACTCAGAGAAAAGAAGTGGAAATATAGCTAGATTTAACAGAGTTGAAATGGGAAACTTAAAAACGTCAGAAAGAAATGTTTACACTTAAAGGGTCCTGTTTTCCCCATCAATTTATGGCTGCATGTTTCTAGCTTGCACTTAATGTAAGGAATGGGTGCAAATTCATGTCATGGTAGTTAAGTTTCCGGGACTTGCTAGAAAATAGAATGATCTAGAGTCATCTGCCAGTCTGACAGAGCACGACTTGGTTTCTTATGCCTGTGCTCATCAGTGAATCCAGCTTTGCTAGTGTCCTATCTGGAAGCTTAAACCTTGGAATAGCTAAGTAAATTTTAGTGTAAATCATGCAAATAGTTTGTTTATATAGAGGGTATATAGATTCATGATACAATGCCTGAGGAGAATAATTTATTTCCCTTATGTCTATGAATAATTTATTATTGTTCAAGAAGACTCATAAGAAATAAGTTGAATTTCTCATTGAGTTCAGTTGACCTGATTACGCTTTTGCCTAAGAAAAAATGAAATATGTGAGTCAGCATCTGGACTAGGAACTTATATATGTTTTTTTCTTTGCACTTTATCATGTGAACTAAGTAAATGTAATATTGGGAACTGCCCTAGATTATTGAAGCAACATTGTTTTCACAGTCCATGTGATTTCCCTGTCAGTATCATACTAATTAGGTAATATTCAAAAATAATGTTTTTCCAAGAAAATATTAATTTGAATATTTGTAGGACAAGTCTGTGTGCCATTCTACCCCTCATTTCCTCTATAGTAAGCTTACTTTGAGTTTTTCAGTTCTTCCAATGTTCCATGATCCATTCTGCCTCAGGCTTTTCTACATGCTTCCCACCTGAAACATTCTACCACCACCTCACTCCCTTTTCTCACTTTTAAGTAACAAAATTTCCTCCTTCATCTCTTAGGATAAAGTCACTTTTATAGAAAAGCATCCATTAGAGATACAAAGTACAGCATAGGGAATATAGTCACTAGTATGGTAATAATTATGTATGGTGCCAGGTGGGTACTAAATAGGGGAATCACTTCATGTTATATAAATATCTAACCACTGTGCTGTACACCTGAAACTAATATAATTCTAAATGTCAACTGTGATTGAAAACTAAAAAATTTAAAAAATAAAGTATGTGATAAATAGATGTGTTATAGAAATGTACACTTGACACCTATATAATTTTACGAACCAATGTCATCCCAATAATTTAATACAATTTTTTTATAAAGTAAAAAAAACAAACAAGGAAAGCATCCTTTGGTTCCCCAGAATGAGATTATTTCCACTATATTATGTTTTTCCTGCTACTTGCAGTTCTCCTTTGTAACACTTGTCATGAGTGAAAGTCATGTAATTGTTTAACACCTTCTCCCAGGTAGACTGAAGGTTTCAAGATGAAAGGGACTATTCTAAACAAGATACTTATAAATGACAATATTAATGTTCTCTAACTGATTTCAGCCCCACCCCCCAGGGTGGGTGTGGGGGATCAGCCTCCGCTGACCAGGGTTTCCTTCAGGTCGGGCGAGGAAGGAAAAGAAGGGAGACAGTGGAGACACCAGGGGAGTCAAAGAGAAAAAATTGTCACACTTTATTGCCAGAGCATATTCTTTTTATAGGGATATTGACCATTGCCTCAATCACAGGAGTTTGGTGGTTTCTAGTTCCCAGGATTTACTCAGTCTTTACTTATCTCTACATATCGCCTAAAGAGTGGTTGCCATGACTACCTAGACATTATCCCAAATTCCAGCAGCTAGACTCACAGGGCATATACTAAAAGGACTAGGAGTGGCTGTGTTTAGGGTAAAACCATCTAAAATCTATTTCTATGTAAATACAATACTTAACATCTTTTGTCCTAGGAGGGCTACATATTTACAATAAAGGGTAGCATCTGTTTCTCAGTCAAAGCTTCAGTATCTGTTAAAGAATTTAAACAAAGTTGTTAATATACCCTATGGTTAGCAAGTCCCCTCCTACCAGAACTCTCATGGCCTGAAGACCTTTAATCTTCAAGGAGACCATTCATAGCAGAGCCCTTACACCACAGGCAGGCTTCTTGGCCTATGTTGTCAGAGGTCTGTGCCTCAGTTTCCAAGGGGTTTGAGTCCCCAATATCTCAGTTCAAGGGTCCCCAAGGAACTACTGCCTGGCTTAGGTTGTCTCCCCTCTTTTCTAGGAGATCTTACCCGTCTTTGGCTGCATAGTTAGCTCATTGGGGTACCACAGGAACTTGTCACAAGTGTAGTGAATATATTGTCTCCTATAGGAAAGGCACATGGGTTCACAGAGGCAGGAGATATTACATGACCAACCATAAGGCAGCACTCCAAACATCCAGTGCTGAGCAGGGCAATGTGGCCTTGTCAGATGTCGGTCCCCGGCAGGTGGGGACTATGAAGTCTTATTCACTGCTCTATCCTTAGCCGGTACCGTATCTGGCTCATGGTATCCATTCAGTAAATGGCTGTTGAATGAATGGATGAATATACAGATGAAATGTGTTAACTTTCCATAAAGTGAAGAGTTATCTCTTTAGGTTTATCTGTTCTGTCAAGTTTTATAACTTTTATATATTAGGTTTATTTTTTTAAGTTCTTCTTCTTTAAATATTTGAATATCAGGTATATTGCAGACAGACACATGCAATTCATGTGAACTTTCAGTCTTGAAATGCCTTCTATAAAATTGAGACTGCATAACATGATTTATAAGCATGAATGCTTCATTAATTATGAATTGTGATTATAACACAACAGCTAAGCAGAGATATCTAGTTATAAATGTATCTGTTCAATAACTAGTAGAATTAGAAAGTCAGAATTTGAGAGTTAGAACCACCATAGGCTTAATGTAGCACAACCTAAACATGTTATAAAGAAATACTTACAAATGGAAAGTACTTTATCCAAGGTCATAAAGATAATTAGTGATAGAAGAAAATTTTCATTTCAACTTCTTGACTTCTCTTTATATTGGGCACTACTCCATTGTTTTCCTACATTTTATCAGATTTGTTCATTTCTCTTCAGCGCAATTAGGAGACTGGAATAAAGGTTTTCAGCAAGCAAACACAGCTACTACAATAGAAACACAGCCAAAGAGCCTTACATTGATTTAACCATAAAATGGCATCCATATCTACCAAGCTTTTTTTTCCTTGAATCTCAAAATTGATAGCTTGCCTATCTCTTATTGTTAACTTGCCGCCACATCTGTATGAGTGATTTGCCTAGAAGCCCTGAAAATGGTCGGCTCTCTGGTTGGATCTGTCATTTGTGGCAGACTTAGAACTCTGTCTTTCTGTTCTGGGCCCACAAAATGTGGTTGAACCATGTGAATTTTTTACACCCCACTATACCGAAACCCTGGTACCAGAGTTGGCAGAGGTCCATTTTGAACTATGAGCATATGCTACTCTACTCAACACTTGAGCTTCAGGGTGTCCTCTGGTACATGACAATAGGTGTTCAAAAGGAATTAAAAGCCACATAAGTCACATTGATGACAACTCATTGTTACCTTTCAATATCTGCTGTATTTGGCCTATTAGAGGGAATTATAGTAGCCATTAATAACCATGCTTCTTAAGTGAAAAGGTGTTTTAGAATCAAATACCTAAAAATCTCTTGGACATGGATTATAACACAATACATTCTAATACATTTGTCCCTGATTTTCTTCCTACTAGAAATGGGAAATTGGGCCGGCTGAGTGGCGCGGTGGTTAAGCGCTGGCTTGGGAAGCCAGCGGCCCCAGTTCGGTCCCACATATGAGGGCCAGTGACACTGCCCTCAAAAAAAAAAAGACATAGAAATGGGAAATTATGCAGAGAGAGAGCACATAGACTGCATTATAGAGGAGGACCAAGAACAAAAGCTTTAACATGATTTGGCTTGGAACCAGGTCACAGAATCAAAAGATACCCCAAATCACTGTCACTAAAGAAAATCTAAGTTACTGGGAGAATGCCATAATTGGGGAAAAAATGCAAACACTGTTCTGAGAGAACTATTGATTCTTTGCTTTCAGGCTATTCATTTATTTAAGACTAAATGTGCAAGCTACACCACAGAACACCAAATCACCTTGGAGTTGCTGCCTCGGCAGTGGCACGACAGCTAATAGAGACAGGCTTGCATTTTCTCCTGAAGTCTTCTATCTTCCTTTAGTGTCATTGAACAAGGGCTGCTGAAGTGTCAGAAAAAATATTTATTGCCCTTCCATATGTCACTGCCCTCCTGCCAGTGACATGTGTACTCATCAGTCAAACGGAAACTACCCACCATGTTTGATTTACTACAGTGGAAAGAAATCTGTTTGTGGGTCCCTATAACATAAACCATTTTGCAAGAGATTAATGCCCTGATTAGCATGCAGCTCACGAGAGTGGTATCATTAGTTTTCATGATATATCAGGACTAAAAGTAAGAATTGCAACTCTTTTTTTTTTCTCTGTGGGGTCCTGCTTTTTTTCTTTCCCCTCCCTAGCCTTTTCATTAACTTTCCCCTTGTTGTTCAGTAAAGCATTATTTACTTTGTGTCTTTTCAGAACCTGGTAGATTAAGTGATTACGTTTTAGCAATACAGAAACCACGAGGAAAGTTTCTCTTTAGAACACCTGGAAAATGGCAACAAACTTCTCGTCTTGGCAATGGATTTTTATCAAATATATATGGTGAATCTGTAGAAAAATAAAATTGACTTTTCTCATTGACATCTATGTTCCATTTATATTCTGTAAGAGGTGTGGAGTAGAAAGGTTTTCAGAACTTTTAGAGTTGCTTGATTGTAAGAAAATTTTCTAACATATTATAATTCTACTGTATAAAAATCAAAATTTACCTATATTAGGTGACATTTTTGTACTATGAGTGAAAACGTTCTATAGGGGCGTAATTGAATCTACTTTGACAAGCCACACCTGATTATTACATTGGTGTCTGTGATGATGGCAAGATTAATGACAAGAACAGCTTCATTTATTCAGGTGTAGTTTCAGGGGAGGGAAACAAGTTATTGAGATATTTTTGCCATATCCCTACATCTTCAACAAAGCTCCCAAAGCATATCAAATTCTGTTTTTCTAGTATTCCTATAAAGAATATATGTTTCTAAGTAAAATAAGAAAGGATTTATTTTTTGTAATATAAAAAATACTGAATCTTTTTAATTGTTCCAAAATTCGCCAATATATTATGAAGATTTTACGAAGTTTAAAGTTAGGCAAGTAAGTAATGTGAATCTTGAACTTGTATCAATGACAGATATTCTAAATACTTAGACATAAGAGGAGGTATCAGTGATCTGAATGTCTAGAATGGCCTAAGAATATTTCACAGCCTGCCTTCAAAGAGACATATATTAAACTCATGATTGAAAGTGGAACTAAGTGACATCATTATACAAAGTCAGACAATTAAGTTTGTGAACTTGTTGCAATGATGTTGCTAACCTTTATTTGTTCATATCAGAGTGATTATTCAGTATGAATTTTTAACAACTGGACAAACAGTTAACCAAGTTTACTACTTGGAAATGCTGAAAAGACTGCGTGAAAAAGTTAGACAACCTGAACTTTTCACCAATAATTCATGGTGCTTGCATCATGACAATGCACCAGCTCACATGGCACTGTCTGTGAAGGAGATTTAAGCCAGTAAACAAATAACTGTATTGGAACACCCTCCCTACTCACCTGATCTGGCCCCCAATGACTTCTTTCTTGACCCAAAGATGAAGGAAATATTGGAAGGAAGACATTTTGATGACATTAAGAGCATCAAGGGTAATATGATGACAGCTCTGATGGCCATTCCATAAAAAGTTCCAAAACTGCTTTGAAGGGTGGCCTAGGCACTGGGGTCGGTGCATAGCTTCCCAAGGGAAGTACTTCAAATGTGACCATAGTGATATTCAGCAATGAGGGATATAGTACTTTTTCTAGGATGAGTTTGCAAACTTATTGTCCTGCCTTGCATGACCAATGAGTCACATGTTGGACATGTTATTTACTGAGGCTCCTTCAGTCTTGCTCATGCTGGTCAGACACAGGTCCTTACCTGAATTTTTACTTCTTGTGTCACCTTTTGGAAATTTAATTTAAAACCCCTTACTTGAAGCCTCTAGTGACCAGTTAGGTACTAGAGTATTCTGTGATTCTAGAGTTTTCTGAGTCATCCTCAGTATATTCTGTTTAGCCTCAGGCCATCACAAATTGACTCACAACTAGTGTATCTGTAGTTGCATTTTGACAACAAACAGTGTAAGAGTGATTAAGTGCTTGTTCTCTTGAGTAAAACACACAGGGTGGGTGGGTGGTGGATACAGCTCCACCTTTATTATCTGTGTGATTCTGAATTAAGTACAGCAGTTCCTTTAATAATGTTTAGTTCAACATCGTTTTGTTATAACATTGATGAGAGAGAAAAAAAATTCCTGCCGGGGCCATGGTCTGTGTAGAGCTTACGTGTTCTCCCCATGGCTGTGTGGGTTTTCTCCGGGGGCTCCAGTGTCCTCCCACATCCCAAAGATGTGCACGTGAGGGGAACTGGTGCATCTGAATTGTCCCAGTCAGAGTGAGTGTGAGTGTGTGTGAGTGGCCCTGTGATGGAAGGGCGTCCTGTCCAGGGTGGGGTCCCACCTGGCACCTTGAACTGCCAGTGTAGGCTCTAGCCACTCACAATCCTAAACTAGAATATGCGGGTTGGAAAAGAATTCTCTTGTTTGTTTTTATTCATCTTTCTTAAATGTATGTGTAGCTGACATTTATTTCAATGTTTAATATTAGAAGGGTTTTGGGTCTTCATTTAGAAGTTTGGTGACGTTTCTGTGACCACAAATATGCCGTAGAACTTAACTCTTGTTTATACCAATCAGCCTGTGGTAACATTGGTTTTGTTATGTGTCATTTCACTTAAAGTCAGTTTCCATTGTACCTATTGACGATGTTAAGTGAAGAATTACTATATTCCATCTTTCTAGTCCTCTATTTCTTCTGAAAATATGGTCAATAAGATGTGTGAAACATTTAGTAAAGTGCCAGATAGAAATTACTAATCAACATTAGCTATTATTAATCTTTTTTTTTTTTTGAGGGCAGTGTCACTGGCCCTCACATGTGGAACCCGAACCAGGGCCGCTGGCTTCCCAAGCCAGCGCTTAACCACTGTGCCACTCGGCCAGCCCTAATCTTTTTTTTTTTTTTAAGGAGGGCACAGCTCACAGTGGCCCATGTGGGGATTGAATCGGCAACCTTGGTGTTATGAGCACCACACTCTAACCAACTGAGCTAACTGGCCACCCTCAGTTATTATTATTCTTATGAACAATATTTAGTTCTCTAGAAATTATCCATTGGCAGACCATAACAGCTGTTCAAGCCACCTCTGAACCGTAGAATGCAAGTGGGAAAGTGAGAGATTTGAGGGCAAGGTGCAGGGAATATTTACCTGGTGAATTAAAGTAGGTACTTTTTCAAATTTGTTGGGAGAAATCCACTTGGGCCAGAAAAGAAGCCTAGGAAACATCTACTCTGAACATTGAGGCATAGAATAGAATATTGAGTATGTGGAGCTATGCTACCGTGTGATAGAAGTGAAGGTATGTTAATCAAAGTGACCGGAGCCAGTCACCATCATGCTGAGGGTCCTTCACAATGGTTGCTAGGAGCTTTGGTAGAACGTACAGTGCTGTGTATAATAAGTGTGTGTGTCTTAAGGGTGGACACGGTATCATTCTACTTGTTATACTTATTAGTATTGTTGGGCTTCTATGACATTAATTCTGCCAATATTTCATTAAAAATGAAATAGGTAATGCCACTTTACCAGTGCTCCTTCTAAGTGAGAAATGTACTCTTTCACATTTTTAAATTTATGACAATGCATATGCATAACAACAAAGAATAAGAATGATGACATTGATAAAAAAAATTTCCCTGAATATTCTATTGAAAAAGTGAATAATTTTATATTAGCTAATTTATTTATTCTGGAGTGTATGCGATGGGTTTTTAGAGCTTTCTATGTATATTACCTTTTCAATCATGGTAATTATGAAATCATTGAATACATATTTCATTTATGGTGGCAACATATATGAGAGCTCCATGTGATCTTATTTATTCTGTTTATTTTAGTTTCATACTCTCTCATTATACTTTCTTCACAGTTGCAAAACAAATATTTGTACAATGGTGATAGTCTGTCACCCTCTTATAGATATTTTACCAGGAAACAAATAAAATGTGCTCCTGGAAAAAAAATCATAAAGCATAACAAGCATTTTAATATAAGCAGCAGGAATTCCTTATGATTGCACAATTCTTTTTTTTTATGAATTTCCGTTAAATAATTTAAATATATATGGAAAACAACTTTCAGCCTAAAATTTATGTGATTAAGATTACACATTTAAAGTGAACTTTGTCTCATGTCCACTTTCTAAGATACACATGCATAAACACACACAATCATACATGAAGCTGGGGATTATATTCTATTTTACCATCTTTTGTATGCCACTTTTGAGATATTATCCTCATCTGTTTTTGAGAGATTAAACTATCAGGGTTAAATAGGCATCTTTGAAATAGATCACCTTATTGATCACAAGTAAAATCTTTAGCCGTTCCAGTTTTAAAGGCTTTAATTTGATCTCTTAATGTTTCATTAGCTTTTAAGTTATGAGTTTCTCATGTTTCCAGGGGTATGTTTAATGCCCTCGTGAAGAAGTTAATCCAGCTCTCTCACAGCTTCTGACTGTATTTGGGTACTTCTTTTAGACCAGTGTGCTGTGGTCGTTAGGGGGCTTTTGTAAAGAGAGTAGAAATGGACTGGGTCATACCTTTCCTTAGCATTTCAACAACTACGAGGGAAACCTGCTACCTTTATTGCGAGGGGTTTTGGTGGAATGTACAGTAGTATATAAGTGTGTGTGTCTTGAGATTTCTGTGATGTGTATCTTATAGATGTGTGTGCCTAGAGATGGTGTGTCAGCAGTGCCATTTTTGGAGTGGAAAGGATATAGAATTAGCTCATTTTACATGGCCTAAACCTAAACCCATATTAATACAGCTAATAATCTAATGCTACATTTATGAAGGAAAGGAAATTCCTTACTTCACGAGCCATCTCCCTTTTGGATTCTCTTCTGAACACAGTGGCTCTCCTAAAACCATTAGGAAGTTCTTGTTGAAAGAAAAATAATAAAATGAATTTTCCAATTCTGACCTGTGAATTAGGCTTGTATGATTGAAAATGTTATCTTATAACAAACTTCCAGTTATCAAATAAATAAGTCAAGGGGATGAAATGTGTAGCATGGTGACTTAGTTAGTACTGTATTGCATACTTGGAAGTTGCTAAGAGGGTAGATCTTAAAACTCCTCATTGCAAGAAAAAAAAATGTAACTATATGATGATGGATGTTAACTAGACTTACTATGGTGATCATTTTGCATAGTATATAAATATTGAATCATTATGTTGTATACCTGAAACTAAGATAATGTTATATGTCAATTATACCTCAATGAAAAAGAAAGGCAATGTTAGCACATAAAAATGAAATATGGTAACTATTTTCCAATTAATCTTTCTTGGCTCTGGGTAGGATTGCTTTTAAACCAATTCAGGTAAATGGATATTTCTGATTTAAATATCTTCACGAAAGGATCTGTCCTCTTTCCCAGGGACTCACCCTGATTCTGTGGGGGATTGAATTTTACACATTTCCCTCAAGTTTTCTCCTCATTCTTCATTCCTTCTATTACAGAACTCCTTCACTTGATTTTAGGGTCTTTGATTTCTCATTTCCCTCATTTCAAACTTACTTTGATTCTTAGCCAGTTTTTAAAGAATTTTTTCTTTAATGATTTCCAGAATCCATGCTTTTTTACTCATCATTGTTAACAAATTCACTGTTTGTCATGCCTGGTTCCTGGCAACTTATCTCCTTTATTCTAACCTCACAAAAGCAAAAGTTTACCACTTCAGTCAATAGTAAAGACTGGTAAGAACTACATTTGCAGCATATCTGCCTTTATGTAAATCTATACAAACTTTTCTATGTACTGCCTTTTTTTACTAAGGTAATTAATACCTTTTTCCAATGCTGTTCATCCAGAAAAGAAAGGATCTTCTTACAATAATTGTATTTCCCCTATAAATAATAGCCAAAGTGCACACTCACATATGTATGCAAACTCTTACATCATCTGAAAGCTTATATAACATGAACCTGGGATGAATAACTCTTCCTGTTTGGTCTATAGAATCTGACATTAAGTGAGCTTTAAATTGATATTTATTGATAATACTTTTAGAAACCCAAAAGTGGAAAAGATTTTTCTCATGAAAGATGGTGCATTATCTTCCTAAATTGAAAGAATTGACTTCTCAGTTGGAAGTCAATGACATTTGGACCAGTTTCTTATCAGATTTTAGGATTAAATCTTATAAGTAGATTTATTCCTCTGAATAAAACAAATAAGAATGTGCTACTCCGTCTCTCAGTCTCTCAGTTTCCAGCTTTATGGGCCTACTAGACAATTATTAATGGATTAGGAAAAAGGCAAGCTAAATAAAATAACCTCTTAAATTGTTACCAGTACTTTTCTATGAAGGTACTGTGTGCATTCAAAGGCACTCCAGAGAGGGATAAATAAGCTGAAGGGCTAAAGAAAATAGGATGATACAGTGAAGTAAATCTTTTTCAAATGCAAAATAAAGTTAAAGGGCTAAAAGATAAAAAGGAATCAAGACTAAGAAGGAAGGGACAAACAAGAGGAGATCACATTTCCAATTATATCATTAAAGGTGAATTGATATGTTTCACATGGGAAACTATAAATGTGTTTCATTAGTTTTAGAGAGCAATAAAATACTGTCTGTGTGTATTGTGATCATAGACAGACTTTAAAGTATTGAAGTTTTGACAGTTATACTCTCCCTTTCACATGGGAAAAACTGATTTTACATTATTCATCAAGAAAATATCTCACATATGGGAAATATCCTTTTATGTAAACGAACTAAGGGTATTTAAAATATATAAACTAATTCTGTACTCTAAATAGAATTTGGAATCCAGGCAAGGAAAGGAGGGGGGAGCAAGATGTTTAATCTTCAAATGCAGTTTATAAACCAATCATTACCATGATGCTAGAATTCTGGGAGTCCAGGAAAGTCTTGAGCAAAGAGAATGGGAAAAAGCTTTCCCACCTCTTTCAGAAAGTTGCCTGGGGTCTTTTGGGGATTGAGAATCTGGCATTCTTTTGTGATGCTTAGTGGTACCACGTATTTCTCCTCTATACATCCCAAAGATGCTTGCTTCAAACTCTAAGCTAGCTCCATGTTGTCCTCTTGGGAGCAGCATAAAACAACTATCAAGTTCACAAACAGAAAAGGACACAAACGTTGGTCCCTCAACAGGAGGCAATTGTAGCAGCAGCCAATTTAAGCAGCTTCAGTAGCCACATTGGAAAAGCTCTAACAGTCTCTGAGATGAAAACAACACTCCCCTCCCACCTTGGGATTCAGATTTAAAATACACACGCACGCGCACACGTTTGGATAGATAGACACTCTTCTTTTTCTTCTCATTTAAAACCAAATACACAGGACTTCACATTCTAGCTAAGAAGGAAAAGCAGGTACCTGATTTATCCTCATGCCTGAAACAACAATAATAAGGAAAAATAAATAAATGAAATGCTGGATATCAGTCAACCAAAGACAGAGATTTCTAAGAAATAAGAAACAAATGATGAGAGCCATCCAGCTTACTATCTTCAGAGGGTTTCCAGGCCATGGTGCCATTGTGGGTGTGAGAGCATGTAAGCCTAGGCAGAATCAAGGGAACTTGGTAATTTGAGGAGAAAGCTGAGTGTCCTGGGACACCAGGGTGACCAGTTTACAGGACTAAGTACTGGAGAGGAGAAATCTTCACCGGAAAGAGCCCTCAGAGTTCTGCCAATGATCCCACTCAAGTCTTCAGCTGATTACTGATCAGCACATGCATGTGAAGAAACTCCCCAAGGTAGCAAAAAGAAAACCTAAAAGAATTAGAGGTAAAAGTGCCAAATATACACACAGGGCTGGGAATTATGCGTGTTCCCACCAGTCAAAATGGAAAACCATGGGGCGTTAGATGGAATACACAGAAAAGTCTTGTATTAGTAGGAAGAATAATAAACCCTTAGCATAGCCTTAATCTCACATAGCATTTTCCAGGCTAGTACAGGTTCTTCTGTCAGGGTCAAAACCCAAATTTCATGACATACAAATTAATTATTCAGTCTCAGTTTTTTTTTCAGAATGCAAATCTCGGGTAATAAGACTTTAGAATTGCTGATAAAGTGGACTTGTTCTCAGGCCCTCCCCTATAGTACTTCAGAAAGCAATAAATCAAAATAATGGCAAAAAAAATGTCCCACCAAACAAGACTTACATGAAGTTCTGAAAGGAACAAACAATTCCAAGAATTTAATGTCTCCCAAAACAAAGGTGATGGATATTTAGAAATCCAGCACCCAAAATGGTAAAAATTACATATCTTATAATACAATCAAAATTCACCAGGCATGCAAACAGGCAGAGAAATAAGACTCATGATGAGGAGGGCCAGCCGAGTGGCTTAGTTGGTTAAGAGCACAAGCTCTGAGCAACAGGGTTGCCAGTTTGATTCCCACATTGGCTGGTGAGCTGCGCCTGAGCTGAGCTACCAATAGGTGGCAGGATGGCTCACTTGGTGAAAGCATGTGCTCCTAACAACAAGGTTGCTGGCTGGACTCCCGCATGGGATGGTGGGCTACGCCCACCCGCAACTAAGATTGAACAGGGCACCTTGAGCTGAGCTGAACTGCACTGAGCTGCCCACGAGCAGCCAGATGGCTCAGAAGGTAGAGCTTGTGCTCTTAGCAACAAGGTTTCTGGTTCAACTCCTGCATGGATGGTGGGCTACGCCCACCTGCAACTAAGGTTGAACACAGCACCTTGAGCTGAGTGGCCGTGAGCTGTCAATGCGTGGCCAGATGGCAACTGGGCTTGGAGCTGAGCTAGCTGCACCCTCCACAGCTAAGATTGAAGTACAACAATTTGGCTGCTCCCCTTCCCCAATTCTCCAACACCATTCTCCTTCCCCAATTCCCCAATAATATCTTTAAATTTAAAAAAAGACTCATGATGAGGAGATAAACCAAAACTGATCCAGAACTGACACAGATGTTTACTCGATTAGCATCCACATATGTGTGATTGGTCAATGTCCTTCTAGATGTTCTTCTATGCTGTTACTAACATAGAATGTGCCAATAATAACTGAGTATCCAGATCTGAGTGTTTATAATCAGAGTCCCCTCTTTGGTGATTTTATAGGAAAATAAGTCATTGTTACATTAAAATGTCTGATAATGACTAAAGAGTTATGCATATGTGGCCTTTATTATGTTGAAATACATTCCTTCTACATCCAATTTGTTGTGAGATTTTATTATGAATGGATGTTGAATTTTGTCAGATGCTTTTTCTGTATCTGTGAGATGATCATATGATTTTTTAATCTTTCATTCTATTAATATAGTGTATCACATTTATTGATTTGCATGTATTGAACCATCCTTGCATCCCAGGGATGAATCCCACTTGATCATGGTGTATAATCTTTTTTTTTTTAATTTAGTTTTCAATTACAGTTTACATACAATATTATATTAGTTTGAGGTATACAAATAGTAATTAGACAGTTATATACCTAACAAAGTGATCCCTCTTCGTTTCTATCTTGCTAATAAGTCTATTACCCATGTGACACCATACATAGTTATTACAATATTATTGGGTGTATGATCTTTTAAATGTGCTGTTGAATTAGTATTTTGTTGAGAATTTTTGCATCTATATTCATCATGGATATTGAATATTGGCCTGTTTGGGTTTTTTTTCCCCTCTGTAGTGTCCTTATCTGGCTTTGGTATCAGGGTAATGCTGGCCTCCTAAATCCTCTTTCATTAGTATGTTTACTTCATCCTCCATCATGACAACACTCCTTGTCACACATCGCTCACTTCTGTTATGTGGCAATTTCTGTCAAATAAAAACATTATAGTGTGTCCTCATCCACCTTATTCACCGGATCTGGCATTGTGCGACTTCTGGCTCTTCCTCAAAGTCAAAATGACCATGAAAGGAAAACATTTTCAATCAATTCAGGACATCGAGGCAGCCATGACAGTGCAACTAGACATTCATGAAAGAGGGTTTCCAGAATGCTTCAGAAAGTGGCAAGAACAATGGGATAAGTGTGTTCAAAGCAATGGGGAGTATTTTGAGGGGGATTTATGGCATTGTGTCTTTTATTGTAATAAATTTTTTTAAACTTTAACATTCACCGTAGTTTCTGATCACACCTCATATTTCCATTGAAATTATTCAGCCAAAAAGAATATTTGAACTTGATTCATTCTTTGTTCTAACAAGTTAGGTCAGTGTTGCAACTAAATTCTATGTATTATTTATAAAATAAATGTATTTTCATAATTTTTAGTGAATATGAAGTCCAAACTAAAGGCTCTTTTTCTGGCCTGTCACTATTTATGGTTTGATTTTGGCCTTGTTTTAAGTGGCAATTGAGAAAGGACTAGTATTTAAGATTACTTGGGGGAGAAATGCTAGCAAGCATGTTGTGAATTCACCTCCCTGAGAAGATATGATGGATTCCTAGCTTTCATTCCACCAGAAGTGTAGCTGAGTGAAGCTGACAGTACTGCTGACAGTGCTGACTTTTGTCATAACTGCTTGAGTTAAAGGTGGACCCAGATGCTGTGAGAAGAGGCTTAACAAGTGTCTGATACACTTGCTAGTTTTATTTGTCTTTCCAAATTGTCAGATTTAGATATTTATGACAATCTTTTGAAAATTATATCCTGGTAGTTTCTACTTTTCTCTATTAATTAATTCCATTGATTTTATTTAAGTTTATTTTGCTGATATTTTTCTCATCTCTGGAGTTAGCAGTTTAATTACTTTTCACTCTCCTTAAAATTCCTTCCTAATTTATATATTTAAGGATATAAACTTTCCTCTGAGCATCACTTGCTACATCTAACGGTTTTGAATATATAGAGTTGTGCTTTTCATTTAGTTCTAAATCATTTTTAATTTCCATTTTTGATTCTCATGAATAATTTAGAAGTATCTTAACGCATATCTCTATATATTATTTTGGCCACCATTTTTGATTATTGATTTCTACTTTGTGATATTTATTATTCTGGACTGCTGAGTTTTTTTGTAGATTTGTATTTAGTCTATTATTATAAACATACACATTTGAGATAAATATGTCTGATTTGATTGCAGTTCTGTAACTACGTGTATAGTCAAACTTGTTAATGTTGTAATTGAAATTCTCAAGCTTTTTTTCATTTGTGCCCTGATCTAATGATTTCTATAGAGCTGTGTTAATATCTCCCACAGTTATTGCTAATTTACAAAACTATCCAATTCTTATGAGTTTTGTTTTACACATATAAAAATGACTTTGTTTAGTGACTAAAATTCATGATTGTCTTATCTTCTAGATAAACCACTCCATCTATCAGTATGAAATGATACTCCCAGTCATATATTTTGCTTATTATAGCTACACTGTTGATTTTTTTTTCATTTTAATTATTTTGGTATATATTTTCCCATTCCTTTATATTCAACCCACGAAGGTTGTTTCCCCCCAATTGGTTTAAATCCATTATGAGGATTTATGGGGAGACTTTGAACCTTTCACATATCCTATGATTTTAATTTAATCTTGTTAACTTCTATTATTTTTTTCTGTATAGCAGTATGCTTTCTGTATTTTCTCCTTCCTCATTATTGGCCTTTTGTTGGATTTATTGAATTTGTTTATTTCCTTTTATCTCCTGTTTCCAAATTTTTAATTTTCTATTTTATTTTAATTTTCTAAAATTCTAATTTTCATTATTCTTCAAATTCAAATTGCTCTTAAAATTTCAAATACTTTTCTTATAATTTTCTTAAAAATCTAATTATAACTCTCCAGCAAAGGGACAAAAAAACTCAGCATGGTTTTATTAATGTCCACTCTCTTCCTGTCATTTCATATTCAAATGCTGCAACTATTTGAAATTTTAGTTTTTATAAGCATATTTTACATTAAATACTTAGATTTAACAAGGAGTTCCTGATTATTTTGTTTTGCTTTGTTTACCGTTGCTTCTTGTACCCCATTACAAATAAAACCAGAAATGTAATTTCTAGTTTTCTTTTCTTTTTTTGCTGGAACACATCTTTAATTAGCTCTTTCAGAATGTATTCTATAGTGCTAAGGTTTTTGAGTTCTTGTATATGTGAAAATCTTTTTATTTCTCTCACTCTGTAGTGATATGAACAAGTGTATTTTCAAAAATTTTCTCTTTTCCTTTCTTCTGATTTTAAGCTCTCTTCGCAGACTTTTTGTTTGTAATGTTTTGGCTGGAAGTTTGATGTCAATTTCTATTTCTATTATAAGTAATCTGGCTTTTCCCCATGTCCTTGGTCTGAAATTACACTCATATGCCTGGGAATGGATTTTAAAATCCTGTTTGCATTGTAGTTTTTGATTGTTTCAATCTAGAAAATATTTAATATTTTCAGCTTGGAGAAATTTTTAAGCATTATATTTTTTCTCTCAATTCTTTCTATGTTGTCTTTTTGGAAGTCCTATTATATGGACATTGAAACTTCTGGATTCATTCTGCATTCCACTTAACATTTTTCCATACTTTTTATTATGTTATCACTTGTTCTGTATTTTTGGAGGATTTCTCAGTCTCATTTCCCAGAGTTTAAGTTTCATATTAAGTTATTGCATATTCTTATTTCAACATAATTGCATATGGGGAGGGCCATTTGAATAGTTCTGGACAATGTACTGAGCTATATTTCTAGGCCTGTACTCTTAATTTTCCCTTACCATTCTGCATGCTTTTTCTCTTTGTTCACAAGTCCAGCCAGATGCACAGCCATTAGATATTTGGAGACTGGATCCCTGAGTCACCACTTGGAGCAGAACCTCCTGAACAGAAACATCTCCACTGGACGCTGCAGGAGAGAGAAATAAACAGTAAGCTACTGAGTTTTGAGGGTTATTTCCTGAAGTAACTGATAGTCTTTAACTAATGCAGATATTATGCAATAGTATCTAGTATAATACTAATTATATAATGATAATATGAGATAAAATTTAAAATCTAATATAGTCTTATTTGCATCTTGTTTCTTCTCACCCTGTGGATTCAAACTTCACTGCCTTGTCAAGAATGGTGTAAAGTTTTTTACTTCTCTCTGCCTTTACTATAATTATCATTGTATAATTCAGCACACAATGCAATTCATTTCTTATAAGTTTTCAATGGCTGTTTTAAAATACATTAAGTTTATTCTTTGTCTTAAGAATAGATTCTTAGGCTTATTTAAAATCAATATTTCAAATAAATTTCCTCCATTTAAGAATTTGAATTTTTGCCATAGTGTACATTTTACACACTTTTAGAAGATTATTATACCACCTGATTTATTTGATTAACTCTCACCTCTTGAATTGTGCATTGTATGGAATTTCAATGTCTCATAATTCAGTGAGTTAAGAGTGACAAAACATTTAAAGATACTTATTGTTTACCAAAACTATACTAAGTTTAATTTACATTCAATATGTTGTAAAATATAAATAGAGCACAATACATAACATAAAATATACTAAGTACAGTAACAGAAACCAAGGAAATGCTAATGAACCATATAACGGTAATGGATGATGATAATAATATCTGTATTAGACAGGTAGACTTAGGTATGCTAGGGTAATGTGGTAATTGAATCTCAGTGAGAATACAACAGTGTTTTATTTCTCACTGGAAGTACTTGTCCAGAATAGGGTGAGGAGGAACCCAGTGCCACATAGTTACTAAGAGACCCAGGCTTGGAAAGAGGTACCAACTTGTCTCAACACCATTTCAACATGGTTCTTCAGATCCATGAGGAAAGAGAACTGAGAGGAATGGAAGGGCTTTTTCACTCTTTCTCTTACTATGTAACTCATGTCACTTCAGTTTACATTCCATTGGCTGAAGCTATTCCTATGGCCATGCCCACCTCAGGATAGCTGGGAAGTCAGCCTTCCATGAGTCAAGGGAGGACAGGAGAACCAGTTATGTGTGAGCACTAGTGATGTGTCCAAAATAGCTAACATTTACAGAAAGTACACTGTGTATGTTATTACATTTAACTTTCTAAACTACCTAATGTTGTACCCACTTTTAATATTGTCATTTCACAGATGAAGAAACTGAACCCTAAAGGTATTAAATGATTCACCCAAAGTTTGAGTTTGTAAGTGGAAGATCCAGAACTTAAAACCATGTCTGTATTAATGCAACAACTCTTATTCACTGCAATATTTTACCTCCTAAAAATAAATGCTTATCAATGATGTTAATATTTTCCTGCGTGATAGATTTCCACATTATCAGAAACATCTAAAGGAGATCAAAGTGACAAGACTGACTTCGTATGTATACCTCTTTGCAGTCCCCATGGTTGGCTCAGGGACCAGAGCCCTCAGGTTCAAGTCACCCTTACGCTATGTGACTAATCCTGATGTCAGGTCACAGTGGTTCAAGAGAATATACACCACCAACAGAGTCAGTCCCGTGTCAACTCTGCCATTCTAAGAATTACTCTTTTGTTTTGTTCATGTGTCCAACCCCCTTGCTACTATTGTAAGTCTAACGCAATATGGTACAAACAGTGTGGGCTTTGCTGGCTGTCCAACCTGGACTTAATTCCAGGTTCTAACACTTACTAGCTATGTGACCTTGGAAGAATTACTTTACCTCCCAGAGATTCTGTATTTTTCATTTGTAAAATGCAAGCAATAATAATGAGGATTATTATTGCTAAAACTGACATTTGTTGGACACTTACTATATTGCTGCCACTGTGCTAAGTGCTTTAGCATGAATTATCTTATTTAATCCCCTCATTATCCCTCTGAAGTAGGTACTATTATTCTGCATATGTTATACTTGAGGAATTATATAATTTGACCACAATTAATTAGCTAATAACTGACTGAAGATTCAAATCTAGAATTCACTAACTATGAATCACACTCATTACTTCTACAGTGTATTTATTACCATTAAAATGATATATCTGTTCACTTACTTCCGCCCGTTTCTCCCAGTTACTTGAATTTTACTTGTTCAACTATATTCAAATAATACATTTAAAACTCAGTCTAATGTCCTACTCTAGCATCTTGCCTAGTTCCCATGAACCCAATCCATTTTCTGGGTCTCTCCATCACTTATAAGAGAGTTGTAGCTTTTTCTTCACTAGTTTGAATGTCCAAATATTTACTGCCTGAATATTTCCGTTCCCAACCTTCACTTGCCTGATTTCTTTTTTTTTGAGGGCAGTATCACTGGCCATCATATGTGGGACTGAACCAGGGCCGCTGGCTTCCCAGGCCAGCGCTTAACCACGGCGCCACTCAGCCGGCCCTTCACTTGCCTGATTATTTTAAGCTCCATTGTCTTTCAGTGATGTTTTCTGCTATTAAGCTTATCCATCCAAATAAACACTTACAAAATGCTAACTACTGAGGATAGTTGTGAATCAGGCATATATCCTTCTTTTAGTGAGTTTGCATACTAGTACAGGAGATGAGATGCATGTAGAAATAACTATAATGCAGAGTAGGGAGTTAATTATGCCTTAAGAGAGGCATAAACCTTTTTTTAAGTGTTCAGAGAAGGGAGAGTAAGAGTCAACTGACATCTTTGAGTACCTAAGATATACCAGATACTGTCCCATGTCATATGAAGGGTAAAAGGGGTCAAATATATGGTGACATTAGGAGACTTGACTTTGGGTGGTGAGAACACAATGCAGTATACAGATGATGTATTTTACAATTGTACACTTGAAACTTATATAACCTTATTAACCAATGTCACCTCAATAAATTTAACAAAACTTTTAAATATTAAATTTCTCATAACCCTGTGAAGAAGGCATTGTTATACCTATTTTTCTAAGTAAGAAAACTGAGGCACACAATTATGAAGTAATTTGCCCTAGAACATTGTGCAGCTTGCACACATGAATGATCAGCTCATCTAA
The DNA here is from genome assembly GCA_033961575.1 of Aselliscus stoliczkanus. NCBI lineage: Eukaryota > Metazoa > Chordata > Mammalia > Chiroptera > Hipposideridae > Aselliscus > Aselliscus stoliczkanus. Next base: position 93,977,820 of record CM066737.1, on the reverse strand, counting down.
ATAGACCCCTTTTGTTTAGTGGACATGTTTGATCTCTGTGTTTTCTTCCATTCTGTCATTTGGTTAAAGCTATTTTAGTTTTCCCCAGAAATTCTGTCAATGTTTATGTATGTTTTCTTGTCTTCCTCTGTTGATTTCTGATTGGAAAAGGAGAAGGAAAAAGAAGTGGAAGGGGGTAAGCAGGTTATTAAGAGATATGCATCCATAAACTTTATGAAATTCCACTAATAATGTGATCCATTAATATTGAGTACAGTCATGCATTCTATAATGATGTTTCAGTCAATGACAGACTGCATATACTGTTCCATAAGGTGGCGGTCCCATAAGATTATAATGGACGTGAAAAATTCTTATCACCTCATGACATTGTAGCCAATGAAATGTCATAGCTCAATGCATTACTCACATGTTTGTGGTGATGCTGGTGTAAACAAACCTACTTTACCAGTCATATAAATGTATAGCACATAGAATTATGTACAGTTCATAATACTTGATAATGGTAATAAATGACTATGGTACTGGTTTATGTATTTACCATACTATACTTTTAATCATTATTTTAAAGTGTACTCTTTCTGCTTATCTAAAAATGTTTGCTGTAAAACAGTATGCCTTGTTACACTGCCAGCAACCTCATATATCTTGTGTTTACTGCGTCTCTTGATGGTATCATTTTCTTTTGTACTTGATTTAATCCCATTGGTTCTGTACAGTAACATGCTGTATAGGCTTGTAGCCTAGGAGCAATAGGCTATACCATACAGCTTGGTGTGCAGTAGGCTATATTATCTATGTTTGTGTAAGAGCACTCTATGGTGTTTGCATAATGACAAAATCATCCAACAATGCATTTCTCAAAATGGTTCCCATCATTCAGCAGCACATTATTGTTCAGGGCTGGCCCAATGTAAAACTGTTAAATAGGGGAAGTTTATTTGCAGTGTCTCTGACACCTGAATTTGCACCTTTTCGCCACTTATGGTGTATTTCAGTGTTTGATTTGTCCTCACCCCTTTTCCAGGGCTCCCATGCTACCCTGGCATTGGAAAACTTCTTCCTAAATGGGGTTGGCTTCTTGCCCACACATACCACAAGTATGTGATTACCTACCACCAGCGTTGAGGCAGGCTTACTCAGCATTAACTCTTGGTAGTTCAGTAGGAAATATAGGCATCTTGTAGTAGGTTAGCAAACATCCTTTCTGAGCTGTAAATACTGATGATTTATTCTTTACCTTATTTGCTTTCCCTCCTCCAATTCCTATCTATCTTGTACCTGCTTTCCTGAAAATTAGACACATTTTGTTGTTACCGTTTAACTACTGCACATATCCAAGTTGCTGATTTTTTTCTTGGACTTTGGATGCCTAAATTGTTCCATTTTCCTTTTGAATCCACCTGTAGGAGGCCATTAGTCATAAGATGTTAGTTGGTGTCAATGGGCCATCTTAGTTTTTGACAAAACACTCTCTGGGAAAATAGAAGCTTCCTAAAAGTAATTATTCTAGGTGTTACAGATATTTTTCATTGTTCTTGAGAGTCCTGTGTGGAAGGTGTAAATAAATTAGAACTATTTTGTATATAGAGACATATGTATGAATCTCAAAGACAACATAGCATAATGGTTAAGCAGGTGAACGTTGCCACTCTGTGTGGAATCAGATCCTGGCCTCAGCGTTAGATAGTGCATGATCTTAGGAAAGTTACTTAACCTTAATCGGCCTTTTTTCTTTATTCATTAAATAAGAATATCAACCACAGTAATATTATTTATTTTATAAGCTTTCCTTCCTTTTGGGGGGTGAGGGTTAAATGAAATTATACATGTAAAGCACTTGGGTTAGGATATGACATATGTAAGCACTCAAATTTTGGGTGTAAAAGGAAATGTGATTTTAAACGTAAGATTTGCATGTGAAGGTAACTTCAGGAGAAAGACACAAAGGGGATCTTAGACACTGAGACACTTCTAAGAGAGGAGGAATTAGCCATTCATACAATATGGCAAATTATCTAAACCGCAAAGATCCTTCAAAATATCTGCAGTTTGGTCTAAAATTAAGAAGTAAGATATTATATTCTATTTTCTATTAATATTTCAAAACCTTTGGGAAATTTCAGAGTAGAGGAAAAGAGTAGAGAGGAATAAGAACTAAGTGAGGTTCAAAGAAGAGCTACTGTTTATGAAGATATAAATGGTGGGAGAAATTGGAATTGCTTTTTCTATAAGCAAGTAACCAGGATAGGAATGATGAGGTCATTCCACATTTAAAGTGGTAGGAGTATGAGGACTGACAATTAAGTTCATGAACTCATCCTAGAAAAACTGTTACATGCCTCATTGCTGAATATCACTACAATCATCTTTGAAGGACTCCCCTTGGGAAGCTATGCACCAACCTCCCGTGTCTAGTCCACCCTTCAAAGCAATTCTGGAACTCTTTTTCTGTAATGGCCATCAGAGCTATTGTTGTATTACCCTTGATGTCCTGATTGTCATCAAAATGTCTTCCTTTTAATATTTCCTTTATCTTTAGGTAAAGAAAGAAGTCATTGGGGGTCAGATCAGGTGAGTAGGGAGGGCATTCCAATACAGTTGTTTACTGGCTCAAAACTCCCTCCCAGACAGTGCCTTGTGAGCTGGTGCATTGTCGTGATGCAAGAGCTCTTTCGGGACCATTTTTGCACACACCTTTCTCATGCCAAGATTTTCAGTTAAGATTTTCCTAACTGTTTCTCTATCAATGTGTACTTGGTCTGCTATGCTTCTCACAGTCAGCCGACAATTTTGACCCATAATTTGATGAATTTTTGCAATGTTTTTGTCAGTTCTGCTCCTTACTGGCTGCCCTGACCTTTCTTCATCAGAAAAATGTTTAATCCATTTGTACACTGCTATTTTCTTCATGGCATTATCCCCATAAGCTTGGACTAACATGTCCCTTATTTCACTTCCACTCTTGCCAAGTTTAACAAGAAATTTAATATTTGTTCATTGCTGTAATTCAGGCTGAAGCTCAGACATTCTTGTGACAGCGCACAAAAACACGCAACAACAATAATGAATGCCACTCAGCAAGACACCGCCACACATTGACATGAACACAGCTGTGAGACACTGATATCCCAAGGTTATGAAACCTTACCGAGTTGCGTGTACAGGGCTGCCAATGTAAGCACATGGTGGCAAGTTCTCAAACTGAATTATCAGACCTCATGTTTAAAAATATGTAATTGTCTATCAGAAAAGAAAATAGGTTTGTTTTCTGGCTTATTTTTCAAGGTTCTCATTGTTAAAATGGATCTATTTCTTTATATGGAGAGACAGTGCCAAATATTTGAATTTAAATATTTTTTTAAAACTTGGAAAATGGATATAAACTGAGAAGAATTAAAGATGATGAATTTAAGTTTATTTATTCTGTTGATGTGTGTCTGCTAGAATTTGAATCAGAAGTGCTTTCATTCAGATGCTTGTAGGATCAAGACCTGTAAAATTGTAAAACTTTGCTGTAGCCATCAGCAATCACAGTTGAATGCAATTCAAATTATGAGATCATTTGAAACACCTTAAAAATATCAGTAAACTCATTTCTTGAGCTGTTGGCTATCTACTGGTGATGTTATCAATAGCCTCTCAATCTTATGGTTATGCTTCTCAGTTCAGTTACTATGATGTGGTCCGAAATATTGCCTGTACTTTGGTGATGAGGTATTTTTGAAATTCAGACTAACATTCTCACTGAACACATGGTACAATTCCACTCCTGACTGTCACTTTTAATTGTTGTTCCACCATTATTAATTCCACATAGCACAGAAAAAATCCAGATAAGTGAATAACAGATTGCTAAATGTGGTAAGAAATATAATAGGTTCTAAGTTCTCACTTTGTATATTTTTTAAATTTGTATAAAAGTTCTCACTTTGTATATTTTTTAAATGGTGGGTTTTAAGTGATTTTTTAATACTTTTTTCCAATTTTTTAATATAGAAATTGTATTTACATATTAATAAGGATATATGAACTAGCAACTTCATTCATAGTTATATATTTATATATTCACCAAAAAAGATATGTATTAAAATGTTTCTATCATCACTACTTACAATAGCCCCAAACTGAATCCACTCAAATTTCCAAAAGAAGGAATACACACACGTTATCTATATTCACAATGGACTACTATACAGCAATGAAAATGAATGATCTGTAACTTCATGTAGCCTTATGTATGAATTCCACAAACATAAAATTAGAAGAAGCCAGTAACGAAAGAGACCATAGTATATGATTCTATTACATGAAGTGCAACATGAGGAAAAAGCTTATCTATTCTGTTAGAGGAAGGATAGTAGTTACCCAGGGAGGTAGGATGATTGGTAGGGGGAATAAGGAGCTTGTGGGTATATGTAATCCTCCATTTCTTAATCTGGGTATTGGTAATATAGTTTTATACTTGCTGAAGATTTATTGAGATGTAAACTTAGGAAATACATCCTTTTATGTATTATAATAAACTTCAATAACAAATTTTTAAAAGGAGAAAGTCTCTTGATTACCAATGTAAGAGTTTTTGATGTTGTAAAACATTATGAAGAACTTTGAAGGAAAATTTAGAGGAAAAAAGAACAAACTTCATATGTGAGATCTAGAATAGACTTTGACTTTGATGGGGCCTTACACATTATAGTTGCTAGATAAATGTGTCTTGATGGGCCAATATGCTTTATTCTATTGTTGTGATTATTTTAAAGCTTGCTATTGATACTTCATGATAAATATTCACAATGAAACTAGGTATGAGGAATCATATTTTATAAAACTCCTTAAAGGTTTTTCGTTAGAATATTGAGTGGTACCTAATGTATCTTCCTTAAAAACATGGAAGACTGATATGCCTATTAAAGTGCACATATTCAATTTCAAAGGACATTGCTAACTCCCTGCTTTATCTCTATTAGTAATTTCTATTTGGCTTCATTCCTCCTTTTAAATGGTGTTCATTGAATTTACCAAGGACAGTAATTTGTTTATCATTATGATGATGCATTGCCCTAACTGATTGGTAGCTTGATTTCTTTTTAATCACAAAAAGATATCTTTTATAGTGGTTGAATAATTTATTTTGTTTAAGAAAATATTTATTTTAGCAAATAGATGGTTATTGTTATATTAGGAAGGAGAAAGATTGTTTTAAGTGCTGCAGAAGAGTTCTTTAAATAAATGGATCATTTTTGAACGAGGTCTGGGAGTAAAAATAATATACCATGCATATTTAAATTAAAAATAAAGTTTATGTACATATAAAGCACTAGAATACAATTTGATGATCAGCTTTGAATTTAAGAATTAATTTAAGAATTTTAAAAAAATTTTGCGGACTGTAAATTTATCCTTGGATTAGATTACACACAGTCTCATACTTGTAAAATGGTTTTGTTTTCAGATTCTGTGTGGTTAATGGCAGTAATTTATTGTATGTTGAGACTATAACTCATATGGAAATATTTTATGCCTTATGCCTTATTAAACCTTAATTGTTAATTGATATAAAGAGGGCCAAAAAACAGTATACACATTTTAAGAAATGAAAAAACTGAATTAAAATTACTCTGATGGTAACCATTTTGAGCACCTCTCGTAATTGCAGAAGTCAATTGTGGCTTGTATTCATCTTTTGTTATTGGTATATATTAAATATTACAATTTTAATGCAGGCTTTTCCTTTCTTAAAATGTGTATACATATTTTTGGCACCCTCTGTATATAGTTTTTCTCATCTGGGCCAAGTAAATGTTTTCACTGAATGTTGTATCTTCAGTCCTTACTTCATTCAGCACTGCATAGAAATTTTTAAAGAAATATTTTCTGCCATCTTTTGTTTACATTCAAATCTAATTTATATATTTTGTTCAAATATAATTTACATATGTTACATTTTTTAATATTTTCTATTTCCTTGGGGGCTCAATTTTTTTTCCCTTTTTTTCACAGAACTCCATTTTCCCCACATGATCTTTCCAGTAAGTGTTTACGTACCCTCTTCAGATGCAGCCCTAGTGAAAAGTCTGGAGCCTGTTCTGTTTTATTAGAATGACTTCTGTATGGATCCCAGGTGGCTCTATAAGTCTTTGTTGAGGAAAGCTCTGGATGGATGAGCTAGGTTTAAACATCTAGTTGCATTTTAAAGACACGAAACACCAGCATCTGAAAAAAACACCAGGGAAAGCAGAATAATAAATGAGGAAGCGAAGGAATAAAAGTTACTAAAGTTGAGACTTGGGCATTTGAGGTTTTCAAATGCAAACCTAGAGGTATTGGATCCCAAAGGATTTTGGAGATGCTGCAAAAGAGAATGAAAACAAAGAATCTGAAAGAACTCATGACTGATTCTTTTTTCTTGAAAGCACATCTAAGTTTATAAGCATATAAGAATGAAGAGTGACTTTCGATTATATAAAAATTGGATTTTAAAAAGTAAAAACCCTACTATTTTTAGCTATACAAATTAAGTTAATTAGGTTTGACAGTGAAGTTGCAGTGTTCCTCAATACACCAAACATCAAAAACAATTAGAAAATATGTTAGCCTCATGTAGTCTTCATCACCATCGTCTAATATGGCATCCAAACATAATACAATTTTTAAGTATTAGAGAATATCTAAATACAGACTAGCTCCTCATGTTAACTTTCATAATGATGATTAATTAAAATGCCTAGGTATTTTGAAACATCACTTTAGAATTTAATCTGCTCTAACCTTTCCTCTGTCTTGCCTGTCATGTCCTTTAGGACAAGACTCACTCAATTCTTGGTGTCTTCTTCCGATAACTACTCGTATGTGGGATTTTTAGTTACAATGCATGCTCAATTCTTACAATGATCTACTTATTAATATTTGTTCTCTATTAATGTGCAGGAAACCAAGGAAAATTTTTCTCTAGGCCCAACATTTCTGTATGCTTCCAAGGAAACCAGCACATTTTCAAGATTTCCCCTCAGTAAGAGTAATTTTAGTGCTGTAGTCACATGAAATCATGGTCATGATGCTTGGTAAAAATCAAGTAGTAATAATGATAATACCCAAAATGAAATTTAAATCCCTTATATTTGATTTTAAACTTATGTTTTTCCTATACTTTTATTGAAAAATTGTGCTCTGGCATTTCCAGGGATTTTGATATAATAGTAACTCACCAGTCTGTTAATTAGCCAAACTTCCTCCAAGTATTACAAAGCGTAGACATTCAAAACCGAAAGGTCTAGCTAGCATTTACTTTGACTTCTTGACATTTTTAATCTTCTGGAATATTACATTTTTAAGTTAATTTTATTTTAATCTAACAGATTTTTGACATGCAATAAAATATTTAAGCAATTCCTGTTGTTAAAGTTGGAAAGTGCAGTGCACTGTTTCAGCATAATCTTCATGAAATTTTACAAATATGCATATTCTTACATCAACTGAATACCAAATCTTTTAATCATCCCAGCTGCTAGATGTATTTATTAATAGTGTAGAATCTCTTTTATATCACATGATTATAACCAAAGGTTGGTTAATTGAATAAGTTGTTAAAATGGGGCTGAGAAACTACAATTTATATAAACCATAACCTTTAATTTTTTTTTCACTTAAACAATAAAAGATGCGCATCTATTTCCCAAACTTTCTTTGAGTTCAATCCCACTACATGAAATTTACCCTTTTATAAAAATAAATTACAAGCATGATAGATTGTGTATGATTTCCAGTTTTATGTTAAAATAAAGCAACATTCTAAAGACACTTATGAAAATGTCAAGGATCCTCCTAACAAGTTGCTTTATCACATTTGACTCCCCCTCCACAATCTTCTTGCTTTTCTTTGCAGAGCTGTCAGGTAGTTGTTTTTATATTTGTTCGTAGATCTTGTTATAATTAGTGGCAACATGGACTACAGTGGGTTTACACTGCTGTAGTGGAACCAGAACTTTGCTGTCATTTTATTTTTTAATGTATAATTTTAATATGAATTTAAAGATAAAAGATACAAGAATAGTAGAGATTTTCCATAAATCCTTTATCAAGTTCACTAATTATTTACTTATTATTTTGCACCTTATATTTATCATTCCTTTTCACTGTAAATGTGGATGAAAAAGGGGGCACATACTAAACCTGACAAGCTCAGGGAGGCCAGCATGGCAGACCCTACAAACTCAGAGACAGAAATTAACCACATAGGATGGTCTGAACATAAAAATTCCTAAAAGCGGGTCATGGTGGGTAGTCACGTCCTTGGCCTTTAGCTTCCTTGACAAAGGTCAATCTTTACCTTAAGTGAGCCTGTCTATTGTCTTTCCATCTAAGATAACATACCCTTGGAATGTCAGAGTAGTCCCTTTTTCCAGGCCTCTCAGGGCACACCCACCAGCACAAGCACACAGACCACAGAACCCCTCATTGTTATATTGTTCCCCAAATACTATCTCTCTGTGCTGTAAAGGTTGATTAACTATCCTGTACCCACCAATGTAAAAGAAGTATGTGTCTCTCCGTTTTACTTTTTATCCATCCCAGAGATTCCCCTGCTTTGCTTTCTCCCTCCCCATTAATGTACCACCAATGGATTTCATGTAACTCTCCTTATGTCTCCTCCTTTGATTCTAATGTATAAAATAAGCTGCAAAACTGCCATTCTTTGGAGCATTTTCTCAATCTGTTGAGATTTTGCTTCCTGGCAATTAGAGTCAGTTTGGCTCAAATAAACTCATAAAAATTCTCTACAGGTTTGGACGTTTCTTACATCGACATAAGTTTGTGTATATATGTGTATGTATGCGTATTTTCTGAAATTGGTTAAAGTGATGTCTGCCAAAACTCACAAATGTAAAGTAACCATATTTTTCTCTGTACTTCATAAGTAATTTGTGGAGTGATACACTGAGGCTACAGAAATATCCTCTCTCTCATCACATCTTCCTTCATCCATAAATTATCTTTCACTGATAACATTCTAACTCCATCATTCCTTTTACATCTATTAGTTAGCACTATACTATAAGGAAGAACCATTTATTTTTTTGTGTTAATTTGGAAGTATGGATTCTTATTTTGTTCAATAGTCATGATCTTTTATTCTTTTTTTTTTTTGAGGGTAGTGTCACTGGCCCTCACATGTGGGACCAAACTGGGGCCGCTGGCTTCCCAAGCCAGCGCTTAACCACTGAGCCACTCGGCCAGCCCTATGATCTTTTATTCTTGTTACTTATTTTGATGCTCAAATTTTCCCACATTAGGCTTGTGCAAGTCCTTTCTAGCTGGCTCTTATGTGCTTTGATGTGTTTTCATAATTCTTTGAACACGTAATTATTTTCTGGCAGTCTCCATGATTATATCTGCCATTTTTCTAAGGAGTCATATTTCCTTTTAGTGGAGAATGGTTTTCAGAAACCAAGATCTAGATGCTAGGTACATCATGTTGCTAGGGAGCCGTTGTCTTTTTCAGTGGACTGAACTAGGAAGAACACACACATATTTATTTACCTGATAACTCCAATTACCACACTAAAGGGTTTATTCTAGTCTTCTCTTTCCATTTTTACAATTCTCTTCTCCAACAGTGGAAAAACTTCTACATATTATCTTTAAGATATTTATTTGTTCGAACCTGTGATACAAAATTAGTTCCAGAATTGCAAATCCATACCACTACAAAAAGAAAGCCTATTAACTAGAGTTCAATATTTGCTTACGGTCCTTTGAGGCAACATTTACATACAGTGAAATGCTCAGTTATGAAGGATATAGTTTGATCAATTTTGATGGATGTATATATACAATTCTGTAATGATTACCCTATTCAATAAACAGAACATTTCCATGGCCCCAGAAAGTTTCCTCATGCCCACTTAGATCCTACCCACACCCCTCATTAGCAAACTTTTTGAATTCTAACACCCTACATTTTTTTTACTTTTTCCTCGAACATCATAGAAATAGAATCATTTGGAATATATTTTGTTGTATCTGACTTCTTTCATGCAACATACTGTTCTTGAGATTCATTATTGTTATTGTGTTTATCACTAGTTCATTATTTTTTAAGTGTATAGTTCTAGTGCATGGGTATACCATAATTTATTTTCCTGGTTGGTGTTCATTGGGGTTGTATCTGATTTTTAATTATTATGTATAAGGTACTATAGACATTCTTGTATCAATATTTTGTTCAATATATGTTTTCTTTCCTCTTGGATAAATATCTAGTGGGCATCTTGAGTCATAGAGTAGCAGTATGCTTAACTTTACAAGAAATTGCTAAAATATTCTACAATGTATTTGTACCATTTTATGCTCTCACCAACAGTGTATGAGATTTCCAGTTGCTCCACATACCGTCCAACATTTGGTGTTGTCAAGCTTTTGTTTTTGTTTCTATTCATTCTAATGATTGTGAAATGGTATCACACTAATTTTTTAATTTGAATTTCCTTGAAGAAAAATGATGTAGATTTCTTTGACCCAAAAGTATTTAGAAGTAGGTTGACAATTTCCAAGTATTTGGAACTTTTGTAGATATATTATTTTACTGATTTCTAATTTTATTCTGTTGTGGTCAGAGCATATACTTCCTAAAATTTCAGTCTTTTAAAAAGTTGATCTGTGTTGATCAATGGTCTGTTCCATATGCTCTTAAATGAACATGTATTCTTCAGTTTGTGGGTATAATGTTCTATATATCCACTTAAGTCAAGTTGGTTGCTTTTGTCATATAAATATTCCAAGTATTTTCCAATTATTTTGGTCTATTTGTTCCATTAATTACTGATCAATGGATGTTAAAACTTCCTACTATGATTATAGATTTGTCTAGTTCTGTGAGTTTTGCTTCATGTGTTTAAAAACGTTGTTGCTAGGTGCATGCACATATCAGATTTTTATGCCTTCTTGATGAATCATTTTATGATTACAAAATATTTATCTTTACATCTAATAATACTTTGTCTTGAAGTCTACATTGACTTACAGCAATATAGCCATACCAGTTTTCCTAAGACCAATGTTCTAACAGTATATGGTTTTTCCATGTTTGTATTCTTTTTTCCCCCATTTCTTGCCTTCATAGGGTGGATGGCCTATTTTGAAAGATTCCATTTTGCTTCCAGTATTGATGTTCTAACTATATCTCTTTTGCTCTTAGTGGTAGAACTACAGATTACCATGTACATCTTTAAGTTATCACTGTCAAAATTTAAATAATATTTTTACTATTTCACAAAAAAATATAAGAAACTAACACCTTTATAACTTCAATTATACCTACTGCTGTTTTTATTTTTGTTGTCTTATAGGTTTCTCTGACATTTCTATGAAACCCACACATACTTTTTTATATTTTGACTTAAAGTCATAGACCTATTAAATAAATTTAATAAGATAAAAAATATAGTGCTAAACAGTAGTCCTCTGTATTTGCCTAGAGATTGACTTTCTCTAATGCCCTTCATTTTGTCCTTACTATCTGGGTTTTTATAGGATAATTTCCCTTTGGGTTGAAGAAATACTTTCAGCATTATTTTTTTCTAATGCAGGTCTGTATTTTAAGAATGCCTTTATTTCAGCTTCATTTTTGAAGGCTATTTTCACTGGATATGGAATTCTGAGTTAAAAGAATATTTTTCTTTCAGCAATTTAAATATGACATGTAGCCTCCCTTGATTAGAACTTAGTCATTATTCATAATAATTGTTCCCCTGTAAGTAATGTGTTAGCTTTTGTTTTTTTGTCTGCTTTCAAATTTTTTCTTTATGTTTGGCTTTCAGAAATTTGACTATGATGTATCTAGGCTTGTTTTTCTTTGTATTATCCTGCTTTGGATTTTCTGGGCCTCTTGAGTCTATAGATGGATATTCCTTAACAAATTTGTAAAAAATTTGGCCATTTTTTTAAAAAAAGATTTTCGTGGGGAATTGGGGGAGGGGAACAGTGTTAGGGAATCAGGGAAGGAGAACAGACAAGTGGCTGTTCTTTTGTTCTTCAGTCTAGTTGTGGAGGATGTTGCTTCACTGTCCCATGTTGGTATTATCATTGCTCTCTTCCTGGGTGAGGCAATCAGTCACCGGCCACTGGGCGGCTGCTCACAGCAGCTCATGGCAGCTCATGCCAGCTGCTTGCCGCTTACACTGGCTGCCAGCCACTCACAGTAGCTCAGGGTAGCCCACTGCAGCCCCGCTGCAGCCTACAGCCTACGCTGTCACCGGCGACTCTCGGCAACCCAGCTCTCGGTTGAGCTGTTGTTCACCATCTTAGTTATAGAAGGCGCAGCATCACTGGCCCTTGTGGGATCCAAACCTGGGCCCTGCTGCTCAGAGCTGGAGTCCCAAGCCAACTCTTTTTTTTTTTTTTGAGGGTAGTGTTACTGGCCCTTATATGTGGGACCGAACTGGGGCCACTGGCTTCCAAAGCCAGCGCTTAACCACTGCGCCACTTGGCCGGCCCCCCAAGCCAACTCTTAACCAATGTGCCACATGGCTGGCCCTTGGCCATTTTTTAGATATTTTTCTGCCTAATTGTCTCACTCTTTTTTTTTTTAAGACACCAATTACATATATCTTAGAACACTTAATATTGCCCCACAGGTCACTGAGTCTCATTTTTATTTTTCAATAGATTTTCTTCCTATTCTCCTGATTTGATCATTGCTATTGATCTAACTTCATGTTCACTAAAAACTTTCTATCCTTTCTCAATTTCCTATTAAGCCCATCCACTGAATTTCTCATTTCAGAAATTGTTTTTTCTTTTGTAGACTTCCTATTTGGTCTTTTTAAAAACAAACAAACTTCAATTTCTCTCCGTACACATCCCATCAATGCACCCATTGTGATCATAGTTTTTCTTCAAGTATTTAACACATTTCTAAAGGCTGATCTTTGCTTGCTAATTTCATTACATGGATCATTTCAGAGTTGATTTCTATTTGCTGCTTGTCTTCTTGAACATGAATCCTATTTCACTGTTTCATGTCTAATACATTTTGATTCCTTAGAGACATTTTAGTTAATATGTTATTAGAGACTCTAGATTCTGTTTTCTTCCTCTGGGGAGTGTTAATTTTGTTGTAGTAGGCAGTTAGTTACCTTTGCTGGACTCAAAAACTCTATTTTCCCTGAAATGGGCAGTAGCTGAATTCTCTGTTCAATTATTTTAGCCTTCCATATGTTGTTCCTGGAGTCTGCCTTGTACATGCACAGGCTGAAGGTCAGCCAAGTGTTTGAATGGGGTTTGTATGCAGATTTTGGAGCTCCCCTCTCAGTGGCTCTCTCTTTTCTGAAAATTCTCTGTAATTTCCAGGTAGTCAGGCAAGCTAAAACTTTATCTTCTGACTCCTCAAGCCAGTAAGACTATTCTACATTGTGAAGCCTGAGAAGTGCCCTCAGGTGAAAAGGTGTTTAATTGTTCAAAAGTGAGATTCTCTTATTTCAATACTCAAGTTACCTTCAGTTTCTACCTGCTTTATACTTGCATTCCCCATGAGTCTTACAAAGGGAATATTTACAATTTCAATGGGAAAAAAAAGGTAAACATTGGTGGTTGTATTAGAATCCATTAACATGCAATAATCAAATGAGGTTGGTGATAAAGTGTCCATGACACTGAAAATTATATTTGAAGTCAGAAAATCAGTGTGAAGTATATGTGGTGGTAAACCAGAGGCTATCATCATAGGTGAAATTTTAGGTTAGAAAACAATAAAATTAATATTCTTATTCTATTCATCTACTATGATAGAAATGATTATGTCCACAAAGTTACTACTGTAAATGTGATTTGCACTGCTAAACAGATTTACATTTTAACACATTCCAGTTATAGTAGTTTATTCAATTACCAGATATGTAATCTTTATCATTCTTTTGATCTATTTCTACTGAATATGAATTGTACACAATATCTAAAAATCATCTGTGTTACTGTGACTAAACAAAGACATAACAAATTACATTTCTTCAATTATGTTGTTTACCTCTCATTCAAACTAGCACAATGCAGGCATCAGAAACAGGGAGCGATTAGATATTCATGGTTTTCACAACAGGGTTTTAAAAAATATATTTTATTTCTTTAATTAACATAGATGAAAGGAGAAGCATTCAGATTTATTCATTACTTATTTATTGCATGCCTGAGAGGCATTTGAAAACTTACCACGGTATTTAACCTCAGAGCAGTTACCTTTTATTTTTTTCTAATTAGATTGAATGCTAATTTGTATCAATTAACGTTAAAAAAAATTGGCAAAATCCAACTTGTGGTTCAAATGTAGTTGTATTAAGTTAGATAATCATTTACCAAACACAGTTATTGGAAGAATTTACCCTTGTAAATACTCTGTATTAGTCAGCAGATGGCATGCATTGTACATTAACTATTCCACCCTGTTATCACACACATTTGGAACAGAAAGCATCTGGTTTTCTCAAAAGAACACATTATCTCCTCATTTGCAGTTTAGTGTTAATTTGTGAACTATTTAGTGATCATCAAAGAAGGTGATATTTCATTTTCATTTAGTTTGTGCAGCAGATTCAATGAAGTATAAGATGGGGTAAAAATACATTTAGCAATTCCTCAGCAAGCTTCAGCATCTAGAAAAAACAATCCTGAACAATTGTTTTCCTGCTTTGGCTAGAGGATTGCACAGGAGGACAGAAGCCTTTTGGATGCAGTTTCTGAGTGCCTTCCATGAATTTCAGGAATATGAAAACCCTTTCCTGTTGTGTATGGTTAACTGCATAAATTCAAAATCTAAGAAATAAGTAAATTAACAGAGGCAACTAAATTTACTTCTAAGTCATCTATTTAAGACAATACTGAAATAGCCTGTTTGGAAAATTTCGTTATATCTAAAACTATGCACGTGTTCACAAGCTTCCATTTGAGTGGTTTCAAAGGAGAATTTGGCTGGTTATACTCTACCCTAATGTAGCCAGGCATGTTTCTTGTCAAACTGATATCCATCTGTCAGCCTGGCCTGATGCCTATTCCCAAGGTATTTGGTCACTATTTGCAGACCCTGAGTTGTGTCTGTTAAAGTTATCTCCAGAGAGCTAAGTTACACAATGTGTAAGAGACTGAGCACATAGAGAAACAGAAACACAAACTGCATACACCTCACCAATCAAAATGGAGGGAAGAGCTTTTTCTCCCCCATTGCTGAGCTGGGCCTGCAGGTCTGTGGCGAGCCGCGGACGGCGGTCTCTGTTCAGCAGGATGGGATTTGTTAAAGTTGTCAAGAATAAGTCCTACTTCAAGAGATACCAAGTGAAATTTAGAAGACGCCGTGAGGGTAAAACTGATTACTATGCCCGAAAACGCTTGGTAATCCAGGATAAAAATAAGTACAACACACCCAAATATAGGATAATAGTTCGTGTTACCAACAGAGACATCATTTGTCAGATTGCTTATGCCCGTATAGAAGGAGATATGATAGTTTGTCCAGCTTATTCTCATGAACTCCCAAAATACGGTGTGAAGGTTGGCCTGACAAACTATGCTGCAGCATATTGTACTGGCCTGCTGCTGGCTCGCAGGCTTCTCAGTAGGTTTGGCACAGACAAGATCTATGAAGGTCAAGTGGAGGTGACTGGAGATGAATACAATGTGGAAAGCATTGATGGTCAACCTGGTGCCTTCACCTGCTATTTGGATGCAGAGCTTGCCAGAACTACTACTGGAAATAAAGTTTTTGGGGCCCTGAAAGGAGCTGTGGACGGAGGCTTGTCTATTCCTCACAGTACCAAATGATTCCCTGGTTATGATTCAGAAAGCAAGGAATTCAATGCAGAAGTACATCGGAAACACATCATGGGTCAGAATGTTGCAGATTATATGCATTATCTAATGGAAGAAGATGAAGACGCTTATAAGAAACAATTCTCTCAGTATATAAAGAACAACGTAACTCCAGACATGGAGGAGATGTATAAGAAAGCTCATGTGGCTATACGAGAGAACCCAGTCTATGAGAAAAAGCCTAAGAAAGAAGTTAAAAAGAAGAGGTGGAACCGTCCCAAAATGTCGCTTGCCCAGAAGAAAGATCGGGTAGCGCAGAAGAAGGCAAGCTTCCTCAGAGCTCAAGAACGGGCTGCTGAGAGCTAATAAACCAAACAACAGTTTTCTATGAAGATTTTTCATATAGACAAAAATAAACTTATTAAGCAGCCAAAAAAAAAAAAATGGAGAGAAGAGACATTTGCTTCCCTTCATACTGGAGTTTCTTTGTGTTAAACATTGAATGACTCTCTTAGTCTAAGACTGATAACCATAAATTTGCTTTAAAGCCTATTATATTTGGGGAAAACAGAATGACTATGTAGATTCTGTTATAATATTAAAGTCCCTATTCCTAAATATAAATATTAATTAAATAGCTATTGAAAACAATTAAGCACCAAAAAAACCACAACACTTTTGCTTCAGATTTGGAGAAATAAGTTAAAATATATTCCCCTGAAGAAATAGTACATACATGTAGATCTTAGTTATTGTATCCCTTACCAGTTATTTAAAAAAATTTTTTTTTTTTATCTGAGCCATCCTGCCACCTGTTGGCAGCTCAGCGGCAGCTCAGCTCGGGCTGGGCATCGAACTGCTGTTGTTCAGAGCTCAGCTTGCACTCTTGAGCAAACTCTTAACCAACTGAGCCACTCGGCCGGCCCTCCATTACCACGTTAGATCTGCATTTTATTTGAAGGAATGTTTCCATTTTCAGAGAAGAGTAAAATAACTCCAATAGACTACATTACTTTGGTGCTGAAGGACTATGGGGTTTGATTTTTTTCAGTGTCTGGGTTTAGAGTTGTAGGAGATATGGGCCAGCCGAATGGCACGGTGGTTAAGCGCTGGTTTGGGAAGCCAGCGGCCCTGGTTCGGGTCCCACATATGAGGGCCAGTGACACTGCCCTCAAAAAAAAAAATAGAGTTGTAGGAGATAAGGACATTAATGAACTTCTACTTAATCAACTTTTCAACTTGTCTCATATTCTTCAAAAGACTTTTTTTTTTTTTTTTTTGTTTAGACCACAACTTTATTTTCAATGCGAAAACTCAAGGAACAATAGAACAATGCCTACAGAATTTTAAGAACAAATTCTTGTGAAAGAATTCTATACACAGGCTTTAGTGATTTATGTTCAAAAGCAACAGAAAGACTTTCTCAGATTTACAAACACTTAGGAAATATATCATTCTAAATACAATTAAAACGATTTCTCAACAAAGACTCTGGTTTGCTGGGTGATTAATCAGAATACATAATTCAAGATTGGAGAAGCTGTAGTGTAAAAACTGGATCAAAGGGTTTTGAAATGTTAAATGATCAGCCAAGAAGAAAAAGCTTCTTGATCTTCCTGTGTAGGTAGGAGCTGGGTACGTATGTGAGAGTTCTGAGTGGGCCCTGCCATTCTAGCTGCTGTCTTCCAAAGATGCTAAAAGCAGCAGAGTGCTGGTTGTTAGTGATGGATGACTGCCCTTGGCTGTCCATTTCTCCCATACTCTGGGCTGCTAGGAGTATTTCGTTGAGATGGGTATTTCCCTTTTGTTTCCTTTTTAAAAATTGAATATGTCAGGAACACTGGTTAATAAGATTATGTAAGGAAAACCAGGAAATGTATGGGGGTGAGGAGATATCATGAACCAGGTAGAACTGTAGCTGTTCTGTGGACCTAAGACACCTGTGAGAAATTTGTTTTGTAAAATGATCTGTCTGTACTTGAGTTGAGGGTTGTGCTTTGAGTCCTTCATTGTATACTGGCTTGCATTCCAAGTTTCCTCTGGTCTGTGGCGGCACTGATTCAACAGCTTGAGAAGAAATTATGTCCCTATTTTGAAGGGATTTGTCCCATACAGGTGCCTTAAGGTTATTGGCTGCTTTGGGAAAACCTGTTTTCATTGGCAAGTAAACTCCCATGGTAAAAAAAAAAAAAAAGGTCACCAATTCCTTCCCTCTCCAAATGACAGGAAATGGATGCCACAAGTGATGTGAGTCTGCTTCACTGTAATGACAAGAGGTATAAAAATCAAATTGGCACTCCTGCCTGGTAGACGTAGGTGACCCGCGGCTGCAGGCAGGTCATTATACCGGGAGGTGCCAGATACTCCAGGACTTGGCATCAGGCCCCCTGTGTTAGGCTCAGGAGCCAGTTGGCTGGGCATTAGGGAAAACCAGGGAGACTTCAGCTAATTGGCGGTTAAAATATGGCCAAATAAAAGATGCATAAGGAAACAATGTTTCTTTTTATAACTAAATATAATCATTTTGATTAGAAGGATAAACACATATCAAATGCATGCATTCCCTCTGCATTTCTCACATTCTCCCCTAGCTCAACCTGCCTCGGTAGTCCCCTGCTCAGCAAAGGCACTAGGCAGCATGTAATCATATTACTCTGTCACCAAGTCTCCTTCTCAATGCAATTCAGGTGTCTAAATAGAAAGGAGTGATGGCAGATTTTTTCCCCTCTTTCAGCAGAAAGCCAAGGAAATGCTTTCAGAAAGATGAAAACTACACTTTTGTGTCATCACAAATCATCTGTATAACACTTGGTGCACAAATATTGAACCTCTTTGTGTCAGCTATTTATTGCTTGGGTTTGGACCAGAATACATTTTCTGTGTCAATACTTGGTTAAGTGAAAAATTCGCTGCATGGGGAAGCTAGGTCACGTGTGAAGAAACGGGCTGTACTGAAGTTGGAATGGAAGCCCTTGCGAGATCATTAATGTTATTTGTTTGAGAAAAATCAGCATTTCATAACAAAATGGTATATTTTCATACCATTTTGGTATTAAAAACTTCACAAACTTGAAGTTTACATGTAATATCTTCTCCAAAAACTTCCAATATGTTAAATAATCATCTAGATAATATGTCTGTGACAAACGTGGTGCAAGAAATATCCTTACTAAATGATCCCAGGCTATAAAGGCATGTGTAGTTCATGGCATACTTTTATTTCTGCATTCCAGCCAAAGTGCTGCTGCCTTGCAGAATGGCAGAAATGCTGGCTGTGGTCAACCTACTCAACTGTCAGCTTTGAAGAAATGTGATTAATGGATGGTTTTTAAAGGGCTTGTGTGTGTGTGTGTGTGTGTGTGTGTGTGTGTGTGTGTGTGTAGGGCTATATTATTTTAAATTTCTCATGTTGTTATAATATATATATAAAACAAATGGTATAACTAAATTATACCCTTTCAAGTTGGCATATTTCAATTTTGTGTAATAAAGAATGTCATATCTACATCCACTAAAAAAATATCCTTATGAAATATTGGGTTGTCGGAAAAGTCATGATGTACGTTTTCTGTTTTTGTTTTTTTTTTTTCTTTTTTGTTTGTTTTTTTTTGAGAGCAGTGTCACTGGCCCTCACATGTGGGACCCGAACCGGGGCCGCTGGCTTCCCAAGCCAGTGCCCAACCACCACGTCACTCGGCCAGCCCATACGTTTTCTGTTTTTCATTGCAAAAATGTGTCATGACTTTTCCCATAATTCAATAGATAAAGATAAAAATGTTACGTTAAATTAGAGTTTTTACTTACTGCATACCTACTTTGCAGCATGCATTTTTATATTCTATGAAAATTCTTTGTGATACTATCACAATCATGCAAGTTATTCCCATTTTACAGATGATAAACCTGAAAGCAGAATCTGACCACACTTGGGGATCCCTAGTTCAAAACCAGATTCTATCTTTAGTATGAAAAGCAGATGTCATTCTTCCAGGTTTAAATAAATCTTTAATATGCATTCCGTACTAGTATCCTAATGTAAATCCAATGTATGTATATGTGCTTTAAAATTTGAGATGAGCTTGCAGTTTTCATTGAATTTTACATCTCTATGATCAATGCCATTGCTTACTTTGCTGCCAGAGCTGGCAAAGTATCTACCAGTACATCTGCTGGAATGTTGCCATTGGAATGTACTAGTGTGTTTTTCAACTGACCAGAAAAATATATTGTTTGAATTACTATGGAACCTTAAGGCAATGGAGTGAGTTTATTCACACATAATTGAAATCGCCATACCGTGTTCTGCATTTGGTCTTAAGAAGGCTGGTGGGTGACAGCATCTGGGCAATAAAGGAATTAGTATTGATGACTGACAGTCTTTGAAACACTGAGGCTTTAACTGCATCAGAAATTGATAATTAGATTCTAAGAACTTTGAGTACCATAGATTCCTGTCACATTTTTTCATAACTCTTGTCTACGAGGCTGACATCTTTTAAAATAGCGTGAAACCCATATTGGAACATCTACCTTGTGAAGGGATATGTCATGGAAGAGCATCTTAAGGAATGAGCGTTTTGGAAGCGCAGGAAGTGTTGTCGTGCTGATCTGGGGGGCTGGAGTAAAGTGAGGAGGTATGATACTTCCCTAAATCTAAAGGACCTATAGTGTTAGAATTTGCAAAAATGACTTGGTAGTGGCATGGCTTCTTCCCTCTTGATTTTGTTGTGAATTTAAAGTAGATAGAGACAGATATAAAAAAATGACCAATACTATCTTTAAATAAAAAACAAAGGTCAATATGAAATATTCTTTTGCTTGGCAGTCAAGTTAACCTATTATTTACTAACACTATTGTTAGCAGCAAAAGTGTAATATACCCACTTACTACATTTTAGGTTTATATTTAAGTTCTGTTACATCATATTTATATACCATTTATTTTTTTCTAAACATAACAAATGCAGTCTTGCTTTTTTTTCTTCCAGTGCTGCCTCCCATTGTTTGACATGCCCTACCCATTGCCCCTATTCCATTCCACCCTCCTTTCCATCTGTTAAAATGTCCCTAGTCTTCAAAAGTCATCTTGTCCAAGGGGCCTTTGTGGATATCCCCACAAGCTATGTATGATCGCTTCTTCTTTCTTTGATCTCTCATATGTGCAAGTTATCTATATTACAATGTAGTCTCACATTTTGCCTTTGGCATTATAGTTCCTAGATTCTATGACCTCTCATTTTTTTTTTCTGAAAATTAAGGTAATTTTTCAGTCATGCTTCCTGATGCTTTTCCCATTTTTCTATTAAACAAAAAAAGTTTCAAAAGTTGCATTTGCTGGATTTGCTAGTTTTTTCTGTGCTATGGGAATTGTTTATGTATCCTTTGAGAGTTGAACTTGTTCTTTCTTATCTTGTCTCACGAACTTCCAAACATCTCTGGACCATGTTTGATTTATTCTTTTTAGTTTAAAGTTCATGGTTCTTGATAGCAAAAATTCAAAGTAAATGTTGAGAGGTTTTGCATTCTTGGATAAAATCACCTGCTTCCAGATACCAGGTTCTATTCTGAATTCATAGAGTCCTCTTTCTTGCCCCTAGTATTATAAGTTGAACAAATTTTGAGCTTTTGCATTCCCAGATAACTTTTACCCTTTGGTATGCACCTTATGTTTGTAATCTCCAACCAAGTCATTGTAGTGTTTTTTACGTTGAATTTTCTCAAGAGTATCTTTTTGTGGCCTATAGCCCATTTAATGCTCAATACATTCCCTTCATTTCAGTTGGAAATTCTCATCTGATCCAGTCACTTTCTCCCAGGATTTTATCACTTCTACTTCATCCTCAATTTTCTAGTGGATAGAATTTAGTACTTTTGTCTGTTGTCTCTTCAATTCAGAGAATAATAGAATTATCAGCTCTGAAGTCATGAATTTATTGTATAATCTACATTGAACAGAATGTGACTTCTAGCAGATGGCCAGATGCTGCTATGTTGTGTCTCTCTGACAGTTTTTAAATCTGCTTTAATGAGATTTCTTTGTTCTTCTTTGGAGGTCAAGGGAAATCACACTAAGTATTAGATTTCAATCCATTCCTTCTCTTCAGGAATCATCTCTATTCCTCTCTCATTTCTGCTATCCTCTCCCTTATATCTCTAATTTCTGTATATATACTGAATGTTTCCTCTGGTTAAAATGTATTTGGAAAATAGCAAATCTAGAATCTATGTCTCTATGTCCCATAATAACTAGTGGGACTTTTCTCTTTCCTTCTCAATCAAGCTTCCTAATGTTACAGGGTATACTTACTTCACAATTTCTCAGTTACTAATTAATTCCTCACCAAAAGAAGTGTTTTTTTCCTCATCTTTCTTAGAAAATAAGCAACAAATCACTAAATTACTAAATCCAAAGACCACTTTTCTCTTCTTCTTTCCTCTCGCAATTCTTTCTTTCTCAGATTTCTGTGAGACTACTCATATTTGTTTTCTTTATATTTATCTGCCAATAATTACATCTCCCAATGTGAGTTTGTCTTTCTCTAACTATGCTAAAATATAAGTGCCCCTAAGGTAAAGTTCTATCTTTAGACATTGCCAAGATCCTATACGTTCATCCTATGTATTCTTCCAGGAAAAACCTCACCCATACAAATGGCTTCAACTAGTCCCTAAATGCTGTTGAAATCCTAAAGTATACATCTAATCTAGAATTCATTCCAGAGCTCCAGATACCTGTATCCACTGTCTACTGGCCTTACCTCTTCCAGAGGCTCCACAAATTGCTAAAGCCAAAATCCTGGAATCATTGTTTAGTCATTGCCCTAATATTCTTCTTCCTTGGTATTATCTCTTGACTTCCATGCTATTCAGTTTTAGATCTTTGCCTAGATACCTTCCCTCTCTCCCTGTCTATCCAAATCCTAATTTCATTTATCATTTGATGGTACTTTAAATGGGAGGATGGAGGGGATATAATATGGTTTCTGTGCCTGTGAAAATAATCATTTTTCCAGATACTGGGTATTACCTAAAACTAAATATTTCCCTTCCTTTGTATCTTGTAATCATATGATAGATTTAAATAATTTGGGTGAGATTAGAGCCAAAACTGGCAGTTAGTTTGTTTTGGTTACTGTGTACCAAATATGTGACAGGCAATTATTTAATTCTTTCAACAGCTGTGAACTAGAAGTTAGATCATAGTTTTAAAAATCAGAAAGAAAAGAAAAGGAAGGAAGGAAGGAAGGATGGAAGGAAGGAAGGAAGGAAGGAAGGAAGGAAGGAAGGAAGGAAGGAAAAAAGAAAGAAAGAACAAAAGAAAGAAAGAAAGAAAGAAAGAAAGAAAGAAAGAAAGAAAGAAAGAAAGAAAGAAAGAAAAGAAAAGAAAAGAACTCAGAGAGATTAGTTTTCCTAAAGACAAACAGAATTTGAACTCAGGTATCTGGATTCCAGTTCCATCCTCTTTCCAATTGAGCACATAACTTATTTATAGGTTTTGACAACAAAAATCCTGTAGCTAAACTCATTGTTAATGTATCTGACCATTTGCATAATTAAGAGAGAGAGAGAGACACACAGTCACTAACCTCAAAAATCTTGAATAATCTATATCCTCAGACAAATGTCAACATCTGTAAATATGCTCAGAATCACCTAGCAGCATAAAGCATGGAGGAAGGATACTATTAGTTCTGTGATGCTATAATCTTTAAGGATTTGGTTCCCAAGTAAAGTGTTTATTTGGGGATATGTTTGATTCACTCTGGGAAGGTTAATGATTTTTTTAAACTGTACAAAAGTGAGTATTACCTAAGATTGGCTATAATTAAATGCTGAGAGAAATGGAACTTTGAAATCCCTTTCAGATTATAAAGTATCTCAAACATATTTTGAAATCAGATTTCCTAAAGAGGGATAAGACAACCATTTGGAGGAAAGACAGAAATTAAAACAGCATTTTAAGATGTAGTTTAAAAAATTCATTTGAAAAAGCTATGAACATATTTGCAAACAGAATCATTAACTCCTACTAAATGTTTCCCTGAAACAATATAATCAAGCAAATGTTACAATTTGAAAACAAAAAAAGAAAGGTTTTCTTCATTTTTGTGGCAGATGATTTGTATGTGTATATCCTCCTATCAGTTGTAGCAAATTAATGATTAACAGCATCAATCGTTATAGTGAGTTGTTCAGTTTATGTCTAAAATCAAATAGTTATTGTGAAATAAATTGCTGCTCAGTGAAGAGAGAGTATTTCATAGTGCTTTGGGGAGCTGGTTATATGGCTATGTCTCCAACAAAGATTTAGCATTTCACAAATTGAACTAGAGATTCATTTGACCTGCTATGAAAGAAAGATGCTCTTGATGGCAGTAGAATTCCTGTCATAGACTTTCCAAGTATGTGGCATCATTTCAGTTTCAGCTTTTTATAGTAAGTATATACCTCTGCCATGTGGACAGTCAAACAACACCTATAAGGTTAGTCCCCGTTAGGAGAGTATCTAGATTGAAGCTGCACTTTAGTAAGAATTGATCAAGTTCAGTTGTGCAAAAGAGTTCAGCATGTCTTTATTTTAATAATGTAGAAAGAGTGGCATTCACATTTTCTGTTTCTGTGTGTACTCATTCTGAGCCCCCCCCCCTCACACATGGAATTCCTCTAAATAAACTCAATGCTGGTAATCATCTGACTCATTAGCAAGTGTTTCTTCCTGCCTGAAACTAAGTGGGTGCAATGGAGGGTAGATTAATCTTTAAATCCTGTGGAATACACATCTGCTCCCTTTGCTTTCTGATTTTTTTTTTCATGTCAGCAGCATAATTAAAAATAAAAATGTATTGATATGTCAGGAGAGACGAGCTGGTTAATACACTTGAAAAGGAATGTAATTATCCAATAATAAATAATCATACTAATGAATATTTCAATATTTATGTAGAATTTATGCTTTAGATAGAAGGAAAAAAACCTACCTAAAAACTCAAAAAAATTCCTTAAGTTTTTATCTTTCTCTCTGCCTGAAATTCTTTCTCCCCCTTCCCACCACTTACTCCTCACTATTTTCCAGATAGTGAGGCAACCCCAGACCACAGTTATTTATCTCCCCTCTGAACTTGTACCATGTAAGATATACCACACATCTGGTAATTTTAAAAAATACAGCTTGATAGCAATCTTATTTTCATTTTCATAAAATAGTGGATTTACAGAAATTCACATGTATTTGGCATAAGTCCCCAACCACATTATGATTTCTTCGAAGGTGTGGGTCTGTGGTTTGGTATCCTCATCCCTAACATTAGACTTCTAGTTCATCCTCAATAGTTCTTTGGAAATTGATTTATATTTTAAAAAATCATGATATTATATTTTAATCAAATGATGTTACCATAATACCAATTACCAAATTATTTAGTCACTAGGAATTACTATACGATGCCCTTCATTTTTGTTATATCAGTGGCCCAAGAAGCAAGGCTATCCCTCATTACCCTGACTCTCATCCCCACATGACTCCATACACCTCCTAAGCTATCCCTGGATCCCAGTGCCTGCTTCCCCCAGTCTTGTCCACTGGTCTCTGGAGCTCATGGTATTCCTGCATCAGCAAACTTCCACGTGTCATAACTTCCTATATCCTAAATCTCTTTTTATAATTTTCCCTCCATGTTCTTAGTCTAGCCCAACCTGACTTTCCCCTGAAAACACCGCTTCCTCTGCAGCTTCCTTCTATACCGATTCTGCGATTTCACAAACCCCTCACTTGTGCCATGGTTCTAAAGCCAGGCACACTCTTTATTCCTCATTCCACACCACTCTTCCTCCATGCTCCCTGACAACTTTCCCCTCCCCCAAAACGTGCTCTTCCCTGT
Organism: Aselliscus stoliczkanus; assembly: GCA_033961575.1. Taxonomy (NCBI): domain Eukaryota; kingdom Metazoa; phylum Chordata; class Mammalia; order Chiroptera; family Hipposideridae; genus Aselliscus; species Aselliscus stoliczkanus. Next base: position 93,952,147 of record CM066737.1, on the reverse strand, counting down.
CTCAATTCCATTTGCTTTGGCCCCAAACCTTAGAGCTATTTTTTTATTTTCCCTCTTCTCTTCCAACTCCACAGTAAATACTGTTGGTTCTAACCTCAGAAGACATCAGGAATTTAACCATTTCCCACCACTTCCATTGCTGCCACCCTGGTCTCAGTCTTCACTGTCTCTCACACATTATTACATTTTCTGAAATGGTCTCCCTGCTAAGCCCCCTGCCCACAGATGACCTATTTATGACTCAAGACAGAGTAATGCCTTTAAAGCATGTCGGTCCTTTTAAATTATGTCAATCATTTTATCTTTATCCTCCAATGGCTTTTCTGTCTCACTGCACTAAATACAAATCTCTCACAGTGGCTTAAGGGGTGCTTGCGCTCTAGTCATCTGCTACCTTATTGTCCTACTGCTACCAACCTTTCTCCCTCCACGCCCCCTGCTGCTCGCATGCTGGCTCCCATTGGAATATGAGTGCATCTAGCAGGATATTTTTTTTCTCTGCTTCCTTTTTTTTTTTTTTTAAGATTTTATTGGGGAATTGGGGGAGGAGAATCGACAAGTCGCTGTCCTTTTGTTCTTCAGTCTAGATGTAGAGGACATTGCTTCACTGGCCCATGTTGGTGTCATCATTGCACTCTTCCCAGGTGACGCAGATCAGTCGCCGGCCTCTGGACGGCCATTCAAGGTGGCTCTTGGAAGCTCACGCTGGCTGCTGGCCACTCACGCTGGCTGCCGGCCACTCACTGTAGCCTATGACATCCCACTGCAGCAGGGGCTGCAGCCTACACTGTCACTGGTGACTCACAGCAGCCCAGCTCCAGGTCAAACTGTTGTTCACCATCTTAGCTGTAGAAGGTAGTGTCACTGGCCCTCATATGTGGGATCCGAACCAGGGCCCCTGGTGTCCCAAGCCAGCTCTTAACCAATGCACCACATGGCCGGCCCTCTAGCAGGGCTTGGTACCTGCTATTCATTATGCCTCAAACACTCAGATACCCACTTGACTTTCTGCCATACTTCCTTCAGCTTACTGCTCAACTCTCACCTCATCAGTGAGGGGTTTTCCGATCCCCTTCTATGAAGTAACAGTCTCTTTCACTAATATTCTCTAGCCACCTCATCCTAAGTTTTATTCCTCCCTAGCATTTATCACATTTGGTACATCGCATATTTATTTTTCTGTTATTTCCACTTGAAAGTAAACTCCAGAAGGACAGGGGCTATGTTATTCCTATTCAATCACTTTTCTCTATGGAGTCCAAAGTGTCCCTGGCATATAAACATTCAGTAAACGTTGTTGTATAAATGAAAAGTAAATTCAACTCCATTATTTATTTTTATCTAAGCACTATTGAGTCCTACATTCATTTTAATGAACTAGTTATAGCTGTATAGAATCTGCTTCTTTAAGTGATCTTGGAACTTAAGAAACTTGCTAATCAGTACAGTCTAGCTTCACTTTGTCAAAATTAATATGATTTTTAAAAAAAGAGAAATCCCAGTTGGAATTTCACTTGATATATCTACTTCCAAATACAAATAAAACATATGTAGATTATAAATCTCCAAACTGTTTTATCAGACCCTAATGCTAGCAAAACATTTCAGAGTACTTCAAGATATGTATAGCTATTTATTTATATTTCAACACACATGAAAATATAATAATACATGCAGTTTTTGAAACACACCAAACCAGAAATGGAGAAGAAGGTAATTATCAGCTTAAAAGTATTTTAAATAATTCTATTTGTTGTTAATATACATAAAGGTGTTTCCTTTCTAATTGCAGAGGTTTGTTTTCACATTCTAGATGCTCATTTTTTAATGTCTTATAACTTTTTGTGCCTTCCAACATTTATTATTTAATATCACAATACAAATTATGCATTCAGGTTCTAAGTTCACTGTAAACAATAATGATATAAATTCATTATTCTAGTAGTCTTCTCCATGATTTATATATTTCTAAACTTTGTTCAGAAATAATTAGGCTGATGCTTTTGCTCCCTGTTTCAGCTGAGAAACCTTTACTAGAGGAGCCAGCTCTGCCATCTTGCTCTTCTCTTGTGCTTGAATTATTTGTAATATTTTCACTCTAATGTCTCTTCAGCACTCTTATTAGGTCACATTCACTTTCAAAGGCTTGGATTGTTTAAAACTAGATGAAATAACCAGCGAATCTTAACCAGACATATAAAATCTAGAGATTGTCTCATGATGCTTCAGGCTGGGGATGAGGGTGGGGGATGGTAGCTATTACAGTCCCTCTCGTTATGTAACTCTCACATTGCCTGCAAAATCCTTCATGTACCAACTGTGTCATGTGACCAATATGAAGGGACAAAACTACTCATATTAATCTGATCTGTGAATTGGTATCAATATAGCTTAATTTCTTTCTTATGTTTAGAATTAAACAGAAATACAAGCTGCGTTTTTCTCCTCTACACAAACTATAAAACCTCTTTCAAACCTCTGTTACACAAAGTCCATTGTAGAGAACAAAAGTATAATTTAATGTGGCATTATAAAAAATTATGTAAAAATCCAAGTAGAGTAATAGATATCTGAACAGTTATTTAACCTAAATAAAACTTTTAAAAATATCAGTGAATATCAGTGTGTGTCCAATTATTGCATCACTAAAATGCCACAAACAGTAGGATGTTTAAAACATTTCTGAGGTGGGTATAAGGAGTGTTCTGGCCATGGAGAAGGGAACAGTGAATATCATTTCTTTAAACCATTGAACTAATTCATATCTTTTGTTCTTTGGAAAGAAACATATTTTATTTTCAAACCACTATATTAATTAGAAACAGTCTTTTATAGATTGAATTGTGCTCCTTCCCCCATTCATATGCTGGAGTCCTAACCTCCAGTGCTTCAAGGTGTGACCTTATTTGGAGATATAGTCTTTACAAAGATAAGCAAGTTAAAATGAGGATATAAGGAGGGGCCCTATTTAAATATGACCGGTGTCCTTATAAGAAGAAATTTGACACAGACATCCATAGAGGGAAGACTATGTGAAGGGACACAGGGAGAAAATGGCTATCTACATGCCAAGGAGTAGGGCCTGAAACAGATCCTTCCCTCATAGTCCTCAGAAGGAATCAACCCTACCAACACCTTGATTTAAACTTCCAGCCTACAGAACTGTCAGACAATCTCTGGTTTCAGCCACAGCCATGGAGTCTGTGATACTTTATTATGGCAGCTCCAGCAAACTAATTAACATACAATCTTAGAGTGGATTAAAGATCCCATATCTACTTTATGTTCTTACCATTCTCTCTGCAGCCAGCCATGCAAATCTTCATTTGCCTAACCAGTTTGTTTTCTGTTTTATCTTCATATGTGAAGGGCATTTTTTTATGGGTATCAAATTCTATGCTCACAGTTTGTTTTTTCATACTTTGAAGACTCATTCCATTGTCTTTGACTGTTAATGTCGAAATGTTAGCTGTTAGTCCTAATATTACCCCTTTAAAGACAAAGTGTCTTTGTCTCTGTTTGCTTTTATTATTTTATGATATTTTGGCACGTTAATTATAATGTGCCTAGTAGTGATTTTCTTTGTATTTTTCCTGCTCGGTGTTTGGGGTGCTTTTGGAATCTGTGGCTTGATGTCTTTAATGAATTTGGGGAAATTCTTAGTAATTATTTTTTCAAATATTGCTTTTGTCCCTTTCTGTCCTTTTCTGAGATTTCAATTACTTGAATGTTAGACTTTTTAACCATGTCCTATATGCTTTTTTTTATGATCGCATCTATATTTTCTACTCCTTGTCTCTCCATACTTCAGTATGCATTTTTCCCATTGATCTATCTTCCAGTTTGCTAAACTTTATTTATCAACTTTATCCAATGTGCTATTAAACACATCAATTGAGTTCTTGATTTCAGCTATTGTTTTTTCTAGTTCTAGAGATTTTTTTTATTGTATTTTTATCATTTACTGTTCTCTGCTGAAATTCTCTATGCTGTCAACTATTTTCTTGAGCATATTAATTACAGTTATTTTAAAGTCCACCTATGACAATCTCAGTATCTGGATATCCTGGGTTATGCTTCTGTTTTAATTTGTCCTCTTGCTTTTTGTTCAATTGGTCTTATTATGACTGCTTACTTTTTATTGATTTTTGGACCTTATATAGAAAACATTGTAGAAATTATTTGAATCACTGGATTGTGTCCTCCTGAGGGAACTTGCTTCAGGTTCTGGCAGATGTGATGTTTGAGGCTGTAAACTTAACTCAATCTTGAATTGAGCTGATTAATAATAGGGCTTCAGTATATATACAGACTAATTTATTTATATTTCACTCTTAGTACTTTGGCCATCACTTCTGAATATCTGGAGTGCTTACCAGAGACCCTCATCCTCTGTGGGCCACAACCTCAGTTTCTGCATATATATACTGAGGGTGCCAAAAACATGTACACATATTTTGAGAAAGGAAGAAAACGTATTAAAATTATGCTGATGGTAACCACTTTGAGCACCTCTTGTAATTGCAGAAGTCAAAGGTCACTTGTATTCACCTTTTATTATCAGTATATATTATTACAATTTTAATACAGTTTTTTCCTTTTTTAAAATGTGTATATTTTTTGGTGTGTGTGTGTGTGTGTGTGTATGGTTTTAGAAAAGTCATGACACATTTTTGCAATGAAAAACATAGAAAAAAATACATCATGACTTTTCTGACAACCCAATATCTCCACCGGATAGAAGCTATGCTCATCTTTTTGTCCTCTCGGTCACTGTTTTCTGCTTGGGTCTTAGGAAAAGCAGCATGGGATTTGAGGTTTGCTAGTCTGGGTTTTCTTCTCTCTGATATCTTAACCCTTGAGGTTTTCACTGCCTCGGTATTTCTCCAATGTCTCCAAGTAGGGACCTAGAGATGTATTTTATTATATGCTTATTATAGTTGTTCTAAAGTAATATACTTGGTTACCCTCAGGGGGAAGCACAATTCCTATTTTGCAAGTAAGATTAAACCTCACACAGAGATAAAGGAATGGTATTTATATTTCATATTTACTTTAATTCAAAGTTCCAAACAATAATATGGTAAGTCGAGGAGTAATATCAGATCAAGAGTGACTTCTCAGCCAAAATATTCTTCATTCTTATGTCTGTGGAAATTAAAATTAATATTGTGGGGGAAAAAACACCATTTAAAACTGGCTTACATCAATGTTAAAGTAGAGCTATTTTAGTATGGTAATTAAAATTACATAAAATGGATGATTTTAGAGGGCTTCATTTTTATTTTGTTATCAGCCTCTTTTTATGAGCTTATTGGTGCACACAAAAATGTTAGTATTTTTCTCAGTATTCTTTACTACTAAATGATAAAATATTTTGTGTTTCTTAAACCATGATTTTTAGTTAATGCTTTATATACATGCTTGATTTGAAAAAAAATATTGACTTCATGGTTTTGTAGAATGGAAAACAAACAGAACACAAGTAGAAATGAGAAAGAAATGGTTTCATAATATAAGGCTTGATCAATAGAAATAATCTTAATGGAAAAAATAAATTTCAAAGCCATCTCAAAAGCAATAATTTTTACAGTTATATTTTATTTTAAGATACTTATCAGGGCTTGTTAACATTAAGTCCCCTTATTTAAGTTCATCTTCTAAATTTCTATCAGATTAATCATCTAAAAACTTCTAGTCTTGTTATCAAATGGCTCTGTTTCCTGGTGAATAAACAGACTCCTCAGTTCCACGTAGAAACAAATGTCTTCATAGTATAATTCCCTGCTATCTATATCTGTAATCCTGTCTCTTACCATTTTTTTCCTAAAGACCCTCTGTTTTAACTTCTTCCCAATTGTCTACATGTCTGCATTTCATAATAATGTTGCTTCTTTTTGGATTGCCTTTACCCCGCTCTTTACTCATTTGTCCACCCCAACACATATATATCACCTTACCTAATTTCCCCAGGAAGTTAGTTATCTTCCTCTCTTTTATATCCATGGTTCTTGGTATCAATTAAGAGTGATATAATTAGAATTGCTAATATTTTATAGCATGTCCTACACAGCAAATGATAATCACAGGACTTATAATGTTGTGTTTTGATAGATTTATATCTGTCCACATCACTAGAGTTTCATGATTTTTTGTGTTATTTCTTGTGCATGCTCAGTGAGGAGAAAGACAAATTCAAAGACAGAAAGACAAACATATTTATTCCAGAAATGTATATACCAAGATTTAACAATTTTAATCCAGTAATAGGACTAGAAATCATTTCTTTCCTTTTGTTGTAAACTGTCTTAAATATATATATATATATATATATATATATATATATATATATATATATATTTTATTTAAATCTAGCAGGAACCCAATGGATTTTTGAAAGTAATCTGCTCACAAGGAAGACTATAATATCAGTTATTTTAATCTTAGTGTAGATTTATTTCAACTTGTAACAGTCCTTAGTAGCAGAGAGCTTCACCTCTTAATATGAAATTAAAGACTTTGATTTTTGGGTGTTAATAAGCAAGCAGGTTTTTATTGTTGTTTTTGTCATATGTGTTAATAGACTCCTTGAAATTTCTGATTCTATTTTTACTCTTCTATAGATCAAACTTCCTGTGAATACATGTGGTGTCTTTTATTTCATTTTGGTTTTTCTGCTAGCAACTAGAACCCAACCTAAGAACAGTGCTGACCAACTTTCTTATAGTTTTAACTCAGGAAAATTATGCATAACTTCCAAGCTAAGACCCTTGTAATTCTAATTTTTTCACTAAACCAAAAATACTCTCTAGTGCATCATCAAAAACTAGTCTGGCTCTTTTTCTTGGTGCCTCAGAGGTGTTCAGCTGCTTCAGGATGAAGCTGAACATTTCTTTCCCAGCCACTGGCTGCCAGAAACTCATTGATGTGGATGATGAACACAAACTTTGTACGTCTTAAGAGACACGTATGGCCACAGAAGTTGCTGATGCTCTGGTTGAAGAATGGAAGGGCTTGGTGGTTTGAATCAGTGGTGGGAAGGACAAACAAGGTTTCCCCATGAAGCAGGGAATCATGACCCTTGGCCTTGTCTGCCTGTTCCTGAGTAAGGGGTGTTCCTGTTATAGACCAAGGAAGACTGGAGACACATATTAGTAATAGTTTTCAATATTTCCTTGCATATATTATTTACATGTATTTTAAATGGTTAAATTCCTATTGTGTATACAATTTTTTTAAATTTAAATTTTAAATGGAAAATAAACAAACAAATATAAACAAGAAAATATCAGATAGTACTATTTGTTATGTAGAGAATTAGATCGTGGTGATATGAGTGAAAGTCACTGAATGGAATTTTAGATTGGGTGGTTAAGGAAGGCTCTTTCTGGAGGTGATATGTGACCTTAGAATATAAAGCAAGCACTATAATCAGTTGCAAGAAACGTAGGGGAAAATGATTGCAAGCAATGGGAAGAGCGGTGTGCAGACCTCCTGGCAGGACTAAGCTTCGCATGTTTGAGGAAAAGAACCAAAGCCAGTGTGGCTGAATCTTAGTTGCAGCTTGCAGAATAGTAGGAGATAAGATTGGAGAAAGAGGTGGAAACGGGATGATGCATGACCTTGTATTCAGGGATGGAGAGTTTTGTAAATGGGGAATACTGGAAGGTGAACACTTCAGTAGCCATTACGGTATCCCTTGTGCTGGTAAGGGTAATGCTGGCTTGGCCTGTTATAGCTATAGGTGACAGCTAATAAGTGATGAGTCCAGGGGATGTTTTCATGGTAGAAGGCTAAAGATTTGCTGATAGTTTAGATCTGGAGAAGACTCCTAGGTATTAATTTCAATAATTACATGGATGATGGCTTAGGGTTACATACTTGTCCTGATCTGCCTGGGACTTTCTCGGTCTTAGCACTGAACATTTTGTGTCCCAGGAAATTCCTCAGTCCTAGGCACATTGGGACAGGTGGTCAAACTAAATATGATTGACGTGGAGCAGGTGTTGTGGGTGGGAGCAGCAAGAATCAACAGTTATATTTTGGTCTTTAGAAGTCTGTGGTGTCTTTGCACATCAAAGTTGAAAGGTGAGCATTAATGGGGCTGGAATAAGAATAATGACGTATCATTTAAATAATATCGGAAAACAATAACAGAGGAAGGAATCCAGTTCAAATATCTTGTATTTCAGTTGTTCTGTATTACTAGGACCATTGCATCATCACAGTCTGCTTAAAAAATTCAGATGTGTATTTTTTAAAATTAATTTCAGCTGTACAAAACAATGTAAGAGTTAGATTTTGTAATAGTTGTAGTTATAGTTTGTAATAGTTATCACAAAGTGATAACCTCCCTCCCCCAATCTACTACTCCTCTGACATCGTATATAGCTGGTACAATCCCATTGATTCTTTATTCTTTTTTTTTTTTTTTTTTTTTTTTTTTAGCTGAGCCATCCTGCCACCTGTTGGCAGCTCAACGGCAACTCAACTCGGGCTGGCCTCGAACCGCTGTTGCTCAGAGCTCAGCTTGCACTCTTGAGCGAGCTCTTAACCAACTGAGCCTACAATCCCATTGACTCTATTCCCTATGCTGTGCTCCATGGGTGTGTATTGTTAAAGTATGACTGTTGGTGTATTATACCAACTCCTTTGCTTATTGCACAACATATTCAAGTAATTTTGAGTAATTCAAAATATTTCTGTTTAAACCAAGTGCTATTGGTATCAGCTTCAGAGTACCAGAGTTACTTTGAAATGAAAAAAAAATAGTGTATGTTCATTTGCATAAAATATTTCATACTCATTAATGTCAAGATGTTCAAGTATCTCTCTTAGTTATAGCTACTTTTCCTTTAAATCCCATGTGGCTTGTCTTCAATATTTCCTGATCTTTTCTTCACAGAGTCCTCAAGTACTTTGGATATCAGTTTAAATAACTTATTCCAAGGTAGAAAACTGAAGCAAGGCTTACTTTATGCTTAGTTTCAACCACTGATGAAGCACTCTAAATGTGACAGGTAGCTGAAAGGGATGGGGGAAAAATGAACTAGAGATTCCGTGAGAGCAAAATTCCTCAAAGAGCAAATGTTGTCATATGTTTTCTTGTTACACTGGCATTTATTTTATTTACCGACAAACAGAAAAGCAAAACTGTGGGAAATAGAAGCTTTTAGAGTCATAAGATTCAGACAAACATTTTGTCTGAATTGATATGTCCAAATGCATTCATTCATAAGAAGTTCTGCACACATTATCATTCAATCTTCTGTATCTAGATCCTTAATAGACATACTTCATTGATGATTTTGTTTGAAGAAAACGCTTGAATTTGAATTTAGGTTTTTGTGTGTGTGTGTTTTTTATTTAAATGTAAATTTCAGTCACTTTGTTCTTTCTTTCTTTATTTTATTATTATTAATAGTTACAGATGTACGAAACTATGCAATAGTTATCTTTTTCACCCCTTGCAAAGTGACTCCCCCTTCCCCCCTCCCCTGCATGCCACCCCCGATATCATACATATCTATTTCAATTTCATTGCTCCATCCCCACACTATATTCCACATCCCATGACTATATATGTGTTAAATTATAGTCAACATCTAATATTAATCAGTGGCAGCTTCAGATGTACAGCGCAGTGGTCAGGCCACTACACCGTCCATGAAGTGGTCTCCCTGACAAGACATGAGTCCTTCTTATCCCATAAAAAAATATTTACAACATTATTGATTATATTCCCTAAACTGTCTCTTCTGTCTCTGCAGTAGTATTGTAGTTATCGGTTTATGTTGCCTTGTCCCTTCCCCTTCTCCCTCATGCCCACCCCATCCCATCTAGCCCTGATCAGTTTTTCTTTGTGTCTCTTAGACTATTTCTGTTTATTTTGCTCATTTATTCAGTTCTTTATATTCCACATATGAGTGAGATCAAGCATGCTCCTCATTGGTGTGAATGGAGGGGTTCTGAAAAATTCCTTATGCCCCAAATATTTCCCCCCCAGTTCTTCAGCTGAACCTATGATTTTCACATGGTTGTATACTTTGATTCTTTTAATACTAAATAAGTACTAGTACAATCAGCACATTAATGAGTAGCATTAGCATATTATCTAAAAGTATTCATCAGTTTATCTATAGGGTCCTAGATAGTTGAGGCATAGGACAGGCATCCTTTTCATTAGGGTTGGAAACCAGGAAGGGACAATTTTGTAAAGTACTTGATCCTCTAGGAAATAGATCTTACTGCAGCGGAGTCTGCCAGTTACTGAGAATAGCAAGAAAGACCTGAAGCACAACTTTCTCCAGGCCACGCCTAATGACACTGATTATGGATTTCATTGGAAAGACAAATAATATGGAGTCTGCCACAGGAACCTATGTGGTAGAGAATGTCATTTATCTCCTAACCTCTTTCCTAGAAAGAGATATTAACATACATTGCAGTAGCCCTTCTTAGGTCCTTATCGAAACTAAAATAAGACAATGGTAAGATGGCAAAATGGGGAAAAGAGACAGATGCTGTTATCATAACATGTTGGTGTTATTAAATTATCAGTCTTACCAAGAAAAATACTTATGATTTTTTATTATACAACATCAGTTTATTCCTACCTCCTGCACTCAGAGTCCGAAGCCTCTTACCCCAATGTGGGCGATCTGGTTGAACCAAGAGATTGACAAGAAAAGGAGGCTGGGTTTGGGAAGATGGAAGGGATCTGAGAAGACCCAAGGAGCTATGATAGAGTAACGTATAGAGAATGAGACCACTGGGTCGTCCAATCTGATGGAGATTCATATGAATGATAGGAAGTGACTCGGGAGTAAAGTAAATAATGGTTCAAGGTTACATGTAAGTTTAATCATCGACAAAAAAAGTTTGCTCTCAAATAATGGCAGCTCTTCCCATAAAATTCCATATATTTATATATGGAATATATTATATATATGTAAGTTAAGGGTCAGTAAATTACGGTTTAAGAAACCTGCTGATGATTACTGGTTAATTATATTTGTATTCTTCAAAAACCGATATTTTCTTCCATCTATGCTACAGGGCTTTAGTTACTATCATTCATAAAGCTAACTACAAGAGAAGGGAGCAGCTTATTGAGAATGGGAAAAAGCTGAAAACCCTAAACAAATATTACATGAATCTCCATACTGTAATACGCTTAAACATATTGTTTGGGACTAGATGGTCCCCAAATCAACATTATCATCATCATTTTCATCATCTAAGAATGAACGTTTAGGAAAATTGCTTAGGGTATTTCATAGGATGTCTTGTTTCAGACAAAGATACCTAAGAAATTTTCTTCTAAAGAAAAAAGAATGTCAACGTGTACAAAATGATCTTACATAACAGGAAATGAGTCAGTGAGACCCACTCTGTCCTTATGAATGTCTATTCCAATTACATGATTTGTATGAACCTAGAAGCAGGGTAGATAGCCTGTATCCTATTTTATTATATGGATATCCTATTTTAAAGGGATAATCAATTTGAAGGCCTAGAGTGAATAAAAGCTTTCTCAGTGACAGATCCTTAGAAGTGAGAACATTGTAAGGGTCGTGTTCATTTAATGGTATTTTTCTCTGAGAAACAACAAACATTCTCTTTTATTAAGGAGAGTTGCCTGCATTTTGTCTATCAGAATCAAAATAGTCAAGCATATAATAAAGTTAAATAAGGTAATTGTGAAAAGGGGAAAGTTAGGCAACACTTGGAAAATATATACTATTTAATTGACCAAGACTAGAAATGAAAAATGAGTGTAGGGAGGGTATGTGATAGAAAATGAAAACAAAGCATGTAAAAAAAGATAGCAGATTGTGATTGTTTTTAGTTTAAAGATACTTGAATGACTAATGTGTGCATATACACTTAACAGCATCTTTGCACATTAAGACAGGAAAGTAAATGCTATAAGCAAATGCAAGACAAAAACAAACAAAAAAACCTTCAAAAATGAGAGAGAGAAGAGAGAGACAGAGAGAGACAGAGAGAGAGAGAGAGACAGAGAGAGAGAGAGAGAGACAGAGAGAGAGAGAGAGAGAGAGAGAGAGAGAGAGAGAGACAGAGAGACAGAGAGACAGAGAGAGACAGAGAAAGAGAGAGCGAAGGACAAAAAGAAACACCCACCTTCATTCCCCAGGAGTGAATTCTAGTTTGGTTCTGGTTCAGGTGAATTCACACTTGGGTTAAAAATATTATGTTATTAGTACTTCAACCATGTTTAGACACGAATACTAAATACACCATGAATAGTGGCTTCCTTTTCATTGTTTTAGTCAATTTGGTAAGTTTATGGTTTGGGGATAAGCAGATTTGCATTTCACTCATAATGGGTTGTGTAATGGAAATATGTACTATGTGTTTATGGTGAGTGAAATCAAAGCCACTTAGAGTTCTTTGATGGTTGAGCAAATAGATACATCTTTTTTCTTCTTCTGACCTACCTTTGACCAAAGAGGCAGAGAAAAGAATGGTTCTTACTTTATATATAACATCGTGTATTTTCTATCTATATGTCTCCTTCATAAGATGGAAACTGCTTGAGGGCACGGACTTTGTGTCAGGTTTTTGTAACCCTCCCACACTCATTAGACAGTCAGAGATCCCACCAGCTGGTCCTTCGTTTACTGTTGGTGAAATTAAAACTTAGTGATGCAAAGCTAATAATATCTACCTTATATTTTAACAACATAATCTGGAAAATTTTTCTCCCGTGTTACATAGCATCAGGTACAATAGTAACGATCTAGAAATATTTGACATTCTGTGAATTTAAAAAAAATAAATAATTTGATGCTAACCGCCCTAATCTATAAGTAGAAAACAAAATCTTGAATTGTCTGAATTGGTACCCACAGGAAATTTTGTGAAATTCCATCCTCAAATCAACAATCTTTAGGTCACAGGAGGTCATTTTAAAAAGTGGTAACCTGGGATGGCCAGTTAGCTCAGTTGGTTAGAACGTGGTGCTGATAACACCAAGGTTGCCGGTTTGATCCCCACATGGGTCACTGTGAGCTGCGCCCTCCTTAAAAAGAAAATAACATGAAGTAAAAAGTGGTAACCTAATAGTTGTTGAAAGGGGCTTCCGGGCAATGTTATGGCTTGCTTTTGTGGCAAAATGTGAAGACAAGCCTTCAACTCCCTTCTCAACGATCAGTATGGAACTGAACAATTAAATGTGTCATAAAAAAAGATCTGCTGTATTTTGCCCTATAGTTTCATACATTGTCTTACCTTCTATCTGGATATTTACAGAGTTGTTTTTTTTTTTTTTAAAGGCCAGGAAACATGTACCCTTGGCACCACACTGAAACTGCAAACTCAGCTTCCGATTTCATCAATGAGCTTGGGGGTTAGCTTGAGTGACAGTGGAATCCCCAGCCAGCCAATTAGAGTATGGTTGAATTGGAGGAAGGCTGAGAGATGCAAGAAACAAAGTCATGCTAGAATGTGCGAGTGAGTGAGGAGGGTTGGAAAGTGCACTGTGACTGGCAGAAGTGATTAGGTTTGATTTAAATTGAGTTTTCTAACACTGCTACTGGAGCAGGGAGCAGCCAGATTTACATGAAATGGATGGACTTTTTCTGAACAGGAGCTGCCATAAAGGCAGTGTCAGAAATGAACATGATGCAAACCATTGTGAAGGGCTCATTAGCTACATTTCACTTTTATGACACTCTGTAAATGGTATCCCATATAGTTTTTGCCTGGGTTTCTTGCAATCTGAAGTCAGGGTTTCTGTGAGTGGTAAATGTGTCTTTTTAAATATAATCATTCTGAAAAGAAGAGAACTTTTTTTTTATTATTAGTTTCAGGTGTACAACACAATGCAAGTTATACTCTTTACCCCACAAAGTGACAACCCCCCTCCCCCAGTTCGCCACCCCACTCCCCCCCATATCATATATATCTATTATAATTCCTTTGACTCTTTTCCACAGTATACTCCACATCCTGTGACTATCTATATATTCAGTTACAGTTGGCATACAATATTATACAACATCAGCTTCAGGTGTACAGTGCAGTGATCAAGCCTCTACTCCATCCATGAAGTGGTCTCCCTAACAAGATATGTGACTATCTGACATGCCACAAAATTTTTACAACATTATTATATTCCCTGAACTGTCTTTCATATCCCTGTGGCAATATTGTAGTTGTCTATTTATGCTGTCTAATCCCTTCCTCTTCCCCCTTATCCCCACCCCCCTCTCAACTAGCAACCCTTAGTTTTTCCTCTATATCTATGAGTCTGTTTACTTTGATCGTTCATTCAGTTTTACAGATTCCACATATAAGTGAGATCATATGGTACTTGTCTTTCTCCGACTGACTTATTTCACTTAACATAATAGTCGCTTCACAACATTATCAATTACATTCCCAGGACTGCCCCCATATCCCTGCGGCAACATTGTAGTCACCCACCTACGCTGTCCAAAACCTTCCCCCTCTCCCTCATCCCCACTCCCTCTCAGCCAGCAACCATCAGTTTTTCCTTTATATCTGCTTGATATGACTTTAATCTTCTTAAATTTACTGAGACTTGTTTTGTGGCCTAACGTGGTCTATCTTAGAAAATGTCCCATGTATACTTGAGAAGAATGTATACTCTTTTTGTTCAGGGTGAAATGCTCCAAAAATATCAACGAAGTCCAGCTGGTCTAAAGTGTGATTTAAGTCCCCTCTTTCTGTGTTGATTTTCTGTCTAAAGGGTCTGTCCACTGGTGACAATGGGGTGCTGAAGTCCTCTATGATAGTGTTACTGTTGATCTCTGTCTTTATGTCTGTCAAAATCTGCTACATGTAATTAGGAGTTCTTATGTTGGGTGCATAGATGTTTATTAGGGTTATAGTGCCCTTGTGCCCTTCTTTGTCTTTTACCGTAGTCATTCTAAAGTCTATTTTGTCCAAAACAAGCATTGGTACTCCGGCTCTTTTTTTTTCTCATTTCCATTTGCATGAAATACCTTATTCCATCTGTAAACAGCATATACATGTGTCCTATTTTCTTATCCACTCAGCCACTCTCTGTCTTTTGATTGGAGCATTTAGCCCATTCACATTTAAAATGATTATTGATAGGTGCAAATGTATTGCCATTTTGTTATTTGTATTCCTGGTCTTCCTAGGTTAGCTTGTTTACCCCTTTCTTTTGTTTAAAAAAGCCCTTTTAACATTTCTTGCAATGCTGGCTTGGTGGTAATGAATTCCTTAAGCTTATTCTTTTCTGAGAAGCTCTTTATTTCTCCTTCAATTTTAAGTGATAGCCATGCTGGGTAGAGCAATCTTGGTTGTAGGCCTTTATTTTGTGACACTTTGAATATCTCCTGCCACTCCCTTCTGGCCTGCAGAGTTTCTGTAGACAAGTCAGCTGTTAGTCTAATAGGAGTTCCTTTGTATGTAACCTGCTGTCTTTCTCTTGCTGCCTCTTGGATTCTGTCTCTGTCTTTAACCTTTGCCATTTTAACTATGATGTGTCTTGGTGTGGACCTGTTTGGGTTCAGCTTGTTTGGAACCCTCTGCACTTCCTGGGCATGTATGTTGATTTCCTTTTCCAGGGTAGGGAAGTTTTCAGTCATTATTTTTTCAAATACATTCTCAACCTCTTGCTTCTTCTCTTCTCCTTCTGGTATTCCTATGATTCTAAGGTGGTTGCGATTCACCTTTTCCCATAGGGCTCTTAAACTATTTTCATTGTTTTTTATTCTTTTGTCTTTTTGTTGTGCCAACTGGGTGATTTCTGCTATTTTGTCTTGCAAATCGCTGATCGCTCCTCTGCTTCATCTACTCTACTGGTGATTCCTTCGAGTGTGTTCTTCATTTCAGTTATTGTATTCTTTAGTTCTAACTGGTTGTTTTTTATGATTTCTCTATCCTTGCTTATGTCCTCACTAAATTTGTTAAACATTCTTATCATCAGTGTTCTAAAGTCTGTCTCTAAAAGGTTGGCTCCCTCTGTTTCATTTGGTTCCATTTCTAGAGGTTTCTTCTGATCTTTTACTTGTGACATGTTTCTTTGTTTCCCCATTCTGGCTGTCGCTCTGGGATTGCTTTGATGTATTAGATAGATCACCAGGAGAGCCCTGGCTGAATCACACTGGCACACAGCTCACAGCCTGTCCCAATCAGCCGCTCACAGCTCAGGCCAAGCAGCCTGACAACCAATCACCAGCCTGGCAACTCTGCAAGCGCAACGCGGAGAGCTGGGACCCGTGGCGGCTTGCACACTCCCGTGTCTCAGTGAGCAGCCTGTTGGAGCCGGAGCACGCCCACCAGGCATTCCCCTGGCAATGCAGCACAAGCCATGCGGAGGGTGGGGATCCAAGGAAGCTCGCGCACTCCCGGGTCTCAGTGAGCAGCCTGTTGGAGCCGGAGGGCACCCGCCCAGTGTTTCCCTGGCAACGCAGTATAAGCCGGGCAGAGGGTGGGTATCCAAGGCCGCATGCACATGCGCGCATGCACACACGCACTTCTGCGCCAATTCCACCAGACCAATGAGGTCCCGGACCTGATCGTCCGTGGGAGGGCCCAACCCTGACAAAATGGCGCCCTCCTGTATACCACTCACGTGCAGGCTCCACACCAGGGGAACAATAGTCCAAAAACCTCCAGCCTTTCCATCAAAGGTGCTCAGTTCAGTCCGTCCCCGCAGGCTCCTGGGCCTGGCTCACCCAGCTACTCCCTCCACCAGTAACCAGGTAAGTGCTCACTGGCGAGCAAGCCTAGGCACCAGCCCCACTGATTCTCTAGCCGCTCTTAGCCTCACCGAGCTGAGCAAAGAGAGTCCTCACTAATTTACTGCCAGCTATCTTGGAACTCCTCTTTCCAGCAAAGGAGCTCTGGGCTGGTGAGCTTGGTGTGCGGCTGGAGGGTCTCTCCCCCAACCATAGAAGCCTCCCCACGGCTGGGGCTTCACTCACAGGGTTTGCCCTCTCTCATCTCCGCCTGTCCTACCAGACCCGACATGGCCTCCTCTTTAAGTTCTTTCTTTAGTGGATCTGTTCATCTAGTGTTCTGGGGACCTCCGGGGTTGAATGCTGTATAATTTGTTTGTAATTTTGGTGTGATCCTGGGAGGTAGTTAGCACAGCATCTGTCTATTCCGCCATTTTATGGGAAGTCTCGAGAACTTTTTTAAAAAAATATTTTATTAGGGAACAGGGGAAGGGGAACAGACAAGTTGCTGTCTTTTTGTTCTTCACTCTAGTTGTGGAGGACGTTGCTTCACTGGCCCATGTTGGTATAGTGATCATTGTGCTCTTCCCGGGTGAGCCAGTCAGTCACCGTTCATTGGACTGCTGCTCACAGCATCTCACAGCAGCTCATATCAGCTGCCAGCCACTCACACTCGCTCCCAGCCACTCACTGTAGCCTATGGCAGCCTACTGCAGCAGGGGCTGCAGCTATGCCGTTGCTCACAACTCACAGGAGCCCAGCTCCAGGTCGAGCTGTTGTTCACCATCTTAGATGTAGAGGGCGCAGTGTCACTGACCATCATATGTGGGATCCAAGCTGGGGCCCTACTGCTCAGAGCTGGCGTCTCAAGCCAACTCTTAACCAATGCACCACTCGGCCGGCCCAAGGAAGATTTTTTTTTTTTGAGGGCATTGTCAGCGGCCCTCATATGTGGGACCTGAACCGGGGCCGCTGGCTTCCCAAGCCAGCACTTAACCACTGCTCCACTTGGCCATCCCTGAAGAGTGTTTTTTAAAGAAGTTAATATTTCTGAGAATTTGTGCAGCTTGTGAGAACTAAATATCAGTACTAGATCCTAGAATGTTGTAATTTTTTTACCAGATTGGCTATTGTTTTCATGATTTTTCTCCAGTATGGTTTATAAAATCAGAGATGGTCAATATGAGGGAATTCTGTCCTGGGATAAATATAAAGAAAGAAGTATGTAATTATTTTGTATTCTAATTACTGGGTCTCCAAGTATGTGGGTAGATATTTTGTTTTTATTTGTTGATTAAATTATTCATATTTCTGTCTTACTATCTTACAAAGCATACCCCCTCCTTTCTATAAGCAGCCCTTTTCAGGGGCATGTGAGAAGTGGAATGTTTCTTCTCTCAAACATTTGTTTGATAGGTCTCTGAGTAGTAAATTCAACTGGTTTTGACTTTTCAAATAAAGATTCCATTCCCTGGAAATTATTATTTAATGATCTCAGTGTTAGTTGTGATAGTTAAATTGGAAAGCGTTGTACCCAAGTAACATACTTTTTATTTACATAGAAGATTATAATGTAGTTGCTATAGTTTATTTAGAAGATAAAATGTAATTATTATTTTTATAAGCCTCTTCAAGATATCTGATTAGCAAGTTTTAAAATAATTTTCTTAAAAATACAAGAGATAATTCCTCAGAATTTCTTTAGTTTTTATGACCTTGATATTTTTTTCTCACAGCTTGTTATCTGTTTTTCTTAAAGATTTTTACTAAAATATAGCTAACATAAAATATTATATTAGTTACAAATGTACCATACTAGTATAGGATATTAATAATAGGGGAAACTACTGTGGATTGTATGGGAATTCCCTCTATTATCTTCAAAATTTTCCTGTAAATCTAAAACTAGTCTAAAATAAAGGTTTATTATTAAAAAAAAGTGACAGGAGACTCATGTAGTCACAAAATTGGTATTAACCAACTATTAATTTTCCTCTGAAAAACACAATCGAATTTTCCATCTCATCATGATTTATACAGTAACATTATAGATTTTCCATTCATTCCTTGGTGCCAACAGCTGAGATGTAAGGTGAAGATGTTACAGCTGTTCAGGCATTTATTCTGTATAAATCCTAGAACATTTGTACAGAAGCTCGGAAAAACCATAACTGCAAAAAGTAGAAGAAAACACAACGATATGGCATGTATCTTTTTTTTAATTGAATCAATTAGGGGCTGCTAGTATTTACTAAGGGCATTATAATTAATACCAAAATAATACATAATGGATAAATAATATTTGGTAGATAGATAGATAGATAGATATAGAGATAGATAGATGATAGATAGATAGATAGATAGATAGATAGATAGATAGATAGATAGATAGAGTTCTGAGTTACAGGATAAATATCCTTACTAGGTTTGGGAATTATCAGATTGTTACAAGATACACAAAATCAATCACAGTTTTAAAACATACCTAACCTTGTTTTGTACCTCTTACTTTGCATACTTTAATCCATAATTTGCATATACTGACCAAATTACACCTTGAAAATCTATTTCATTTAAATGGATACTGCTGTTGATGCTACAACACACGCATCTTTTTTATTCCTTGTCTGAACTATTAAGTGTATAGTTACAAATTCTGTTATTTACCTGAAAAAATTTACCTGAGAAAAAAAGTGTGTCTACACAATAATAAGTAAGCAAATTCTGTTCTGTCTGTACAATGGACTATATTACTTAGCAAGAAAGAAGAACTACTGATAACATGCAATAACATGGATAAATCTGAAAAACATTTTACTGAATGAAAAAGGCCAGGCAGTAAACAGTATGCAGTATATGCTTCCATTTATATAAAATTATAGAAATGACAAATCTCAATTATAGTGTTGGAAAGCATCAGTGTTTTTCTGAGGCTGAGGATGGGAAGTAAACAATTCTTTGTGTTAAATTCCATCTGTTTTCAATGCTTAATGTGATTGCTATTTTCCTGACTAGATCCTTCCTGAGTAAATAACTGTGTCAAGACATTAGAAAAAGAACAGAATATTTATTATATACAAATACAGTAAAAAAAAAGAAATTATAAAGATAGTAGCAGAAATTAGTAAAATTGAAAATTATGGAGACATAATTAAAGGAGCCATAAAATGGTCCTTTTTGAAAAGACTAAATATATACATATATATGTATGTATATGTGTGTGTGTACAAAATCCTAAAAGAAAATTAGCATTTCAAGTGCAGCAATGTATAAAATAAAATGTATCATAGTCAAGTAGCTTTATAAGGATGCAACATTGGATTCACATTTGAAAATCGATCAGTGCCACTTTGCACATTGACAAAAAGAAAGAAAATCACATGATCATCTCAATAAATGTAGGGAAAGAATTTGATAAAATACAATGTCCAAATGTCACCTACAAGAAATCCTCTTAGAAATTAAGAATTTGAGACAACTTTCTTAATCTGATAAAGGTTTTCTATAAAAACAAAACCAAAAAAAGACATATTGAAAACATTTGTACTTAAAAGCAAAATGTTGAAATCTTTGCTTCTGTGATAAAAACTAAAGGATGTATTCTATAATCACTATTATTCATCATTGAATGTGAGGTCCCAACAGTACAAAAATGTACGAAAATTGAATAAAAGAACATGGATTTTTGAGGAAGAAATAAAACTGTCATTTTTATATGATATCATTGTCTATTTAGAAAATTCAGAATACTCTATGGAAAAAATAATCA
The DNA here is from genome assembly GCA_033961575.1 of Aselliscus stoliczkanus. NCBI lineage: Eukaryota > Metazoa > Chordata > Mammalia > Chiroptera > Hipposideridae > Aselliscus > Aselliscus stoliczkanus. The sequence continues at coordinate 93,931,675 of CM066737.1, read as the reverse complement.
AATTAATAAGTGTTTTGGCAAGATCACTGTATACAAGGTCAATACATAGAAATCAGTTATATTTCTATATATCAGCAAAACTGGAAAATGAAATGTTGAAAAATGATGCCATTTATAACAGCATAAATCCCACATAGCTTTTAAAAATAAAGTGCATCCAAAAACGTATACTAGAATATTTGTACCAGCTTTATTCAAAATTGCCAAAATGAGAAACAACCTAACGTGCATCAGTAAATGGAAAAATAAACTGTGGCATAAAGAATACAATGAAATATTATTTAGTGATAGTTCTTATACCTTTTGATTTTAGGACACCTTTACACTCTAGCAAAAATTTGAGGACCTTAAAAAGGCTTTTTGTGGGTTATATCTATCAATACATATAGTACTAGAGACTGAAACTGAGATTTCTTTTTAATAAGCTGTGAAGCACTGCTCTGAGATTTTACCCTACTTCGCAGCTAACATGTTAGCCTACCACAGTTTTATGGATGTTGGCAAAAGAAACGTGATGCCCAGGTCAAAGACAAAGGACAGCAATCACAGTATCCAGAGTATAGGCATTTTTCTTTTACCAGTTCTCTGAGCCCCAATTCCCACCCGGCAATGTGATGAAACACAGATGACACCAGCACATGCAGTGTCATGTTGCAGGAGAGGAACCCTGACCTTGGGAGCCTGATTCCTTTTTAATGGCGGTAAGCATACCTGCCTTTTGCTCTGGAGGGAGACAATACCTCTATCCCCAAGGGAGTTCACTATATAAGAATCCTTGAAAAAGAGTCCACTATGAAGGCAGTGAGTACAAGAAAGTACAGAAACATGAGACCCATAGATAATTGACTTCCAACCCATTCATGTTAACATAAATAAAATATTGGGTTGTCAGAAAAGTCATGATGTACTTTTTCTATGTTTTTTGTTGCAAAAATGCATCATGACTTTTCCAACAACCCAATAATTTATGAAAAATAGCTTTTCCAAAACAAAATAAAATTAGTGAGAAGAGTGTTTTACAATTGATTTAAAATTTTGCAAATCTGTTTAATAAAAAAAGCAACCTACATGTCTAATAATAGATGGTGAGGTAAATAAATTAAAATACAATGCTGCAAGGAAGTAAACTCTAAGAACTTAGTTAGATCCATATGTACTGATATGAAAAAATGCTCAAAATATATTCTCTCTCTCTCTCTCTCTCTCTCTCTCTCTCTCCCCCTCCATCCCTGCCTCCCTCCCTCTCCCTCGAGTATATTGCACAGTTACATTTGTGTAAAGGCAACTAATACACATATGCATGTATATCTGTGTGTCTGCAAGGAAAGAAAGAAAATGTCAACAGTAGTAGTTTTGTGGTTAAATCATCAGAAAAGGGGGAACTCATTTGTTTTTCAGTTTAACCTTATTTGCTTTAATTTCTTTCACAATGATGTGTAGTTTTTTTATCATTTAAAAATGCAAACCTGTTCCTTTATTGTCCAAATCCCTTCGATGACTTTTTTTTCCCCAAAAGAGAAAGACCTAAATCCTTATTCAAGATCCACCATGATGTTGCTCCCCAATCTCTGCATCCTTGGCGGTATCACTTTCTGCCCCTGCTCTCTATTCTTCTAGAAGAACTTTGCAAAACTCCTTATACTATAATGCAAGCTCCACATAGGCAGGAACTGTGTCTATTATCAATTGCTATATCTCCACATCCTGTAACAGTGCCTGGAACATGGAAGGCACTCAAATGTTTGTTTCACAAACATAAAATTAATTAACTGCTCCAATTCTCCATATTGTTTAATAGTCAGGGCCTTCTTTCTAAATATAACATTTTCCACTTTTCTCCACCTAACTATCTTTTTTTTAACAACTTATAGGGTTCAACTTGAATGCTGCTTTTGCTCGGAAGACTCCTTGACTTTGCAAACTTGGCTGTGTCTGCCTGGCTTTATACTCCCACAGCATCTTTTATTTCTCCCTCTTAGCATTCAGCATCATGGTAATCTTGTAATTAAAATCATGATTACCACCACCATCAATCCTTCCAGCTCATTCTGTACCCTCACCATCATTTTTTACCTACACCTAAACCTCCACTCTATTTACATCGTAGTAATATTTCTGTACCCACCACACCTCTCAAGTGAGGGCATGTCTGTTCCCTCTTATCCAGATAGATTCTATACTCCTTTATTATAACCATCAGTAAGTCACTTGCCCCTCACTCTTTCCACTGCACTTGCCTGGAACTCCCTCTATATAATCTCTTGATCCCATTCACATTTTGTTTCCTAAAAGATTTTCTTGCCTTGAGTCCTCTTTCTCCTGAATCCTGTTATTGCTTCCTTAAAATATAATTCTATTAGCATACAAACATGCTCTAGTGTCTCCCATATTAAAAATGCCCTCATGCTATTAACCCATCATCTCCCTCCACTACAGTCTCATTTTTCACTGTATAGAAAATTTTAACAAAATGATTATCTATGGTAACCATCTCAACCTCCTTACCTTCCATTCTTTCCCAAATTCATCCCAGCAAAAATTTGTTTCTTCCACTTCACTAAACTATTGCTGTGAAGGTCAACAATCTCCATTTTGGTGATCCTCACTTAGCAACATTTCACCTACATATCTCTTCCATTTCTGAAATATTTTCTTCTTTTGGCTTCCAAAAGACATTCCTCCTGCCTATCAGGCAGCTTCTTTGACTCTTCTGCCCAACCTTCAAATGTTGGGCTGGTTCTTCCATGGCTTTGTCTTGACCTCCCTTGTCATCCTTACCCACATTCTCTTCTCAGATTATTTGACTCAGTCTCAAGACATAAATACCATTTTTCTCAAATACATATCTGCAACCCTGACTTATCTCTGAACAAAAGATTTGTATATCAAGCTACCTATCTCATAGTTACTACTTTTAAGGTTTTCTTTTTGATTTTCAAATGCTCTTAACTTTAACATATTATTGATTACTGGAATGTACCACAAGACGAGCCTGCTGTCTGCACTCTCTCCCCCATGTCATTCAGCCAGAGTTACAACCATCCACCCAGCTGTTCAAGTGACAACATCTAGAAATTTTTCATGTTTACCATTCCCTCACATTAGAAAGTCCCATTTATTCCACCCCAAAACATATCCCAAATTTGTTTAATTCTCTCCATCTTCTTTTTTGTTGCAATATACTATCACCTGTAACTTGGACTATTGCAGTAGTATCCTGATTGTTTCACTCTTGCCTCTGGTAATATCCATAGCATCCAAATCAATCTTTTTCCAAACACAAATAAGATTGTTACAGTGCAGAATCAAATTTTCTAAAGGCTTCCCTATATTGGATATATTATATCAGTTGGTATAATATATTACTAGAATATATTCCAAGACCTTTACCCTGGCATATCAAACTATATAGTGTAGTCCTTGTCTGTTTCTCCAAAATTATCTCCTAGTACTCCCCCTTTGTTTCCCACATTCCAGCCACACTGACCTAATTTCCATATCTTTAACATGCCATGCTTCTGATATCTCAGCAGGATCTCTGAATTGACTGTTGTTTTTTAATCTTTACATGGTTGATTCATTCTCATCATGAATTCTTGTCTCAGCCCATTATGGTTCATGAAAGAAACCTTCCTAGTCAACACAGTCATCTCTATTACAACATTGTTTTCTCCATAGCACCTATCCATACTTGAAATTTAAATTTCATTGTCTTCTCTGCCTCCCACTCTAAGTAAAGACATTCTTATGTCTTCTTCACTGTATTTTTAGCATATACAACCATGCCTGGTGCAGAGTTAAGTGTCAAATAAATGAATGGATGTATCAATTCAATAAATGCTTTCCTACTAGACTCTAAGGTCCATTTAGGAACAATTATGCCTTATTTGCTGACAGCTATATTCTCGAAACCTAACATAGACTTGTGCACCTAGTATGTACTTAATAATATTTGTTGAATTGATATATGTATAAATGAAAAGTTTAAGTAGGAGGCTTTCAATAAGATCCTGCCTTTGGAATGCTTCAGTTTTATTTTGCTATCCATGTACCAATGAGCAGGTCATTGTGCTGCTTACAAAAAAATACTAGAAGCTTTCTACCTCTTCTAAGAGAGGTTTAACTTTGATCTATATAGATATAAGACTCTCCATGTTTCTGACTTTTGAATATGCTTGTAATTTTATTTACAACAACAATAAAAACTTTCTGGGAAATAATCTCCCCATGAAAACTTTCCCTTCCTCTTTCTTTTCTTACTCTGTCACGTCCTGTGTGGCAAGGGCAAGTGGGACACGAGAGGGGCGACGCAGATTAAATAAGAACAAGAGACAGAAGAAAGATAAGAGCGAGACCAAGGGACTCAGCCAAAGACGACTGAGCCCCGAATCGGGTCAGCGCATAGCTTTTATTGAGAATATTCAAGGAAGCAAACTGTAACAAATCATTAACGGTGGTTTGTAGTTCTCAGGATTTACACAGTCCTCTACTCCCCTGTAAGTGCTCTCTCCAGGGTGCACTGTGGCTTACTCTTCCGTTAAAGGATTACCTTGTCTTTATTATGATAATTGCTATGAAACCCAGACTCTGGTTTCTGTTTGTCACCTAAAGAATGTTTACTAAAGCTATCTTGACTATCTAGAAATCATCCTAAATCCTAGCAGTTAAACACAATCATAAAACTCACAGTATACTTGAGCTATACCAAAAGACTAGGAGTGGCTGTGTTTAAGGTAAAAGCATCTAAAATCTATTCGATTGTAAATAACAATACCTAGCAACCAAAAGGGTCTCACACCTCTCTTATCCTACAGAGGGCTGCATCCGTTTCTCAGTCAAAGCTTCAGTATCTGTTGCTGCAACAAGGCACTGGGCAAAGGAATTCACACAAGGCTGATTAACAAATCCATGGTCAGCGGATGTCTTTGAGCTGCCTCTTACCGGGAACTCTCATGGCCTGAAGACTTTTAATCTTCCAGGAGACTATTCACAGTAGGGCCCTTAGGCAAATCCATCAGCTTCTCACAGGCCTGAGTTTTCTGGCCTGAGTTTGTCAGAGGTCTGTGCCTCAGTTTCCAAGGGGCTTGAGTCCCCAATATCTCAGTTCAGGGGTCCCCCATGGAACTACCGCCTGGCTTGGGTTGTCTCCCCTCTTTTAGGAGATCTTACCCGTCCTTGGCTGAGTAGTTAGCTCATTGGGGTACCACAGGAACGTATCACAAGTGTAGTAAATATATTGTCTCCTATAGGAGAAAAGACACATGGGTTCATAGAGACAGGAGATATTACATGACCAACCATAAGGCAGCACCCCTAATATCCAGTGCTGAGCAGGGCAATGTGGCCTTGTCAGACACTGGGGTGCTGTCAGCTTCCCACATTACTCTACTTGCTAATCTCTTAAAACTTGTTATAATACACTGTATATATTTTTATACCTAGGTCCTTTATTAGAATATGAGTTCTTACAGGGCAGGGACACTTACATGGCTTTTAAAAAGGCATATTTTAAAAAGGCATCTCCAGGAGATGTTATAGCAATGTAGATTTTAAGATACTCATCAGTAAACTTCTATTATACATGATTATTAATCAAAGAGGAATTTACAATTCAAAATCAAAGACCTATTTTTTTGTTTAGTGAATTAAAAAGTTGCCACAACTCTTTGTATCTTCAGAATAAAAGAGCCAGTACAAAATCAATCTCTCAATAAGCATGAAAGAAAGGGAGAGAAGGAAAGAACAGGTAGAGAAGAAAGAAATATTTTACAATCATCTGAAATATTTTTCACAATTCTTTTTTACATCCCCTTAGTACTCTCATCATTTTCTGCCTTTTTAATGTTTTTTTCCCCCATTTCATTCTTGACTTGAGCTAATGCCCTCTTCTTTTCTATAAATTGTATTGCTCCTCATTTGAAGAACCCATTCATCCCTTAGTCTACACACCCAGCTCAATCCCTCTTTCTGTATTTTGTAGAATCAGAAATGGACCCACATTTATTCTGGACTAGTATTCATAACTACTTTTATTGCTGCTATTTATTTTATAGACAGGGAAAATCACATGCACCATCTTCAGCTTTTGGCATATACACTTAGATCTATACTTTAGTATAAGTTTGACTCTGCTGTTTTTTTGTTGTGAATATATCTAATCATGATACAGCTTTAGTGTGCAATCCATTAACCTTATTTGTTGATGATGATTACATTATACATATGTAATCAATGTAAAGATAATGCAGGACAAATTCTAAAATTTCCAAGATGACTAATGGTATATATTTTAAATAGCCACATAATGTTTCTGAGATGCTGAGCTTGAGTTCTGTTCTTTTTATACTTTATTTGTTGAATTCAGCTATACTTAATATAGCAGAGGAATATCTATTTTAGCAGTCAACAGAGCAGAGACACTACTATTTTTCAAAATCTTAGCATGTAACAGGATATTGGAGGGGGGATCAGCTCCTGTGAAACATACAGAGAAGTTTTTTCTTTTTTATTCTAGTAACCTCACAGCCCACTCAATGAATCCCTTTACGATCATGTAGGAATTGGCCTTGAGACAATAATAAAAATACAAGAGAAAGAGGAACCAGAGATTCTAGTCTTGTCTACATGGCAGAAAATAATCAGCCATATGTACATGGAAGGTCATGAGCTTGCTCATGAAACCAGGCTTTTGAAAGTGTAGTTCATAGAGTACCACTCTTATATAAACTGGATCATGGGTAACATTGCAGTTAGTTCTAAGTCAGTGATATGTCAACTTAATGCACAAAATAAGGAATACAAGTAAAACAAATAAATAATGTTAGGCTTGATCAAGTGCTAAATAAAGGGTTTAAACAACAGGTATTAAGGAAATCTCAGAAGAAATCACTGAACTCTAGAAGCTAAGAAACGTAGTGGAATGAATTATTCCCTAGGTAAATCAGTGGCTCAGCAAGTGTCCCTTGAGCTTCTACTATATGTAAGGCATTGCCCTAAGAATAGGATTTGAATGTGGGAAGGAGTGATGTGACATGGACTGTCCCTCTGATCCTTGAATTCAGAAACATCAGTTTGCACTCCACTCTTGTACACCCTACAAGTCTCAATAAGACAACATTTCCTCCAGGCTAGTTGAATACTTAGCCATGAGTTGTTAAAGTAACCTTTATTAACTGGTCTCCCCACCATCCCTCTATCTCCAAAGCAAATACTTTTTGGTAGGTATTGTAATGCCCCCAAAGATGCTCACATCTTCCTCCTGGGAGCTGTGAATATGTTATACTACGTGGTAAGGGGGGAATTAAGGCTGCAGATGGAATTAAGGTTGCCAATCAGTTTAAAATAGAGATCATTCGGGATTATGTGAGTGGTCCAATATAATCACAAGGGTCTTTATAAATGGGGGAGAAAGAGGCAAAAGAGTTGAAACCAGAGGGATGGCATTGTGAGCAATACTTGACTGGCCATTGCTGACTTTGAAGATGGGGAGGGCCATCGGCCAGGGAATGCAGATAGCCTCTATTAGCTGGAAAAGGCAAGAAAATGGATTCTCCCCTAAAACCTCTAGAAAGGAATGCAGTCCTGCCTACACCTAGATTTTCGCTCAGTGAGATTCATTTCAGGCTTTTGACTACCAAAACTATAAGATAACAAATTGGTGTTGTTTCAAGCCACTGAGTTTGTGGTAAGTTGTTACAGCCGAACTAGCAAACTAATATGCTTTTCTATGCCCAGAGGACAGTCACGGTCCTTTTCAAAACACCTCTTAGAATTACATCTTATATACCCTGTGATTTAGCCATATGGAAATACTTGGTAATCCCAGAACATCTCTTTTCCACTCTAGTGCTTTCGTTCATGGGCCTCCTGTCTGAAATGACTGTTCCTGCTTTCTTTACCTGTTTCATTTTTCCTTTGTTTGTACTGTTGATATTATTAGTACTTTGTTTTTTACCTTTTTTTCTACTAGTATGAATTATACTTTTTTTTTGGTTTTCTTTTCATTTTGGAAAATTTGGAAAGTTTTGAAAAATATAAAGTATAAAACAAAAATTTCACCATCCTAATATATCCAGAACTGTTTATTTTGGTGTATATAATTCTAGTCATTTAGTTAAACATCTTAAAATTTAAACTATTATAGATTATTATGAATTTTATCATTTATTATAATATTGCGAGCTTTTCCTCATATTATTCTTTGCTAATCTAATGTAATTGTTGTTCAGTATTCATTACAATGTTACTCAATAATGTAATTGATAGATTCCCTACTATTGTATATTTTAGCAAGTTTAGGTTGTAATAATTTCTGCAATATTCCTTATGATTACCTCTTTGAATGGTTTGATGATTTCCAAGGATAACATCCCAAAGTTAAATAGCTGAGTTAGGCTCTGAGCATTTTTGATATGTTTTGGAAAGTAGCTTGATGGAAAGGTCACATATATTTACTCTTCTTCAGTAATACATGATAGTGCCAAGACGGTTGTCTTTTTCTGATTCTTTTTCATGTTGGAATAGATTCTCTTTTCACATATGCATCTCTTCTATCATATCCTTTAGTAATTGTTTATATTTAAATATAAAATCCCATATCATTTATAACATGTAATTAAGTGTATTATTGCTAGGGATTTTATACTTTGATTATTAGCGATATCTTTTTACCATTATATTTTCTAGCTAGTTATAGTAGTAAACATTCCTATTGCCAGTCAGGGAAACTTTCATCAGTTATACCTACAAAAGTTGGAGGTGGTATTTAATGGCAGGATTCAGAGATATCTCAATGAACTTTAAAGCAGGGTTTTTTCCAGGATTCACAAATAAATTGAAAGCAAATGCCCCTGGGATTCCCAATTCTTTCTGCACATCTTGTTTGCCACTCTATGCTAGTCTGCTTTTTTGTTTTTTTCCTGCAGAGAAAAAATGTGGTGGATGGTTTTCTGTAAACTACTCTTAGCTCCTGATGTTATGTTTAGCAAGAAATTTTTGTGAATTCCTTCTCTCAGTGTGACTTCCAAATTCCCACTGGAACAAACACTGATTGAACCAAGTTGGGTCAGGGGCTGACCCAGCACTGATCATCTTCCCCTTCCAGGGTACACTGAACACAAAGTTGGTGTGGAAATTTTACTTTTTTGATTTCCTGTACTTGCCTCCATGCATCAGTGATCTGGAATAAAGAGAAGAGGTGAAAGTGTTAGCCTGGAGATTTGAAATGATAGATGGCTCTCTTATTGTAGACCCGCTTTTTCCTTGTATATGTTTTTACTGTTTCCAAGGACAATATATTGCACCTTGAGTTAATATTTTGTAGAGAACTATCATTTCTTATGGAGGCTGTCTGTTCAGCTTTGAAAAAGGGCGAGTGAAGAGGTACCTGAATAAGTTACTGGTACAAGACAACTGACATTCAACTTAACTCAAACAGTACAGATTTCTTAGTGTCAGTAAAGGACTGCAGCTTTAGATATTTACACCTATTCTGAAATCATCTTTCACAGGATTGCTACTTTTATTTTTAAAAGGGCCAGGCATTCAAGAGCTCTACTACTAGTCACTGTGCAGATTCCAACAGGAGGTACATCTCTCAGCAGGGAGCCAATTAGCAATTCTGACCTCTCATTGGAAGCCACCCTGGTCTCCAGAATGTAATGTCTTCTGTAGTCCCAGATCCATGATGGGTGCTCCCTCTGATCAGAGCTGTTTTCAGAGCTGGTTTTCTTTTCCCATGGTGATGATGACCTTGGGTATTTCACAAATATAATCACAAAGTGACCTACCCTTTGAAACTTAGAAGCAATATTATATATTTTGCCTTCTTATCCTCACTTGGCAGAGAGATGTGAATCCCAGGGACCTAATTATCTACTGAATCCTTGCTTTTGACCGTTTGGCTCCTGAGCCCCTACAGACTTGGTTCTTAGCTCAAGCCACTTTAGAAAGAAGGAAGTATGTAAGGGATACAAGCTTTCTATTTTGAGCCAAAGAAGATTTAAGACAATAATTCCCAAATAAAGTTATGTTCCTTCAACTCTGATTACCTAGCACTAGGTTTTAACACTTCCTGTATCTCAGTAATATCTTTAAACTGGGGAGATCAAAATGACCAGAGAGAAATAAAATCTTCATTTTAGATTCTGCTTTCAAAACTCAACTGTGTACTGCACATGGAGAAATGAAGCCTCGTGTTTACTCTCACTTTTAGAGACATGACAGTAGCCTTCCTGTGGTTGTTTGTAATGTGATTTCTGGACCGATATGAAAGAATTGCTGCTATCAAAATTTCCTCATCTAAAATAGTATACCTAAGAGGCAAGAAGCGAGTCATTTATCAATTTTTGAATGATAGAAAAGTGCCGAAATTACTTTCTTTAGATGATTCGGAGATTTTTCATAGTAGGAAATTCTCTTGAATATCAGACCTAAATGTCTAATGGCCCATTGGTTACAGATAAAATCTTCTGTGTGTGGACGTAACCTATATTTGGTGGGGCAGGAAAAAGACAAAGGTGGTAAAAAGGCTCCCCCCACTTCCTGGGAGAGTTAGTGGTTCCTGACCATCCATAATTTGGGAATGTAATGCACAACTCTTTTGATTCATAATTGATAATTCTAGGAAGTAGGTGGACCAGAAAAGAGGAAATGCTCTTATGTTTCTTAAGGGTTAACCTTCTTCATAGCACTTTGCCCCATTTCGATTGGACCAGCAGCTCTCTCTACTTGCCACTTTCACCACCACTGCCAGCTGCTGCACTCCTTTTTCAGGTTCAGACCAATTCCGATTCCAAGCACTGTAGCTCTTATCCTGGTAGTTCATATGAATCACCTGTATAGTTAGAAAAGGCATAGATGTCCAGGCCCAAACACAGGGCATTCTGATAGATAGTCCTTGGAGCTACATATAAACGTCAAAATAACAACAACAAAGAGGCTCCAAGGATAAATCTGATAGGCAGTCTCAGTGAGGCCTAGCCTAACTAGAAGCAAGAGAGATTTAGGAGGCTACAGCTCTACATCAAGTAATGTTTTCCTAGTAGGTTCTTAGATATATTCCTACATCATATGCCACAGTGAGGTTCCCTGTTTGTGAGTTCCTTACTTGGTAACTTGCCTAAAATAATAAAAGTTCAAAGAAAAAATAAATATCTTTACTCCAATTGAGCGGAATTCTACCCTTAAACTAAAGACCAATATGTGGAGCTGTGTTATCTACTTCTAAGATGTCATGATCCCCAGATCTGTCAAACCTGATTTCCCAATATTGACTGTGGTTTCCCTCATTGCTATCGCCACTGATTAGGAAAGTCATCACAGTTTGATTTTGGATCCCCCAATAAAGCTTCTCCCCTGGAGTACCATCCCTGCATTTTGTATTTGGTTCCCCCCACCCCCATGCTTGGATTTACTACCTAAACTAATAATTTGCTACTCAAACTAATAAATATGTCTATTTTGAGATGGTAGATCTTAATTTGCTCTATCTCATTACTGTCAATTAGACTATCATCAGCAATGGCTAGAAACATTTCATCACTATCCTACCCCAGACCAAAAGTTTATAGGCATTCATAATGTCCTGCTGAATACTGCATGAACAATTGAGATTTATGATGAGGATTAAGCAGAGGGATTATTGGCAGACAAAGCAAATGAGAGTCTGAAATAATGACCCTGGTACTGGACAGGGACCAAAAGTGGTCAGCAGACCAGGGGGCATTTGTATCCAGGGAAGATGTGATACCTGGAGCCAGGGAGACAGACGTGGGGATATTGGTGTCCAAATGGTGATATCCAGTCTGTTATCAAGCTGGCAGTTTATATGTGCTGTTCAATATCCACCTTCCTGATCTTAGGGAGCAGCAGGTTTGAAAGTCACCAGAGGATATTGTTTGGATGGCCTGACAAATGCAGATTCATAGGCTCTATGCCCCAGATACTCTGATTCAATAGGCCTCTCATAGGAACCAGGAATTATGTTTTGGGGGAAAGAAGCCTAGGTGATTTTAGTACAGTTGGTGAAGGATCATAACTTGAGGTACTCTGACCCCATCAAACATGTCCTAAAATTTGAAGCATCAGGTAGAAGGCAAATTGTCCCAAATGCTGGGAGAGGGGAGCATAAGACTTGGAAATCATACAGGGCCTGATAATAACTGCCAAGTGTATTACAAGTGTTGAAAGATAAACTGAGACACATTAAAATTTTGAAGTGTTTATTTGAGCAAACACTGATTTGAACTGGGAAGCACAAAACCAGAAGTGGTTAAGAGTACTTCACATACAGGAGTTGAGGCAAGGATTTTATAGAGAGGGCACGGAAGCAAAGAAATTATTTGATTGGCTATAGCTTAAGGGGTTGGCTTATTTGGGAAAGCCTAGTTAGTGATTGGTTGTTCTTAAGTTTTACTTTCTTTGATTTCAGTGCACTGACTCTGGCTTAGGTTTAGGTTTGTTTACTGTTGGCTACCGGGGCATTAGGGCTGCCTCATTCTAATGTGGTCCTTGTTTAAATACTTTAACACAGTAATTATATGAGTGCTATGTTTAGCCATCTAGTATCTTTCAAATGGTTCCCCCAAAGTAATTTTTTGGGCTCTCATCAAATCCTTGGTTTTGTAAGTCCCAAGTTAAGGATTTTCAGCTTAATATATTTAGAATAGGAACACCTAAACTGAATGGCCTTAACTAATCATGCTGTATCTTAATGGTTCCTCAATAGAGTCTACCCTTATTTGAATCTACTCAGACCCAGTAACAAGCACCATTATACATCCAGTGGTCCAGTGGAGCACATCCCAATTTGGAGGCTGCCAGGTATGGTCAGTAGTCTTCAAGCCTACTGCTGCCCCAACAACGGAGTAGGAATTAGAGTAAGGAAGTACATTACTGAAGTGTGGCTGCCATAATGTCCTTTTGTACTAAGTGGATCCTTGAGTGTTGATATGAATAGAATCCTACATTAAAAAAAATCACTTAAGGGGCCGGCTGAGTGGCTCAGTTGGTTAAGCGTTAGCTTAAGAGCATGAGCTCTGAGCAACAGGGCCGCTGGTTCAATTCCCACATGGGTCAGTGAGCTCCTGCTGAACTGCCAACAGGTGGCAGGATAGCTCAGCTGGTGAGAGCACGTGCTCCTAACAACAAGACTGCCTGTTCGATGGTGGGCTACGCCTGCCCGCAACTAAAACTGAACTCAGCACCTTGAGCTGAGCTGCCACCCAGATGGCTCAGTGGATAGAGAGTGCACTTTTTAAGAACAAGGCTGCTGGTTCGACTCCCGCATGGGATGGTGGCTATGCCCACCCGCAACTAAGATTGAACACAGCACCTTGAGCTTAGAGGCCACGAGCTGTCGACGGGAAACCAGATGGCGACTGGTGCCCTCTGCAACGAAGATTGAAGAACAGCAACTTGGCTGTTGTTCCCCAATTCCCCAACACTGTTCCTCTCCCCCAATTCCCCAATTTTTTTTAAAAACATTCACTTAAAAAGCAGCGAGCTCATGGTTGTTAACTCTTCTCACATGATGAATTCGTCACCCCATGCTGGCTCTGGTGAGCATCCAATATCAGCTTAGGCATCATGGCATCACGTTCACTCGCATGGAACCTTTGTGCTGCGTGTTTGCAGGTGAAGCACTAAACCAAACTAAAGACAATGTAAACTGACTCTAAACCTTCATTCTTATCAATCTTTAACCATAGACTAATGGTTGTGGTCTGGCCTAGCTCTACAGACAATGCAAACTGAGACTAGCAAATAAATATGCAGTTTCTTTATTGTGAGTATAATTTCTTCATTGTTGTAGCCAAAATGCCTGTCGGGGGAAACAAGGAAGTAAAATTCCCTGAAGATGTTCTTTTAAAGACACATTGGATTTTCCACCTTGCTATGTTATTAGTGATGTTTTCATTGTTGAGCACGGTTTTCATCATGCCACTGCCATTTGCAGATACCTGTGGTGGCTCTCCACTGGCTCTCAAGTTGAATTCAATTTCCGATCCTGGGTGGTAAAGTTCTCTACTTCTTCATTCTCCTTTACCTAAACGGCCCTCTTTTCCACTCAGCCATGTTCCCAGCCCTCTGTATTCCCAACCTAATTATTTTTGAGAGTTAATGTCCTAGGCTTGCCTCTGAGTTTTTATATTTACCATTATTTCTCCTAGAAAACTCTCCCCAATTGCTTTTTCTGTACTGATTAGCACTTTCTTCACATTTCTCCTGAGAGGAGAAATGGCCTTAAAAACACTTTCGTAGGCATTTTCACCAATCATACAATAGTTCTCTGATTGCCCTGCTTTTCAACCTCTGATGCACATTAGAAGCAAACGGGGGGGGGGGGGCACCAAGACCACACCCCAGACCAATTATATCACAATCTCCAGGGCTGGGATCCAGGCAACACTGAGTGTTAATCCTCCCCAAGTGACCCCAATATACTGCAAAGGTTGATAGCAACTGCCTCAAAGTGATTCTCAAGTGTTAAGGTGCATAAACATTAAGGATGCAGATCCTTGGGCAAGCACTCCTTTGTGAATGCTTGACTGTTTCTCATTTTGCCCTTGCCAGCTTTCTTATACTAAAAAGCATAGGCTTTTAACATATCACTTAGGGCCTTAAGTGTCTTAAGAAAAGAAACAACCTCCTTTTTCTTTTAGCTTTTAACTTTATATTTAATCATAATAGTAGCTGAGGATCTTCCTCAACATGGGGACTTTTGGAGCTGGCCAGGACAGAGTGAATGACATGCTGTTTCTGTGTCATAGTAACTCTACTGTGAAAAAGGGGCCATGTTTGGCTCCATGCAAACATAGAGCATCTCTGACAGATTTCTGGAAATACCCTGACTAGAATGTTGGGTCAAATATGAGAAATTTGAGCCACAGCAGTAATGATACCCCAAAAGTTAGCCTTGCATGGATGGCTCTCTAAATTGTTGATAATACATGGCTGTCTATTAGTTCTGTGCACGTTGGTATGAACAAAGACGCAGATATCAGGATGAAGGGAAACTTTCATCACAGCACGTGTTCGGACAGAGTCCATGTTCTTCCAAGGTTTGTGCTAGAAAAGCCACAAGGCCAAAGAACACATCAAGTGGCTGAGTGTGGACATAAGTTTATTGAGGCTTACTGACTGGGGTGTCTCCAATGGTGGCTGCCAGAGGGGCAGTGATCCCCACCCTGGCAGAGAAGAAGCAAGGTTATCTAGTACAGCAAAACAATGAGCATTTTATGGGAGAAATCATCTGGCAGGCCCTGCTCGTATGTACACAGCCTCCCAAGAAGCTGGGAGACCTTGACTGCCGGCCAGTGTACAGAACTGGCTGTCAGATAAGCGGTGTTCCCATGGAGTTGGAGACCTTGTCTGTCTGCCAGCTCATCTGCCTGTGGGCCAGGTCCCCACATACCACTAACCCCGCAGTCTTACCTCTCAGACTTTTGCAGGTTAAAGATGTACATTGTAACCAGATACTGCAACAACAATACAGGCAACGGAAAAGCAGTTATCAAGCCCAGGAGGAAAGCAACCATACCCAAAAGTGTGAGATGCCAGGAGGGGGTATGGAGGCTAACCAATTAGAAAAGGGGTCATTTATAGGGAGGTCTGCTTTATCAGGGGTGTGGGGTTTTGAACAGTGATGTGAGGAAGGGTTTCAAAGATAAAGGTTGAAGACATGCTGGGCCTTTCTCTTTGAGGGGAGTCGCTGATGGTCCTGAGGGCCTGGTGCTACCAGCTGATCCCCCCCTGGAGAGAGCTGGTCTCCATTTTTAATTGTTTTTTTTTTTAAGTCTATTGTTTTGTTTGATTAGAGGGGCAGCAGTTGGATTGTAGGGTAAATGAAATACCATTTCATGTTTGGCCCAAATCTGGGTAAGGACTCTAGAAAAGCGTGTCCCATTGTCATTGTCCATGTGTGATGGGAGCCTGTAAGCTGCACTTAGGTGTTTAAGTCCCCTGATAGTGCTCCATTGTGTAGCCCGGTTACTCGGGAAGGTCAGTAGCCTGCAGGAGGTCAGTAGCTGCACCCACACAAGCCAGGGCTTATTTGCAGCCCTCCACCAGAGGAAGCAGTTTTATGTAGTCAACCTGCCAGCAACAAATGGGTTTGTGTCTTCTGTTGATGACGTGTCCCATGTGTCGTCCCAGTTGTGTAGGGCATCTTTGATGGCACATAGGACATTATTGACAGACAGCTTTGAGATCCTTTGTTGACACATCAAGGTTGTATTGTGTGGCTAGTTGGAGGAGAGTGCTTTGTCCTCAGTGGCTGCTGTTATTATGTAGCCATTGTTTTTTGTTTTGTTTTTGTTTGGTTTGGTTTGGTCTTTTTTGGTGTGAGGCCCAGTGCAAATGGGCAAGGTTGTCTGCCTCGTAACAGTCACTTTGCAACCATCCAGTCATTTGCTGCCCAGGTGGGGAACCATAGAGTAAGGCCCTTGAAGGCAGTCCAGCTGTTAGTACACAGGGTGATGTCAGTTGTTTTTAAGACAATCACCATCTGTGCTGCCCGTAGTTCTGCCCATTGGTTGCCTTGCCCTGTTGCAGCATCCCACCATAGGGTGTCGGTGATCAGCTACACAGCAACAGCAGTCCATTGGGCTGGCTGCCCTACTGCACAGCTGTCTGTGTGCCAGGTGTCTGGTTGGCTTGTTCTCTGGCCTTCCTTCATGGGGGAAGGTCATGTGTCCATGTCAGGGATGTCAGCAGAAAGGCTTGTACTGAGATAGGTCACAGGTCTCAGGACAGCATGCCTCTCATCACTGAGGGGACTGGTTGCAAAGGTGCTGCACTGCTGTAAATAAGCATCTCATTTAGTCATCCAGTGTTGTCTGTGCAGTACCTGAATGCAGTTTCCACAGCATTTCCTGAATCCCCCCTGCAGCACTGATGAAGGGCATGGTGTATCACACAGAGCTAGTTTTTGGTGAGCTGCACCATTGTTCGGCTCCTTTCCATAATTGCAACCAGAAGCCTAGAAGCACATGCCATCCATTTTGCCACTGCCACAAGCGCCAGCCAAAACCCTCCATGGCACTAGCCACATCTAATTCACCGGCAAATTAGGTAGAATCATGTCCAATGCCTGTATCTGTTTAACTGTTTTGCTACGATGACTGTCTTGGTATGCTGGATTTTCTAACCACAAAGCACCTCTTTTACTAATCTATATGCGAATAATGGCCTAAGAATTTGAGCCAAGTGGATGGCGAGGAGTCTGTATTTCATCAATAACTGTTTTGGGCATCACTCTTGTCTTACCCACCCACATAACCCCCAAGAATTTCACAGAGAACCCATGTCCTTGCACTTTGGTACATTTCACCGCCTGCGGGGAGCCAGCCCCTGCGAGGACCAGGGGTTCCCTCGGGTCGGACGGCGTTGGCGAGGAGAAAGAAGGAGGGAGACACCGGAAAGAGGTTCACAGGAGCGTCACACACACGCTTTATTATTAAATCCTGGCCCCTTTTATAGGGGCTTCTGACCATTACCTGAATTTCAAGTTATGTTTCACATGATCAGGATGTTTTTCTCTTTCTCAGAGCTTTTACCTTTTTGTAATTGTATCTTTCCAGGGTATACCGGTTACCATGACTTCCTTACAGGGCATATACTTGAACTGAGTAGCAAAAGGAGTCTCAAACTTTTTCTATCCTATGAAGAGCAGCATATTATTGCAATAGAGGGGAACATCTGTTTCTCAGTCAGAGCTTCAGTTTTGTTGCTACAGCCATGTACAAAGCAAAGAGTTAAACAAGGCTGTTAATTAAAATACCTCATGGTCAGTAAGTTGTCTCTTATCAGAACTCTCATGGCTGAGAGACCTTGGTCTCCTGGTCTCCAAGGAAACCTTTCACAGCTGCATAGGCCAAGGGGCTTGAGTCCCCAATATCTCAGTTCAGGGGTCCCCTCAGGCTGTAGCCTGTTTTAGGGAGTTTCCTTTTCTTTAGGAAATCTTGCCCCATCGTTGGCTTACACAACCAGCTATCATCAGGGTACCACAGGAACTTGTCACAAATGCAGTGAGTATATTGTCTCCTATAGGAGGAAAGGCACATGGGTTCATAGAGACAGGAGATATTACATGACCAAACATAAGGCAGCATCCCAGACATCCAGTGCTGAGCATGGATCTTTATTTCAATGTGGCCTTGTCAGACACCGGGATGCTGTCGGCCCCCGGCAACCGCCCATCCTCATTGCTCCAGTTGGGGAATCAGTGTTCAAGCTGCTTGCTCTAGATCTGAAAGTAACTCACAGGTTAACATTATGTCATCTGTGTAGTGAAACAGATGTGCTGAGACAGGCTTTTGCCAGAGCTGTAGACCTCTTGCCACAAGACCTTGGCAGAGAGTGAGGCTGTGTAGGTAACCTTGGGGGAGGATGCTAAATGTCCATTGTTGCCCTTCCCATGTGAAGACAAATTGGTCTTGACTATCTGGATCAATAGCTATGCTGGAAAAAAAATCATTGGCTAGATCTATGAGAAAATTGTATGTTTCCAGGGCTCGTCCAATAGCACCTAAGAGGGAAACAATATTAGGTACAGCTGCATATAGGGGAGAGTTACTTTATTCAATTCCTGGTAACCCATAGTCATCCTACAAGTGACATCTGGCTTTCCCACGGACCACACAGGGCTGATGAAGGCACTGTGGGTTGGGAAAACAATGCCCACTTTTGCCAACTCCTGTATAGTGTGGGCTATCTCTTCTAACCCCCTCCCCCGGCAGGCAATATTATCAGGTATTTGTTATGTGATGCAGGGATGGGAGTTGCGCCACAGACCATTTGGCATGTCCCCAGGTGATTGCCTTCACCACTCTGCACTATAGTCTGAATTGCCCTGCCATTGTGTTGAGTGTAAGGCCCACCAGAATGTCCATGCCCAAGATGTATTCGGATATGAGTGAGATATGCACTGCATATTGACTAGGGGGAGATGGGTATGGGTGAGATGTGCACTACATATCATTTAGGGTGGAGTCAGCCAATTTGTAGGAGTAAAGGAGTTTGCTTAGCTGTCACAGTGTTTCCTCCATAGCCATCTATGGCCAGAATGGGGTCCTGGAAACGGTTGGGGTTGCCATATATCAAAGTGCATTTGGCTTGGGTATCAATAAGAGCCAAAACCTTCTATTTATTCGTGGAAGACCCGTGGATTGTAAGTTCTACATGAAGCTTCTGGTCCCTGGTGTACACCCTGACTTGGAGTCAGGGACCTTGGCCTCCATCCTATGGCAGAATGTCTGGCTCCTGCCACCTCTCCCCCACAGGTGCTGCTTTTGCAGGAGACTGTCTCTGGTTGGCAATTTGCATAAATGATTCTCTTTGGGTAGCTTCTGCCATAATTTTACTAAAACCGCAATTGGTTGTCTGTCAGTTTGTTCCAGGGTGGTCCCTGCTTAGGGCAGGTCATGTCATATCTGTTTAAGGGTGATACAAACAGCCCCCCCCACACACACCCTTTTTCCTTCCTGATCCCCAGGCAGCAGATTTTTTTCAGTGTTGCCTCGGTCTGCCACTGCTTGTGCAGCAGGGGAGGTTGGTGGCCCTACCAGGGGACTCAAGATGGAAACCAAGGTACCATCTTGAGTACCAAGGAAACAAGCTGTTGGTTAGGGGTTGACTGTAAAATGACATTTTTGATCCCTGCTGTAAAAATTGTATTATTTGGCCCCATGTAGTTCTGAGAACAGAGAGCATGTCTCATTCCCAGACTGAAGAATGTCCTGCAAGCCTTCCCGAGCCCACCACCTAATTGGTTGCATGGGTATGTCCCCCTCACTGGGCCAGGCTACCTTGCATTCAGCTCTTAACCATGAGAGAAGTGATATTGTTTCCTCCTCTTGATGGCCACATAAAGCAGTTGCCTCAGTGATGGGTGGCTCGTTACGAATGCAAGCTTATTCGCCTCCGTCCTGTTCAGGACTCCTTCCTCCCTGTTATCCCATAACTAGGGCTTCCATTCCAGCAGACTTTCTCCAGCTTTCTGCCTAAAGAGATTGTCCACCTCAATCAATTCTGTAGCGATATAGTCTCTCATAGAGGTAAATAGCTTCCTCTCGGGAACCGGTAAATTAGCAGGGTCAGCTTGCTGCGGCCAGTCCTGTTGTTTTTCATTTTTGCTGCAGAGCTGGATTAGCTCGCAGCACAGGGCATGTGCATTCCATGTCCAGTACATCCCTTTTTATTACATCCTCCTACATGTCCTGTTCATCAACCGAAGAGGCGTCTAAGGATTCCAGGGCTTTGGGACCCCAGTCGGGGTGGGTGAGCACTCAGTGGTCCCGGGCCATGGCCGCTGCCACCACGCAGTCAGCTTTCCTTCGCTCTAAGCCTAGGTCCTTAGCTATGGTGCTCAGTAATTGCTACATCCTGGCCAGCATTTTCAAGACATCTCCATACTTAGGTGGCCACCCCCACTCATCAACAATGGATTCCACAGTGTCCCCCGACCCGCACCCCGAGGCTCTTGGCCATCCCTGAATTTCCCTCGCAGAACTCCTCCTTCCCCATGTCTACATGGCCAGGGGTGTTACTGGGCTCCTGGCTGCCTCGCCAATTGTTCAGACAGAGTCTGAGTTGTTCCAAGATTTGTGCCTGAGAAGCCACAAGGCCAAAGAAAACATCAGGGGTCTGAGTGCAGACATAGGTTTATTGAGACTTACTGACCAAAACGCCTCCAGTGGGTAGCAGCCAGAGGGGCAGTGATCCCCACCCAGGCAGAGAAGAAGCAAGATTATCTAGTACAGCAAAACAAAGAGCATTTTGTGGAAGAAATCATCTGGCAGGCCCTGCTCATACGTACACAGCCTCCCAAGAATCTGGGAGACCTTGACTGCCGGCCAGTGTACAGAACTGGCTGTCAGATAAGTTGTGTTCCCATGGAGTTGGAGACCTTGTCTGTCTGCCAGCTCATCTGCCTGTGGGCCAGGTCCCTATAGCAGGGAAGGCAGCATTCTATCAGATGGTCAATCCTTTTGGACTGTAGCTGTGGAGAAGCATAAGCCATAGCGGGCAGAGGAGAAACACAAAGATTCTCATTTAAGAGTTCAGAAGTGATTCCCCAATCAGGAATATTAATAAGCATCCCAGGTTATTCTGCAGCAGGTGGTGTAGAATACACTTTGAGGAACTCTACTTTAGCCTTTCTGACGTCTCCAAAGTTGTATGCTCTTTTGGTGTGCCTATATAATTACAGCTAGGAATGCTCTTTGGAAATGTGAAAAGACATTATAATTAGAAAAGCAGGGCACATGGTCCAAATGAAGGTAGGCATTGGAGCAGTGAGCCCCAATTTTGAATCCTGGCTCTTTGCACACGAGCTAAGGGAAGGATTTAAACCATGTCATTCCCACTGCGGAGGCTCCATTTTATCTGGGTATGCTTTGACCTTACATGTATCTGTTGAGAGCAGGGCTCTAGTGGACAATTATTACTGCCCAGCTTATTTTCTTTTTGGTAAACTATCCTCCCTCTAACTACTAGGTACGTTAATTACATGGCTTGCTTTGCTTAGTAACAAGGGTTGGCAATCAAAATACTCCATCCATCTCCCTAGTCACAGTGGCTGGCTGAGCGCTGGGCCTCATTACTCAAGTTGGAGAAATCAGATTCATCCCAGGGACTTTTTTCTGGAACTAAGAAGAAGGACATGCTATCCTGCTATCCTGTTTTGCTTTGCCTGAGATAAAAGCCAACATAAAGAATAACAGAGATGGAGAAAAAGAGAGATAAACTTGAAG
Source organism: Aselliscus stoliczkanus (assembly GCA_033961575.1). NCBI lineage: Eukaryota > Metazoa > Chordata > Mammalia > Chiroptera > Hipposideridae > Aselliscus > Aselliscus stoliczkanus. Next base: position 93,909,920 of record CM066737.1, on the reverse strand, counting down.
ACATCTTTGAAGTCCTTTGACAAAGCTGGGACTAAAGACAAGACCACCACTGAAATTTGGAATTCCAGTTTGTTGAACCAATAACACTTCTTTACCCTCACCAGCTCAACATTAAATTAGATTTCTATTACTTAAAACCAAGTGAGTTCTGACTTAGAGGGTGAGAGGGTTTTGAGGAGAGCTAATTCTGAGGAAAGTAGGAACTAAGTAAGATGAACATGACACAGTAAGAAAACCTTGGTTATTAGAAAGAACAGTTCCTAAATTAAACACTATATCCCTTTTTTGAGATTTGTCATCTGATGTAATTTCTCCACCCCACCTTCCTCTCCTTGGATAATTCCTGTGGAATATTGGGATAAAAATACCAGAGGTGAAGGGATTTAAATTAAAAACCCAAATCTGAAAGAACACTTCCATTAGAGATTTTGTAAAGCATTGGGACAGGCTGGGGTGTTTTGGGGGTATGAGGAGAGGGGAGCACCTGGCACACCACTTCACAACACCATCCCTGAATAGCTTTGCCCACACAAGTGTGCCAACACTTCATTTGCAGTGCTCAGCGACAACTCTAGATGTCTGACCTAACAGAATAAGGACATGGTGGCACTTCGAGGATGCCTAGCAGAGACTGAGATGTCTCTGGATGTCTGACAGAGTAACAGGGTGTCCAGCAGTGACTGGAAATAAATAGCAGTTTCCAATGTATATCCATGGCCTGTGGATACGATGGTACTCAACACGTATAGACAGGTGTGTGAACACACATACATTAACACCTGCAGACTCTCAGATAGAACTGAGGGAGACTTTTGCAGGCAAATAGAGGTCCTTTATCAATTCCTGGGCATAAATCTACTGAAATCTAGGTTTTCATTTTTACTAAGATGTCATTTGAACTCATGGTAGACTGGGATCTGAGGGCATTCTGATAACAAATAAAAAAGCATATGTGAAGCTACTCAACATATTCATAGTAAGCACTCATTAAACATTATATGCTTATTGTTCAAATATCATACAGTAAATTGTGAAGAAATTACAATAGATGATTAAGGAGCATGGCTTAAGAAAGCAAATTATTAAAATATTCAACTTAAAATCTTCTGCAGTTCTTAAGGGTGATGTTCACATACTGATACTTTTGAATATATATTTTCATCTTACCTAATTTATAGAAAAGCTCTGCTCAGAATATAGCACATAGCCCTGTAATGTTTGCTTATATTGGGTCAAATTTGATTGCCAGTCTACTTTATTTGTACCTCATTAATATTTTTCTTTTAACTAGTAAGATGAGAAATATCTTATTGCATATGATGTTGCTTTTTGGAATTTTTTTCTGTGTGAATATCTAAGGCCACATCACAAATGCCATCTAATAAGATTTTTGCCTAATAATAAGAGAAACTGTCTCATTTTGTACCTTTTCTAAAAAGTGTTTATCCCATTTGAATGACAAATATTATGAAAAAAATTTTTTTATGCCTGTATGAACATTATATTTTTTAAAATTAATTTCAGGTGTACAAAGCAACGTGATAGTTAGACATTTACACCCCTCACAAAGTTATAAGCCTCCTCCCCCAAGCTACTACCCCTCTGACATCATATATAACTGTTACAATACCAGTGACTATCTTTCTTATGCTATACTCCACCTCCTGTGACTATATATATATATATATATATATATATATATATATACATATATTTTATAGTTGACAAACAATATTATTGTACTTTAGTCTCAATTGTACAGTGCAGTTGTCAGGCATCTACACAGTCTATGACGTGATCCCCTTGATAAGCCCAGTGTCCATCTGGTACCTTACATAATCTTTACAATATTGTTGATTATATTCTCCATCCTGTATTTCATATCCCCATGACTATATTGTGTCTATAATTTGCTCTTTCTAATCCCTTCACCTTCTCCCTCATCCCCTCCCGTTTCCCATCTAACAACCAATAGTTTTTTTGCTGTTTTTTAGTTAGACAGTAGTTTGGGGACAAATAATTTCTTTTGTATTTTCCTAGTAGTTAAATGGCAAAACCTGCCCTCTTCTAGTCCTATCCCAGAGACTAGCCAGGATCCTCCTTCATCTGCTCAGACTAGGTTCAAGGAGAATTTTTCAGCACAATCATGAAGTTGTTTTCTTAAATATCAATTTCATCTTCAGTCTGGTCTCTGGCTCATCTGCTTCTGCCTCTGTCTCTTAGATAACCTAGGGTTTCTTCACTGGCCCTGGGTTTCTAGGGCCTTATAGAAGCCAAGCCCCACATGTCAGCCAGCAGACTGGAATGTGTCCTGTACTCAAAGTTCTGCCAGTCTTTTCCAGGAATGGAGTCTGTGGCAGTTCATCTTTGCTTCACCGTAGGCTGTTCAGATATGCTAGGGGACATCATAAGTATCCAATTCTGAAGAGGGGGCTAACCTGCCCTGCTCCCCAGCCTTAGTCCTGGCCCCTCAGACCAGCTCTCAACCATGTGGAATTGGTGGAATTGGCCTACACTGGCACATGCTTCCTAGGACTATATGCTGTGGATTTTGCCCTTTCCAGTTAAACATCCTGTCTTTATATTTGCATCTGCCCTCCCAATTCGTGTATCCTGCATTAATCAGGAATCTTAGAGACTCCATTTAACAGACACCCAATTTACACTGACTTAAAGTAAAAAGGGAATTTGCTGACCTATATTTTTTGAAAATTCCAAAGACTTTGATTTTCACCCTCTTTTCATCTTTTGTTATTGCTTTCTCTGTGTAGGCTTTGCTCTCAGGAAGGCTTTATCCATTTGCTACCTGGACATTGATGCTCACCTCAGACATGCTATCATGATAAACTAGTGGCAGAGCAAACATTTTTTTTGTGATAACTCTGGTAAAAATCTAAGAGAACCCCCATTGGCCTAACTTAAGTCACACGTCTGTTTCAAATTAGTGACAGGGGCACAAGCCTGCAATGCAAGTCCTATCCTTAGATACAAGGATGGATCACCCCCATTAGAACTCCATGTAAGGAGGGGTAGGAACTTGCCTTCTAAAGAAAATGTGGAACATTTTTGCTAGAATAAAGGGGACACAAACAACTTACAGGCAGAAATAGCATTCTTAGTACTCTCAACGTATAGTTAGTGTCTCAGTACTCAGTGGATCATTTCAATTTCTCTGTCAGTCTTCACTTCCACGTGTTATTGACAGGATCTTCATTGATAGTGAGAATATGCACTAATCCCCATAGAATATCACCTGTTTGCTAATTGGAACAATAACAGGTGACATTTTTGGAGCACTTTCACATGACAGACTATGAGAAAAAGGTTACCATCAGGCCTGGACTAATGCGGACCTGACTGAGAATGACTTTGGGCTCTGCAGCGTTGTTTCCTTGGAAACAGTAAAGATAAATGAGGAATGTGCTTCTGCCTCCTTTGTTATAGGGAGCTGCACCTGTGTTGAGGGAGCTTTGCTTTGGCATGCAGGACTCCAACTGTGTGGCTACAACAGTATAAAATATTCATAAGGGGATGAGCTTGTGTTTCCATATGTTTAAGTGATGACATGAACCTTGGTGCTTGTGCTCCAGAAAGGCGATGGGGCAAAAAACCTGTGGACTTGGTCACATGCTGGGATTGCAGATTACATGTTGAGGATGTACCTGTTTGTTTGTTTGTTTGTTTGTTTTTTTATTTTATTGGGGAATGGCCATGGTCATTGGTTACACATTGCTTTCATGCTACAATGGCATAGTTGGTTCTTTTTAGGAGGGCACAGCCCACCGTGGCCCATACTGGGATTGAACCAGCAACTTTGGTGTTATCAGCACCACACTCTAACCAACTGAGATAACCGCTCACCCCTAGGAAGTTCCTGTTTTAACTCCTGCCTCAAATTGTTCTGTAAAACTAAGGAAAGGTAGCATCAGATTGACATGGGGTTTTTTCATTCTATTCTTCTTTTGCCTAGACTCTTGCTGCCCATAAGCAACTCATAACCCCAGCTGTCCTGTGGCATTGACACTGTTCTAGGAACTTTCCATACAATTCCTTGCTTATTCCTTTTGGAGAGTTCTATTCATTTTGTATGATTGGGAGATGAGCAAGTTGAGGCTGAACTGCTGCACAGTTTCCTCACGGTTATGCAGGCAAAATGTAGAAAAACCAGGATTGCATCCAGTAGGTCCAACCCAAGATCCTGCACACTCAGCCAATATGCTATGCTGGTATATTTGCCCCAGATCACCTTTAACCTCTATGTGGTAATGACCTCAATGTGGTTGCAGAGTTTTTCCCGCTTATATCTGAATAAAAAAAACAATGTCATCTTGTCTTTAGGTCTAAATTATATTAACTTAGGTGATATCAATGGGAGGTGTTGAAAAGAGGTTTTCTTCTTGACTTTTTTTTTTAAAGATTTTATTGGGGAGTTGGGGGAGGGGAACAGCATTGGGGAACTGGGGAAGGGGAACAAACAAGTTGCTGTCTTTTTGTTCTTCAGTCTAGTTGCAGAGGACGTTGCTTCACTGGCCCATGTTGGTATCGTCATTGCACTCTTCCTGGATGAGGCATATCGGTCACCGGCCTCTGGATGGTCGCTCACAGCGGCTATTGGCAGCTCATGCTGGCTGCCAGCCGCTCACGCTGGCTTCCTGCCACCACTGTAGCCTATGGCAGCCCATTGCAGCAGGGACTGCAGCCCACACCATTGCCGGGGCTCGCACAGCCCAGCTCCAGGTGGAGCTGTTAACTGTAGAGGGCAGTGTCACTGGCTCTCATATGCGGGATCCAAACTGGGGCCGCTGGCATCCCAAAACCAAGTCTTAACCAACGTGCTACTTGGCCGGCCCTCTTCTTGACTTTTTGATAGGGGCATTCAGCCTGTTTGCCCCTATACTCTGGTGACACACATTTGTTTATGTCAAGTTATAGAGAGCTACTGTACTTCTACTTCCTGCAGCATTCAAAAAGTTTGTTCTTTTCTCCTTAATATCTTTCTTATGAGATTTTTTTTCTTCTCTTGACTGAAATTTCCACTCACATAGAATTAGCTAAAATCCTTTGTCAGGCTCTTTTCTTACTACCTATGAAAGCATTGTGTGCTCCTTCTTCCTAATTGGAAACCATCCATCTGGAATTTTTGAAGCTTGAATATTTTAATGGTGGAAACTCTTTTTTAGAGTGTAAGTGTGTCTTTTCTGATATAGGTGATTGATTATTTCAGGCAGAGAGGATCTGAAAAGCAAGCAGTGGAAGTAACATTCAACCTATTAAAATGGTACTTGAACCTAATATTCAAATTGTATTTGATTGAATTCAAACTGTATAAATAAGGTGAAACAGACATTTTGCTGTAATTTTAAAGTTTATAAAAGATGAAGACCCTATTGTCAGGGGCCTAAAAAGAAGAGCTAGGAGTGAAATGAAAAATACATGCTTTATTCAACTTAAGTTTATGGGGAATAAACCACAGCATCTTTATTTACTTCAGAACTTTATTGGATAAGTGCATCAGAATCAGATTCCAGCTTTGTCTGTCAGTCTTAAAGCTAGAAATAGTAAAGGACCTGTGCAGCCCACTAAAAGTTCTGGGTTGCATGAAAATTGCCTCAAATAAAACCAAAAGATTAACTGGATTGAAACTGTCCTTTTGAATGTCAATTTGATCCACTAGGAAAGTAGTCCTGGATGGTGTTGGAAGGCTAAAGAAATCAGCATGTAAAGTGATTTGGGATTTGGGGATTTTTGTTGATGTGATACTATTCATTTTTCAGCAAATATTTATTAAGTAGCTATAGATACATAGGAAAGGAATGACAGCAGAGAAAAGGAAAAAAAAACCAGATTTGAGACAAGGAGGAAATGGGGCATAGCCAGCTCCAGTTTTGCATTAGAATGAACACTGGAAAATAAGAATTTATTAAAACACATGGAAAAATGTAGGACCGTGTCTATCTCCAGATGTAAACAAAATGCAATGATAGGGCTTTTTCCAAGCAATTGGCAAGATACAGCCTGTATTCAGTCTTTTCAGGGGTCCCTGTCTTTGTCAGTCTAAAGGATGCTAAAACCACAATACATAATGATGTTTCCAGATAATTGTAGTTAGAACATGGGTTCAAGAAGCAATTGCATGCTTGAAATATTCATGATTAGAAAGAGTATCGATATGTTTAGATTTTTGTTTGGGCTTCCATAAAACAGTAACAATACTATAAAGGGTGCTTTTGTTTTTTACTCACAAAACCTTTATTGATGAATTGTTAGTACCGAGGAATTATTCCTTTCCTTTGCAGCCTGCTTCTACAGCCTAGAATTGATCCAAGGGACTCATTTTGCTGATTGGTGCATTATTTTCTCATGTAGTGTTAGATTTTAAAAAATGCTTCCAAAGGTTTTTCTTTGTTTCCATTATTATTTTATGTTCAATTACATTGCTTTTGAAATATAATTCTTAAAAGGATAGTTGATATTCAGAATCCAATTTGTGCATGTAAGAATCCTCACTCCCTTTGGGGCAAAAAGGGAAATCATTTGTGTAGATATATGTTGTTTGTGTCATATATCTGGTACTAGGGAGTATGATGGAGAGATCATATAATATATGAAGGATCTGGAGTCAGCCTGCGTGGGTTCAAATTCTAGTACTGACTTTAGCTGTGTGACAGTAGGCAAATTACTTAATGTCTCATGATATATTTATCACCTGCAAAATAAGGATAAGAATAGTAACTGTCTCATAGGATTGTTTTAAGTAGTCAATATATGTTACTATTTTCTTTTGGTTCTGTATTCTTTTAAGTCAATCCTTAAAATTCAATAGATTGAATAAGAAAAGGTTTACTTTTCATCAGATTAGATCTTCTATGTGTCATGGTGGTTATATCATACTGATTTTCCTGTTTCACTTTAAATGTAAGATAATTAGGCTGACTCTATTTTGATTTAGAATAATATAAAAGGATAGTATTCAAATGCTCAAATGTTCAGGTATCTGTTTACATTTAATGTCTTTTTGTATATCAATATAACCAGTAGGAAAGTAGTCATGGATGGTGTCTGAATTGATATATTCATTCATTCACAAGATTGTGCAGTGAAATATGCTAATACTCTAAAGGATGCAAAGAGAGAAAACTATCCAGAATCTTACTACCTAGTAAAAGAGGTAAGAAAATTAGGGAAATAACTACTGCAAATTATTTTATGGATAGTAAACCATAAAGCTATGATTTATATAATAGTAGCAGAACTTGGTAAATACTAACTCATTCTCAAACTTAGTAAATCTTATTTTTTATGACTGTTAGGAGATCCCATAATTCATTTGGGAGATAGAGGTTTTATTTTCATCTCAGGGGACTGAAATCAATCTAGCATGAAGGTTAGATTTTAAAGGCAGGGCACATGATATCATTTGAAGTCAAAATTACCTTTGATCATTCTTAAGATTATAGGGTTTGGTTTTGTCTGGACACTCCATCTCATCGACAATTTTAACGCCTGCCCTCTTTTTTTCAGTTAGGAAACAGATTAAGTAGTTGGCTTATAGTTAAAAATCATACTATATGGAAAAAAAATGTGTTTTTAAACACTGGAATCACTCTCACAACAGCAAAAAGCTTACACAAATAGAGGAATTCAGAGATGGGCTGGATTCATGGAAGATCAGATGTATAACTCTTACTGTATCCTTATTCTGTGGTACATTTGTTTGAATGGAATAACTAACAGAATCACTGGTACTATTTTATTTTTTTCTCTTATCACTCAATTCCTCTCAATTTTCCTGAGTGTATATACTTGACTTAGAAGAGTTAAATGCATGTTGTGCTCCAACAGTATAAAGACTAATACATATGGCATGGAAGGGAGGTACAGCATTTCTGAATGAGGGACTCATCCAGCCTGACTGCATTGCCTCAACTTCATAATCCATTTGCTTTGCTTTGTACACATGAAAGTCTGTATTTCTTGCTAGATATGTGTGTTGGATAGAGTGGTAAGCTTTGAAATGTACATCACTTCTTCCCCTTCATCATTCTGGTTCAGGTGTAGAAGAGACTTTAAGTCTAATGGGAGGCACAGAAATAGCTAGACTAGCCTAGTACCACTCCATGGTAGAAGATCCCTTCTTCCTTGCATTAAAATTATTACTTTGGGCATTTCTTAGGAGAACTGTGCCAGGGACAGATAATGAATGACAGAAACCATCCTTACCAAACTGTACACTTTGTTATATTATGTATATGAGATTTCTTTGTGTAATTTGTCAGTCATTTCAATTAATCTTTCTAAAATCCCAGTAGAGAATATATGGAGCAGTCATCTTTTGGCACACTAGCCTTGATCTGTTTCTTTTCTGAGTTATTTAGGAAATATACAAAAGAAATTATGATACAATGTGATAACCACAATTTATGGGGGAAAGTACATGAATGTTCTCCTAGATTCTTTAGTTATAGCTAGATTCTTTCATTTATGTAGTGTTGGGGGCCGACAGCATCCCAGTGTCTGACAAGGCCACATTGAAATAAAGATCCACGCTCAGCACTGGAGTCTGGGATGCTGCCTTATGGTTGGTCATGTAATATCTCCTGTCTCTATGATCCCATGTGCCTTTCCTCCTATTTGTGACAAGTTCCTGTGGTACCCTGATGATAGCTGGCTGTGTAAGTCAATGACGGGGCAAGCTTTCCTAAAGAAAAGGAAACTCCCTAAAACAGGCTACAGCCCGAGGGGCCCCCTGAACTGAGATATTGGGGACTCAAGCCCCTTGGCCTTTGCAGCTGTGAAAGGTTTCCTTGGAGACCAGGAGACCAAGGTCTCTCAGCCATGAGAGTTCTGATAAGAGACAACTTACTGACCATGAGGTATTTTAATTAACAGCCTTGTTTAACTCTTTGCTTTGTACATTGCTGTAGCAACAAAAACTGAAGCTTTGACTGAGAAACAGATGTTCCCCTCTATTGCAATAATATGCTGCTCTTCATAGGATAGGAAAAGTTTGAGACTCCTTTTGCTACTAACAAGTATATGCCCTGTAAGGAAGTCATGGTAACTGGTATACCCTGGAAAGATACAATTACAAAAAGGTAAAAGCTCTGAGAAAGAGAAAAAACATCCTGATCATGTGAAAAATAACTTGTAATTGAGGTAATGGTCAGAAGCCCCTATAAAAGGGGCCAGGCTTTAATAATAAAGTGTGTGTGTGACGCTCCTGTGAACTTCTTTCCGGTGTCTCCCTCCTTCTTTCTCCTCTCTGATGCCATCCCTCCCGAGGAAACCCCTGGTCCTTGCGGGGGCTGGCTCCCCGCAATGTAGTTTTGTTTAGTTATTATAAATGGCATCTGAAAGTTTTATTGTTTGCAAATGATAGGTATATGGATATTCCCTATGCAATTCTTTCAACTTTTCTGCCTTTAAATTTTCATAATAAAATACTGAGATGACAAGTCCTCAAAGCTTAAACTTTTGAAAATAGGTCTTTTCATATATATCACTCCATTATCATTTATTGATTGCCTACTATAAGCACTTGGATAAGTATTATGGACAAACTTGAATTCAACATGTGTCTGCCTTTAAGAATTATACCAATTATATATTGCTACAACAATGGTGGCATGCAGCCATAATCGTTTATTTTCACACTCATGAGTATGCAGCTTGATTTTAAATTGGATGATCTCCTCTGACTGCTTCAAATCCTAAGTTTTGCTGGGTAGGGTCCCTTGCTCCATTTTACTGAGCATATGTTCATTCTGAGACCCAGTCTCTTCTCATGGTGATGGCAGTATTGCAAGAGGATAACCTCTACCAAGAAGTAGATTTCATTCCTTTGGTTACATTACATCTGCTAAACCATATTGACCAAAGCAAGTCAAATGTTAGAACCTAAAGTCAAGGGGAGGGAAAACAAACTCTGCCTTTAGTCGGAGGAACTACAAAGTCATTTGGGAAAGGGCATGATACAAGGAGGAAAGCAGTGAGAGCAAGCTGAAGTCTACCCCAGGAGGTTTGGAGTGAAGTTCTTGACAAAGCAGACAAAATATTGCACTACTGGCAATAAGATAGTCATCTTGAACACAGTTATAATGGATTGCTCCATTTGTTCAAATGAATTTGGTGAGTTCTACTCTGTGGGTCCATTTTTCCTACTCAGTGATTCTAACCTTATATTATTAGAGGGCTGCATAGATTAGTCCACTTTATTTTCAGACTATGTTATAACAAAAAATAAGAGTGAGTCAGGAAACATTTATTGATCTGTTATTATTTTAAAGATTCTCTTCTAAACCTATGTAAACAGTGATGATTAATTTCCAGTTCCCTTCTCTCAAGGATGTCTCAATGTAATGAAATATAAGGACATGTTAATTTTTGTATCAACTATTTCTTTAGCAATAAATCTATGAGTGTTAAATTGCAGACTTTAATTTCTGAATGATTTCTAGGAATAAACTGAATTTTCCTTGTGTTTTAATGAAAGGTTTACATCTATTTAAAATTATGCCCTTGTTGTGTAGATCAACATTGAAAGAAATTAACCATAACATTTTATAATTGAAAGTAATGTGGGGGTGTAAGATCTTTATAGCTTGCAGAGCTTTGAAAATCTATTAATTTCCCATTAGTTATTGCATAATAACCCAACTCCTTAAATGGAAAGGAAAATAAACTTCTTGAACCAAACTTTGTGCTAGAGACCCAGCATGTGCTATTAATTTAAACTATTTGTCTCACTGATTTGATTATATTTTATGATGTAACCAATTTGGTGGATTGGAAATATAGAAAATGTTTCATTTGGTTCTTAAATGAGGGATAATGAAGGTCATAAAATATCTACTAAAATGAATAAATTACTATTACGATAAAGTATATAAATAAGTCACCAACTAAAATCAATCTCCTTTTTCCATATTTATCAAGAAAAACAGTGTGTGTGTGTGTGTGTCTGTGTGTGTGTGTGTGTAGATATATAGATAGAATGAATATATAGAGAGTATGTGTATATACAAAATTATAGAATGCTTAATACTTACAATTATTGGTTTATTTACTTTATTTTATTATTATTATTTTTTTAAAGATTTTATTGGGGATTTGGGGGAGGGGAACCGCGTTGGGGAACCGGGGAAGGAGAACAGACATGTTGCTGTCCTTTTGTTCTTCAGTCTAGTTGTGGAGGACATTTCTTCACTGGCCCATGTTGGTATCATCATGGTGTTCTTCCCTGGTGATGCAGTCCCTTGCCGGCCTCTGGACGGCCGCTCACAGCAGCTCTTGGCAGCTCACACTGGCTGCCAGCCGCTCACGCTGGCTGCCAGCTACTCACTGTAGCCTATGGCAGCCCACTGCAGCAGGGGCTGCAGCTATGCCATCCAGGGGAATCACAGCAGCCCAGCTCCAGGTGGAGCTGTTGTTCACCATCTTAGCTGTAGAGGGCAGTGTCACTGGCCCTCATATGTGGGATCCGAACCGGGGCACTGCTGCTGAGAGTCGGCATCCCAAGCCAGCTCTTAACCAATGTGCCACTCAGCCGGCCCGTTTATTTACTTTAATTAATTTACTGCCCCTAAATCACATATAGACCAAACTATTCTTATATGCTTAAATGCAAGTTTATATGAGAATTTAAAAGCAAAAAGAGTTATGACCACATGCCAATGAGCACACATAAATCTAAAATACCTGACAATTTCAAGGATTGTTGAAGATGTGGAATAACTGGAACCTTCATGCTCTGCTGGTGGGAATGTATAATATTGGTAAAATTGCTTGGGAAATCTCTTTGGCAATATCTTCTAAATCTGAACATATGTACACTCAGTCACACAGGAATTCAATTCCTGTGTATATGCGTGTAACCCAAAGTAATATATATATGTAATGCATCAAAAGATATATACAAAGGTATTTGTACAGTATTATTCATATGATCTCTAAACTGGAAGCAATTGAAATGCACATCAACTCTGGAAAAAATAAACAACTTGAGTGTTCACATTGAACACTCTGCAGCAATGAGAAGGATGAAATTACTGCTATACACCTTAACATGGATGAGCATCAGCATAATACTTACAGAAGAAGCTGGACAAAAGTATACACTGTATAATTCCATTTATATAATGTCCAAGACAAGGCAACAACAATCTAAGGTGTTAGAAATCAGGATGGTGGTTACTTTTCCGGTGGCACTTAGTGAGTGGAAGTTGGCATGAGGGAACCTCAAAGGTCTGGGTAATGTTGTACTTATTGATCTTGGTGGTGGTTATAAGGGTGTGTTTACTTAGTGAAAATGTCTCAAGCTGTACAATTAAGATTTGTATATGTTATGTTTTTAACAGTTTTATTGAAGTATAATTGATATGCAAAGAATTGCATGTATTTAATGTATACAGTCTGATGAGTTTGGACATAGGCAAACACTGGCTATACCATCGCCATTAACAAGGTATTAGACATACATCTTTAAGAAGAAGGAGAAGAAGAAAAAAAAGATCAAAAATATTAATAATGAAATGCAATAACTACACATCTATCAAAAATTACTTTCAATGTAAATGGATTAAATGTTCCAATCAAACAATGGGGTGGTTGAATGGATAAGAAAACAAGACCCTTATAAGAGCCTCACTTCAGATCAAAAGACACACAGACTGAAATTAAAGGGATAGAAAACAGTATTTCATGAAATTGAAAAAAAGAAAAAAAAAGCTGAGGTAGCAATACTTACACCAGACAAAATAGACTTTAAAACAAAGGTAATAACAAGAGACAAAGAAAAGACCCAGTAATCCCACTTCTGGATATTTATCCAAAGAAACCCAAAACATGACTTTGAAGGGACATCTGTATCCATATGTTTATTGCAGCATTATTTATAATAGCCAAAATATGGAGGCAACCTCAGTGTCCATCAATGGATGAATGGATAAAGAAGAGATAGTATATATATATATATATATATATATATATATATATATATATATGAATATTAGTCAGCTGTAAAAAAGAATGTCAACTGTAATTGAAAAATTTGAAAAGATGAAAGGGAATAAGAAGTTCAGATTTCCAGGTATAAAACAAATACGTCATGGGGATGTAATGTACAGCATAGGGAATATAGTCAATAATATTGTGGTAGTGGGGTACGGTGTCAGATGGTTGCTGGACTTACAGTGATCACTTCTTTAGGTATATAAATGTTGAATAATTATGGTATATATCTGAAACTAATATAATGCATGTTAACTATATTTTAATAAAAATCTTTAAAGAATCAGATATAAAAAGAATGAAACCTTGCTATTTGCAGCAACATGGATGGACCTAAACGATATTGTGCTGAGTGGAATAAGTCAGAGAAAGAACAATTAACATATGATTTCACTTACATGTGGAATCTAAAGAACAAAATAAACAAAACAGAAACAAACTCATAGATACAGGGAACATTTTTTTTTTTTGGAATTAAAGATGATTATTTTTTAAAATTAATTAAAATATGGTTAATATATAATATAATATCATATTTGTTTCAGGTCAACAGCATAGTTATTAAACATTAATATACCTAATGAAGTGATTACCACACTAAGTCTGTCATTACTCAAGGTTATTACAATATTATTCACTATATTCCCTATGCTGGACATTACATCCCTGTGACTTATTTCATAACTGGAAATTTGTACCTCTTATTACCCTTCTTTATTATTATTATTATTATTATTATTATTATTATTAGTTACAGATGTACAAAGCAATGCAATAGTAATCCTTTTCACCCCTTACAAAGTAACTCCCTCTCCCCCATCCATTGCCCCCCACCCCCGATATCATACATATCTATTACAGTTCCATTGACTCCATCCCCACACTATGCTCCACATCCCATGACTATATGTGTGTTAAATTATGGTCAACATCTAATATTATTCAGCGGCAACTTCAGATGTACAGTGCAGTGGTCAGGCCTCTACACCGTCCATGAAGTGGTCTCCCTAACAAGACATGAGTCTTGTTAAAAAATATTTACAACATTATTGATTGTAATCCCCAAACTGTCTCTTCTATCCCTGTGGCAATATTGTAGTTATCCATTTATATTGCCTCGTCCCTTTCCCTTCTCCCTCATGCCCACCCCAATGTCCCATCTAGCAATCATCAGTTTTTCCTTACAGAGAACATTTTGATGGTTGCCAGATGGGAGAGGGGTTGGGGGGTGGGTGAAAAAGGGGAAGGGATTAAGAAGTACAAAGTAGTCATGGGAATGTAAAGCATAAGGAATACAGTCAATAATATTATAATATCTATGAATGGTGTCATATGGGTATTAGATTTATTGCAGTGATCACTTCATAAATTATTAAATGTCTAATCACTATGCTGTACACCTGAAACTAATAAAATATTGAGTGTCAACTGTAATTGAAAAATTTAAAAAATCATTTAAAAAGTAAAATCCAAAAAAGGTAATAGACACATCAAATAACTCCTAGAGTTTTCTTATGCCCTTTTTTAAAAATATGTTACATTTTTGTAAAATGTTTCCTTACAAAACAAGCATGTCTTGTTTCTAAATATGATGACTTTCTGCGAACCTTATTTTTCACAATTTCTGATACAACTGCTTAATGACTCTGACACATTCTTACAACTTCCCATTATTCTTCATTCTTCAAATCATGGAGGAATTATTATAATCTTTTCAAGTCCCTCATCCTATTCATTTGCTATTAATTTCTATTGTGGGAAATAGGCAGGAGACCTTAGAGAATTTATAGAGCCTTTCTTCATTCTTGTATCTGCCAAATAAAACTTTATGTTACAAACCTTGATTATTGATTCTCTCCATGACATTTAAAATGATATCTTTCATAGCACCTTTGTCTGCTACCACCTTTATGCCCAAAGTAATTTACAGCAGCCATGGATATTTTGAAATTAGATTAGAGACTTTGTGTCCCAAGCCACATGCTTCCTGAAACAGAGGGAGTGTGAGGTTACTCCTAATCCTAGCAATAATACCTAAGAATAATGAAAGTCTCAATGGGTTGATCTATTAAGTCCGTTTTCAAATCAGAGGTGAGGATTTCTTTTTCCTTGAGAAATCAAGGTTAGGTCTGTCTCCCAGCATGCATTTTAAGCAATGAACATGAGCTCTTAGGAAAGGAAGGCATCCTAAGGTAAGGACAGGGCCTACTCATTGAATTGGAAAGCCCTTTAACAAAGGAATTGCTTCCTTATGAGCAGCGTTAAAGCAACGTCCCATTACTAAGGCACCTTAAACTACCTCTTGTGCATTTTGACGAATATTTAAGCTGCATTACAGGCTTTTTGGAAAATGTGTTTTTCTCTGAAATAACTGAAGCGTTCTCTCTCCCTCTCTCTTTCCTTCCCCTCCCTCCCTCCCTCCCTTCTTCCCTTTCACTCTCCTACAGACTCCATCATGGTCACCCAATTTTAAATATTAATTTCTTCTATAGTTCTCACAAAGTTACACACAGAGAGCAGTTGAGAAGCAAGACATCTGATTACAGGGCTGAGTTCCTTGGTGACTAGAAGAGATGAAACCCCTGTAAAATACAGACTTGTCAAAATTAAGCTTTTTTTCTTATACCAAAATATAGCTTGTAGAATAAAGAAAATCCACATGTAATAAAACATAAACAGTATGACTTAGGCACAAAACAAATTTAATCACGATTCCAGGAAATTCCTTTAAGTATTATTAATAGATCCAGTCATTGTAAGTGGCCAAATGTGCTGTGTGGGGTGATGCATTTGACTGCTTATTGTCCCCTTTAAATCTGTTGTACTTTTCTCTCTGGTCATGTAGGGCAACCCAACTGGAGACCCTAGTCCTCAATCTCCTTTGGAGTCATGTATGGCCACTCAGCTAAATTCTTGCTGATGAAAGAGGAGCACAAGCAGTTTTTGCTTGATCTGGACTTCCTCTGTTTCCCCTTCACACAAGCTGAAAGCCAAATGACACGATGGATAGCTATCACCCTACAGACTAGGGCTGTATGATAAGGGGTGGCATAGCACCAACATGAAAGGTGCCTTTACCATTGAATATCTTGACAGTATTGAACCACACCTCTAGTCTAGATGTTGAACTCACATGAGAGAGTAACATACTTCTGTCCACTTTTTAGCCATTGTGCTTTTGAATCTTTGTTATGGAAGCTAATATTTATCCTAACTAATCTAGGTAGGGTTTTTGTTGTTGTTCTTGAATAATAAATAATTTTTGGTATGCTTTCAACTTATTAAAAGAATATGGAACAAATATGTGATTAATTTCATGATAAAGTGCTTTCTGTTTCCATAGGGTATTTCTTTAATCAGGACCAGTTCCTATATTCTATTATATGGCAGTCACCACTATCCTGTGGTGGCAGTTAAGGTGACTCACTACCCCTATTTTACAAATAAGAAAAGTTCATTGGCAATTGGACCTTGATCTTTTCAAACCATCACAGGAATATACATATACAAGTTCAGAGGAAATGTAAATTGATAACTATTTATTAAAGTGAATCCAAAATATTTCATTGAATGAAAACCTACAATTTTAATAAAATATCTCACTCTTTTGGAGAACTTAAAAAAGATGGCTTTTTTACAGCATTAATTTAACAACTAATGTATCTATTTAATAAAATAAAAATATACTTTTTTCAATTAAGTGCATTTTCAAATTAAATGTTTGAAATATTAAGAAATCTCATATTTACTGTCTTTCTATTTATAAGTATAGCAAATTTGGAAAATATAAAGGAGATGTTAAAGATTAGTCATAGTCCCAAATACTCCAAACTAAACACTATTAATCTTCATTGAAATTATTTTAGTAATAATTTTATTAAAATCTATTTTTCATGACTGTATGAATAAGTTTTTAAATAACCATTTTTAAATAAACATTCTATACTTCCTTATTGTAAAATTAAGTAACAGAGAAAAGAAAAATAAGAAAATTCTGTATAACTCCTAGATTCAGAGATAACTACTGTTAGCATATGTGTGTACATTTTTACAAAACTCAAAAATAGTGTTTTAAATATTTCATTTAATAATAATGGTCAACATTTATGATCCCCACTAGAGGCAGGCATTGCACAAATGTTCCATCTGTTACCTTGTTTAACATTAAGAAGAAGCCTGTAAGATAAGTGCTATAATTATCACCATCTTTACACAAGAGGAAAGAGACTTGGATACGTTAAAAGACTCATGCATCATAACAAAGGTATTTAAGTATTAATAAGTAGTGTCACAGGTTGTGTGTACTCAAGACCTGCACTCCAAACATTTTCCTATACTATTTGAATGTCAAGAAGTAGGAGGCTGCCTGATTTCTTTCACTTAGCATAATACCCTCTAGAAAATCTAAAGAACAAAATAAATGAACAAACAGAACAGAAACAGACTCATAGATACAGAGAACAAACTGATGATTGCCAGATGGTAGGGGGTTGGGGGGCTGGGTGAAAAAAGTGAAGGGATTAAGAAATACAAATTGGTAGTTACAAAATCATCATGGGGATGTGAAGTACAGCATAGAGAAAGGATATAGTCAATGATATGATAATTACTATGTATAGTGCCAGGGGTATGCTAGCTAGACTAATCAGGGTAATCACTTCTTAAATTATATAAATATCTAAACACTGTGCTGTTCACCTGAAACTAAAATAAAATAACATTGAATGTCAAGTGTAATTGAAAAAAAAATTCAAAAATTAATGCAATTATTTTAAACTCCACAGAGAAGAGGCATTTGAAGTTGTCAGCAACTTAAAATTTATTAGTTATCAAATGCATCTTGGAGGAAGTCAGAAATAATTTTTCGAAACAATAGCAAGACAACATAGGAAAAATACATTCTTTAGAAAAATACTAATGACATATTATTAGAAACACACATAGTTAAAAAAAAAGCCTGATAAAATTATGTGGATATATCACAATAATAATCATTTCAGCTACGTTAAATTTTAGTGTTCAGAATATGACTAAAAGGATTATTTGTTAACATGTATGCAGATACATGATTTTTTAGAAATTATTTTGAAAAATAACTTTTGAATAGAACTGTGTTTTAGGTTTGCTAACATAAATTAAATATTTTAAAATGTATGTATTTTGTTATTTTAGCACCTGCCTTGAATTTAACATTTTCCCAGTTAGGACAATAAATTATATGATCACCCTGCCCACAAATCTTTCTATCCATCTTTAAGTAATATATATTCCTTTATTAGCTGAGTCACTGTCATTTTATGTTTTATTTTAACATCTCAATTGATAAGATAAATCACCAAATACACACTTTGTATGTAAAATAGTAAAAGCAGAGGTGGGTACAAGAGTTTATATTAAAAAATAAAATGCATAATGATTGTAATTTTCCTTTCTACTAGTCATGAGATTTATACAGTATTTATAAGTTCCTCCTCCTGTTACAAATTCTATATTCCTTTTGTCCGCAGATAAAACCTTAAAACCACAGTACTTTTCCTGGTGACATGACTCAAACTTCCTTTCTAAATTTTCTGAGCCTACTGGTCCTGTCTCTACACCCGGGATGTATTCTGCTATTAATTTTTACCCTTACACAGAAGAATGATAAAAGGTATCTTTCTGTCCTTTACTTCATCAGGTAGGTAACTGCCCGCAGTCTCAATGAAGGACTCAGTCCATTGTTCTAAAGCTAAATCCATCATCCCACTCCTGGAAGTAGAGTGGCAGTCCTATTTGATCTCTGGTCCATTCCTCCATCTTGGATGATCCCTTAGCCTTGGCGCCTGGTAGTGCCAAGCTCATTTCACTTTACCACATCTGTGCCAATGTTTTTTTCCCAGTATGGGTCATGGTTAAAATCTCTTGGATTATGAGAGTTAAGAGCAGTTTTAGCTCTTTAAAATAAATTGACATGCCAAATACATTTGTTTTCCTTCTTTGTGAATGTTGGGAAAATGTATATTCCATTTTAAGTTAGAGGTGGACATACGAATATTATCAAATTTATAAATATTTAGTTTTTTGAAGAATCTTATATTCCATAATATAATTTACTACTTGATGTTTGTCTTATATGAATTCCCAGAGAAAGTCATTTTTATTCTTTATTCATTTGCACTTAACCTATCGAAAATCTGTACTTTTCTTTTAACTGTAACCAAGGGAATTGCATCTTAAACAAAATTCCAAGGGCCGGCCGAGTGGCACGGTGGTTAAGCGCTGGCCTAGGAAGCCAGCGGCCCCGGTTCGGTCCCACATATGAAGGCCAGTGATACTGCCCTCAAAAAAAAAAAAATTCCAATCTTGTAAGATATGAGTTTTGTTAATCAAACCTCATCACATTATAATGCCTTTTACAAAATAATGGAAAACTATTGTTCCTAATTTAAATGCAGTTGAGAAGAATTTTACAGTATCTTTTTTGAGTCTATTAAAAGGAAAAATAAATCCATCATTGTCTAGCAGCCCCTTAATCTATACATGACAAGCATGATTCAAAACTTGCAACTATATTTAAATTAGCATGTCTAATGGAATAATCATCATGTAGATTGCATCTAACACAGTCAGCTTAACTGCTTTAAATTTCTACCTTGTTTTTCCAGTCTGAAAATTGATTATGAACTAGTTAGTAGTGGCTTAGCCTTGTGTAGTTTTAGTCAAATTACTATTATGCAAATGTCTTTGACTTTACTTAACTATTTGGTGGTTTACTTTACCACTTTTTGCTCTGTGTTAATTGTATGGTAAAATTCTGTTGGTGACTATTTTGTATTGTAAATTGAGGCATTTAAGGAAGGTAAATTGGAAATAATACTTAAGATAGTAAAAATAACCTTGTACTATTTTCATCAGATGATGCTAGCTTTAAATGTTTTAATTCCTGCAATTATTAAAATTCTACTCAGCTGAGGGCAGGCTGAATGGCTCAGTTGGTTAAGAGCTCCTCCAAGAGTGGGAGCCCTGAACAACAGGGTTGCTGGTTCGATTCCTGGCACAAGCTGAGTTGCTGCTGAGCTGCCAACAGGTGGCAGGATGACTCAACTAAAAAATAAAATAAAAATTCTACTCAGCTGGATGTCTTCCACTTGGCACTCCAGATCCATTGTCCACCTTTGCTGTCCTGCATGGGATGTATCCAGATTTTGGATTATTTTTGGATGTCAATTGAGAGTACCAAAATATAACAGTATCCACAGATGGGAAGATGGGAGGAGCATGAGATCCTCCTGCTCCCTCCTTGTAGATCTTCTTAATCTGGTTGCAAATCCCCAGCATTGTTTAATTCTATTAATTGCCCTTTTCCACATAGCTCTCTGTTCTGGAAATTTCTTCCTACTCTCACATCTTCAGACATAGGGGTGGTAACATTGTGCCCTACAGTGATTGTGTTTTACCTACACGCTCTCCCACACCTTTGTAAATTGTCCTTTCATTAAACATCCCTCAAGTTAGCCAGTTTGAATGTTATATCTGTTTCATACTTGATCTATTTACTAATCAAGGTATTGCAATTGAATTACGAAGAAGCAGTCCTCATCTTCTAGTGGATTAGCCAAACGAAAAGTAACTCACTCTTTTTAATGTACAATCTTGTAGAAGGGGAAACACTGAAGAGCAGATCTAAAATTGTTGCTATAGAAACGAGGAGAGAAAACTCTATAAGAGAAACCAGGATGTTTATTTATTGAGAAAGTGCCTGGAGATCTAACTTTGAGATACAGTGGAACAACCTGAGAGTCTAAAAACAGCCTGGCCCTAGAATAAGACGAGTCATTTCTATCAATGTATTGCTACCCAGATCTTCAGTAAGGTAGATTTCTCTGATCATGAGTGCATTTCCTGATATAAGGGAGGAAGAATTTATATTCATGTCCTAGGTCTCATTCCATCCCATGGCTTTGATTTCTATGTACGAATATATGCAATGTTTCTCAAATTTTGATCTTTCAAATAAACTCTACTGAACTCAAAACTAGTAAATCCAAATGCCTATTTATCTTTCCATTTAGATATTTAATAGCAATCTCATATATCATATATCAAGTTGAATTATTGACTCTCCCCAGGACCCTTATCCCTATCTACCTCAGATGAAGGCAAGTTGATGTCTTCTAATTTTGTAGACCAACATTACTGAAGTCATCATTAATATTTTCTTTCTTTCATTCTCAACATCCATTTTGTCACCACATCCTGATGGTTCTTCCTTCAAGTTCTATCTAGAACCTGAGCACTGGTACATCATCTCCTGGATCTTATTGTCATCTGTTACATCTTCTATTTTAATATCTGGTCTTTCTTCTTCTATCCTTGTCCTCCCAGAGTCCACTTTCAACCCATCAACCAGAGAGATCCTTTGAAAACACAAGCTGGTTTAATATCTTCTGATAACTTACTCTATGTTCAAATGGACAGAAAGGACTATATCAATAGATTATAAGCTCTAAAAGTAATATGAAGAAATGGGATAAGGAGAGAATGGCTTTTCCCAATAAACATTAGTGGTGAGAAATTTTGCAAAACAATCCAGCCAGAAACTCATTCAGAAAAAAAAAATCATAAAAACTATGAATGAACAATCTTGAAAATAATCTTGATTTTATATACCAGGGATGCCAAAAAATGTATACACATCACTTGTATTCATCTTTTGTTATCGATATATATTAAGTATTACAATTTTAATACAGTTTTTTCCTTTCTTAAAATGTGTGTACATTTTTTGGCACCCTCTGTATATATACATATACATATATACGTGTGTATATATATGTATATATGGATATAGATATAGATGATGCTAGAAATGCAAAATTGTACAGGCACATTAGAAGACAGTTTGGCAGTTTCTTATGAAGCTATCATACTCTTACCATACAAAGCAGCAATTGCACTCCTTAGTATTTACCTAACTGGTTTGAAAACTTACGTCCATACAAAAACCTACACACTAATGTTTACAGCAGCTTTATTCATAAAAGCCCAAACTTAAAAAAACCAAGATGTCCTTCAATAGGTCAATGGATAAACAAACTGTGGTACATCTATGCAATGGAATATGATTTAATGATAAAAAAGAAATGAGGTATAAAGCCATGAAAAGGCATGGAGGGGTTTTGAATGTATATTACTAAGTGAAAGATTAGACCAGTCTGAAGGCTACAATGTCCAACTCCGTGGCATTTAGAAAAGGCAACAAGATCAGTAGTTGCCAGTGGTTCCATGGTGTGTGTGTGTGTGTGTTGGGGAAAGGGGAGAAGAAGTTACGGGCAAAGGGAAATATGAATAGACAAAGCACAGAGGATTTTTAGGACAGCAAAAATATTCTGTATATACAGTAATGATGGATACATGTCATTATATACATTTGTCAACACCCATAGAATGCACAGCACCAAGAGTGAACTCTAGTGTATACTATGGACTTCAGTTACCGTATCTGCATTTGTTCATCAATTGTAATAAATATACCACCCAGTGCAAGGTGTTAATAATAGGAAAAAATATGATTTATTTTAGGAAATGATCTCTGTCTTTACGAAAAGTTAACAGCAAACTGGAATATTTGGTTTGTGGGAAGTAGTAGCGGGGCATGTGAGGAATTAAGAATTTTGTATACTTTAATTCAGGCCTTCACCGCCTCATAAGTGATAGACTGCAATAATTTCTTGAGTTGTTTCCCTATAGTACACTTTCCCATATTCTGGCCATTCCAAATATCATGGGTAATTAAGTTTTCTAAATCATTGTTTTTCCTTGTCACACAATACTCAAAATCTTGAATGTCTTTCTATTGTTTGTAGAATGATTTTTAAAAATTTTAGCATTCCACTCAATCTTTCCTTTGATTATTTCTCACCTAAGCTCTAAAATAAACTGCCTTTACTGTCCTTTTAACAACTATGCTCCAGGGAAACTGGTCTATTCGTTCTCACTTCCATCTTACTTCCTTTTGGCTGAAGCTGAAGTAAGAAAATATTTGGGACAAAATCTTGAACAATTATAAGCTGTGAAATTGACCACTTTTTTTTTAAAGCTTTTTGAGCATCAGTTGCCTCCTCTGAAAAATGTAGATGGTAATAATAAAGCATGATGCTAAGTGATCTGAAAAATGAATTTACAGAAAAGAATAGGCTATCGCTACTGTCCTTGATGGCAGGGTACATATCTGATTACTATAAATTAATAGCTCTAACACTTTCCACAATGCTTTGTGCGTACTCAACACTAAATATATATTTGTTTATAATGATAAACAGAGAAATGTGAAATGGGGAGTTTTTAAAAGTCATCATTGTATTTAATGAAAGAAATCATCCCAGTGGACATTTCAAGAAAAGACTAAAACTTTTTTTGGATATTATTAGTATCTCTTTCCCTTACAGTACACTCCAGGGTTTTGTTTTGTTTTGTTTTTCATGTGTTAAGCAATAACAAAACAAAACCTACAGCAACAAACAAGAGACTAAAGCTAAAAGTATATTCTGTTCTTCTGTCATGTTTGCTAGCTGTATCTTGTCACTATAATAATCTCATAAATTTATTTAGTGCCTTATGGTTTATAAAGTACTTTCACATGCTGTAATAATACAATTGATCCTCAAATAACTTTGAGATAGCTACTGTGGGAGAAATTTTTCCTGACACACAGATGTGGTGGCTTACATATATTTTTTCCTCAAAACCAATAGTATACATACATAAGATTATTGACTATGTCCCAAAATTGACCCTGGCAAGTATTAAACCCATAAGCTCAGTCTCCTTAACATCATGTTTGACCACCAAACAATGTTACCCAATTTGTTTAATGCTGTTCTTCCAAAAATGGCATAAAAACACCATTGAGCTGAATGAATGTGTAATAATCAAAATCACACTAAAGTCAATCAACACCATTAAAATGCTTTAAAGTAAATGAATTTTTCTATATTTATGCTATAATCCTTAACAGAAAAATAAAGAGATATCCATACAGAAATGGAAGGGCATGAGCCCTCTAAAAAGCCATACTGAAATGAAAGGTTTCTTTTACTCCATGTCATTGCATAAAAGAATTTGAAGATAGTACGTATTCAGCTTTATAACTTGGAATAAAGATCTTCCACTATAGGCTGTGTTTTCATGGTTTAGGTTCACCCATGAACATTGTCATTTTTAGTTCTTTTGTGTGCCCTAGTATAGAATCTATTAGAAAATTCAGAATTATTTAAATGCTTCACATAGAGCTTTGGCTTTAGCATTTTTGGAGGTTTGGCAATCAGATCCACATAGTTTGCTTGAATATATAATACGATCAAAATAATTCAGGTTAAAAGCAAGTTAGCCAATACATTTTGGTCAAAACCATGTAAATAATAAATATTAATCAGTCCTAGGTATTTTATTTATTGGTAATTTTGGTACAGCCTGGGGCCATTTCATAACCCTTACTGTTTTATTTTTTTTTTTTTATTTTTTTTTTTTTATTATTTTTTTTTTTTAGCTGAGCCATCCTGCCACCTATTGGTGGCTCAACGGCAACTCAGCTCGGGCTGGCCTCGAACAGCTGTTGCTCAGAGCTCAGCTCGCACTCTTGAGCGAGCTCTTAACCAACTGAGCCACTCGGCCGGCCCCAACCCTTACTGTTTTATAGATATATTGTATTTTGTTGAAATTTTCAAGTTTTAATATTACCTGCTTCCTTTCATTATAATTCATTGTCAGTTATTCCAGCTTTGTCATGTCATGTCATGTCATGTCATGTCATAGAGAATCAGTTGAAATAATCAAGGCATCTAAAAACTGCATAGATAAACATGCTTTGCATATTTCTATTTTTTGTCATGTTAATATCTCTATAAAGTTCAAATATGAAATCGTTGCTTTTATAGGTCAAAATGATTGAATAGTAGTAGTTCTGTATGATTTAAATTAATATATATGTAATATATGTACACATACATACAATTTGGAAATACATTGAGATATTGACAATGGTTACCTTTGGAACGATTAGATGATACTAATTTCTGGTTTTCTCATACATCTGTAAATTTTATTTTTGAAGAACACTTGTAACAAGGACAAAAATATTGGATAATACTATACAATGACAAAATCAGTGATTCTAGGGAAAAACTGTGACTCAAGGTATGTATTTTTAAATCTCCCACCTAAACTGATCACTCCAACAATTTATTACCTATTTTACTTTGATTTTTTTTTGAGGGCAGTGTCACTGGCCCTCATATGTGGGACCTGAACCGGGGCCGCTGGCTTCCCAAGCCAGCGCTTAATCACTGCGCCACTCTGCCGGCCCTTACTTCGAATTTTTATATTTTACTTTTGATATCGCAAATAGTACATCCAAAGCTAAACTTTTATTTTCCTCCAATTCAGCCCTGCTTCCCACTGAATTGTCTCCTTGTAGAGTCTTCCCTTTCTCAGTAAAAGGAAATTCCATCTTTAATTACCTCAGGCCTAAAGTCTTAAGGTTTGTCTTTGACTCCTTACTTTCTCTCACTCCCCACATTCAATCCAGTACTCCCCACATTCAATCCAATAGGACATACCACCACATCCACCCCTACCACCATGGTTCATGTCATGGCAACATCAAATCTCATCAGGTTCATTGCAAATCATCCCCTAACTGATCTACTTGCTTCAACTTATAGTAATCAGGGTCATGCTTTTAAAATGTCAGCCACATTATGTCACCTCTATTCTCAAAATATTTATGGACTTCTCATCTCATTTAAGGTAAAAATCTATATCCCTTACTATAATCTACACCACCCCCGGTGATCTGTTCTCTGGCTACCACTGACCTCATCTTCTACCCTGCCCCTTCCTTACCCCTCTCCCATTATACTAGCCTCCTTTATCTCTTATTACTGCAGTTGCTATACTGGTACACTTTTTCCTCAGAAAGCAATATGGTTTCCTCAATCATTTCATTCATGTCTCTGTTCAAATGTCACTACGTCAGATGGTCAATCACTCCTTGACCATCATAATTTAAACAGCTAGATATAGGTAGAGGTAGAGGTAGCTATAGGTATACACAATGTGATCAAATATACAGTGAATATTTAAATAAAAAAATTTAATACAGTAAAAGACACATTGCCATTAATCCCATTCAAAATATTCCCCCTCATTTCTAACACACTTATCCCATCATTCTTGCCACATTCTGAAGCAGTTCTGGAAGTCCTCTTTCGTGAGTGTCTTTAGTTGTGCTGTCATGGTTGCCTCTATGTCCTGAATCATTTTGACTGGGGGAAAGAGCCAGGAGTCACATGGTGCCAGATCCAGTGATTGAGGTGGAGGAGGACACACCATAATGTTTTTATTTGACAGAAGTTGCCATATACCAGAAATTATGTGTGACACAGAGTGTGGTCATGATGGAGAATAATTTAAGGCACACTTTAAAACACATCTTCTCTCAACTGTAGCTCACACCCGACTGACTACCCAACAAGTGTAAACTTGTCACACACTGTTACTAAGGTTCCATGTGCCACTTCCCATATTGAAGATCCCTGACTTTATGTTGGATAGTACTTGGTAGCAGCATTCACTGTATTTGGTGATCACAATGGTTCCGTGTCACACATCGCTTCTGATATGGCAATTTCTGTCAAATAAAAACATTACAGTGTGTTCTTATCTAACTTATTCAACGGATCTAGCACCAGGTGACTTCTGGCTCTTCCCCAAAGTCAAAGTGACCATGAAAGGTAAATGTTTTTAATCGATTCAGGACATCCAGGCAGCCATGACAGCACAACTAGACACTCATGAAGGAGAACTTTCAGAACTGCTTCAGAAAGAGGCATGAACGATGGGATAAGTGTGTTCCAAGCGAGGGGGAGTATATTAGGGGGATTAATGGCAATATGTCTTTTACTGTAATATTTTTTTAATTTAAACATTCACTGTATTTTTTATCACACCTCATAAATATTGGGTTGTCAGAAAAGTCATGACGTATTTTTTCTATGTTTTTCATTGCAAAAATGCGTCATGACTTTTCTGACCACCCAATATAATGAATGATATGTGTTTATCCACCCATTACCATCATTAGATTATGAATTCCACAGCAAAGTCCCTGGTTTTGGTCCTTGTTGAGTATTGTTACCTTTATGCTTAAAAGAGCCCCTGACACATAATAGCATCAAAAAAAATTGACTGAATGAATTAGAAAAATTATTATATAGTACATGGCAGGAATGGGAGATTTTTAAAGGAACAGAACCATCACAATCCACGACTAGTTTGTTTTTCCACTCAGTTCAGTTAGGGTTACAGGAGCAATAATTAAGTTCCTGAACTCACTTTAGAAGCAAGAATGAATTAGCCCCTGTGAAAGAGTTGGTTTCTTATAAATACAATAATCCCTTGCATGTTTCTGGATTTAGAGTCATCCAGTTGAGAGATGATTAGCAACTGAATTGCAGCAGTGGCAAAAGAATTAACATGATGAAGGTGGGTGGAAGCAGCTGAGAAATAATTGATAGAACTTGGTCATTAACGGATCAGGCATGGAGGGTGAGGGAAAGAAAGGAAGAGGATGGAACTTTCTAGTCTGGGAAATTGAGACAATAGAGATACAATTCTGCTAATTTAACTTCATCCGGAAACTCCTACTTTTTCATCACCAACAGCGTTGCCAAACATCAAAATTAGCAACTTTCTGCACAAATTAGCATTATCTGGAAAAAATAACATTAACAATGTAAAACTAGAATGGCAAATGAGCACAATGAGATTCCTGTAACATAAGATAGGGACAGGGAAAAAAAACCTAAAACTAAACCAATACAGAGATAACACAGTATCTTGAGATGAACAGCATGTCATTTAAAATCCTAATTACTGTGTGCTTTTTAAACCAATGCCTTTGTTCAAACAAGTGTTGCCACTTGTGAGCTCGCATTTCCTCCTTTTTGTGCCAACTAAGATAATCAGTCATTTTTGTGCCAACAAACCTACTAAACTCTGTGTAATGAAATAAAAGTGATGGAGCCCTGTCGACTTGAAGTAGTCTGCTTAACATTCAAAGACAAGGATTGAAGATTTAAATTACTAATCAATAGATTAACTGAAATATTCTTGTATCACTAAATAATATATTCACATGCAACAATGTTGCACATGCAACATTCACATCGAGTTGCATAAACCAGTAGTTCTCAAACTTTATTGTGCATCAGAATCACATGGAAAGCTTGTTAAAACACAGAATCCCGGGCCCCAGCTCCAAAGATTCTGATTCAGTACCTCTGGAAAGGGGCTGGACAGTTTGCATTTTTAACGAGTTCCTTCAGGGATAGTAGTGATGCTGGTGATCTGGGGACCACACTTTGAGAAGTACTGTCATGTAGTAATGCTTCTTTGTTACCAGAGAATGTGTTCTTTAAAATATTAAAATTAAAATCGAGATGTAGACTAATAGCTATGAGACTGGGATATTTCTTCATCCTTGTCATTGCCAGAAAGGCAATTTTACACTTTCCTGAACCTCTAAGAGATGTAATTCTTGGATGAAGTATTAATTAACCAAATCACTAGTGAGACAGAGAAAATAAGGAAAGGAGAAACAAAGAAATATAGTTTCTAGGTCTGTGCCCTAGAAATGTAGTTCTGGCTTTTATGAAAAAAGAAATTGAGATGCCCAAGTAAATTCTTATTCTTTACATCTTTTGTCCATTGCTGAAATGGTCAGGTCAGGCTTGATGGTTTAGCATCAGGGAGTCAGGCTAAGAGGATAGAAGAACTATCTGCAGGCAATTTCTCTAAATGTTTATTTAAAACATGGGCTGCTATGGATGGGGTAGTGGAGTTGTCACTTTGTAAGGGGTAAAAAGGATAACTGTTGCATTGTTTTGTACACCTGAAACTAATAATAAAAATAAAACATGGGCTGCTTTCCATTATACTTAAATATAATTTTAAATTTAACTGACTTTTTTCTAATAGTAAGGTTTATTTAAAAAATATTTTTAACAGATCAGCAAATCTCAGAATCTATGCCATCTTTCTGTAATTCACCTGTCCACTGTATAATATGAAAGATGTTTGCCACCTAAGATACTTGTTCCATGCTAAATGCCTTGGAATACAATATTTTCACATCAACCTATTAAAGTTTATTTCTCATTAAAATAGTTTCTGTAATATATTTGTGAATACCATCTCTGCAAACAAAACAGAATAAAACTAAAAAAGTCCACTTCTCCAAAGAAACTTTTTTGATGAAACTTTCAGCATCCTGCATCAATGCCAAGAATAGTGCCTGAAACATAGTAGACATTTTATATCCCTGCTCAGCGATAGACTACATAATTCAAATGAGCTGATAATATATTAACCACTATTGATCTTATTGTCATGCATTTTGGCTTCCCAGAAGAGCTAAGTGAAGTAAAACAAAATTTGTATGTGGAAAATGGCAGCATGGAATGGTCAAATAGTTGGTGAGCATGTAACAGCAGTGTATGGATTTCAATAGTATACGTGGGAATAGAATATGAAATCAGTGTCTACTCATAAAAATTAATTGATCAACAACCTTGATAATATTTTTTTCTGAGGTATACTTGTATATTTTTAATTTAGTAGGTTAGAATTGGCTTGAATGTAACTTTATAATGATCAGTGGACATTTTTCTATATTTTTAGTACTGTAATTAGTACTGTCTTTGGTCTTCACCTACCCCTTATAGCATTTTTTTTATTAGTTTCAGGTGTACAACACAATGCAATAGTTATACTCTTTACCCCCCAAAGTGAAAACCCCCTCCCCCAGTTCACCACCCCACTCCCCCCCATATCATACATATCTATCACAATTCCCCTGACTCCACTCCACAGTATACTCCACATCCCGTGACCATCCACATATTCAATTACAGTTGGCATACAATACTATAACAACATCAGTTTCAGGTGTATAGTGCAGTGATCAAGCCTCTACTCCATCCATGAAGTGGTCTCCCTAACAAGACATGTGACTATCTGACACACCACAAAATTTTTACATTATTATAATCCCCGAACTGTGTTTCATATCCCTGTGGCAATATTGTATTTGTCTGCTTATGCTGTCTAATCCCTTCCCCTTCCCCCCCATCCCTAACCCCCTCCCAACTAGCAACCCTCAGTTTTTCCTCTACATCTATGAGTCTGTTTACTTTGATCGTTCACTCAGCTCTTCAGACTCCACACACAAGTGAGATCACATGGTACCTGCCCTTCTCCGACTGACTTATTTCACACAACATAATAGTCTCTTCACAACATTATCAATTACATTCCCAGAACTGCCCCCATATCCCTGCAGCAACATTGTAGTCCCACCTACACTGTCCAAAACCTTCCCCCTCTCCCTCTTCCCTACTCCCTCCCATCCAGCAACCATCAGTTTTTCCTTTATATCTGCTTGATATGACTTCAATATTCTTAAATTTACTGAGACTTGTTTTGTGGCCTAACATGGTCTATCTTGGAAAATGTCCCATGTGTACTTGAGAAGAATGTATATTCTGTTTTTTCAGGGTGAAATGCTCTAAAAATATCAATGAAGTCCAGCTGGTCTAAAGTATCATTTAAGGCCCCTCTTTCTGTGTTGATTTTCTGTCTAAAGGGTCTGTCCATTGGTGACAATGGTGTTGAAGTCCCCTACTATGATAATGTTACTGTTGATCTCTGTCTTTATGTCTGTCAAAATCTGTTATATGTAATTAGGAGTTCCTATGTTGGGTGCATAGATGTTTATTAGGGTTATAGTGCCCTTCTTCGTCTTTTATTGTAGTCATTTTAAAGTCTATTTTGTCCAAAATAAATATTGGTACACTCCAGCTTTTTTTTTCTCCTCATTTCCATTTGCATGAAATATCTTATTCCATCTGTAAACAGCATATACATGTGTCCTATTTTCTTATCCACTCAGCCACTCTCTGTCTTTTGATTGGAACATTTAGCCCATTCACATTTAAAATGATTATTGATAGGTGCATATGTATTGCCATTTTGTTATCTGTATTCCTGGTCTCCCTGGGTTAGCTTGTTTACCCCTTTCTTTTGTTTAAAAAAACTCTTTTAACATTTCTTGCAATGCTGGCTTGGTGGTAATGAACTTCTTAAGCTTATTCTTTTCTGAGAAGCTCTTTATTTCTCCTTCAATTTTAAGTGATAGCCGTGCTGGGTAGAGCAATCTTCGTTGTAGGCCTTTATTTTGTGTCACTTTGAGTATCTCCTGCCACTCCCTTCTGGCCTGCAGAGTTTCTGTAGACAAGTCAGCTGTTAGTCTAAAAGGAGTTCCTTTGTATGTAACCTGCTGTCTTTCTCTTGCAGCCTCTAGGATTCTGTCTCTGTCTTTAACCTTTGCCATTTTAACTATGATGTGTCTTGGTGTGGACCTGTTTGGGTTCAGCTTGTTTGGAACCCTCTGCACTTCCTGGGCATGTATGTTGATTTCCTTCACCAGGGTAGAGAAGTTTTCAGTCATTATTTTTTCAAATACATTCTCGACCCCTTGCTTCTTCTCTTCTCCTTCTGGTATTCCTATGATTCTAAGGTGGTTGTTGTCCCATAGGGCTCTTAAATGATTTTCATTGTTTTTTATTCTTTGGTCTTTTTGCTGTGCCAACTGGGTGATTTCTGCTATTTTATCTTCCAAATCTCTGATCCGCTCCTCTGCTTCATCTACTCTACTGGTGATTCCCTCGAGTGTGTTCTTCATTTCAGTTATTGTATTCTTTATTTCTAACAGGTTGTTTTTTATGGTTTCCCTATCCTTCTTTATGTCCTTGCTAACTTCCTTAAACATTCTTATCATCAGTGTTCAAAACTCTGGCTCTGAAAGGTTGGCTCCCTCTGTTTCATTTAGTTCCATTTCTAGAGGTTTCTTCTGATCTTTTACTTGTGACATGTTTCTTTGTTTCCCCATTCTGGCTGTCGCTCTGGGATTGCTTTGATGTATTAGATAGATCACCAGGAGAGCCCTGGCTGGATCACGCAGGCACACAGCTCACCGCCCAACACTCCCAGGAAAACTCCCAGTCTCAGCCTGTCCCAATCAGCTGCTCGCAGATCAGGCCGAGCAGCCCGACAACCAATCAGCAGCCTGGCAACTCTGCAAGCGCAGGGCGGAGAGTGGGGACCCAAGGCGGCTTGCGCACTCCAGCGTCTCAGTGAGCAGCCTGTTGGAGCCAGAGAGCACCTGCCCAGCATTTCCCTGGCAACGCAGTATAAGCCAGGTGGAGGGTTGGAATCCAAGGCCGCATGCGCGCGCCCACGCACACTGTGCGCCAATCCACCAGACCAATGAGGTCTCGGACCTGATCCTCCATGGGCGGGCCCAAGCCCGACAAAATGGCGTCCTCCCTACACCACTCGCGTGCAGGCTCCACACCATGGGAATAACAGTCCAAAAACCTCCAGCCTTTGCACCAAAGATGCTCAGTTCAGTCCGTCCCCGCAGGCTCCCATGTCCGGCCCACACAGCCACTTCCTCCACCAGGAACCAGGTAAGAGCTTACCGGCGAGCAAGCCCAGGCGCCGCCCCCACTGATTCTCCAGCCGCTCTTAGACTCACCGACCTGAGCAAAGAGAGTCCTCACTAATTTACTGCCAGCTATCTTAGAACTTCTCTTCCCGGCAAAGGAGCTCTGGGCTGGTGAGCTTGGTGTGCGGCCGGAGGGTCTCTCCCCCAACCAGACAAGCTTCCCATGGCTGGGGCTTCCCTCACGGGGCTCGCCCTCGCTCGTCTCCACCCGTCATACCAGACCCGACGCGGCCTCCTCTTTAAGTTCTTTGTTTAGTGGTTCTGTTCCTCCAGTGTTCCGGGGACCTCCAGGGTTGAATGCTGTATAATTTGTTTGTAATTTTGGTGTGATCCTGGGAGGTAGTTAGTACAGCGTCTGTCTATTGCGCCATTTTACCGGAAGTGCCTCCCTTATAGCATTTTTGACTTAGCAATTTAGGGGAGGAAACAGTTTTCCTTGACCCTGTTAGAGTCCCTAGCTGGGTCTGAAAATTAAACTGACAAAAATTAACAGCAGAAAAGTGTACACATTGTGTTGAATTTTTATATGTACGTGGGAGTCTTCACAAGAGAATGAAGACTCAAAGCAGTGACCAGAGCAGGAAACTTTTATACCTTTTAGACAAATATACACTAAATATGTGAAAAATTGACAAGACAAAGGCATTTGGGCTAAAGGTAGTAAGTGGTGAAGAAGTAACTAGGAAGATAAAAGTTAGTTTAACAATATTTGTTTATATGGATTTCTCAACCCCATATTCCCTCACTCTGGTGATAAAAATGTCTTTCTCCTTCCTGGTACAGGGTAGATACCTTTCACATAGGAGTTTTGTTACCTGTTTCAGGGAAAAAGGGCAAGAGAGGTGAGGTCTGAGTGACCTTCCTGCTTCTTCTATTTTCCTAAACCCCTTCAGCTTACCATCTTCAATATGCCAAGGTACCATATAGGGAGACAGCATGTCCTGAACCCTATCATGATATTTTATTATCATTTTACAGTTGTGGTATGGGACAGGGATGTTTCATACTGAAGGCAAACTTCGTAAGCCTTCTTAGAACTTTGACTAAGTGAAGGAGAAGAAGAAGAGATGCAAAGAACTCTAAGCAGTCTGTGATTCTCCTAAGTGACCATTAAAGCTGCTTTAAAATTACTATGGTTTTAAAAGTTCAGAGGCAGGCCCACAGTGTAATTCTGTGGCATTTAAAAATGCTTAACTTATTTTATTTTTTTAATTTATTTTATTTTATTTTTTTTTTGAGAGAAATAGGGAATCCCTTATAATTTCTAAAAAGGAAGTATTCTAATAAGATGCTATCAAAAAGTAAACACAAAACAAACTAAAAAAAGGGAAAAGCGCTATTCTGTGTCTAAGAATCAGGTTCCTAAAATCAAATCAAATAAAGAAATTGAATAAAAAAAAATGCTTAACTTGAAGACCATAAGGAAAATCTAACTTTTTAAATATAACCAAAGTATAAAATTGGACTTTTTGGTGATAAAAGTATAAATTGGGCCAAATGAGTGTAAATATTTTTAAAAATCTTGGAAAGTTATGAGAAACTAGGGTAAGATAAGTCAATAGAATTAATTTGAAAGTCTAAGGAAGAGCAGGAAATGTTTGTGATATAGATAATAAGATTTAAAAGCATATAATGACCAAGACATGTCATGAACATGCTGTGTAATTCAGGTTGTTTGGGAAACCTATTAAAATTAACTCTCCATAATTAAAACTGACTTCCATAGTCACAGTGAAATTTTCATGTTATATCTAATCTGGATAATTAGTACAGCATTGGTCTTGATATGGAAGGAAGTTCAACTAAATTGTATATGTAAAGTTATAGAATGTAATTATATTTGTTAAAAAGGTTGTTTAATTTTCAATGGGTTTGGCTTTGAATTTTATAGTTTCCCATTCATTTGGGACTGTCATAAAGCCTACTCTTCAGACTTCTACCCCTTCCTGATTTAAAAAGCATGATGAGAAATAATCATTCATATTCACTGCCTTGTATTTCGGAGGAGTGCCAGGGAACATGAATACAGCTAGGAATATAATTTACTACTCTATGGATCTTTTCTCAAAAGATAGTTGTGTAAATAAAAATGGGGGAAAAAACCCTTATCAACTGATAAAACCAGAATTTATTTCTTGTTAAACTATGTTTCCAGGAGGATAGAAAGAACCAAGGGACCAATGAAAGCAAAATTCATTATATACCAGCATAGTGCCAATGAATCAAAATGACAGATATATATAGAAACCTCCCTAATTCCTTGTTCCTGAATTGAATCAATGGTCTGACTTAAGGGGACACTGTTCAGTAACTGTCCTGCCTGCTAAATTCATATTAAAATGGGATTTGCTGAGTTCTCAGTAACTGAAAGTAACTGTGCTGCTGCCTTTTCACTCTATTCAACCACTGATAGTCCCTTTCTTTCTCTAACCCTTCCCTCCAATACCGAACAACCCTACTTGCACTGCCTGCCTTATCACATTGGTTGATTTATTGATTTTTTAAATGTGACTTCCTCTACCTCTAAATGGTGAACTTTGCATGGTCATGACTGTGCCTCAGGACCTGGCATATCATGAGTGCTAAAGAAATGTTTTTTGAATAAGAATATCTTGGGCAATCTGAACATAATTTTTCTAATAATCCAACCGGCATTTATTGAGTGCAAGCTATGCACAAAATATGTTGCTAGGAATTAAGATATGAACAAAATGAGATACATTCTCCTTCTTATATATCTATCTGGTTTGAGAAGCAGATGCATAAAGAGTCATCTTTTGTACAGCATAGTAAGAGAAGGATAAGGTATGCATAGGGTCGTATGGGAACCCTGGACTGGGAAAACTCGTAGTTTTGTTTTAGAAATATTGTTTTGCAGGAGGTATGCGATGGATTCAGGGATTTCCCCAGATTTTCCGTCTTTCCTTAAGGAAAGCCAAGTTCAATTCAGTACTTTCCAAGAGTCCTCTGTGTTAATTATATTCCTGAATGCCAGGAAAATAATATCTAACACCTTTGCCAAAATGAACACCATGCGTATGGTTTACAACTGCTCCCTCTTTCTAGTTCCTACACCAACTTTCCCAATTTTCTTTCCAAGGGATAGATTCAGAGCATCTGTCCTGTGTTCACAAAGAAAGGCATTTGATTCTTTAGTCTGTCACTTAGAACCTGTGAGCCACTGGACACGTTACAAAATAACCTACTTGAAGATGAAACATACTGATTTATGTGAAAGGTTTAGTATACTGCCTGGCACATTGCATGATCCAGAAATTTAATTATTTTTATGAATGATCCTATCTGGGTAATATACCTGACTTCCACTCGGTATCGGAGAACAAAGGACAACCCTGGCAATCAGTTCCTTTATAATAGGAAACAAAAGTTTTGCATAAAGTAATAAAGTTAGGATTTATATTCATTCTTATAAAATTCACCTTTTTATAATTTTTTCAGTCATACATGCATGTTTTTAAATTAAGTAAATAGTATACAGAAAGGTATATAACATAATCAATAATCTCCTGCCCTCAATCATCCCACCTTTGTATCAACCCCCAAAGGTAAACAATTTGAAAAGTTTCTGCTTTCAGTTCTTTTCATGCCTATTGTCTTATTTTTAAATATTATTATTATGTAATAATTTTTTATTTATTAATTTTACAATCGATCTATGGCTTTCTCAATTGATGATGAGCAATTGGCTTATTAACAGCACCCCACAACCTTTTTCTGCTTCTGCCATGTTAGTTTTATATTAGTAATCTCAATTCTTCTACTCATCTTTTCCTCCCTGTTAAACATTCTAAACCTCCATTTCTTGTTCCATTACTCTTAAGTGAAATGTTGGATCACTTGTTGTATGAATCAGCGTTCTCCAGAGAAATGAAGCCAACAGAATGTGTATTTATAAATATAAACATATATAATACAAATATATAAAATATTATATTATATATAAATGTATTAAGAGACTTGTTATAAAGAATCAGCCCGTGCCGTTACGAGGGTCTGAAAAATCCCAAGATATACAGGGTGAGTTGACACACTGGAAATACAGGGGAGCTCATAGTATTGTTCCGGTCTGAAGGCCTGTAGGCTTTCAACCCACAAAGAGTCGATCTTTCAGTTTGAATTCAAAGGCAAGAAAAATATTCGATGTTTAAGTTTGGAGGCCATCAAGCAAGAGGATTTTTCTCTCACATGGGTAGGGTCAGCCTATTTGTTGTAGTCAAACCTTCAGTGGACTGGAGGAGGTGCACCCACATCGAGGGCAATCTTCTTTATTCCGTCTACTGATGTCAATGTTTTGCTTGAATTTTATTAAATTTATTGGGGTGACATTGGTTCATAAAATTATATAGGTTTCAGGTGTAAAATTCTATAGTCTACCATCTGTATATTGCATGGTGTGTTCACCACCCAAAGTCAAATTTCATCCAAAATCACCTTCACAGACACATCTAGAATAATGTTTGACCGCATTTCTTAGTACCTTGCTGCCCATCCAAGTTGAAACATAAAATTAACCATCACACTTGCATTGGGGGAAAGCCAGCCATCATGTCAGGAAGACAGGGAAGCAGGGAGAGAGGCACATGTGGGGAAGGACTGAGGCCTCCAGCCATTATTCACACCAATTTGTCAGCCATGTGAGTGAGCTATGTTCAAATCAGATCCTCCAGCTCCAGTCAAGCTTTCAGATGTTTGCAGCCATGGCCAACATTTTGACAACAGCCTCATGAGTAACAGCAAGCCTGAACTTCTCACCTAGCTACTCCAAATTCCTGAGCTACAGAAGCAAGGAGAGATAATCGATGTTTATTGTTTTAACCAAGGATTTTTTTTTGGGGGGAGACAATATGTTATGCATCCATAGATATTTAATACACAGTATTTTGATTGGGTAATTATTGCTTACCACCAAGTCTATCAATATGCACTATATTTTGATTATTTTAAGCCTTTTCTAACTGGTCTGATATTATGGCCCTTGTGATACTCAGTGAGGTACATTTCCAGTGTCAACTTCAAATTGATTTTTTTAATCCAGGAATCCTTTTATCATACTTCCAATGTTTTCCAAATATGCAATCCTAATGTCTGTTTTCCCCATTCCACTGTTTTCACCACCAAGGACCTCTATTCCCCTGTTCTAGTACAAACTGATTCTATACTTGCAGTGATACTTGGCTGTCATGCCAACCCTCCTTGCACTGACCTCCTGGGGTGTATTAACTCTTTCTGGGAAGAAAGAGTTGGGAAGGTGGTAAATATGTGGATGTCATTTTTTTTTTAATGAGAATCAAAAGGAGGCAGCGAGGGATGTGGAGAGAGATTGGCTCCAATTAATCTGTTATCAGCACAAACTTTCACTTTCGCTCTCTTATTCCACTTGCTCTTTCTGAGTTCAAAGTTTCTTCAGGGTCTGCAGGGCTGATATGTCAGCCATTGACTGTACCGGCTCTGTGGGTATTCTTGGTTGCAAATGGTTTTGCTGATTCATTAACAGTCCTTCTGGATATGCTGTCCTTTCTACAGATATTTGTTGTAATTTCTTATCTGTTGATGGCTCCACTCCCATGGTTTTATCGCCTTTTATGTTTCTATTGTATGTACTATAATTTTAATGAAGCATCCAGAGAGCTAAGAAAGAGATAATTGTGTATAAAAGTTGACAGAAACCCTGCTTATTCTATTTGGAAATACCTATTTTATACTAGCTGAGAAACTACCCTGATTGAAAAATATTTCTAGATTTAAACCACAAAGCCTACTTTGATTGGGGAGTAATAACAAATTTGAAAGGAAATAATGTGGTTCACTATGAATCAAACTCAGTTTGAAAAATAGTGAATCATGGAACTTTAGTATAAGAGTTGCATTAGAGAATACTGACAGTATGATTTATTCTTTCATTCAGTCTTTCAGGTAGCTTACTCTGTGACTATAATAGGTGATGTCCTTTGTAAATGTTAAGGGGATTTAAAAAAATCAAGGTGTGATTTCTGTCCCCAAGGAATTGAGGAAATAAAAATTGGCCAGGTGAACAAGTAATTCCAATTAGATATAGAATGTAACAACTGCAAAATTAAATGAAACAGAGAAATCTAGAAGGGTGAAAGTGATACTGTCTAGGCAGGAACATGTTCTTATTCCCCTAAAATTGCCTAAGACTTAATCCAAGGCTTGGCATAGAGATGATGCCTAAGCAAGTATTTATTGCATGGATGGATATATGATTGAGGTGAGATCAAAAGGATCCACAAAGCTTCATGATAGCAGAATTTGTTTTGGGTCTTAAGGAATTGGCAGAATTTTGGGAGTTGAAGTTTGAAGGTAAACAAACAATATTACCAGAATATTTCTACCAGGCTTCGAAGAGCTGGGAAAATATAAAGTGCACTTTAGAAACTCAGTCGAGTCCTTTTATTGGCTCTGGAAAAGTAGCCTGGCATTGGAACATAGAACCAATTGAATGCGTGGGTTGGAAATACAGACTCTGCTTGCTACAGACTTTGCAGAGACTGGTCATTGTCCTCCATATCCATTATAAGCTTCTTCCTTTTAGT
Organism: Aselliscus stoliczkanus; assembly: GCA_033961575.1. Taxonomy (NCBI): domain Eukaryota; kingdom Metazoa; phylum Chordata; class Mammalia; order Chiroptera; family Hipposideridae; genus Aselliscus; species Aselliscus stoliczkanus. Next base: position 93,870,731 of record CM066737.1, on the reverse strand, counting down.
AATAGAATCCTCTGAGTTTCAACTGGGGCCACGTGATTAAGTTCAGGCCAATGGGATGTGAGAGGAAGTGTAGAATGGAATTTAGTTTTAGACACACTGAATTGAGAATGCCCAAAGTAATCTAAGTACAAAGTTTCCTTTGTCATTTGGATTTAAATTCCTAAGACTCCAGAGTGAGATTCTGAAAGGAGACCATTCTAAACACTGCTGGTAAATCTGTCCCCAAACTCAGTAATGTTCAGCATTTAACAGAGTTTCTTATAAAGTTTGTTTTTCTCAAAAAAAAAACAACAACGCTGAATTGAGCTATAGTTATCATGGTATTGCTCTGCTGAAAATAATTATACTCTTTCTATATATTAGTTAAGGTACAGGTTAACAAAGAGACCTCCTCAAAACCATTGGCTCAAATACAAAAGAAGTATTTCACTCTTTTACATAGAGAAGTCCAGAAGATGAGTGTGGGCTCCATGAGGCTATCCAGAGACACCCAGGGTTGTGAGTCAGCTCAACCATCTTTAAACTACTTCTTCCAAGGCCACTGGTGTCGCTGTCATTTCCATCCAGTGGGAAAGAAGGAAATCCAAAGCAAGTCACTTAATCATAGTTGAGTGAACCCTTCAGCTGCACACATTACTTCAACTCCATGGCATAGGCTAGACACACAGGACATACAAAATAAATTGTATTTAGAGAAGTAATGTTTTATGAGGGGAAATGGAAGTGAGAGTTCCAGATAAGCAGACAAGTATAACTTTCCATGAAAAAAATATATGATAGCCTGATTTGGAACAGTTGCAGTACCTATAAGAAAAAAACAGACCAATTAAAGAAATATTACATTAGAAGATTTGTTTGTGAAGGAAAAGTCACAGGTCTCTCTGGAATTTTGAAATTGAATGACTGGGATGATAATGTTATTAAAAACACAGAGGCAAAAGTCAGAAATAAAAGTTGATTCATGGTGGAAATTAATTAGTGTAATACGATGTTGAATTGAGTGTTCATAAGACATGTAAATGAAGTTTATCTCGAGGACAGATCAGATTTTATAAATTTCCATGTTTAATTTCTTTGATTCAAGCACAGGCTTCTCTCTCCTCCCCCATCCTGGCTTTTCTATGAATTAATTCACACAAGGGCCGGCCAAGTGGCACGGTGGTTAAGAGCTGGCTTGGGAAGCTAGCAGCCCCGGTTCGGTCCCACATATGAGGGCCAGTGACACTGCCCTCAAAAAAAAAAAAAAAAAAAAAAATATATATATATATATATATATATATGAATTAATTCACACAGCAAACATGTATTGAATATTTGTATTGTACCCCATGTCCTGTCTTTATAACAATAATAGAGCTATACCGTTCATTGCATTTTTTGTATAAATGTTTTCTTTTAAGTTTCCTTTTCTTTCTTCCCTTAAGCATATGGAATTGTATACATTGTATACATGATTCTGTGTGGAAATCCTTATGACTCAGTCTCCAGATCTTTGTAGCTGAGAAGGGACAGGAATCAAATCAGGCCCTTGACCTCCTTTAGGTAGAATGGCCACTTCAGACACCAGGCTGCCCCCTCATACACACAGCGTGAAAAAAGAACAGGGTTAGAACAGATTCTGACACTTCATTGGATTCCTCTTTCTGACTTGTTGATAATTGGAATCCACAATTCTGAACCTTGCTGACCTGTTCATAACTTTCTGCATTTATCTGCCTGAGTGTCAATCTCCAGAATCAACCTCTTCTGTCTAGTCTTCTAGTACCTGACAGCATTATTCTTTGCCTACTGCACTGCCCACTGAGCTCCTTATTTAAAAAGAGACATTTTATGTTGAAATTTTCAAATATGCACAAACCTAGACAGAATAATATGCAGTAGGCCCTTGAACAACATGGATTTGAACTGCGTGGGTTCACTTATACAAGGATTTTTTTCAATGAATGCCTGTAATGTTTTTGATCAGCAGTTGGGAGTCAGCAAACATGGAGGGCTGATTGTATGCATTGATCTATGCCATTTTATATAGGGGACTTAAGCATTTGAGGACTTGAGTATCTGCAGGGGGTCCTGGAACCAATACACCGTGGATACCAAATGACAACTATGTTTTGAGGAATAAAAATTTATACATGGGTTTTCAACTGCATAGTGGTTCAGTGCCCCTCTCCCTCACATTGTTCAAGGGTAAAATATTGGGTTGTCAGAAAAGTCATGATGTATTTTGCCTATGTTTTACCAGAGGTCATTTATCTATATAAAGAACAAAGATCAATTAATGATCTATTACCCGTTTTGTTCAATAACCTTTTGCCATCTTTCAGTGAGCTTCATAATTCCTTGCTCATAGAAGGACCTGTCTTTGTTTGTGAAAAACTGAACAAGGTGCTGATTTACAGCCTCATCTGAATTGAACATTATACTACACAAGGAGTATTGAAGAGAGCGAAACAAGTGGAAGTCTGACAGCACAAGGTCAAGTAAGTATGGTGGGCATAGCAACACATCCCATCCAAGCTCCAATAATTTTGGACAGGTGATCAAACTTGTGTGTGGTCTCGCGCTGTCACAATGGAACACAACTCCTTAAAATTAACAAGCTCTGGATGTTTCTGGATGATGGATTCATTCAAATTGTCCAACTGCCGATAGTACACATTCGAATTGATTGTTTCATTTCTTGATAGGAGCTTGAAAAACATGACACCTTTAAAATCCCACCACACTGAGAGCATAACCTTCCTCTGATGAATGTCTGCTTTCGATGTCATTTGAGGCAAATCATCACATTGGGACCAAGACTGAGTACCACATTGTTGTAAACAATCCACTTCTCATCACCAGTTATCAGTCACTTCAAAAAAGTATCATTTTTCTTACATTTAATGAGCATATTACAGATGTTTATACGCACCATCAAATGAACTTCTTTGAGTTTATGTGGAACCCAAATATTGAGCTTGCTTATGTATCCCAGCTTCTTCAGGTGATCATGAATGCTTGAATGATGGGAGTTCAATGTTCCTGCAATATCTCATGTCATGTAACATGGGTTTGACACGATCAGTGTCTTTATTTTGTCATCATCAACCTCAGTGGTCCTGCGTGACTGAGGAGTGTCGTTGAGATCAAAATCGCCAGCACGGAATTTCGTGAACCATCGTTGGCACTGACATTCTTGTAGAGCATTGTCACCATAAACTTTATGCAACTTTTCACAAGCTTGACACGTGTTCTTCCCTTTATGGAAGTAAAGCAGTAAAATGTGGCAAAAATGCACAGTTTGGTCTTCCATCTTCAACTTGTGAAATCTCCAAAACTCAGCCAAATTACTCAATTATTTTTTTTGCAATGAAGTTAGAACTGTCAGCTGTCAAATGACATAGAATAACATAGATGCGAATAACTCTAGTACTTCCAAAAATGATCTGTTGCAAACATGCGTTACGACTTTTCCGACAACCCAATATAATGAGCCCTATGCATCCACCCACCACCTTCAACATTTATCCATCTTAGACCAATCATTTTTCATTATTTCATTTACCCTCTTTTTTGTTTGTTTGTTTGTTTGTTTGTTAAAAGATTTTATTGGGGAATTGGGGGAGGGGAACAGCGTTGGGGAATTGGGGAAGGGGAACAGACAAGTTGCTGTCTTTTTTGTTCTTCGGTCTAGTTGCGGAGGATGTTGCTTCACTGCCCCATGTTGGTATCCTCATTGCGCTCTTCCAGGATGAGGCAGATAGGTCGCCGGCCTCTGGATATCTCTCACCGCGACTATTGGCAGCTCACGCTGGCGGCCAGACACTCATGCTGGCTGCTGGCCACTCACTGTAGCCTATGGCAGCCCACTGCAGCAGGGGCTGCAGCCTACACCATCGCAGGGTCTCGCACAGCCCAGCTCCAGGTGGAGCTGTTGTTAGCTGTAGAGAGCAGTGTCACTGGTCCTCTTACATGGGATCCGAACGGGGCCGCTGGCATCCCAAAATCAGCTCTTAACCAATGCGCCACTCGGCCGGCCCCACCCTCTGTTTTTTATTTATTACTTTTTCTTGACTCTTTTAAGGCAAATCTCAGACATTATATCATTTTACCCATAAATACTTTTAGTATGCATCTCTGATTGATATATACAAACATATGTGTTTGTATGTATTTATCTCCACTGTGCATTCATACATCTAATACATTTAGCAATAAGTCCTTAATATTTACTTCAATTTGTATTATATTTACATATGTGATTGTTTCAAAGATGTCTTTGAAACATTTGTTGGTTTGTTTGAATCAGGATCTAAATAAAGCCCACATATTAAATTTGGGTGTTAAATATCTAGCCTTTTATTCTGTAACAGTTCCCTACTCCCTACTCTTACTTTATGCTTTTGTTTCTTTGAGAAAGCAGGTCATACTCTTAAGTATGGTACTGCGAAGCATTTATTTGTCTTTCTGGAACTTTCTGGAATCAACCTGTTTCTTGCCCAGCCATGTAATAGCTGAAGAACTATTTTTGCTTTGTTATATTCTACATACTGCCTGTTTGTGATAAGCCCTGTTCAAATGTCAACTACAGTTTTCACTCTAAGTACTCATTTGCCTCCAGGTATTCTTTTTCCTTGTTTTAACCCAAATGCTGATGGGATTTCTCATAGATACACTCTTATAAAAGTACCTTGGATTGACTATATTGGATATCAAAAAATGTAACCACTATATCATTGAAGAAATACCAATATTAAAAAGAAAAAGAGGTTTATATTAACAAACACAGGAAGTAAAAGAATGATAATATAAAAGCATCACACATTTATCAGATTTGGAACTAGGCCATCAGATCTAATTTATTCTGTGCATTTTTTTCTTCTCCTACCAAAATGTGTTATAATAGACTCTAAAAGGTTACATATTAGTTTTCTAAATTGTGTCACTGTGTTTGATGCTGAGCTTTCAAGATCCATACCTATCTAATTAATACAGCCCTCAACTTTTAAGTATGGATCTTTATTCGCTACCAAGTCACTGCTTCATTTCTCTTTATTTCTGTGAAAAAAATGTATACTTTCATTTGTTGATTTGCTTCTTGTCACCCTTACAAACACCAGTGATGATACAATAGGATGTTAGACAAGTGTTTTAAATGCTTTCAAAGATGGGAGCTATGCAATTGTAGCAAAAACAAACTCAGCTGGAAAAAAATGATATCTAATTCAAAATACAATTAATTTAGTCATTAAGCAAAATGATATCAAGTCTAGATTCTACAAAATATAAGAATCTCTAGTCAGTGATGCTGGAGTGAATTTCAAGAGCACCCAGAGGTCAATGTCCTAACTTCCATATGTCTAGAAGAGTACTGACATTTCTAGGTGAAATATCAACTACTATAGCAAATCATAGCATGAACAGTGGGGACTGCATGTAAAAGAGAACAGGATTTCTATTTTTGGATCAAAAGTTTTAAATTAGCATTTAGAGATTATTTATGCCTTTGAAATATAACTAATTTTATGGGACAAATTGTCAGTGTCACTTGACTGCATTAGTATGTACAGAATACTAACCGAATGGTAACTTAAGTCAGAGAGAAAGGCCTATAAATTCAAGGAGGCCTAATTGAATTAATGGGTGGATGTGCCATATTTCAGACATGCTAACGAACTCAGAAAGTGCTACAGTGACTCCTAATAGCAGGAAGGGAAGATCAATTTGGAATTTATATGTTTTAATAATTGAATAATATAGCCCATGGACCAAAGCATCTATGTTTTCTACAATATCTACATGGGGGAATGAGCTCATTTCCCCTCATGGATCTTAGGAGGGAGGGAAACTAAGGTCATTAGGATGTTCTGAACTTTGTTCCAGATTCTATGGGCTTAGAGGAAGGGTGATCCCACTACTTGCTATTGCAATAAAGGTAATACAGTATCCACTTAGAGAAACATGGGTTTTCCTCCTTTTAACTTCACAGGCAGAAAAGTGACCAAATGAATAATGCCATGGCTGTCATGTTCCCTCCACATCTCATAACCTCCCCCGTGGGAAATATGCATCCTGGAGGTAGATGGATTTGGGCTGCACTTGCACTTCTTCATTGGATTAAAAGTTGAGACAATTGGGGGGCTGGCCGAGTGACTCAGTTGGTTAAGAGTTGGTGTAGAGCATGAGCTCTGAGCAACAGGGCCATCAGTTTGATTCCCACATGGGCCACTGAACGCTGCGCCCTAGCTGAACTGTCACTGAGCTGCCAACAGGTGGCAGGATGGCTCAGCTGGTGTAACAACAAAATTGCCTGTTCAATGGTGGGCTACGCCTCAAAAAAGTTGAGATAATTATTCAGTCAAGTTTGTTTACCTCATTTTTTTTCAATGCAAACCCCTGCATCTTCTAAGATACTTTCTAAAAATTTGCTTTATTGACCTTTAATGGGAGTGAGCTAAGTTTCCCTACATTGCATGTAGGAGGGATTCCTTAGTGAAGCTATCCCACCGTAGTCTCTCATTATCATTTTACTTTTCTCATTTTGCAACAAGGAAATTAAAGTAAAACCATTAAATTTAAAAAAAACAGCAACCTTATTTTCTTTTAAAAATGAATTTGCATTTTCATTCTTTTTGTAAAATGTGTTACTGAAGTTCTAAACGTCAACTGCTTTGTCAGAATTTATCTATATTGATAAAAATGAAAACTATTTCTCTTTCAGAAGAGATTCATTTTATATATAAAGTTGAAAGTCCCATACAATCATTGCTGAGATAATTATTCTTGCATCTTTCAAATCAAATCTGAATGTCCCTGCATATATTCACCTTATGGTGACATTTGCAGATGAGTGGGATAAATTGAAGTAAGATGTAGTAATTTGCACTATTATTTTCTTTGGGGAGCATATATTTGATAATTTTCCATAGACATTAGATTATTTTCTAAAATATCTCCCAGATCTCACATTTGCTGGCCCTGACTCTAATTCCTAATAACAGTTTCCTACAGACACAATAGCCATGACAACCTCTGGAGATCATATGCACATACCTGTGAGTGAGAGAACAATATTTTCTTTGATGTCATCCAAATACAACAGTACTGCAATATGTGGGTTCAATCTGACAGGTAATTTTTTAAATTTAATTTTATTATTTTTATATTAGTTTCAGGTGTACAAAACAACATAATAATTATACATTTATACCCCTCAAAAAGTGATAACCCCCACCCCCCAATCTACTACCTCTCTTACATCATACATAGCTGTTACAATACCACTGACTATATTCCCTATGCTGTACTCTACATCTTGTGGCCATATATATCTATTTAATTATAGTTGACATTCCATATTATTCTACGATAGCTTCAGGTGTATAGTATGGTCAGGCATCTACACAATCTATGAAGTGATCTCCCCATACGTTCAGTGCCCACAGATAAATTTTTAAATAACACTAATGCATAGATTGAGAGATGGTTTATATGTATGTGTTGTGGCGGGTGTGAGTGTGGTGAACACAAAAGCAAAGCTGCTTTATTATATAATCAATGGATCTTAATTGAAGTTCTTTACATTCACAGCCTCTTCTCATTTAATTTGTGACTATTTCCAATTTGTCCTGTTGCTTAAGGTTATTAGACTTCTTTTTTTTGAGGGCAGTGTCACTGGCTCTCACATATGGGACCGAATCGGGGCCGCTGGCTTTCCAATCCAGCACTTAACCACCGCGCCACTCGGCCGGCCCCTATTAGACATTTTTAAATTGTGCAATTCATATAATTTTCTAGCATTGCAGTTCAGAGGGAAAAATAAGTTCTAACTACTAGTAAGTCAAAATATTAGCATTTCATATCTTTCCATGCAAGTTTGGGTGCACTTTTTATGAACATTGCTGTAATTTTTTTAATTCATTTCAGGTGTACAAAGCAATGTAATAGTTAAGACATTTACACTCCTTACCAAGTGATAACCCCCCACCCCAATCTACTACCCCTCTGACATTGTCTATAGCTGTTACAATCCCATTAACTCTATTCCTTATGCTGTATTTACATCCCGTGACTATATGTGCCTGGGGTGCCAAAAAAAAATGTATACACATGACTTGTATTCATCTTTTGTTATCAGTATATATTGACGATTACAATTTTAATACCGTTTTTTCCCTTCCTAAAATGTGCATACATTTTTTGGCACTCTCTGTATATATATTTAATTATAGTTGACATTCAACTTCCACTTCAGGTGTACAGCACAGTGGTCAGGCATCTACACAGCCTATGAGGTGATACCCCTAATAAGTCCAGTGTCCATCTAGCACCCCACATAATTTTTACAATATTATTGATTATATTCCCCATACTGTATTTCATATCCCCATGACTACACTGTGACTACTAATTTGTACTTTTAATCCTTTCACCTTCTCCCCCATCCCTACCTCCCTCTCATCTAGCAACCATCAGTTTCTTTTTCCTTATATCTCTGAGTCTATTTCTGTTTTGTTTGTTCATTTATTCTGTTCTTTAGATTCCACATATAAGTGAGATCATATGGTATTTGTCTTTCTCTGTCTGACTTATTCACTTAGCATAATGTTCTCTAGGTCCAAATGGTAAGATCTCATTCTTTATGGCCAAGTAATACTCCATTGTATAAATGTATCACAGTTTCTTAATCCAGTCGTCTACCAATGGGCATTTTGGTTGTTTCCAAGTCTTGGCTATTGTGAATAGCACTGCAATAAACATAGGGGTGCATATATTTTTTTGAATTAGCTTTTTGGATTTCTCTGGATAGATACCAAAGAGTGGAATTTCTGGGTCAAAAGGTAGTTCCATTTCCAGTTTTTTGAGATACCTCCACATGGATTTCCATAGTGGCTGCACCAATCTGCAATCCCACCAACAGTGAACCAGGGTTCCCTTTTCTCCACACCCCCGTCAGTACTTGTTGTTTATTGATTTATTGATGATAGCCTTGCCGACCGGGGTGAGTGATATATCTCATTGTGGTTTTTATTTGCATTTCTCTAATGATTAGTGAGGTTGAGCATTTTTTCATGTCTGTTTTGCTATAATCTGTTTTGTACATATGTATTTGAATTAGCAGTATCTTTTGAACTGAAAAGTATATCAAAGTACTTCCCTGTGTTATTATATCAGTTTCCTAACAACTGTTTCCAGTGGCTGGATAGTATTCTGTTGAGTTTCATTAACTATATTTCTATCATTAGATATTTAAGTATTTTTTCCCATTCTATACGTAACACTATAAAGTGTATGTTGATGCATAAAGGTTTTATATATTTTACATTTTGCCTTAGGATAGAGCAGTATTATGTACTGAATATTTAAAAGATAAAAACAAACACCCACCTGTTACTTCTGGATAGGGCCCTATGTTTTAGATTTTTTCTTAGCTCCATTCCTTGTGTCATTCTTTCCAGCAATAAGCATTCTTATTTTCGTGTCCTCACCTCAGGGAAAAAACTCTTCCAAATTGAGCTCTTTTTGAGGCATTGTTTTGTATAATGCTGATTCTTGAGAATTGTTCTTGAGTGTATTTCACTTTTTTTTTTTGATGGCAGTGTCACTGGCCCTCATATGTGGGACCTGAACCGGGGCAGCTGGCTTCCCAAGCCAGCACTTAACCACCGCACCACTCAGCCGGCCAGTATTTCACTTTGTGTGTGTGTGTGTGTGTGTGTGTGTGTGTGTGTGTTTTGAGGGCAGTGTCACCGGCCCTCACATGCGGGACCCGAACCGGGGCCACCGGCCTCCGAAGCCATTGCTTAACCACCGCGCCACTCGGCTGGCCTGAGTGTATTTCACTTTTTGAGGCATGTTATAGTGGTAGGAGCATGAATCCACTTGTCATTTACTCCTTTTTTTTTGAGGTGATGTAGGTTTGTATAATTAAAAAAAAGTTTTTCCATTGCAGTTCATATTCAATATTATATTAGTTTCAGTTGTACAGCATAGTGGTTAGACATTTATATAATTTACGATGTGCTCCCCCGATAAGTCTAGTACCCATCTGACACTACACATAGTTATTACATTATTAGTGATTATATTTCCTGTGTTATACTTTACATCCCTGTGACTACGTATATACAATGGAGAATTACTCAGACATAAAAAACAATGAAAACCTACCATTTGTCATTTACTTTTGTGTTGTACATGACCTCAGTTTTCTCATCCCTAAAATCAGAATAATACCTATCCATCATGATTGTTGTAACACTTAATGAAGAATAACATTTAGGAATACATAACAGAAGATATATATGAGGCTCTTACAAAATGTAATTTGATTCTTAATCAAGACCCAAGTTTTTAACCAGATACTTTATAGACCTTTTAGGGCAGTACTGTCCAAGAGAACTTTCTGTTGTGATGAAAATGATCTTCATTGCTCAGTATGGTAGCCACCAAACACATGTAGATATTGAGTACTTGAAATGGTGATATTACATTTAAAGAACTGATTTTTAAATCACGCTCACTTAATTAAAACATCACTAACCCTACGTGGCTAGCAAGTACTACAATTGACCAATACGGTTCTAGAGAATATTACCTTGTTTTTGTTATCTAAACATTGAATACTTTCATAATTATGGGTGTTTCTAGGTAGATAAAGGCAGAGCTACACCATTAAAACTGATGAAATACCCTGAGAGTGAGAGGACTGTGTAAAATTTTCAACCATGGCTATTTAGGCCGATATGTACTCTGTTTCCACATAAGGCTGGAACTGGCCTTAGAAAGACAACTAACCAGCACCATAATACATTCCCCACAAGCAAAGGGATTGTCTGGAAAAATTGTAATACATGAGTAGGTTATTGCAGAGTCAAAACTAAACATCTTAATGAACCAAATTTTGCCTACTGAATAAAAACCACATTTTCAAAAAATGAAAAACACTGAATGAACTTTAGTAATAATGAGCTGTGACAAGCCATTTGGGTTGGTGCCTTGCTTGTTCAGTGAGGCATTCTCTTCAAATTCAACTCAACTGATGGGTGAGATTTAGTTTACATTGTGAAGGATATAATGCAGGAGCAATTTTTAAACCTAATTGCTAATAAAATGAATAAATAATGGCTTATAGATGTTAACATGTGGTTCTACAGTATTTAATGTGTACATACTTACAAGAAGTTAATTTTAAGAAATTCACATTTAATAATATTACAAATTAACAGTGCTGCATCTACACTTGTTGGAAATCATTCCTTTAAATTTCAGTGGCATGATTACTATAGTACTATCATTTTATAATTGTAATTGTCAGAGGTATAAGGAAAAAGCAAGCACTACATTTTATGTAATTAATATATTATGTAATAATATAATTGATTATTATGTAATAATCAATAATTATTGACTTGGTTTTGTGGAATTTATATTTATCACAAAGCTTTGTTAACTACATATCAACCTCTGATAATGTGTTTTATTTTATTTTTTTTAAAGATTTTCATTGGGGAATTGGGGGAGGGGAACAGCATTGGGAATTTGAGGAAGGGAAATGAATAAGTTGCTGTCCTTTTCTTCTTCAGTCTAGTTGTGGAGGACGTTGCTTCATGGGCCCATGTTGGTATTATCATTGCGCTCTTCCCGGGTGAGGCAGATCAGTCGCTGGCCTCTGGACGGCCACTCACCACAGATATTGGCAGCTCACACTGGTTGCCGGCCACTCACACTGCCTGTGAGCCACTCACTGTAGCCTATGGCAGCCCACTGCAGCAGGGGCTGCAGCTATGCCTTCCGGGGGAATCACAGCAGCCCAGCTCCAGGTGGAGCTGTTGTTCACCATCTTAGCTGTAGAGGGTAGTGTCACTGGCCCTCATATGTGGGATCTGAACTGGGTTGCTGACCTCCCAAGCCAGCTCTTAACTAGGCCAGACCTGATAATGTGTTTTAGATGATAAACGCTAATCCTATTAATAAAATATTAGAAATTATAATATAGATTATCAATGAAGGGGGAAAATATTCCTAATAATCACATTTGTTAACAATACATTTAGTGGGCCTGCCGAGTGGCGCGATGGTTAAGCACTGGCTTGGGAAGCCAGAGGCCCTGGTTCGGGTCCCATATATGAGGGCTAGTGACACTGCCCTCCAAAAAAAAAAAAGAAAAAAAAAAAACAATACATTTGGTAATGCATTTCGAAGACAAAAATAAGAAAACTGCTTTATTTCAAAACAATGTCTTGCTCCTAATTTGAGGGTTTGTTTTCCTTATTAGAGTCATTGTCCTAATTTATTAATTTGCTATGTGATACTGACTGCCCAGTGAAGGAATCCTGCAGAAGTAGCTTGTCTTTAATACCCCGGATGTAAGTCATCAATTTCATGTGTCAAGTTGGCTAGATTCTAGTACCCAGTTATTCTAATCCTAATCTAGTTGTAGCTATGGAGGTATTTTGTAGATGTGATTAACATCTACAATCAGTTGACTTCCTGTAAAGGAGATTAGCCTTGATAATCTGAGTGGGTTTCATCCAATCAGGTAAAAGGTCTTAAAAGTGGAATTGAGATTTCCCTGAGGAAGAAGAAATTCTCTGTCTGTAGACAAAATTGTAATAATGCTTCTGCTGAGGCCTAAGAGTTCCAACTTGCCGTTCTTGATGGCTTGCTCTGTGGATTTGAAACTTGCCTAGGCATCCCCCACAATCATGAGAACCAATTCCTGATGATTCTGTTTCTGTGGTGAAACCCTGACTGATATCTGCCATGCTCAGTCCCTGCTGAGGAGTGTCCGAGGGAGACTGTGGCCTTGGCATGAATGTTGTGCAAGACTCCAAGGAGATAAGTGGAGCCTGTCAGTCAACTCTACTCTTTTCAGCTGTATCCCTCTTGAAAGGAGGTCTGAGCAGCCACTGTTCATGGTTGTCACATACTTTTACAAAGATTACCTAGAAACCACAAAGTGCTAAATACAGTCACTACATTGAAGGGCTTAGCCTGTTTGAACTCCTTATAACACTACTATACATTCTCCTTTATCTTCAAAAACACTGCTGTTCCTAGTTCTCTGACTGCTCTTTCCAAACTTCTTAGTTTTTCTTTTTTTAGTTTTTAATATATTTTTTAATTTTTCAGTTACAGTTGACATATAATATTATATTACTTTCAAGTATACGCCTTAGTGATTAGACATTTATATAACTTAAGAAGTGTAACTATTGCACTGTGTTGTACACCTGAAGCTCACTAAAATAAAAAATATAAAATAAAATAAAATAAAAAGAAGTGATCATCGTGATAAGTCTAGCACCCAACTGACAATTTTGAAATTTCTTAACGATGGATCTTGTTCTAGTCATATTTATATTATATCTAAGTTTAGGGTCCCCCAGAAGCAGACCCTAAGACAAATATTTGAGTGCAAGTGGTTTGTTTGGATGGTGAGTACAGATGATAACCAGCAGTACAGGATGAAAAAGGGGTTTTGTGGAAAGTAACCTCCCAGGATGATCTGATCATAAATTCCTAACTGGGCAGGTGATGGTGGGGAGTCACACCTCAGGCATGTAACTTCTTTAGTAAAAGGTTTATATTTGTCTTAAGCAAGCCTGGTCTATTGTTTCTGTACATCTAGGTTAACATACCTTTGAAATAAGGGTGACCACCCTCAAGAGAGCACATTATCTTAACTATACTGTAATCCTATCCCAACCTTGCTTTCTCCCACCTTCATGTAATCTTCCTGATGTCCCCTCCTCAATTCAAAATGCATAAAAGAAACTGCAAAAGTGTCATTCACTAGAGCATTTGAGATCTTGCTTCCTGACAATTATCCTCAGTTTGGGCTCAAATTAACTCGTATAAAAATTCTCTGTAGGTTTTGACGTTCTTATGTTGACAGCAGCCAAGTGAGAAAGTGAGATTTAGATGGAAGGAAAGTACAAAATAAAAAAGGTAGTTTTTCAAGCTAGCTATCATGGTGGATAAATGAAGTTTAAGCTGGCTGGAGAACTCTGGGAAACTGTGTAGGACACCACCTCAGAATTATCCCATCCAAAGAGGTTAGGGAAATGGAGCACTTGTCCATCAGCTCCCAGCAGTCATGCTAAATGCAGGGGGATGGCTGGGGTTGGCAATAACACCCTTACACCTCCATCATGGTCTGCGTGCAGCCAGAGTGGGCTCCAGGGGCCAGAGAGAGCTCTCAAAGTCACAGATACTGGCAGCTGGAAGCTCAGTGATATGCACTGAAATGTCACGTGCCAAATGGATATGGATGGGACAGGTTCAGTATCTGCTACGTACTACCAACACATGGCACAGAGTCAATGCTAAAGTATGTTTATTGAATTATTGAATTACTATGCAGGCCTGGAAAAGAACTTCCATATTTGTTTTAGGGATTATTTGAGTTCCCACATAGAATGGAAATTAGCTCTTTCTTTGTCAGCTGAGGATGGCTGCAGACATGGGATTCTTAGCTATCAATCTCCTGGGGCTTGCTAGTTCACAGTCACCCTCTAAGTCTTCTTACTTTAAAAAAATATATGCGCCTTGAAGAAAACTGTATCTGCCTTCCCCTAACTTTCTGGAATACTCCAAAGAATATGAAATATAACTTCCACCATTTGATGACAGTAATAAAATACAAAGTTATATTCTATCAATGATCCTAGTAAGTATAAGCTATCTTAAGAGGAAAAACACTATAAGAAAAGGCAAACAAAAGTATGGAGTTTTGGTAACTTCTTCCACAGATTATTCAAAAGAAAGGAAGAATAAAGGATACCTAGAACAACTATTGAATAATTTAAAACTGCAGGGTTCTTTCAGTGCACATTCACACGACCTTGCCATCCTGTTTAGACAAAATTTGCTAAACAAGTACTGCTTAAGAGGATTTCATATTACTGAGAGAAAAAAGGCAACCCATAATACAAAGCATTAATACAAAGCATTAATACAAAGCATTAAACCCATAATACAAAGCATTAAATTAAGGGAAGCCGCCTGTTGGTAAAACTTACAAAATTTATTTGTGTTGCTTGAGATCCTAGAGGCACTAGGGAAACTTTGTAGCACTCAGCTACAAAATAAACCTTTTATCTTGCTGCCCTGTATATTTCCTTGTTGGTGGTCCACAGAGATTTTCTGAATAGTTGAATTCTTCATATTTCTACAGCATATAAAGATCTTAGAAGAGTACATAAAATGTTCAATAACTATTATTATTGCCAGTTGACTGGATCCATTTTCCACCTTATAAAATTAACAAGAGTGGTCCCATAATTGTGTTCATGGTAGAGTAAATAATATGGCAGTGAATATCTACTTAGTCCATGAAATCAGATTGTGGGTATTAAGACAATTACGATGTATGAAGCAACTATGGTTATCTCCAAGTTCTAAACAAATGTGTCTTTTATCGATGCCTTTCAAAAGATCCCTCCCTAGAAAGAAAAACTTTGATCTTAAATAAACCATTTATCTCCTATATTCTTTTTCCATTTTAGTTGAATAATTTTTGGTTATAGAAATGACTATATGGTCTCTCCCCAAGTGGGGAGACAGATACAAGGCTTTCTTATCCATTACAGCCACACCCACATGGGTTAAACAGAATAAACAAAGAAATTCTGACCAAATAAGAACTCTCTCCATTGCCCTTATTCTGGAAGTCTCAATGCCTAAATCAGACTCCCAAAGTTTCTGTCCATCAAGTTCCTATAAAGTCTGGTATGCTCACATAAGGTGTGCTCTGATGGTCAAGAGTGGAGGTTCTGGATGCAAGCAAATCTGATTTCAAACCCTAACTCTGCCAAGTTTATCATCTGAGTTACCATGAGTACATAATTTAAATTCTCTGAGTCTCTGTTTCTTAGACTGCAAGATGCAAATTATGCCAGTACAAAATTAATAATAGTGTTTGTTGTGTCTGCTCACTTGCAGACCATGAAAGAATTCACAAAGTCAGGTAGAAATATAGAAATATAGAAGATTTATTAAAGTAAGAGGAGGGTCAGCTGGGCAGAATCTGCAGGAAACTACTGCAAATTACTGAGTCGAGTCTTTGTCTCAAGTTTTATATTTTCTAACCAGGCTGTAAATATATTTGGCCTATAGTTGGGGGTGGGGGAAGGTGCAGTTAAGCTTGTTATTGCAACCTTTGCATACGTTATGTAGATTTAAATTGGAGCTGGGAGAGTGGATCCCATACAGCTGCCAAACCTCTCCCAAGTCTCAGGGCCTGCACTATGCTGAAGTAAATAGAAACATGAAACTTCTATGCATAGTAAATGTATAGGAAGCCAAACCATTAACAGTTGGTGGAAAGGAAGCGAAGGAAAGGAAGAAAAAAAGCTTCCAAAGAGTCCCAAGCTAAATTACACTTGTTAAATCAAATTATACCAGAGAGTCAAATCTCAAAAATAGAAGATTTAGTGCCACCATGACAATCTCATCTTTACAGGGTTGTTGCGGGGATAAAATGAGATAATTATGGTAAAATCTGGTTTATCTTCAATTTTAAAATTGTTGGCTGATTAAATTTTTAAAACCTTATGTTTTTCCTGTTGTCTTCAGTGACTACAGATGATATGTACAACTATGCTTTGGAAAATAATCCTTGTATTTTTAAGTATATAACTTAAAAAAGCATGGAAGCCATGAAATTCTTTTCCAAAGAAGACAAAGACTGGGATAACCTTTCAACAGGAAAATGATACAAGTCATCTTCCTTTACCTTAATAGCCAACAGTCATATAAATTTCCTCCCAGAAAACTTAGATAGAAAAGAATCAAACACATATTCTGTGACTTCACATATGCTATTTGAATTTCACATTAAGTTATTAAGTATTTCCTGTTACTTTGAGAAATTTAAATGGACTATCTGCCAATACACTTGACTATTCATTTAGTAAAAGCTTTGCTCTATCATTGTAAAAATATCATTCCCTTTCAATGTCACTTGTGAGATATTTAATTCCTTGTCTACCCAAAGAAAACATTATAGAACTAGTGGACAAAAAGGCTAATTAAACTCGGAAATTAAATCTCAGCTGGGAACAAGTCAGCTTAATCCCATCTTCATAGGATTTTCATTTTCAAGTGTTTTATAAATAAGTTTCCATCTTAACAATGAGTTATATGTATTTCGTGTATGATTATTCAGATGAGAATAGATAATAATAAACAACATTAAAGGAAAATGTCTACCAAATACTAAAGGTGAGAACAACCCTGACTTCAAACAAGAGATTCTGAGACTCTAACACATGGAAATACAGTTTACTTTCACCAGTAATCAGGACAGCACTTAATTTACTTGGCAAGGGCAGGGAGGAGGGGTTGCAAGGTTCTCTGGAGAGGGTGTAGCATAATATCAGTGGGGGTGTAAAAGCAAATATTTTACTAGGGTTTTCTAGTACAGTCTCCTGGGTGGTTGGGTTTGGACATCATTACCAAACTCTTCAAAATATTTTTAATAATTGTAATTGTGTTTCACACTTAAACTTTACATCACAAGATTTGTTCATATTTCTAGTTTTGAACATGTTTGTTCTATTTCATCTGGTTATTATGATCTAGGCAAGGGCATATTTCTTTCTCTCTTTTTTTAAAGATTTTATTGGGGTATTGGGGAAGGGGAACAGTGTTGGGGAATTGGGGAAGGAGAACAGTCAAGTTGTCGTCCTTCAATTGTAGTTGAGGAGGGCGCAGCTAGCTCAGCTCCAAGTCCAGTTGCCATCCGGCTGCCAGTCAGCAGCTCGCAACCGCTCAGCTCAAGGTGCCGTGTTCAATCTTAGTTGCTGGTGGGCATAGCCCACCATCCCATGTGGGACTCGAACCAGCGACCTTATTGTAAGGAGCATGTGCTCTCACCGGCTGAGCCACCCTGCCACCTGTTGGCAGCTTAGCAGCAGCCCACCTTGGGCGCAACTCACTGGCCCATGTGGGAATCGAACTGGTGACCCTGTTGCTCAGAGCTTGTGCTCTTAACCAACTGAGCCACTTGGCCGGCCCTAGGGCATATTTCTTTATGTTGCTGCAGGCATTAAACACTACAGAAGTGGCCACTGAGATCACTCTTACCTGTGAGCAGAACAGAATAGTGTTTGTGGTGTTGGACTTTTTATACACCTGAAACACCTCCCCACCCCATGTGTTCACTGATATTTATAAAATCTAATTCCTCTAACACTAATAATAATAGTTAACTGCGGGGGGCCGGCCCCCGTGAGGACCAGGGGTTCCCTTGGGTGGGATGGCATTGGCAAGGAGAAAGAAGGAGGGAGACACCGGAAAGAGGTTCACAGGAGTGTCACACCTTTATTGTTAAAGGCTGGCCCCTTTTATAGGGGCTTTTGACTATTAACTCAATTACAAGTTATGTTTCACATGATCATGATGTTTTCTCTTTCTCAGAACTTTTACCTTTTTGTAATTGTATCTTTCCAGGGTACACTGTGGCCTGTTTAAGGATTTTACTTATCATCTAAAGAGTGGTTACCATGACTACCTTACAGGGCGCATGTTTGAGTTATTGCCAAGAGACTAGCAGTGGCTGAGTTTAGGGCAAAAAACTATTTCTATGTGATTATAATACTTAGTAGCAAAAGGAGTCTCAAACTTTTCCTATCCTACAAAGAGCTGCATATTATTGTAATAGAGGGTAACATCTGTTTCTCAGTCAGAGCTTCAGTTTTGTTGCTACAGCCATGTACAAAGCAAAGAGTTAAACAAGGCTGTTAATTAAAATACCTCATGGTCAGTAAGTTGTCTCTTATCAGAACTCTCATGGCCGAGAGACCTTGGTCTCCTGGTCTCCAAGGAAACCTTTCACAGCTGCATAGGCCAAGGGGCTTGAGTCCCCAATATCTCAGTTCAGGGGTCCCCTTGGGTTGTAGCCTGTTTTAGGGAATTTCCTTTTCTTTAGGAAATCTTGCCCCGTCATTGGCTTACACAACCAGCTATCATCAGGGTACCACAGGAAATTGTCACAAATGCAGTGAGTATATTGTCTCCTATAGGAGGAAAGGCACATGGGTTCATAGAGACAGGAGATATTACATGACCAACCATAAGGCAGCATCCCAGACATCCAGTGCTGAGTGTGGATCTTTATTTCAAGGTGGCCTTGTCAGACACTAGGATGCTGTCGGCCCCCAACAGTTAACATTTATATGGCACTTGCAGTGTGCAAGGTACCTACCACGTGATTTACATATATTAACTCATTTAACTCTCACATTAACCAGTGAATAGATATTGTTATTAACCTCATATTACATATTTGTAATGCCCAAGTTTGTAATAACTAAAGATGGAAATAAGATAATAATAGTAATATTAGTAAGAAAAAATATTGATAGCTACCTTTTATTGAATCATTATATAAGAATTCAATATTAGTATTCAATATTACATTTAATTCTCATAATATTTCTATAAAGCAGACCTTATTTACTTTTCCTTTCCAGAAAGTAACAAGTTTAGAGAAGTAAATACATTTTCTCCAGGCCCCACACCTAATTTAGTAGCATCATGAGAATTAAAATGCACAATCTTTTGACTCTAAGGCTGGTGGTCTTTCAGCTATGAGGCATGACATGTCAACAAATAATATAAGGAAGAGTAGTAACACATTGACATAATTCACTCTACAGCTTGAGTAACCCAAATCAAATCTTCTTTTGGAATCAGATTTCAAAATAGCAGTGTGGGAAATGTGAAGTATCTGGGTGAAAGGGAAACAGCTCACAAAGTCTTGATGCTTTGCATTTTGTGGCCATCAAAAAAAAAAAATCCACATTTTTCCACTGAAGTTTAGTTCTACTGTGTTCCACTTTATACATATTTAGGTAGGAAGTAGTTTTTAAAATGGAACACATCCTGAGCTTTTATTTATTCTCCTGCTTGTCTTTTTAGATTTCTCCTTTATTTTTCTTGACATGAAATGAATGTCCTTTACCTACTTCTTCAAAATCATTTTTAGAATGTATTTTCAATCTAATGCTACAGCCACCATTTCTTATAGCATTGAACCTGGAGTCAAGAGGAATGTGTTGTGTTCATCGATCACTATTGACTTACTGGCTACATTATGCCAAATCCTCCAAATGACAAGTAAATAATAGATTTTTAAATTGTGACAATATTTTATCCACACTATAACATTTATCTAGTTATTTGGGAAATGCTAAACAATTGACAGAGGTTTTCATTTTTATTTGGTTGACAACATGTAAGCTGTCATTTTAAATAGTGAGAGACTCATTTCCATTTATACAGCAATAAACAGGTATGAAATTCACACACAGAATACTTTTAAGAGCTTTGGCTCTGAGGTTCCATATAAGTAGAAAAATAATGAATAGTTTACTGTACTAATTCTAAACATACGCCTATATATTATCAAGTAAAAATGTACGCTTTGAACAAGATATATAACATTTAGTACCATGAATAATAAAGCAAAAAATAATATTGCTTGGAGTTTTAACTTTTATTCTATGTTGGCATGAATTCATTTCAATTGTTAAAATAGTCAATAATTTTTCAATGACTTGGCATTTTGCTGGAAGAAAGCGCCAAAAAAATGAATGAGAAAGTTCCATTTTACCAGTAACGTTTATTTAATATTATTTCACCTCCAAATTATTTTTAAACTGCCTAATCTCTTTCCTGTTGCAACTACTCCCTCTATGCCCTGACCCACAAAGTACTCTAAGTTCTGATTTTATCTACCTCCCCCAGTTAAGTGTGACAAAATATTTCTTCCTGAGAGAAGGTGCCCTTGGCATTTTGGTTGGTATTCATAAATGATCAGTAATACATTTTCTTCCCTGCCTCACTCAGTTAAAATTAATCCAGATAAATAATATATGCAAATGTTCATGTTTGTATTAGTGACAAAATGGCAAATTTAATTTGAACTTGTAAAATAGAGGCTTGCCACATTTTTCATCTGCAGTTTCAAATTTTTCCATAGAATTGTGCAGGAAAAAAGTGCTTCTCAGAGTTCAAAATAAAAATTCTAAGGCCTCTTAAGTAGCTGCTTTTAGGTGGACATATATCTTGTTAAAGTCAAAACAAGTAAACAACAAAAAGCCTAAAAAAGGAAGTGTGCCTACAAAGAAAGAGTAGGATGATCATTATTTGGCTAAGGGACAGTGACAGGCAGTATGTCCTTATCGATACCTCCCAAAAAGCTTGAAACAGAATGGGTGACAAAAGCAGGACAAATAGGTGGTTTTTCCAAGTTGACAGGAGAAGTCAAAAGAACACTAGATGGTATACCAGACTGAAAAAATAATTTGAATAGTTTCAGAAGACAAGTTCGCCACTTTCCAACACAAAATAAATAAATATTCAGCCAGTTTCACTAAGCACTGTCAGATTACTCTCCAGAGAACCTTTACCAGTTTAGATTCTAACAGGTGGTGCCTGTTTCTCCTCATTCTTGGGAAACATTTATATTACCAACTTCTCACTTTATTTTTCTGATTGCTGTTGAGTAAGGTCTCCTTTTCTGATTTGCATTTTTGTTGATTGATGGTGATGATGAGAATCTTTTCATATATGAACTGCCTGTCCTTTGCCCATTTTCCTGTTGACATCCAGGAATTCACGGACTATTCTGGATCTTAATGCTTTGAGGTCAGAAGCATTGTCAATAGCGTCATACTAATGTATATGATGTTCTTAGAAAATAAATATTTAGTTTGTAGATAATTGAATTGCTGTCAACCTAATCATGTGTGTTTTATTTTTATCTTAATTAAGAATTCCTTCTGCATTCCCCAAAAGAAAAAGATATTCTCTCACAGTTTCTTCTTCTAGTCTCAGAAGTTAACCTTTCACATTTAGGTCTTATATATATCTAGAATTCTTTGTGTATGTATTTTATTTTCAACATTTCTGGGTGCATATTGGTAGGCAGTTTCGGACCTTTAAAATAATTCCAATCTTAATGCTCTGTGTTTAGAAATGCTAAGAAAATATATTTACTTTTATTTCAAATGCTGTCATATTTGGATTGTTTTTGTCATTTTATTTAACTCTTTCTATTTGCATTACTTTTCTCCTTTGCCTTGAATTTCAGAGTTTTCCCTCGTTATTCATATGCCCTTTCTTATGTTAGTTTCTCTGACATGTTACCCTTGTTTCTATGGTATTTTCTGAATTGAATTTGGGGACAGAGATATAAGTTAGTTTGCTGTGTTATCAGGAAAAAGATGTAGTTATACCCTGCCCTCACCCCCCATCCCACTTTAGAGCTGAAGCATTCATTCACACAGTGGCTGGGAGTGTGGGTTATTGATAGTTCACATCTGTGTTCCTCCATTCCTAGAAGTTGTCAGAGGCCAAAGGGAGTTGCCTCCCCCTAGGTCATGCCCCAATATGACAGTATTAAAAAAATATTTTAAATATTTTAAAATATTTAAAATTTAAATAATTTATATAAACTTTATATATTAAGGTTATTAAAACTTAATTTTCTATATTAGTTGTAAACATTTATCAGCTGGATATCTTACTTTTAAGATATTTGTGGTCATATTAAAATATTTAATTTAATTTAATGTTTTAAAAGATTATTTGATACATTCAAAAAAATATATCTGTATGTGCATGTGTGTGTATTGGTAAGTTATAAATCATAATAATATGATGAACTTAAAACCCAAATCCAAAATGAGAACCTGTCCGGGAAATATAATTAAAAACAAAATCTCCTGCCAACCCAGAAAACTGCTCCAACAAAGGTAGAAGAGAAAGAAACCAGTTTCATTATTTCATAAGCTTCAAACCAGAATGTGATGTGCATTACAGGCAATTCGCTAAAGAGATTCCAAACACAGAAAGAAATCTCACCCTTTTATATAGCCGAGTAGATACAACCCATCACATCCACACTCTCAGGAGAGAAAATAATTAGTCCTCAAATAAGAGGACTTGACAGCAACATTTGTCACACATAGTTCATCCTAAATTCACGTGGTAGTTGGGGTGACTATCTGGGTTAGCTAATTGGTTTTATCCAAAGGAAAAAGAAATTTCTCGTATCTTTATTACAGGAGATAGTTTTGGAACAAGGCTCCTGCTGTAGTTAGACTCCTACTCTTCCCGCAGAAAATGAGAGAGAGAGGCATTATCTTCTTTGATGATTATGTTTCAAAGACTTAGCTTCCTCGTCCTAGAGAAAGACTGTAAAACTTTAAAAAGCTTTATTTTAAAAAACTGTAAAGCTGTAAAGAAGGCTTATGTATGTAGGTTTTAAAAAGATTTACATATATCTCAAAAACAGAGAAAGAATTTATAAGTTTTCTAAAAAAATGTTCTGAAAGATGGCAGGTTTCTTTCCTTTTTTACATCAGGGAAATTTTTTTTCTTTTTCAATTCATATTTACCCTTCTAAGCACATAGAACATGATACCTATCAGCAATACATAATTCCATCATTTTACATCCTTTCCAACAATTGAGATAGCCAGACTTCTTCATTTCTGTAAGTACTGCAGGTATAAAATGCTATCTGGTGTCTTTAACAGATACTTCTTACAAACCACTTCAGATTCTGTCATCCTCACCATTTCTTGTTCCAGTTATTGCACAGCCAGTGTGGCCTTCTAGCATTTTCAAGCAGGCACAAAATAATAGCACTTAGCCTCATGCCCTTGCTAAGGATGGGGTTCCAAGTTGATGCCAAGATGTGGGATGCTACGGAACTCCGCTCCACGATCATGCATATGCCCCATGGGATGAACTTTTTGACTAGGGGATATGGAAAATGGAAGGCACATTTGTCTACTCCCCATCCCTCTTCTCCAAGATGGATGGACCTGAGATATAATTAAACACCTTCTCAGAAGACATCCTATAGGATAGACTAATCAGTCATACTTAGCTAGAACCAGGTCATTCGTACATCATCTCGGCTCTCCTTCTGTACCTGTATCACTCTACTTGTCCCTCACTCCTGCTCCTTAGGACTTTATTCTCTTGTAAAAATGGTAATGATTCATTGTTTCTTTCCAACATTATGTATTTCAATTTTGACTCTTACGTCTCTTCAGAACTTAGACTGGCTTTGCTCATTCTTATTTTTATTTTCCACAGTGACCTGAAAGTTTTGCATTTGTTCATATTAGTTTTTATATTTTTGATTTTTTAATAATATATTTGAATATATTTCTCTAATTATCCAAGTTGATGATGCATTGGGGAGGGGGATTAAGCTTATATAAAACAAAACTTGCGATACTGTTTTATTTCTATTTCTTGTCCAATCCACTTTTTGCTATACTTTGATATACTGTATCATTTGAAACTACCTTGTTAATATCATCAGGATTAGTTCTGAAATTTACATTCAGTCTGGCAACTATATTTGCTTAACAGCTTGTTGTGACAACATAGGATGAACAGAGCATTATGTAGGCAAAATTGTAATGGGTTTAAGTGAACTCAGCAACCAAATTGGAAGAACAAGCAGGACACCTGTAAGGTGACTTCTATTGAAATAGAGAAGAGATATGACCTCATAAACATAAAACTACTAATTACGTTAAGGAAATTCAATTGTAGCATTCCAAAGAATAAACAGGTCTGGAACTAAAAAAGAACTAACAATATGCTTATTGATTTTAAAATTCAGTAGATAACTTTAAGAAGAAGATGGTCACTTTGGAAAAGCTAACTATTGGCCTGAAAGATTAAGGTGACACAGCACAGTACAAAATATGAATATATATGAATTTTAGAAAAATTAAAATGAATAGAGGAACAATGTCAAGGAAAATTTCCTTAGTATTAAAAAACATGTCTGCAGACTCAAAAGGCTCACTAATTTATATGGAAAATTGATGGAAAATGACATGTATTTAGATAAAATTCCTAGATTCAATTTAAGAAAAATAAAATATACATGTTTCTAGAGAGAAAGACAAGTTACTTAAAAGGAAATAGTATCAGACTGTCAATAATATGTCTCATATGCAATCTGAAAACTTCGGACAGAGAAATATAGTACGTATAAAATGTGGACAAAAAATCATTGTAACACAAAAATGTACACCCAACCTCATGTGATTAACTTCTCAGGGTGAGCAATGGACCTTTGTGATGATACAAAAAATGATGGAACGTATTACCCATCTACCTTATCTCAGGAAACTGCTAGAGAGATTATTCTAACCAAAAAAATAAATTAAAGTCTTCAAATCAGGGAGTGAGAAAGAGGAGAGAAAGAGTGAAGAGTAAGAATGCATGACCTAGCCATATTTATATCTAATTGGATTGTGATATTGGGAATGAAGATTTGAAATATGAATACTAAGTAATGAGACTTAGAAGTAATGATTCTTGGAAAAGTGTACTAAACTGTCTCATTAAAACCTAGGAGTGGGCAAACAAGAAAGGAGTTAAGTAAAAGCATTCAAAGCAGGTTGTAGCAGTGTGCAGCAGTGAAGAAAGTACAAATGTTTAAAATGTTTCATCTTTCTGGAGTAGGGAATAAGGTTGAGAAACATGGTCAGCATTTTCTTTGTCTTCCTTTTAAGATAAATATGTGTTTGATGCTGAGTGAAGAAGGCAGAAAACTAATACTAACAGAATGATAAGAGCCAGTGTAACACCAAGTTAATAAAGGAAAGAAATAGAGTTAATAGTAATGTAGCAACCCAGCAAACATTAGGAAAAGAATAAAGAAACAATAATTTGTAAATATAAAGCGAGATGGAAGAACAAAACCAGGAAGATACATGGAATGAATCCCCATACTTAACGAGAAATTTGAAAATTGAATTGAAAAGAAATTCATAGGTATATGTCATTCTGTACTTAATTTCTTGTTTCATTGACCTGTCTGCCTTTAAACATATAAAATAATTGTTTGCCTTATTAATCCCATTTTTCATACTTCTTTTTTTTTTTAAAGATTTTATTGGGGGATTGGGGGAGGGGAACAGCGTTGGGGAATTGGGGAAAGGGAACAGACAAGTTGCTGTCCTTTTGTTCTTCAGTTTAGTTGCGGAGGATGTTGCTTCACTGGCCCATGTTGGTATCCTCATTGCGCTCTTCCTGGATGAGGCAGATCGGTCGCCGGCCTCTGGATGGTCACTCACCATGGCTATTGGCAGCTCACGCTGGCTGCCGGCCACTCACTGTAGCCTATGGCAGCCCACTGCATCAAGGGCTGCAGCCTACACCATCCCAGGGGCACGCACAGCCCAGCTCCAGGTGGAGCTGTTGTTAGCTATAGAGGGCAGTGTCACTGGCCCTCATACGTGGCATCCGAACCGGGGCCTCTGGCATCCCAAAACCAGCTCTTAACCAGTGCGCCACTCAGCAGGCCCTATTTTTCATATTTCTGAAGCATATTTTTGAATGAAACTTTTTCCAGAATAACTTTATATCATTTTAAGTTAAAATAATAAATCATTTGGTTCTTTTTTATTTTAATACATTTATATCTTAATAAATAAGAACAGGCATATTTGATATTTAATTTTTATTTTTTTTAATTTTTGTTTTATATTTTATTGGGGAATTGGGGGAGGGAACAACATTGGGGAACCGGGGAAGGGGAACAGACAAGTTGCTGTCCTTTTGTTCTTCAGTCTAGTTGTGGAGGACATTGTTTCACTGGCCCATGTTGGTATCATCATTGCTCCCTTCTCAGGTGAGGCAGTCGCTCACCGGCCATTGGACAGCTGCTCACAGTGGCTCGTGGCAGCTCACGCTGGCTGCCAGCCACTCACGTTGGCTGCCGGCCACTCACGGTAGCTTACTGCAGCCCTGCTGCAGCCTACACCATCACCGGCGACTCATGGCAGCCCAGCTCCAGGTCGAGCTGCTGTTCACCATCTTAGCTGTAGAGGACAGTGTCACAGGCCCTCATATGTGGGATCCCAACCGGCAGCCCTGCTGCTCAGAGCTCATGCTCCCAAGCCAACTCTTAACCAATGAGCCACTCGGCTGGCCCCAGCTATTTAATTTTTAAATACAGTAACTTAGTATTTCTTTCAATTTATCTAATTTTTTTTTATATCTTTCAGTGGAATTTTAGGGGTTTTAGATAAATCTTGCACTTCTTTGATAAATTTATTTCTTAATGTATTATATTATGGGTTGATATTTATTTTTAAATTGTCTTTTTTCATTTTTTATTGTGGTAAATATATATAACATAAAACTTACTGTCTTATCCATTTTTAAGTGTACAATTCAGTGATATTAAGTACATTCATCCATCACCATTAATGGACTGCAACTATCAATACTATCACTATTTAAAATTAATCTTTTCAGTTATGTTTTTGAATGATCTTTTTGTTATATAGATCAAAATTCTTGATTTTATGTTAATCTATAAGCAGCCACCAAATTTTATTTTCTGAATTTTCAAACATTTTTCACTTGATTCTCATAGATGCATACTATATAATAAAAATATACAGTGTCTCTTGTCTTATCTTCTTTTTCCATTATTTACAATGTTGACAAAGGCAGTATCTTGCACGTAGTCTTTCCAGCCCAACTCAGCCTCATAAGAATGGGTCTTGGACCTGCAACATTTCCTTACCAAGATAGCATTCATGCAGACTGTACCCAGCTTATCAACTTGTGTGGGAATACCTTTCTTGTTTCAAATTTGATGAGTACTCTTTTGTGTTTGCTGAAGGCCTATGCTTCATGTGACACCTAGCCAATCCGTGGCTTCTGAGGGGAGGGGCCAGGGTTCTTTCCACTGCAGCACGACAGAAGTGTGCATAAATGAACTGCCCAACATCCGGCCACTGGGAGAGACCTGCTGGCCATAGGGAACTGAAGACCCCATTGAAGGTGATCTTGCTGTCTCTTCTCTAAGTAAGTACAGCCTTCTTCCATCCAGTGCTTGACTGTGTTGTTTTCCTTGGCAACTCTGATACCAAGATGCAATGGGCAGAATTGTTTAGAGTCTTTTCCTGGGATAGGTAACCAATGCATGGTGGTCTACATGTTTGGTATTAATAATTGGTGCATGGCAATCTGCTGAACAGAGAGTTCGCCAGCTCTTTTTTGAACTGACTGCATTTTCAGTGGTGATGATAGTAAGCATTGTCCTCCCCACCTCAGAACAAAGGAGAAACATCCAGGATTTCAATCAGGGTTATTGCCTTTGTTCCATTTATCCTTATTTCTTCTTTATATGTTCCAATTATTTATAGATTAGTGCATCGCACTCCAATCTTCATATCAATCCCCTCTCTTTTTCATCTTTCAATTTTCCTGACTTGTTTTTATGAGCGAACATGTATATCTTATCCTCTATATCATTTTTGTTTTATTTGTTTTACATCATAAATCCTGATCTGCACTTTTTTTTTTTGAGGGCAGTGTTACTGGTCCTCATATGTGGGACCGGAACAGGAGTCGCTGGTGTCCCAAGCCAGCAGTTAACCACTGTGCCACTCGGCCGGCCCTTATTTTTAAAATATATCTTTAGTCTTGCCATTTCTTAACAAAGATATTTCTAATGCTACCACTTTAGTCAAGCCATCATCAACTCACACATGAAAAATTGTGATATCCCTGTATCTACTCTCCCAAGGGCAAGTTTTTCCATGGATAGTTGTTTTCCATATAGCAACAAGAATGATCTTTTAAATTCATACCAGATCATGTCTCTTTCCTGATCAAAATCTTATTTTTTCCCATCCCACTTACAATTAAAACTCCTTACCTTGACCTACAAGATATATCCTCTGCCTTATTCTTCAACCTCATTTTTTCACCTGTGATATTGTGATTTTATAATAAGAAATATATATATATTTGGTCTTTGTCTCTATTTCTGGAAGGAAGCGCCTAAAACCCTTGGAATTTCCTGTGATGAGAACTGTAAAGGTGTCTTTTGTTCTGTTAATGAGGTGGTTTTGGGACAGCACCTAAAAATGGGGGCCAGTTGTCAGTGGAACCAACCATGTGATTAGAAGGTTGGAACTTGAAGTGTCCCTCCCTGATGTAGGAAAAGAGAGAGGGGCTGGAGATGGAATTCAGTCAGAAATGGCTGATAATTTAATCAATCATGCTTATGTAATGAAGCCTCCATAAAACCCCAAAAGAATAGGTTCAGAGAGCTACTGGTTTGGTGAACACATGGGGATTCTGGGAGAATGGTACACTGGAGAGGGCATGGAAGTTCATGCCCTTTCCCCATACTTTGCTCTATTCATCTCTATCTGACTATTTTTGAGTTAGATCTTTTTATAATAAAACAGTAATCCAGCAAGTAAAATGTTTCTCTGAGTTCTGTGAGCCACTCTAGCAAATTAATAGAACGTAAGAAGGGGTTTGTGGGAATCTCTGATTTATAGCTAGTCACTTAGAAGTACATGTAACAACATGGACACTTGCAACTGGTATCTGAAGTACAAGAAAGAGGTTCTTTTTTATTATTATTAATAGTTACAGATGTACAAAACTATGCAATAGTTATCTTTCTCATCCCTTACAAACTGACTACCCCGTCCCCCCTCCCCAATATCATACATATCTTTAACAATTCCATTGACTACATCCCCACACTATATTCCACATTCCATGACTATATATGTGTTAAATTATAGTTAACATCTAATAAGAAAGAGCTTCTTGGAACCTCTAATCTATATATAGCCTATTGGTAAAAAAAAAAAAAAAAAAGGTGATAACCTGGGTGTCTGAAATGGTGGTGGGGGCGGGGGACAGTCTTGTAGGACTGAACCCTTAACCTGTGGAATCTGAAGCTATCTCCAGGAAGACAGTTTCTGAATTGAATTTGAATTCTGAGATACTCAGCTGGTGTCTAGAGAATTGGTGGTGATGTGAGGGAAACACACCTACCCCCAGGGTAGAATTGGGTGCAGAACCCTTTGTCACCTCTCTCCTTTGCTTACTCTGCTCAAGCCACAATGTCCTTCTTGCTCATTTGCCAAACTCAGACCAACCAGGAATTCACCATTTGCTGTTTCCTCTCCTGGAATATTCTTCCCCTAGATAAGTACTAGGCTTATACAGTCCCATCCCTGAAGTTTCTGCTCAAATGTCACATCATCATAGAGGCCTTCCCTGACCATTTTGTCATCACATTCTATTCTTTATCTCTTTGCATGACTACTTAAGAACTTAAATTATTTGTTTACATTGCAATATAAGCTCCATAATGGCTGAAATACCTCATATTTGGTTCACTGCTCATGTATCTCTACCTGATATAGAATAGTCTCTCAGCAAATAAATAAATAAATAAATAAATAAATAAATAAATAAAATAATTATTATAATAAATGGTAAAAGAATAAATGAATAAAATCATCTATGAATTAAACATCTTTCTGGAATATATAAAATATGATTACATAGCATTTGTCTGATCAACTATGCAGAATCATACTTTTTGTTCAAATAATTGTCCCCAGTTGAAGGTAACTGTCAAATCTACACAAAAGGATGATATTGTAGGATTTTACTTCCTTTGCCTCTAGATTCTGTTTCCTGATTTCTTACCTCTATTAAGCATCAACAGCCGCTTCCATGCCCCTCAACTTACTACCTCCCACACATTCAATTTGAGCCATCTAGAGACTTCTATTCTCCCACTGCCCCTTACTGTTAAAATAAGACTGTTGGTTACAGTTTCTGATTATTTGACAGATAATGCTTATTTTTATTAATAGATTTAGTCAGTGATTTGC
Source organism: Aselliscus stoliczkanus (assembly GCA_033961575.1). Classification (NCBI taxonomy): domain Eukaryota; kingdom Metazoa; phylum Chordata; class Mammalia; order Chiroptera; family Hipposideridae; genus Aselliscus; species Aselliscus stoliczkanus. The sequence goes on along the minus strand of CM066737.1, from coordinate 93,840,027 downwards.
ATTAACTAGATATTTGTTCATCATTTTTATCCTCCACATAATACTTGGCTCAATAAAAGTATTTTATATAACAAAAGAAATGGGAGGACTTCCGGTTCAGATGAAATATGTAAAGAGCTTGGAAGTCATCACTCCAAACCTCACTGTAAGAAAAAGTGCTCATGTGACACCATACATAGTTATTGCAATATTATTGACTGCATTCCTTATGCTATACCCTACATTCCCATGACTACTGTGTAACAACCAATCTGTACTTCTTAACCCTTTCCCCTTTTTCACTCACCTCCAACTTCCCTCCCATCTGGTAACTATCAAAATGTTCTCAGTATCTCTGTTTGTTTCTGTTTGTTTATTTTCTTCTTTAGTTCTCTAAGTGAAATCACAGTGTGTCTATATTTCTCTGTCTGACATACTCCTCTCAGCACAATACCCTCCAGGACCATCCATGCTGCTGCAGATGGCCAGAACCCATTCCCTTCCCTGGCCAAGCAATATTCCATTATATATATATATATATATATATATATATATATATATATATATATATATATATATATATATCTATCCTCTTCTTGATCCATTCATCTATCAATGGACACCCAGCTGCCTTCACATCTTGGCTTTAGATATATCAATGTTGAACCGCTATGGTATACCCCAGAAACTGATGTAATGTTGTATGTTAGCTATATTTTTTAATAAAAATCTTAGAAAAAGGAAAAGGTGAGCACAATGAAAATCAGTTTCTTGCACTCATCAGAGAAATGAGATCACAGAGAAAACTTCCATTCACAAATCTAAAGAGACAGGCAAAATCAAGAGAGTCAGAGTCAAGCTCTGCTTACCTGGAGCAGAAGTCCCTGGAGCCATAAATGTTAGGAACCCATACGTGGCAATTTTGAGGAATTACTAGAGGCTGAGTATAGACCAGCTTGAAGAGTTAGAAAGTCCCAGAGAATCTCAATCTTGGGAGCCTCCCACTTTTTCATTGATTTGCCCTCTAAAAATCCAACCGGGTTCTCATAGAAGATCTAAGATAGATCTGCTCTGAGCTCTGGAAGAGGTAGGGGGAGAATAAGCATAGTGACACACTTGAAAGCATTCTCCATTAAAAAAAAAGCCTACTGTGTAGAGTAAAAGAGTTTGAGCCTTATCTTAGTTGGGGGAATGGCATATCTACCAATCCAACCCCATCTAGATTTCCTGTCTCACCTAAGTAGTGTATAAAAGCTATGACACTGAGAAACACTTGGAAAGAGCACATCCCAGGGACAGTTTTAATAAATGAGGGATATTTAATTCTAATATTGTAGAATACTTCCCCTCTCCCATGCCTTGTGACTGTACCAACAGGACTGCAATATAGTAACAGTTAATTATAACTAAATTGCTGCAAGATGCAGACTGTTTGAGAAGGGGTTATTAAGAAAGCCCCAAATCAAGAAGGAAGGCAAAAACAAGGACATGTAGAGGAACTTCAATCCCATGGTATCTACAACTAATATTAAACATAGCCTGACTCACAGTCAGACTGGTAAAAATCCTCATATTAAAGCCCTAGTTACCTCAGTTCTAATTACTTGATGTAATGTGTGGCCATCAAAAAAAATTACAAGGCATGACAAAATGAAAGGACAAAAGAACACTCTGAAGAGACAAAGGAAGCATCAGAACCAGATCCAGAGATTACAGATATGTTAGAATTATCAGATTGGGAATTTAAAATAACTGATTTACATGTCAAGGATTCTAATAGAAAAACTATACATCATGCAAGAAAAGATGGTAAAAATGGGTAAGCACAGAGATGGAAACTAAGAAAGAATCAAAAGGAAATGTGAGAAATCAAAAACACCATACAGGGGCCGGCCGGGTGGCGCATTGGTTAAGAGCTGGCTTGTGACACCAGCGGCCCTGGTTCGGATCCCACATATGAGGGCCAATGACACTGCCCTCTACAGCTAAGATGATGAACAACAGCTCCACTTGGAGCTGGGCTGCTGTGATTCCCCGGGGCAGCATAGCTGCAGCCCCTGCTGCAGTGGGCTGCCATAGGCTCCAGTGAGTGACCAGCAGCTGGTGTGAGCTGCTGTAAACAGCTGTCCAGAGGCCAGCAACTGATCTGCCTCATCTGGGAAGAGTGCAATGGTGATACCAATATGGGCCAGTGAAGCAATGTCCTCCTCAATTAGACTGAAGAACAAAAAGGACAGCAACTTGTCTGTTCCCCTTCCCCAGTTCCCCTACCCCAATTCCCCCCCAAAAAATCTAAAAACAAACAAACAAACAAAAAAGACACCATGCAGAAATGATGAATGCCTTTGATGGGCTCACCAGTAGAATGGACATTCCCAAAGAAAGAACTAGTGATCCATTGTACATAGCTATTACAATACCATTGACTATATTCCCTATGCTGGATTTTGTATCTTGTGAATATATATATATATATATATATATATAGAGAGAGAGAGAGAGAGAGAGAGAATATATATATATATATATACATATACACACACACACACACACACAGTCACACATTATTTTATATATTTTTTTATATTATTATTTTAAAATATTTTATATTAGGGGCCGGCCGAGTGGCGCGGTGGTTGGGTGGTTGGGCGCTGGCTTGGGAAGCCAGCGGCCCCGGTTCGGATCCCACATATGAGGGCCAGTGACACTGCCCTCAAAAAAAAAAAAATAAAAATAAAAAATAAATAAATAAATAAAATATTTTATATTAGTTTCAGGTGTACCACTCATTGGTTAGGTATTTATATAAACTGTGAAGTGATCCCCCCAATTAGTCCCATGCCCATCTGATGCCCTACATAATCTTTACAACATTATTGATTATATTCCCCATACTGTATTTAATATCCCTGTGACTCTTTTGTGACTACCAATTTGTATTTCCTAATCCCTTCACCTTTCTCACCCCCTCCCATCTAGTAGCCACCAGTTTGTTCTCTGTATCTATGAGACTATTTCTTTTTTGTTTGCTCATTTATATTGTTCTTTAGATTCCACATATAAGTGACTTCATATGGTATTTGTCTTTCTCAGTTTGACTTATTTCACTTAGCATAATATTCTCTTGGTCCATATATGTTGTTGCAAATGGCAAGATTTCATTCTTTTTTATGGCAGAATAATATTCCATTGTATAAATGTACCACAATTTCTTTACCCAATCATCTATTGATGGGCATTTTGGTTGTTTCCATACTTTGGCTATTGTGAATGGTGCTGCAGTAAACATAGGGGTGCATATAATTTTTTGAATTAGTGTTTTGGATTTCTTTGGATAAATACCCAAAAGTGGAATTGCTGGGTCATGAGGTAGTTCATTTGATACCAGAATGTATTTTGGAGATTTTTGCATAATTTTAATACCAGAAGGAAAAAGTGAACAGAAAAGAAGAAATATGTGAAGTAAAAATGGCTGAGAAATTTCAAAATTCATGACAGACAAAAACCTTGTCCTCGCCAAAATACTCCTCCACCTAGGCATATCATATTTAAATTTTAAGAAATCAAAGACAAAGAGAAAATCTTGTATGAACTCAGGGGGTTCAAAAAACCCTCAAAAAACCACAACTTAGAATCCTATATCCAGCAAAATTATTGAAGAAGAATGAAATCGTACCATTTGCAATGATATGGATGGACCTAGAGACTATATTGTTAAGTGAAATAAGTCAGTCAGAGAAAGACAAATACCATATGATCTCACTCATATATGGAATCTGAAAAACTGTATGAATGAGCAGAGTAAACAGAAACTGTCTCATAGATATAGAGGAAAAATCAGGGTTGCTAATTGGGAGGGGAATGGGGATGAGGGAGAAGGGGAAGGGATTAGACAGCAAAAATAGGCAACTACAATATTGCCACAGGGATATGAAAAACAGTTTGGGGAATATAATTAATAATGTTGTAAATATTCTGTGGAATGTCAGATGATCATAGGTCTTGTTAGGGAGACCATTTCATGGATGGAGTAGAGGTTTGATCACTGCACTGTATTACTAAAGTGGAGGTGGTATACCTACTGTAATTGAATATATATAGATAGTCACGGGATGTGTATTATACTGTGGAAGAGAGTCAGAGGAAGAGTAATAGATATATATGATATGGGGGGGAGTGAGGTGGCGAATTGGGGGTGGGGGGTTGTCACTTTGAGGGGTAAAATGTATAACTATTGCACTGTGTTGTACACCTGAAACTAATTTAAAAAAATAAAAATTAAAAAAAAAGATTTTGCCAATCAGCTTGTAAAAAAAAAAAATATATGTTCTCAGAGTGGATAAAAACACATATGTTGTCGTCAAGTATCTCATTTAAAATATAAAGATTCAGATAATTTAAAGTAAAGGGATGGAGAAATATATACGTTCTAACACTAATCAAAAGAAAGCTGGTGCAGCTAGCTATATTCATTTCAGACAAAGTAGACTTTAGACCAAGAAAAATTATCAGGGATAAAGAGTGGCATTACATAATGATAAAGGGGTCAATTCTCAAAGAAGATGTAGCAATTTAAAATGTGAATGCACCTTATAAGACAATGTAAATAATGTACCTAAAATAAAAACTGATAGAACTAAAAGGAAAAATAAACAAATCCACTATTATAGTTGGAGATTTCAATAATTTATAGATCAAGGAGACAGAAAATCAATAAGGATAAAGTTGACCTGAATATCACTAATAATCCACTTCATCTAATTGACATTTATAGACTGCTCCATCCAACAACAACAGAATATACATATTTCTTAAGCTCACATGCAACATTTACTAAGAGGAATCACATTATGGGTCAAAAAACTCCCTTTAAGAAATTTAAAAGAATAGACATCATACAAACTACTGTATTTTGCTGTGTATAATGCACTCCTGTGTATAATTCACACCCACGTTTTTGGCCCAAACTTTCAGGGAAAAATTCTTTCGTTTTAATTTTTTAATCCAAATTTTTATTTGTTTATATTTAGGTACTTGTTTTTTGTATTATAAAAGAATTTTAGCATTGTTTATTTATTATTATACTTTTAACTCATAAACATACATAAAAGAATTAAAAACATTTATACAGATACGGAATTTGCGCTACCCATGTATAATGTGCATCCTTATTTTCCCTCACAAATTTGAGCAAAAAAGTGCACATTATACATGGCAAAATGTGTGTTTTCACACTACAGTGGGATTAAAATATAAATCAGAAAGATAGCTGGAAAATCCCCAATTATTTGGAAATTAAACAACATTCTTCTAAATAGCACATGGCTTGAAAAAAATGTAGTGAGAGAAATTTAAAAAAATTTCTGAGCTGAATGAAAATTCAACTTATCAAAAATTTTGGGATGCACTGAAAACAGTGCTTAGAGAAAAATTTAGAGCATTGAATAGATATACTTGTATTCAAATAGAAGAAAGCTCTAAAGTCAATTATCTAAACTTTCACCATTAGAAGCTAGGGAAAGAAGAACATTTTAAGCCTAAAGCAACAAGAAGAAAAGAAATAATAAAAATTAGAGCAGAAGTCAATTATATTTAAAACAGGAAGGGCCAGCCGAGTGGCGCATTGGTTAAGAGCTGGCTTGGGACACCAGCAGCCCCGGTTCAGATCCCACATATGAGGACCAGTGACACTGCCTTCTACAGCTAACAACAGCTCCACCTAGAGCTGGGTTGCAAGCCCCTGCTGCAGTGGGCTGCCATAAGCTACAGTGAGTGGCTGGCAGCCAGCGTGAGCGGTCAGCAGCCAGCATGAGCTGCCAATAGCCCCGATGAGCGACCATCCAGAGGCTGGCGACCAATCTGCCTCATCCAAGAAGAGCATAATGATGATACCAACATGGGCCAGTGAAGCAACATCCTCCGCAACTAGACTGAAGAACAAAAGGACAGCCACTTGTCTGTTTCCCTTCCCTGATTCCCCAATGCTGTTCCCCTCCAATTCCCTAAAAAAAAATCTTTAAAAAAAATCAAATGGAACAGGAAAACAATATAGAAAATTGACAAAACCAAAAGCTGGTTCTTTGTGAAAAAGTCAGTAAAATTTATAAACCTCTAGGCAGTCTAATAAAAAAAAGGCACAATTTAACAATTTCAGAAATGAAAAAAAGGTCATCATCACTAATTTCATGGTGATTAAAAAGAAAATAAAGAATACTACAAAAACTCTATTTCCACAAATTTGATAAATTAGCTGTGATGGACTAATTTCCTGAAAGACACAAACTACCAAAACTCACACAAGGAGAAATAGATAATCTGCAAAATCCTTTATCCATTAAAGTTGAATCAGTTAATAATTGTTCACAAAAGACAATACCAGACTGGGACGATTTCACTGATTAATTCCAACAGATTTTCACCAATTGTATTGATTCTCCACAATATCTTCCGTAAAATAGAAGTAGAAGGAATGCTTCCTAATTCATTCTATGAGACCCATATGACCCATTACCAAAACTAGATAAAGATATTTAAAATAAGGGAAACTACAGATGAATATTTCTCATGATATAGATGCAAAAATCTTCAACAAAATACTAGAAAATCTAACCCAAAAATGTATAAAAATTTATAAACCATAACTAAGTGGAATTTATTTCGGATATACAAGACTTGTTGCAGGTGGAATCCAGAATGTGACAAAACAATACAACTATGATACAAATGTACAAAATAAACACACTGAAGAGGTAGTGATCTAAGTAATTGGAAATGAGTCTAATCTGCAAGACTGAAGGCAAAAGAGATTGTACATAAATATAGTAACATTGTTTTCCACAGAGGTTCAGGTTGACCATTCTGATACCACTCTACACACATAATGAACTGAACAATTAAGTATACAGATCACAGATGGTGAGAGTCAAGTTTCTCATTATTGGAGTGAGGAATTACAGGTAAGCAAGGGAAGAATATAGAGGAGTTGGAGACATCAGTCTGAACTCATGTTTAGTTTAGATATGTGTATATACATGTGGGTTAATATACACAGGTATATTTCCTTGCTCTGTCCCCTGAGAAGGCCTAAGCCATGACATCCCAGTAGCAACGAGTCTACCTAGTGTTCAGATCTTAGTTTCTAATGCCTTTGTCCAAGAAAAGGAATCAGGGCTCCTTGGGGGAATGGCTGGTTCTAAGACTAAGGCAGGAAATATACAAGATAGGCCTGGAGCATTTTGTAGTGCTAGAATGTAAGGAAATGTTAAAAGTAAACAAAAAACTGGCATTGATAGGTGTATGTCCAAAGGATACATGAACCAACTAACTGAAAGACCTCCCAATGGCCAAAAATGGAAAACTTTAAGGAACAAAATAAATACAGAAGTATCAGATTATAACCCAAAATATAAAATAAACATCTATCAATCCATACATTTATAAATAAATGATTAAATAAATTACTGGGTGGAGGAAGTAGACATATTGCCCATGAAGAAGAACTCCAAATAATTTATATAGATATGCTGTCCTCAAGGAGATAGAACGTAATTTCCAATTCCTTAGGTACGTGCTGGGCATAGTGAGTTCCTTCCAAAATTTAACTACAAAATGAAAAGGGGAGGAAAAGAGTAATTATCTGGTGGGGAAATGTACCACTACCTTAACCATGTAGTCAAGGTTAACATCAACAGTGATGAGCCATGTTGATCTGAAGAAAATGATATTTTATCATTATGAACGTCCTCCCCAAAACTCATAAACTGCAGTCTAATCATGAGAAACACATAACACAAATCCAGAATGAGTGAAATTCTATACAATTCTTGGCCAGTAATCTTCAAACTGTTAAGATAATAAAAAAAACCAAAAACAAAACAACAAGGAATGTTTAGTGAACTGTCACAGCCAGGATGAGCCTTAGGTGAAATCTAAGGAAATCTGAAAGATTATAGATTTTAGTTAATAATAATAGTGTATCAACATTAGTTAATTAGTTGTAACAAATATACCATACTTATGTCATGTAAGATGTAATATAATAGGAGAGACTGCATGTGTCTGCAATTTTTGATCAATCTAAAACTGTTCTGAGGTGTCCAGTTAGCTCAGTTGGTTAGAGTGCAGTTTTCATAACACCAAGGTTGCCGGTTCCATCTCTGCATTGTCCATTGAGCTGTGCCCTCCACAACTAGATTGAAAGCAACTATTTGACTTGGAGCTGATGGGTCCTGGAAAAATGCACTGACCCCCCGCAAAAAAAAAGTTTAAAAAAAATTGAAAAGGAGGAAGTAAAATTGTCATTATATGCAGATGACATGATACTATTTAAAAAAAAATGAAACTGTTCTAAAACAAAAAGGTTATTTTTTAAAAAAGCAATGGGAAATTGTTTCCCTTTGCAGGTAAATCCTGACTTTATCCTTTCAGGATAATGAAGCTGTACTGTCCCCAATTCCACATAAACTCTCTGCTCATTTTGAGTTTCATAGGAAATTGAACAGTGGAAAGCCTATTTTAGGAGGCTTTGTGACTAAAGAGGGTTATAATCATCTCCTTCGGGGAACTGGAGTGTGTCCTGCTTTCACCCAGGTCTGCTCAGCCAAAACTTCCCTCTAAACTCTCCATCTCGCCTCAACCTGCCTGTCAAATAACAACTCAAACATATCTGTAATTATTGGCATGGTATTTTAATTGTATACAAGGGAAACTAACACACACATTGATTTTGTCTATGAGAGGTAAAAATAGGATTTAAAGATGAGAAAGAGGAAAGAAGAAACTGTAAACTTTTTGGAAATAGCAGACTTTATTATCCTCTTCTTGAGCCCTTTGCCGATTACCTAGCAGCCTGTTATTCTGCCCTTGGGCAGCTAGATGGGCTATCAAAAGAGACAGGTTGGTGGTTATGGCTTCTCCAGAAAACCTTAAGAATTTAACTGTGCAATGCACATGACAGGCTGCTTCTGTATCATGTTTTTCTGTGTCCTTGATAGCGCTTCCTTCTTAGTTATTCAAAGTCTGCCTCAGCACAACTATATGCTGCCTCAAGCCAGAAACGCCATTTCTTTTTTAAGATATTGTGGTCATCATTATAGGAAATTGTATTCCATCTTCCGATCATCCTCCGGTTTTTCTGACATGCTGAAGCATTTTTGGTATACCTCCTTTATTTCCTCTCAGACTTCTGATATAAGGTTCCTGTGTTATTGCAATGCATACTCTTCCTTAATATCAATGTTACTGCACTGCAAAAAAGTCTTAGCTGCAAGTTGAGTATTAGCTCTGTTTGCTTCTCATTCATTATAACCAGAGTCCCCTCTGTCTAATCTCAACATCAATCCTGTGTGTAAAAATACTAACATCGGTATCACGTTGCACAGCATAATTCCAAGAGTCAGTATTTATTCTTTTATACCTTTGGAGATCCTGGTTTCACTTCATTATTTAATTACAGGTAGATATTTTCTATAAACCAGAGCAAGCTGAACTAACGATTTCTCTTTGGAGTAGAATTTATGGTTGTTTATATGCTTTCTAGAGATCCTCTGCCCTCTTCCACAAGGAAGGAGGGAAATGTGTGTGTGTGTGTGTGTGTGTGTGTGTGTGTCTTCGTGCACACACGTGTGTGTGTGCATACTCCTGTGAGTTTATTCTTGTTTTTTAATTTACAATGACTCTCTCCAGGTTGGAGTTTTGATTCTTTCTTGCTGTATTCTTCTTGTTTCTGTTTTGAATTTTTCAAAAGTGCTTTGCGACTCTTAAATATTAGTTGTATGTTCTTATTATCTACTGATTTTTCAGATATTGATTTATTTTTTGCTGAGGCAGTAATTCATTATAGTTTATGATTTGGTGTTTCTCTTCAGGTTTTCCTAAATTAAAAAATGAAATTATAAGTAGTGTAAATGTGTTTTTAACTTTAAGATTTTTACATCCATTCTGGAAGAGGGTCTTGTGAGAAATTTTACAGCCAAATTAAAAAAAAAAAGATGTTTGAAAGCAACACAAGGATGGAAATATTCTGTAATCTACACTTTCCAATGTGGTAGCCATTATCCACCAATAGCTCCTGAGCTCCTGAAATGTGGCTAGCTTAAATGAGTAATTGAAATTTTAATTTTATTTTGTTTTAATTGATTTAAATTTGAATGGAAATGGACACATGTGGCTACCAGATTGGATATCATAGTTCTAAGGCTGCATATACTCTCCTGTAACTTTATTCAGTGCTTTATTACATTTTATTATGGCACACCTTAGTTCTTTCATCCAGGAAATAAATTGAAAACATTAAAAAAAACTGTGACTTAATGGTTGCTGTTAATATATGGTTGATTGCATTCCAAAGACAGGATGTATTAATGTAAATGCAGATAGAGTGACTTTCTTCAAAATAATTGAACTACACTGTTGTCTGTAATAAATGATAATGCCATTTACTACTTGTATTAGTTTACTATTGTTGCTATAATAAATACTAAAAACTTAGTGGCATGAAACAACACAGATCTATTATTCTGTAGTTTTGGAAGTCAGGAGTCTGAAATTAGTTTCACTGGGCTAAAATCAAGATGTTGGCGGGCTCGCACTCCTTCTAGAGAGTTAGGGGAAAATCAATTTCCTTCTCTTTTCCAACTACTAGAAACCACCACATTCATTGACTTGTGCCCCCTTCCTCCATTTTTTTTTTGAGGGCAGTGTCACTGGCCCTCATATGTGGGACCTGAACCGGGGCCACTGGCCTCCCAAGCCAGAGCCCAACCACTGTGCCACTCGGCCGGCCCTCTTCCTCCATTTTTAAAACCAGTAGTGCAGCATCTTCCTTCCTCTTTGACCTTTGCTTCCTCCCTTATATTTTTTCTCCCTGACTCTGTTCCTCTGCCTTCCTCTTATAAGGATGTTTGTGGTTAGATTAAGCCCCAGGAGAATCTCCCTATCTCAATATCCTTAATCATATCTTCAAAGTCCTTTTGCCATGTCAGGTACCATATTCACAGGTACTGGGTAGTAGGATATCTTTGGGGGACCATTATTCTGTCTACCACACTAGCATAATAAACAAATTGATAATGGATTTTGGTGTGTGAAATTTGAAAAGTGGTTGTTTCTAGAGTTGCCCATGAGTGAAATTTATCCTATGGTGGGTATGACCCAAACAGATACCCTGATCTGTCATCTTACTGATTACATCTAGAAATTCTCTCTAGGTCTCTGCACTGACATTTAGGAATTCCCTCAGAGAAGGACACCCAGCTCCTGAGAGTAATGTCTGAGCATACACCTTACTGATGAGAAAACTCTATATTTGTACTGATATAGAACCATATTTCCATTAATAAACTATACATGTTCTTGTATTTTACGACAGAAAGAATAGGCTGGCAGACACTTCTTCCTATGATTTCTACCTGAAGTGTGCTTAAAGGTTTTTGAGAGGCTTTTGCCCTATATTTGTCAGTATCTGACTGGTATTTTAACTTTCACGTGAAATGTGAACTAGTATTTATAATGTCAGTGGAGAAGGGAGAGGCAGACGGAGGAAGGGATGATGGCTACACTGAATTTTTTTAAGCTCTATGTTTTTAATGCTATTTAGAGATTTTTGAGGTGGGAGAGTGCCCTTACACTTTAAATAAGTTAACATTCGATTGTAACATGTTAAAAACTGTGAGAGGAACAGCTTCCAAATGGTGAATCACTTGGCTGTAAATGTAGTTCAGATGTATGTAGGATATGGAGGGATGTAGATAGCATCTCTTCGTTCTTCATTTCTGATCTTAGGTAGCTCTTTCTTCACTCATCATGTCCTGGGACTGCGTTAGATGCCAAATGTATCTGCAGTGCCCCTGTATTTACCCTACGTTAATGCATTTTACTCCATGTTATAACAGATTGCTTACCTGTACCTCTGAAGTAAACCTGTATCCCCTCCTACAGTAGTTTCTTTTCCTGTTGCCTATATATCAGCAAATGTTAACTGTTACTGCATTGTCACTTAAGTCAGAAACCTGGAAGGTTCTGAGGCCTTTCTCTCCCCTTATCTCTACTTGCATGCATCATTCAGTAATATAACTGACATTATGTTCTTTATGTTTGTAAAACATGTCCATCTTTCTCCCCTCCTGCTGCCATTTCCCGAGTAACGTTAACCATTCCTAAAATTATTGTAATAACCTCTAACTAGTCTCCTCTCGCTTCCCTCATGTGATCTTCCAGCAATGCAAATATGATCCTAATCTCTGCCCTATCACCTCTTTACAAAAGTTCTTAAATCATTCTGTTCTCTTTTTATGGCAAAAAAAATCATCAGAATGTTTACAAGTTGATTAATTGTTTTGTTAATTCCTCCTTCCTAGACTCTTGCTTTTTTCTACTGAGTCAGCTGAAAATATAATGCTAGGACTTAAGAGTACAGGCTCTGGAATTAGAATTCTGGTTCATCTCAGTACAAGTCTGTGTGATTTGACAAGTTACTTCCCTCTGTGGTTCAGTTATATCATCCGTTAAATTAGGATAATAATATCTTCTCAATTGGCTCATGAGGAAGGCCTCATTACATTGTCTCATGTACTTTTTTTTTAAGAATTTTATTGGGGAATTGTGGGGAGGGGAACAGCGTTGGGGAACCGGGGAAGGGGAACAGACAAGTTGCTGTCCTTTTGTTCTTCAGTCTAGTTGCGGAGGACATTGCTTCACTGGCCCATGTTGGTATCGTCATTGCGCTCTTCTTAGGTGAGGCAGATTGGTCTCTGTTCTCTGGACAACTGCTCACAGTGGCTCTTTGCAGCTCACACCAGCTACTGGCTGCTCACGCTGGCTGCCGGCCACTCATTGGAGCCTATGGCAGCCCACTGCAGCAGGGGCTGCAGCTATGCCTTCCCGGGGACTCACAGCTGCCCAGCTGCTGTAGAGGGCAGTGTCACTGGCCCTCATATGTGGAGTCTGAACCGGGGCCTCTGGCATCTCAAGCTAGCTCTTAACTAACACACCACTCGGCCGGCCCTCTCATGTACTTTTAAATGCTCGGTTAATTAGGTGTTGTAATTATTATTAGTATTATTCATAGTTACAGGTGTCTTAGTTTGCATTCCTTCAGAATTTGAGCTTGAAACAAGGATTCAAGTGTAAATACTTTATTTGGGATATGATCCCACACAATAACCAACTGGAGAATAGAAAAGTCAAAAGGGAAGAGAAGGAAGCCACAAAAATTATGTTAACAACTAGGTCACCACTATACTAAATGAGACTCAATCTCAGTGTAAAAACTGTAAGATATGTTGAATATGTCTTGTGGTTACTCCACCCAAATGATAAAAACTCAGGTCTTAACCTCCAACTTGCATGCACCATTTTTTAGGGCTGCTTCCAGGGACATCAACACCCAGCACTTGTGTCCAGTTCCACACACAGGTCAAACATGCTCCTGTAGTCCAAGAAATCCCTAAGGTAGAGAGTTATAGGCACCTATAATAGGAAGCTGTAAGACACGCACATGAACTAGCAGTCATGGCATAAGTAACACATATTATCTGATCCAATAGGTAAGAGAATTGAGGCTGCATGAGGTGAAATGACAGTCCAAGATCATTGCTAGAAAGTCAGAATTTGAACCCAGGGACATCTGACTCCAAAGCACTTGCAGTTTTCATCAAATGATGGTGGTGATCAGGTTAGAGGTAGAGACTATGAGGTGAGCATAGTTGAATATGAGGGAGCCAGTGAGTGAACATTGAGAAAATAAAGACAGTGAGTCAGGCTGGTCACTATAACTTAATATATTGTCTCCCACTGTCAAAAGCAGAAATTCAAGAAAATGTCCTAATCTATCAATGTACCACTTGGTTGCTATCGCTGGGAGGAAGTAGTATAGTATAGTAAGTATAATATAGTATAGTGTAGTATGGTATATTTTTATAAGACATATCATTTCATAAAATACATTTTATATTAAGATTATGATATGAACTCAGGCAGTATGACTTCAGAATCTTCTCTTACACTAAACTAATTTTTATACTCCAATTATTTAAGATTTCATATTAAGAATTAGATCTGATTCTGAATCTTGATTATGCCGATAATAAAATATATATCCCTTGGCAAAATTATTTGATAAATCAATTCCTTAATTTAATTTTATAGAAATGGATCTCACATAAGTACCTACCTCATATGGTGGGTGTAATAACTAATGTGAGGATTCATTGAAAGTGATTAGTAGAAAGAACATGAAAAATAGGCTTAAGAAAATCACACAAAACACATCTGCAAAGGGCAGATCTAAAAGTGAGAAAATATGGCAGATATGAAGAATAAGATAATTCAGAACAAGCATGCAACATTCCCAAAATTCTGAAAAAAGGACCATAAGTAAGTTCTACTACAGTAGAGGACAGATATTCTCAAATAAAGGGAGACTTGAATCTGTAGTTTAAAACAATCAGCATGTTTCATGTTCTGGGAATGATTAACAGAGATAAAAACATCAACATATTCTGTAAAAATGTTTAGAATTAGTGGGGGCTAGCTGGTAGCTCAGTGGGTTAGATAGAACACAGTGCTCATAATACCAAGGTTGCCAGTTCAACACCCCTACATGGGCCCACATGGGCCACTGAGATGCGCTCCCTGCAACTAGATTGAAACAGCTACTTGACTTGGAGCTGATGGGCCCTGGAAAAACACACTGTTACCCAATAAAATAAAATAAATAAAAATTGTTAAAATAATATTTTTTAAAAATGTTTAGAATTGAAGGATAAGGAACAAATTCTAAAAGCATACTTCCAGAAAAGCAAGGGAAATTATATCAGGCTCACCCTTGAATTCTAGCTATATCATTAAAGATAAGTAGTACTGTATTAGTTTAAATAATTTTTGCCTGCAAATTACAGGAACCATGACTTAACTAGTTATAAATAATAAAGAAAATATATAAAATGATGGAAAGTCCATAGATAAGTTGACTTATTCATTGACCCCCTAATCTCATTGATGACTCACATAGTTTTGAATCTTATTCTTTGCCATTGTCAATGATGGCTTAATTATTGGTTTGGACACAACAGGGCTACATGTAGATGAATACAAGGTGTGATTAAAAGATATGGTGAAAAAAAAGATATGGTGAATGTTTCAATTATATAACACACATAGAGATATCAACATGATAAGAATATCATTAGGATGTTTATTTTTTGTATTGTTCTTCTTTCTTAAATTTTTAATAATTAACTTAGACTACTTTTACAGTCACTTTTTTCCCCTTTTCTGTAAAGATCTAAAGCCTATATAGCAAGCCTATACTTTAATCAATAGTAATGGGGGCACATAGATTTCTGTTATATTTTCTCCTGTGTTACTGGTATGTTTGAAATATTTCATAATTTAAAACCACTTATAATAAATTAAAAATTAAGTCACTATTTTAAAAGATCGCTATACTTTTTATAAAAATCAGAGTAAGAGATCTTTGTAAATGTATCCTGCAGCTACACAAGCACATCTTTTTGAGTATGTGAGCCATCTCAATTAGTCTCTATTTTTATATCCCTACTGTGTGAATTGCCTGCCTGGAGCATTCATATGTGTTGACCAAGTTTTAGTGCTTTCTAAATAGAAAATATATTCTTTAGTCAGGGCATTGTCTTTGTATATTTTTCTAATGTATAGCCATAACTTTCAACTTTAGACTTCTACCTTTCTACCTAGTAATCCTGCTAGAAGTGCCAACAGTCCAAAGTTTGATGATTGAAAAGTGGCGCCTTGCTGAGTAAGAGGGGTACTTGGGAGCATGCAGAATGCTGGATGTGCCACTGGCAGGTGGATTACAGTAGGGGCAAAAACATGTGGGAGTGTTTGGCAGGGCAATATGGGGGACATCTTTGTGCCCCTGCAGAGTCAGCAGGAGTGAGGAAGCACAATTATGCTAATAAGTGAAAGCCTGATTCCATTGCTGTCAGGATGTGACAAGGAAAGAATGGATTTAGGTCTAGACCTGTGCTTTTCAAACAACTTATCAATCTGCAAGCATTAGGTAGCAACAGCTTATGTACTCCTGAGAGAGGCAAAAGCAGATTTTAAGTTCTGATCCTGTCCTGCAGAGTTAAAGCCTACAGAAAAGATAAAATCTACACAGAAGTACCAATTTGAAAATATATTTTAGAAGTTCTAGAGGAAAAGGGAAACACTTTAATGATAAACAACTGATGAATTATTGTATCACGTGGCATCACTGAGTTTGCTTATAATCAAGACTTGTAAATGTGTCTGTCATATCTGGGGTCACTTGAATATGTGTCCATTTTTTCTTATTTGTGTAAAATTTGTTTCCATATACATGATTTCAGATAATAGCAGAAGTGAATTTTGTACATGTTGTGTATATTTGCAATTGTTCATTCAATTTGTTTTATCTTCAAATAAAGCCATCAAATGCAAAGGCACCTAGTAGCCATTCATTTAAATAAGGGGAAGAAGGGGAGTGAATGCTATTTATCTGAGCGACCCAGAATGGGAACTTTTATTTCCCATTATAAGATTGAGATATTGGAATTTGTTCTGTTTTGTGTGTATGTGTATATGTGTGCCTATGTATATGTATATATTACACATTTTCCACTATATTAAAATATATATTCCTGTGGTAAGTATGGACCAGAGGATGAAAACCATAAACATTGTAGTATTCAAACTATTTTTGAATGTTAAAGATCTGGTAAATTAAAAGTTATGGGCTCTGGCAAATCCGAAAGTTTTTGTGCATTTTAGTCCTTTTAAATATGTATTTAATGAGTGCTTAAAGGAGGTCAGCAACTTTTCTTTGTGTGCGTTCTCAGCCTTCATTTATTTCCTCAATATGTGGAATAAGGACAGCTAGATCTGGGCAACAGCATGACTGGAGGGGAAATGAGGATCAGGGCTGTGGGAAAAAGGAAACTGACCAAAGACTGTATCCCATAAGAAGATAAGCAGAGAGCTGCCATCTAGAGTTACCCACGGGTTTCCTAAGTGTTCACTGTCTCAGGAACCCTAAGTGGGGATTAAACATTGGAAGGAAGGAGGAGATGGTGGGTTGTCATGGAGGGCTTTCCAAACATTCCCATATGTGTCCCCATTTCTACAGGCCAAATAAATCTTATTATCTGTGACGTGTACCATAAGCTCTCAACTCTACAGAGTAAGCAAATAAATTAAAATTCTACAGAAATCCTCTTATTTCTGGTTACAGAATTCAACTGAAGTGGAAGTTTGGGGTGCCCTTTCAAGAAAATTTGGTTTCTAAAAGTTTAAATAAAACTTCTTTTCATAATATCATATAAATAGCTTCACATATTAAGGTGAACCTTCATTCCTGAGAATGAAATTCTAGTGAAATAAAAGGAATGCACAGTACTGATGCTTTCACATAGACACCAATTTTGGTTATTGTATGTGGTTTTATTTATAAATGCAAGATTTCCTACAAAATTCCCTGGATCGTTGCAGCCTACTGGATGGTATTTACTTTCTGGGCTTATGATTTGGGGAGGTAGGTAAGTGATCAGTGATGCGGCTGATTTTGTTTTAGCCATGGCATTGGATAGACTGCATTTCTCACTGCGTCTTCTCAGCAGTTGTGGGGATTATGGAGATGAGCTGTGGCTCTAGCGGGGAAAATGCATCATTTATATGTGTCAGTCAGATGGCATCACACGCCTGCTCTGGGCTTTTTCTCGGAGGCTGTGAGATTTATGACCATCATAAAGCCTTTTGTCCCCCCATAGATCATGTTGGTAGAATACACGTACCTTTCTTTACTGGAGTTCACCCTTTTAGAGGCTAGCCAGCATCAGAAAGAAAAGCTTTCCACTCCTGCCAAACTAATGATTCAGAGTAAACAGGGAAATCCAGTGGATTATTTTTTTCCTTTTTGACATGTTTTATTTGGAAAAAAGCATATACATATTGTTTTAAAAATCTCTGAGCAAAAGTTATAACTTGCTTAGCTTGGCAGAGCTACTAGGTTAAAACCCCTGCACACACAGGGCTGTCTGTACTGATGTTCTCCTCAATTCTCAGAAATATATATGTGGCTTCATTTGTCCCACCGTGTAAATTGTTGTCTCTCATTGGTCTCATGGAGTCAGAAAACAGTTTTCACAATTGGAGACTACTCCTGATGCAGAGCTGTGGTTGAAGGTAGTGCAGACCTTAACCTTATATGATTACCAGGCCAAAGCTCCCTTTCAGGAAGTAACTACTTAGAAAAGGGAGTGGGCCGGCCAAGTGGCTCAATTGGTTAAGAGCTCACTCAAGAGTGCGAGCTGATAACAACAGCTCCACCTGAAGCTGGGCTGTGTGAGCCCCGGTGATGGTGTGGGCTGCAGCCCCTGCTGCAGTGGGCTGCCATAGGCTACGGTGAGTGGCCCGCAGCCAGCGTGAGTGGCTGGCAGCCAAGCATGAGCTGCCAATAGCCGTGGTGAGCGACATCCAGAGGCCAGCGACCGATCTGCCTCATCCGGGAAGAGCGCAATGACAATACCAACAGTGAAGCAACAACCTCCGCAACTAAACTGAAGAACAAAAAGACAGCAGCTTGTCTGTTCCCCTTCCCCGATTCCCCAACGCTGTTCCCCTCCACCAATTCCCCAATAAAATCTTTAAAAAAAAAAGAAAAGAGTGCGAGCTGAGCTCTGAGCAAAGGCGGCTCAATGCCAGCCCGAGCTGAGTTGCCATTGAGCTGCCAACAGGTGGCAGGATGGCTCGGCTAAAAGAAAAAAAAAAAAAAGGAAAAGGGAGGACAATGCTTGATTCTTCTTCTCTCTATTTAGCTTGTTTCTGTCTCTCCCTCCCCAGAAATGCAAAGAGAAATAATACCTGATTTCTACCTTTAAAAATTAGCAAAAAAAAAAAATAACATAAACAAAACTGGTACATACCAGAATAGATGATTAATAATGACTAAAGAAGAAGGACATGATTATCTAAGAAAATGCACATAGGCTTTGCAGAGGACGTACTACTTGAGCTGGAGTTTTGTGGATTATCCTTCCCTTCTGGCTGGGATCTTTTCTATCAGTAAGAAAAAGGAAAATCAGCAAATTCAAAGTATTAAAAATATAAGTAATGGAACATGTAAAACCAAAGAACAGTAACATAGTTTTAAATGCCAAAGCATATAAACGCACATCTGTAGGATATTTATCTAGATCTATATAGATGCACACAAACACACACACAGCATATATAAGAGCACATTATAAGGCAAATGCCAGGAGGCAAACTTGGTTCTTGAAAGATTGAATCATCCATGAGCAAATACTCCTGTATTATTCATTTTTATTTGTTCTTTCTTGTAACATCCTTATAGACTAAAAAGGAAATACATTTCTCTAGCAATTTTCATCTTTTTACGTATTTTCTTCATTGATTTTCCCCTTTTTCTTTGCACCAAACCTTGAACTTCATAAAAATGGGGTTTATTTACATTTCTATATTCACTTCATAAGCATGCAATAAAGCTTACTGTGTGATATGGAAATATAACTATAAAAGGTTTAGATTGAATGTTTTCCAACTCCAGAAAAGGTAAAAGTTAATAATAGCAAAGAAAAAGTCTTGATATGAACTGATTTCTTGGCAATTTATCTCTTATGTCAGAACATTGAATTCATCAAAGATTTATGATATTGAATCTTCTTCTCCCTTGGGAACAACAAGGTTTATTTGGATGTTACTGAATTATATTCAACAAAAGGTTATGTAATCATCTAAGTTATGTGACAGAGGCCACCCATTACCCTGATAGCATGTGAAAAAGAACATAAAATAACAGATTCAAGGAATATTAAAGATGGAAAGATCATAGAAATGTTTGAACACATCTCAGTCATACATATGGAGAAATTGCGATATAGAGAAAAATGAGGTCACAGTCCTACCTTATGTGTTGCTGATTATACTGGTTTAGTAATACGGATTTGGGTATTTTTTTTTTGAGGGCAGTGTCACTGGCCCTCATATGTGGGACCTGAACCGGTGCTGCTGGCTTCCCAGGCCAGTGCTTAACCACCACACCACTTGGCTGGCCCCAGATTTGGGTATTTTAAAATGAGTTATTTTTTAGCAAATTAAACAACTTTTACTGAATGTGTCTATATACAGTAGAAGCTGACAGTCCACTTTTATGACAAATTTGTATTTTTTGATGCTGCTAATCTTTTAGTTATTTCAAAAGTGCTTTATGTATGGAGCTAAGAGAATTTTTTGAGTGTTTTGTTTTTAATTAAATTGTTATGATATTTTTGTGAAGAACTTGGGAAGCCCTCTAAAGAGGAAGGCCTCAATGTGAGTTTTTCACTTTAGAGTGTAATGGAACTGATCTATTCTCAGGAAAATTAGCTTTCCACTTAAATGTCTGTCTACCTTTGAGAGGAAAGAAAGCTTGAGATGTGTGACAATATACATGTGGTCTCACATTTGTGATACTCTCCCATCAGAAAGTGCCAGAACATCTGCAACAAACACTCTTTTGTCAAAATCAATTTTATATGAAGCTTGATTTAATGAGCAGTTTTCATGGGACATAGAAATCTCTGGCACTTTCTTTTTTGTTGCCAACCATTTTTATTAATCACGGAGAAGCTAGATTTCAGGAACAACTACCTTCCATTACGATTGATTTCCAGTACTTCAGTAGACCTTACCTTGAAAAATTCTTTCAGCAACACAGAATCAATTACTCCAAGAATGTAATATATTGAACTTAAAATCCTGTAGGGTAAAATAGGCATTCTAATTAATAGGAGTTGGTGATGGGATACAATTTGTATCATCTAATACTAACTGGAACAAAATGTCATCCTCCGATCACTCGAGCATGAAGTTTACACTAAGTCCTTATTACTTGCTCAGTAGTAGAAGAGGATTAGCAATAAAGTGACCTTAATCATAAAAGACTGGGCAGATCTACAAAAGCCTCCTAAATTCAGAGCAAGTGGCCAGCGGCCCTGGTTCGGGTCCCACATATGAGGGTCAGTGACACTGCCCTCAAAAAAAAAAAATAGATGAATTCAGAACAAGTGTCAGTCCAAAAGACACTATGATAATCTCCCCGGTCCACATGGTTGATTTTCATGTTTGTCAACAAAGGCTATCTTAGGGTAATTCCAGCAGTTCCTGTCGTGTTATTACATCAAAGATAGTCAACTTTTACTTCCTGAGTTCTAACTTGCATAAACATGCCTTTTGGTTTTCTGACTCTCCCTGGAATCAGAAAGGGCATTCATGCTCAAAGAAGAGTTGAACAGGAGAGTCTGTTTTCTGAGGGATTCAGAAATGTATTACCTCACTCAGTCCTGGGCCAGCTCAAAGCAAATATTTTATAATAGATCCTTTGAGAAATTTTAATTTGTAAATGTTAATACTTCAACCTTAAAAATAAGAGATTGTTAGAGATCTATTGAAAATGTACAAGAATCAGTAAAAATACAGGAAATTTAACAAGTGTATTCTAATCAACATATATAGGACACTAAACAAATTTAATTCTCATTTCTCTTCAAGAACACATGAAATATATAGGGAAATTGATCATGTGTTAGGTGATAGAGTAAGTCTTAACAAAATTCAAGGGAATTCCATAATACAGATCATACTCTTTGACCACAATGCACTTATACTTTAAATTAATAAAAATTTAAAAAATTTTAAATGTCCATAACCTTGGAAATTTAAAAAGATAAACTTTTAAACAACCATTGGGTCAAATAAAAAGAGTAATGGTTATTAGAAAATATTCAGTAAAACTGTTCAATATAGTTAAGCTTTAAACACAAACCTAAATTATCTTTAGATTATAATTATTCTAATCAAAATCCTAATAATGATTCACAAGGTAAGGCAGAAATTGATTCTAACATATATGCAAAAGCAAAAGTCAATAGTACAAAGGAAAAGAACAGAGATTTGACCCAAGCAGATATCAGGACATTAAAAGCAACGGCAATTAAAGCATAGATTTGGTATTGTAATATACATCCTGATTAAAAAAGTGGAAAATGTAGAACTAGGGGATGGGTGGGTTATTCATAAAACCACTGACACAATTTGTAATCTACATGGAAAAGCAAATTTGATCCTTACTCTCATATAAGATAAAAATTGAGTTGGATTAGATAATTATGCATAAAAAAATTAAAAATTAAAACTTAGAAGACAGTATAGAAAACTATCTTTATGAACACTGAGTAGGGAAGAATATTTTTAAACAAGACTAAAAATCCTTAGCCAAAAGAAAAAAAATTCTGAAAATTAAGAACATGTGATTAACAAGAGACACTGGAAAAAATAAAAATTCAGAGTACATGAATTTTGGAAAACTCATTACATATACAGAGGGTGCCAAAAAATGTATACACATTTCAAAAAAGGAAAAAAGTGTATTAAAATTGTAATATTCAATATATACTGATAACAAAAGATGAATACAAGTCACATTTGACTTCTGCAATTACAAGAGGTGCTCAAAGTGGTTACCATCAGTGTAATTTTAATACACTTTTTTTTCCTTTCTTAAAATGTGTATACATTTTTTGGCACCCTCTGTATATGTATGAATACATTCACATGTCATAAAGCTATAAATTAAGACAAAGAAATAAATAAATTGTGTTCTTATCTAAACAGCAACTACAAGGTGTATAGGAGAAGAGAAGTGGGCATCTAACCTAGACTTTTACTATATACAGTGCCCATGTGGAAGTCCATTAGAGAAGTACTGCTGTTACTATAGGCGTTTAGAAGGATACATCACTATGGTTTAAAATGGTGATCCTCAGAGCTCCAGTTTCACTTATTATCTATACTCCACATTTGGGCTTCAGTATGCACAGTTTCCTACTGTAAGCTCAACTGCAATAGGAATAGGGCCTGTGAATTTCAAAGAGGAAAGTTTTATAAGTTTTCAGACCAAGAGGAATATTTGAGTTCCCCCAATATAATGAAAAACTGAGACTGGAGGGAAACAAACCCCACAAGAAATGGAGATGGGATTCTGTTAACACAAGCTATTACTTCCTCTGACTGCCTTCCTTACTCAGTGCCTTTTCATTCTTATGAAAATTTTGGTTACAATTAGTTTTTTATTTAGTTAAAGCTGGTTACAATTAGTTTTTATTTAGTTAAAGCAACAGAGAGAAACATGTAACTATTCCAAGCCAATACAATAGTCATTGATCCAAATGAATATCTAAACAGTAAAACAATTAAAAATCAACAAATTCCATACGAATTCCTCAAATGCCCCACTCCCACTCCCCTCACCATCATCCCTCCCCCGCCACCACCACCACTCAGAGCCTGTGCAATTGGGCAACTCTTCTTTGTCATCCATTCACATTCAGTATTTCAAACATAGAGAAACCCCCAAAATAATCCTCTGACTGTCTGAGAACCAAAGGAGTTTCCTAAACTGTTGCCCTCTGCTGTTTGCATCTGCCCTCGCTTTGAGCTCTCTGTAATTAGGTATGCTAAGTGCTGCAGACCCCCCAGTGAG
Source organism: Aselliscus stoliczkanus (assembly GCA_033961575.1). Taxonomy (NCBI): domain Eukaryota; kingdom Metazoa; phylum Chordata; class Mammalia; order Chiroptera; family Hipposideridae; genus Aselliscus; species Aselliscus stoliczkanus. The sequence continues at coordinate 93,816,509 of CM066737.1, read as the reverse complement.
TTGATCCATTAAAAGACATTTTGTTGTTAAATATTTCATTGTTATGAGCTCACACTTAAATCTAAAGAGCAATCTGTGAAAGAGGGAAGTATTCAAAGATTTTATAGCCCATAAAACTACAAGGAAATTACTTTTAAGGAAACTACCACATCATTGAGGCACTGTCTTTGTGCACTTCCTTCTTTCCTGCTGGGTTTTCCCTCTTTGTTTTTCTCTACACAACCACAATACATCAGATCTGAACCACAGAAAATTATACACTCTGAGCCACAAGTTAACCAAGGGCATAGGATGATTAAAGACCCAACATCTTGTTGCTTACTCCATTCAATTCTCCTTTAAGATGATTCATTTCCAAGTCCATGATCAGTGCTGTGCCACTACCACCAAGAAGACTGGGTTCTGTTTCCAGTCACATCAATAGCCAAGTAGTCTGCTTGGCATTATGAAATCACTTTCTTGCACAAAGTACTTGTACTGGAAACCTAAAGGTGGCAAGAGGTACACACCAAGAGAAAGCCAGAAACAAAGTGCCACTGGGAAATAACAGCAGAGCCAGGGCTCCTGGCTTGTGTAAAGTCCTGCCGAGAAGGTGAGAGATGCCAATTTTGCCTGTCCTAAAGCATCTTTTCTCCCCTCCCAAGTTGTGCTGAGAACAACACCCTTCCCTCAGGGGCCTAAAGTTGTTTGTGCAGCTGTGCTGCTAAATGATTTCCCATCATATTGCTTCCAGGGTGAACTATTAGATTGGGTCATTGTCTCCTTGGACAGAGATAGTTGAGCTCCATGCATACTGAGCTAACAACAGGCATTAAGGATAGGGTAACCAGTTGAGCTACCACTAATTTAACACTGAACAACAGCAGCAAAATTTTAAAATAAGGAACTTTACTGTCCCCAAAGACAAGAAGAATCTCTCATTAATTCCTTCCCTTCTTTATTTTTAAACCTTCATTTTAGACATGAAAATTTTTTATTCCCAAAATGTTGTGACTTGTCCAAGATGGCATAGCAGATTAGTGCTGGTGTGAAGTCTCCAAGGTAGAATAATGCACTATAAGAATAAATTCCCTAGTTTAACTACACAGTTAATCCTTAAAAGCATCTCCATAATATCTCTTTCATGATAAGCATACTTAGCCTATGCTTAAACACATTCTGAGAGAGAACACTTATTTCTTGGGCAACCAACACAGTTTGAGCCAGTTTTAAGGATTGGAAAAATTTTTTTATGGTTCACCTGAAATTTATTTCTCAGCATGTTCCATTTCTTCATTACCCTTTGGAAACCAAGGTAACAAGCCTTATTTTGCTTCCACGTGACTTTCATGTATTTTAATTATGCCTTCAACAACTTTATGAAACCCTGCCCGGCCCCTCAGACACTTGTTCTAAATAGAGGGGTTATGTCCCTCCTGTATCCCTTTTTCTCTCTGCAAAGGACTCCATGTTCTTCAACCTGAGGTTGTCTAGCTACTGATTATTATTCCATTAGCACAGGTACATACTGCTGATATAATGCAATTGTTGACTGGTTTCCTTTATTTGCATGATTACTAGTGTGATTTTGTCAGAACAATTTTGCAGTGTCCATCTGCTTCCATTGCCCACTTGTGCAACTATATCCATAAGATAAAATGTTAGCCACTGAATTGCTGGATCAAAGCATTTGTGTGTTATTCAGGGGGAATCTTCCACTTTTTTCCCCAGGCTGTTATCTGCCAGTTATAATTATCCCATTTTGCTTCTGAAAGCCAATTTGTAAGTTATTTTTAAAAAGAGGATTCTGTAATGGAAACCAGTACCCTGAAAGTCATGAATTGGGTGTGAAACAGGCTTCTTGTGATTTTGAGAAAATATCTGGGGCAAAGTGTCTTCATTTATAAAAAGAAGGGTCATTTCATCATCGGCATTCTCTCTGGCCTCCCTTCAGGCACTTCGTAACTTGTACTGATGTTCATTACATATTCATTATCTTGAATTTTTAAAATGATCTTCACATGCATTTTCACTGGTTTATGCTCTTCCTTCTCTATCACTGTGATTTTTCAAAGACCCCTATAAAATGTGCTACTAGAAATGAACTCAAAACTCATGATCCAGTTTGACGAGTATAAAACGGTGAGATACCAGCTCACTTTTTCTCATGACTATAATTCTGCTAGTGTAGCCTTTTGCCTTGTTAGGTTTTTGCTTTTTGTATTTTATTTTGTTTATTATTTTTCGGTTTGATTTTTTTTTTTAAACTATGTTACACTGAACTTCTTGAGAGTTGAAACATTAGACTCTGACTTTTTGGCTAATTGTTAATCCATGTTTTCCTTATCTTATATTTTGATTAATTACTATTTTAAAATCAATTTATAGAACAATACATTCATCTCAGTTAAATTTCATTGGAGGGCTCCAGTATATAATTCCATTATGTTTGGTGTGGTTTTTTTTAAAAGATTTTATTGGGGAGTTGGGGGAGGGGAACAGCATTGGGGAATTGAGGAAGGGCAACAGACAAGTTGTTGTTGTTTTGTTCTTCCGTCTAGTTGTGGAAGATATTGCTTCATTGGCCCATGTTGGTATTATCGTTGTGCTCTTCCCGGGTGAGGCAGTCACTCGCAAGCCATTGGACAGCTGCTCTCAGCGGTTTATGGCAGCTCATGAAAGCTCACGCCAGCTGCCGGCCAGCACCACTGCAGCCTATGCCACTGCTGGCGACTCACGGCAGCCCAGCTCCAGGTCGAGCTGTTGTTCACCATCTTAGCTTTAGAGGGCGCAGCATCACTGGACCTCATGTGGGATCCAAACCAGGGCTCAGAGCTGGTGTCCCAAGCCAACTCTTAACCAACATGCCACTTGGCCAGCCCATGTTTGGTGTGTTTTGAATGTTGCTTCTGCTGCCAATTATATTATTGTTACTGTTAGCTTTTATTCTCCCTGAACATTGTTTCACATTTTAGGGGAGGAAATGTTTAACTTGACCCTCCTAGTATCCCTGGCCTGGTCTGAAAATTAAACTGACAAAGACAGATTCACAGGAGAAAAGCATGCATATTTACTTAATATAAATTTTACATTACATAGGAACCTTCCAAAGGAAACGAAGGCCTGAAAAAACAGTTGGACCTGAGTATTTTTATGCTAGGTTTGATGGAGAGTGGGCAGTCATGTAGAAATGTGATAGGTCAGAGTATGAGGGAAGTGTAACAAACTGGGGGTACACATAGCACATCCAGTCTAGATTCTTCTCAGAGTCCCTTTGTCTTTGAAGATAAAGGACACACACTCCTTTCCTCCAGGTTTAGGGAGGCACCTTAACATGAGAGTTTTCTGACCTGCATCTGCAATTTTCTCAAACTCCTTCAGCTTAAAATATTCAATATAGCAAGGTGCCATATTGGAAGTAGCATGTCCTGAATCCCATCTACACGTTTTCCTGCCTTTGCAAACAGGAAGCCTTGACAGAAACATGCGTGGGGCATGTCCAACAAGATTCTGCACAGCTAACAATGAGCCACTCATCTATATTGTTACTGTTCATGGGACAAGCAATCAAAGTATTTACCCTTATTTTAAATCTCCTCCATGGAACCTCATTAGAGATTCTGAAAATAAAAGTCTACCTGAAATTAAAACATGACACTTGCAATACTTCTATAGTTATCAATCTAGCAAATATACCAAAAAGAATGTTTTCCATATGCATTTGTCTCCTGTTTACTACCATTTTTTCTAGCTTAGTTGCGCATGATTAACTAATAATCTATGCACCAATGATACTGAGATTTTTACATTGAACTTCTTCATTTATGTTTCCCATTACCCATCTGTTTTTCCTGTTCTGAAAATCAGGATATGTATCTCCTTTACTCTCATGCATAACTTCCATTGTCTCATTTCTCAAAAAAAAAAAAATGTATATTTCTGTAATCATGTCTAATGTGCTTTCATTATCTTAGGACATAATTTATTCACATATGAGATTTGATCTCATTTATAGCAGATGGTTGTTATTCTACTTTTATTATCTTTTGAGTTTTATTGATTTTGAGTTTATACTAAATTATTAATCATAAATTTCACAAATAGAATGTAATTTTACTTATTAGAAAGTATAAAATCAGTATTAAATAAAAGTAAACACAAAAGGTAACCCTTTGTGGGGCAGGATTTTCAAAAAAAGTTGAGGTTGAATTACTAAGCTTCTTAATGTCGGGGTTCAAATATTCATTAAATATTATTTTTCATATATAAACATGTTCGATTGTTGAATACAATTTCTATTCTTCTTAGTTATCTTAGTTACTATGAGTAGGTACAGTAAGAGCAGCCAAGTCCCTTAAATTTCTAAAGTATATTCCATAAATGCCTCTGCATTAAGATAATCCACAAAATGATTTTACATTCAAATAGATTTGGAAAACTCTTCATTGTATATCCCAGGGTAAGACATTCATATTTTACCTTAATATGCTACTACTTCTAAGAAGTACTGTTGAACCCACAATTCTAAAGTGATAACAAAACCCCTCACCTTTGTTTTTCTGTCAATTTCCCATTAGGTGGGACAACTCTTTGGGTAGGACTGCAGAAAGCTAAATTTAGCAGTGTAACTGATGCCACATTTCTTGCGGCATCAGGCTCAAATTCTTATTTCTCTAGTGCGGGGGGCCAGCCCCTGTAGAGTCCAGGGATTCCCTCGGGTGGGACGGAGTCGGCGAGGAAAAAGAAGAGAGAAAGAAAGAAAGAAAAAACAAGAGAGAAAGTGGAGACACCCGAAAGAGTTTCGCAGGAGTGTCACACTTTATTGTTACAGCATATCCCTTTTATCGGGACTCTTGACCATTACCTCAGTCACAAAACATTTCACATGAGTTTGGTGTTTTCTATTTCCCAGGATTTTCACAGTCTTTACTTCCCTGTAATTGCTCTCTCCAGGGTGCACTGTGACTTACTCTTCCATTAAAGGATTATCTTGTCTTTCACTGTGATAACCTCTATGAGACCGAGACCCAGTCTCTGCCTATCATCCAAAGAATGTTTATCGTGACTATCTTATGTTAAGGATAGACTTATCTCTATATATTGCCTAAAGAGTGGTTACCATGACTACCTAGCCATTATCCCAAATTCCAGCAGCTAGCTCACAGGGCATATACTTGAGTTATTACTAAAAGACTAGCAGTGGCTATATTTAGGGTAAAATATCTAAAGTTTATTCCTAAGTAAATAGAGTACCTAGTAACCAAAGGGGTCTCACACCTCTCTTATCCTATGGAGGTAGCATCTGTTTCTCAGTCAAAGTTTCAGTATCCATTGCTGCAACAAAGCACTAGGCAAAGAATTCAAATAAAGCTGTTAATTAACATACCCCATGGTCAGTAATCGGCCTCTTACTGGAACTCTCATGGCCTGGAGACTTTTAGTCTTTAAGGAGACTTCTCACAGCAGTGGCCATAAGCAAGTGAGCTCAAGGACTGATGTTATCATTAGTTTCTCACAGACAGGCGTTTGGCTTATGTGGCCAGGGGTCTGAGCCTCTGTTTGCAAGAGGCCTGAGTCCCCAATATCTCAGTTCAGGTGTCCCCTCGGCTGTAGCCTGTCTTACGTAGTTTCCTTTTTTTTTTTTTTTTTTTTTTTTTAGTAACTCTTGCCCCATCGTTGCCTTACACAGCCATCTCTCATTGGGGTACCACAGGAACTTGCCACAAATACAGTGAGTGTATCGTCTCCTATAGGATGAAAAGCACATGGGTTCATAGAGGCAGGAAATATTACATGACAAACATCCAGTGCTGAGCATGGTAATGTGACATTGTCAGACACTGGGTGCTGTCGGCCCTCAACACTCTAGGTTCTTCCATCATATTTCCAGGGACTTCTGAAAATTTATAGTTTTAAATTTTTACCAGTATGTTTATTTTCATTATTTTTATTAGGTATCCTGTTCTTCATACAAATACAGTAAACAAGACATCATCTCCTTCGGTTTGTGTCCCTCTCTAATCAATTTTTAAAAACATATTTAACCAGGTACTCAGTCACAAACTAAACATAATTACCAAGTTTTTCTCGTAAATGAAGTTCTTCCTACTGGGTAATTTTATTTATACTTAACAATTTTTGCATTCACTTATACTATTAGTGTTCATTATTTTAACTTTGAATTAAAACTTACTTGATTATTCTAGTAAATAATTACATAAAAACATTCTGTTTTCTGAAATGAGTTTCACATAGTATAGTACTTTCTCAGTTAACTTGTGTCTCAGAGAAGACAAAAATCAAATAGAATAAAGTGGTGATTAAGTTCATATTCAACTGGCAGCTTATCCAGGATTCCAATTCTGCCCCTGATGTGACTTAACTTTTGTTTTCTCATTTGTTAAATGAAAATAGTTCCTTTCTCAGAAAGTTGCTGCAAGACTTGAAATTAAATGATAAAACATAAAGTATCAAAGAGAGTTCCAAGAAAATAGTAAGTGTATTTTAATTTAGTGTCATTTAAATATGAAGAAATGTGCAGTGCTTAAATGTATGGTTGAATGAATTTTAACAAATGTATACACCCATATAACACACACCCTTGTCAAGATATACAGCATTTCCATCATCTCAAGAATATCTCTAGTAACTCTTTCTGATCTATTCCCCCTCTGTCCCAAGGCAACCACTGTTCTCATTTCTATTATCATATATGTTTTGATTCTTCTAGAATGTCATATAAATTGAATCATGAGAGGTGCTTTAATTTGACTGCCCTGTTTTTGCTCTAAGCAATCTTTTAAAAATTCATCCATGTTGTTGTGTATATCAGTAATTTATTCCTTTTTATTACTGAACTGCTACCATACATTTTTGTCATTTATTAGCAATGTAACACTACCCCCAAAAAAGTATGCAAAAGTATGCAAAGTGTCAATCCCTAGAAATATAGGTTTTAAAAATCACATATATGTGTGTGCTCTTTCTTTTTCAGTTTTGTTTATGTCTCTGAGTTCAAATATGAATCCACAATAGGTATTTTTTAAAGCTGTCTGTTTTTCAGGGCTGGCCAAGTGGTGCAGTGGTTAAGCGCTGGCTTGGGAAGCCAGTGGACCCTGTTCAGGTCCCATATATGAAGGCCAGTGACACTGCCCTCAAAAAAAAAAAAAAGATGTAAAGTTGTCTGTTTTTCTTAATGACATTTAGAATTGTAACCAAAATTTTTTTAGCTTCTCATTCATTTTAGACTTTTCTTCTGTTAGAATTTCCAGCCATTCCACTATTTCCTCTGAATTTTTGTAGTGTTCCTGAAGTTTGGCCATATCTAAATATGCTCAGTTTCATCTTTCTTCTATCATTCCCAAAGCCTCATGTTACATTCCTCCACAATTCTTTCCATATCCATATCACCAACTAGTTTTTGTTTGATAAAAGTGAACCGGCATCTTTAGATGCTTAACCACAGAGCTGGGAGGACTATAGGTGGAGCTGGGCCCCTTGTTAACTCTCTAGTCCTAACTTCCTGTTAAACTTTGTGGTAACTTCTGGGGGAGGGATGCGAATAAAGAGAAAAAGCCATCTTGGATCTGGACTTTTACACCTGGGCGGCCAATTGGAATGCCAGCTGGCAAGTGTGTGTTCACACATTACTAGGGTGACCTCGTTTCTTATTTCTTTTCCCAAATAAACCATTCTTTTGGTGAATTTTCTGGAGAGTTATTTTTTTTGGCAGTCGATATGTTGCTTGGAATTAAGTTTAGAGTTGCAGCTTCCATAATTCTCACGTTGTTTTCTAATTATTACAATTTGCTGTCAAAGTCCCACCATATATTCTAATATTAAGAACTTTTACAAAAGTCTGTAAGTTTTTTTGTCTTTTAGTTTAAGTTTCTGTAATGGAACATACTTTTCCTGGATTTATATTTTAATGGCCAAACCAGAATAGTCTGCTAATAAGTATTTTTACTGGTTATTTCATTTTAAATATTATATACATTTTAGTGTTTAAACAGTGTTACTTTAAAGTGTTTAGGCTGGCCAAATGGCTCAGTTGGTGAAGAGCTCGCTGAAGAGTGCAAGCTGAGCTCTGAGCAACAGCAGTTCAATGCCCAGCCTGAGCTGAGCTGCCAACAGGTGGCAGGATGGCTCAGCTAAAAAAAAAAAAAAAGCGTTTAGTGACTTGTTTAATTGAAAGTAATTAATGTATTTCAGATGGAAGTCATTTAAAGGCAGTGCTTCATCTTATTTATCTTTGTGTATAAGGCTTTTGCAGGTAGCTACCAGGGTACAATAAACCTTTATTGATTAGCTGAAGCAAAAATTGCCTTTTAGAATTAATATAATTAAATTAAAATTAAAAAGAAATTGTTTTAATAATCTTTAATCAGTTCCATTCTCCAGACTCCTAAATTAGAATATACGATAAGTAATGAAGACGTTTTTGAGAGCTTAAGATCAGAATTGGAAAAACTTGAATAGAATATTGAAATAGCCACTGAGTAGTTTTGTACCCTGAACAAATTACTTCATTTCTCTATACTTCAAGTATTGATCTTAATATTTTTAAATAAACGTGAGGATCACCATAACATGTCTTCAGAGGGTTATTTTGTGGGTTAAGATAATTCATGTAATGTGCTTTGACCCAGCAAAGCAAGTGTTCTACATATGTAATTTATTAGTATCAACATTAGTACTACTACTACTGTTTTCATATTTAAAAGGTATATGAGTAAGAATGACATCTGTTGTTTGCATAAATAATTTTAGGATTCAAGGGTAAAGTTTATAAAGACCAGAACCTATGCAGACAAATATCCAGATCCTTAAAGAATGGGTCCTGTAAACACAATGAATTCTAATCTTGAAACTTAAATATCTGTTGGGAATTGAGCTCGATAGAACTCATAATTCTTACCCATCAGTCTGAAATGTCAGACACAGCTGGGTTAGAATAATATATGGCTTGAGACAGTGGTGAATCATTTTAATATTCTAGCAAGAATGTAAGACAGTTATATGTCTCTTAAAACTTCAACATGACTAAATCTTACTGTGGGTGTATCCCTGGATAATAAGAAACCATACCTTTTATCATGTTGCATGCATAGGGGAGGAAAACCTTTCCTTTCTTCCCTTCTAGGTTCTTTGGCTGGTCTAATAGTTAAATTGGCATAAGACAGATTAACAGGAGAAAAATAAATGTCATACGTATGGGAACCCCATAAAACTATGAGACTCTGTGGTAGTCAGGTAATTGAAGGTTATACACCATCCTGGACTAAGGATAAGGGGCTAGGGGTCTGGGGATTCAATTCTAAGGGGAGGAAGACCATTCACAGGGAGATGAGAAGAGCGAATGTTTGGTTAGCAATTGTTGGCCATTCCATGCAGGTAAGTCTTACTGATGTAAAAAGTTCTCTATGATAATAGCTCTCTTCCTGAGTCTGCTGGGTCTCGAGTGTCTTCAGCCTGCAATAACCCCCATGCCCCAGTAGCACATTCTGGGGAGGTGTGTTCTCTCCCTCACATGAAATTTAAAAAAACAACAACAAACAACCCTATAAATTGACCCTTATGGCAAATATAGACTTTGTATTTTATTTTACTTTATTTTATTTAGATTTTTTCTTGGGGAATTGGGGGAGGGGAACAGCATTGGGGAATCAGGGAAGGGGAACAGATAAGTTGCTATCTTTTTGTTCTTCAGTCTAGTTGCAGAGGACGTTGCTTCACTGTTGGTATCATCATTGCGTTCTTCCCGGATGAGGCAGATTGGTTGCTGGCCTCTGGATGGTCGCTCACCACGGCTATTGGCAACTTGCGCTGGCTGCCAGCCACTCACGCTGGCTGCCGGCCATTTACTGTAGCCTATGGCAGCCCACTGCAGCAGGGGTTGCAGCCTACTCCATCACCAGGGCTCACACAGCCCAGCTCCAGGTGGAGCTGTTGTTAGCTGTAGAGGGCAGTGTCATATGTGAGATCCGAACCGGGGCCGCTGGCATCCTCAAACCAGCTCTTAACCAATGCACCACTCGGCCGGCCCTAGAGTTTGTATTTTAAACAACAAACATATCTACATCTGCCTTATAATTCTCCTTCTTAGAATTTATTTCTACTTATCAGTACATATACAGATACACCTAACCAGATACAGTCTTCTACTTTATGATCGTAATAAAGAAGGAAATAAAATTTGTAACAAGATTAATAATCATTGAAAATATGTTAAATTAAAAACCTGTTTTTTCCAAAAGGAATACCATGAATTAATTATACATGGTTACACTTTACCGTCCATTAGAAGAAATTATGTGGTAAAGAATGGAGATAGTTCCTGCTCCATGGACTGATAGTAAATATAACTTGGCATGTATTTCTTATGGAAGAGAACAAATGCCAATTATGCCATGGAAATTCCACAGATACTTGTGTGACAGGGCGCAGAGATCCTTTGAGCTTGTGAAACTTCCAAAGATTCTAAAATAAAGCTCACTTAATTGCATATTGGGCATTAGGTGGTAACACAAGCTTCATCTATTAGGACTTGGGAAACAAATATGATAATCTGTCATTTGAAGCAAATCTCAAGAGATACATTAGTTGATCAAGAACTGTCATTGGTTCAAATTTGCCATAATTTCAAAAGGAAGTGGGAGAAGCTGGTTAAGGGCAGGCTGTAAGACTTCCTTTTGCACAGAATGGCATCTAAGATACATTTCATAATTGAATAAGAGGGACTAATGAAGATAGCAAAGGTTAATGAGGTCAAATTTTTAAAGTGTAGGTAAATTAGGGGAGATCTCACACACACACACACACACACACACACACACACACACACACACATATTTCCTGGCTATCCTAGATAATAGCAAGCCTTGTCCTTCCCAGTTCCACATGGTCCAAGCCTTGAACTCCACTTTCCCCTGAAGGGTTTGTAGAAGTCCAATCTGAAGACTCACCTTCACCCAGCTTCCTCACTCAGTTCTGAGCCAATTTTACCTGAGTGTAAAGAGCCCTATCCTCTGAAGCAAATGAAGTTTGGGCTTAGTTAGTTTTACTGTCCTCAAACTAATATGGTATCATCATGAGACACCACACCCACCAAACTTTGGTTCTCAAACTCTCACCCTACTTTAACAGGACTCATATCATGGTTTTGTGTCAGGAAACAGCTTGCTCCCATTCCTATGTTTTTTAAAGAGAATTTTTTAAAACAAAGGAATTATTTAGAAAGGAAATTGGACCTGTTTTCTGATACTTCTGGTCACCTGTCTGGAGTCCTGCTTTAAACTGGAAGGATCCCCTGAGACAAATTGATACTATCTATCCAACCAACTTCTCTAAATGCATAGCAAGACAGTTCCTTGGAGAATCACATTGGGTCTGTTGACTATTGCTTGACATCTTTTGGTCCTCTGATCACCACTACAGTCAGATGAGTAATCATATATTTCTCACACTCTGCAAATGTCTGTTTTATCAGACAGCATGTTAAGAACTATTGACTCAAGATAGACTAAAAACTGCTCTTATTCTAAAAGAACTTCTCAGACTAGTCATCCGTTTCAACTGTTCAGGACTTCTTTTCCTTTCTCCATAATTTTGCAACTCAAATTCCAGAATCCTTAGTGCAATAGGGGAAATTTATGTAAAGCCCAATGCAATGTAATTAATTTCCCACTTGCCTCCTGTATTGGGAAGAATCTGTGGGACCCTATCTAAGTTGATACTTGGGCGATTCAATGTTAAATAGACCTTGCTTTTAGTGTGGATTGTTGTCTGATCCTTTCAAGCAGATTTCTATCTTCTGTCTCTTTTCCAGTAACAGGATTCACAGTCTTTTACTCTTCTCAAAAAATGAGACCCTCTCTTACTCCCTAAAGCCAATAAATTGTAATCTTCCATCAGGCACTTTTGACTTAGGTACTAATGCAAATTATTTCCTGTCTGAGTTGTCTTGGAGAAATGCCTAGGAGTGGACTTGCTGGCTACTTTAAGATTTCCTTTGTATCACTGCATTTCTGAAATGGTGTGTGTGTGTGTGTGTGTGTGTGTGTGTGTGTGTGTATTTGTGTGTGTGTGTTCACCCTGCTTGTGATTCACTCAGATTCTTGATCTATCAGTTTATAGTGTCTCAAATCTGTGAATATTTGATATCATTTCTGTCATTTTTTTTCTCTCTTACCCTGCCCTCCTCTTTTGTCTGGGACTCCAATTATATATATTCTAGACCACTTACTGATATCATGTAGCTCACTGAGGTGCTATTCAGTCTTTTTATTTCCCTCTATCTGTGATTAATTTTGGATAACTTTTATCACTAAGCTATTATCTCCTTTAATCTTTTCATGTGCAGATCTATTCTGTTGTAATCCCATCCAGTGAAACCTTTATTTTAAGTGTTGCAATTTTTGTTTCTCTAAATTTAATTTGAGTCCCTTTTATATTATCCATTTCCTTACTCATTATATTCCCATTTTCCTTAAAAAAATTTAAACATATTTATAATAGTAGTAGAGCTGTGGCAAAAGACAATCAGCTTATCAAGTCGACTTAATATAGATTGAACATGGAAACCATTAGAGTTTATGTACTAATCCAGGAGAGATAACAGCCCTGTGACACAAGGAGAGGAAAGGAATGCGGAATATGAAGAAAGACTGGAAAAGTCGATTCTACATGAGTAGATAGCTAAAAGTGTGAGGATCAAAAAAGAAGAAAAAAACACCACTGATTTTAAAGTTTTAATTTTAAGTAACAGCAAAAAGAATGATTTCTAGCTCGCTCTCTCTCCATATCTATATGAAAGCCAAGAGGAAAAGCAACTTTAATAAGAAAGATAATGAGTTTTAACATTTCAAATGCTATTTATGAAGCAGGAACATAAAATAAGACTTTGAAAACTTGAGTCAAGACCTTTAGAGAAAGGAGGTCATGATTGATATCAAAGTAGATAAAGTCACCAAAGGAGAGAATCTAGGCTGAAGACAGAACCTTTGGTTACACTTATACTTAGTGTTCAAGATAATTTACAGAATACAGAAACCATTTTTTTTATAAATGGGAAATATTATACTGGTAGAAATTTTGGAAATCCATATATACAATACTTATAGAAACAGAAGGTTTTATATACTTTTCTAAAAGCTTCCTGAAATTGGAATTAATGGTTAAATGGCAACAATCTAAAGAAAGAGAAAAAGGTTTGAATAAAACAATTCGCTTCTTATTTGGTTTCCAATTGTGTTAAAGTTAATTATTTGACAGCTGGGTCTATTTTCAAACACACAGAGTTTATTCTTTCCTCCCAGTGGGAGAGAAAACACATGTTAATAAGAAAATCGTACACATATGCTATTTATATTGTTACAACAAATATCCTATTGTTTAATGGGTGCTTTAGTTTTTAAGCAAATCTACTTGGCAAGTTGTCAAAAGTGTAATAATATTCTATTATTTTTGAAGCCCTATTTATGCAAAGGACTTTTCTATTTTTTGTTTCCCCCATCTAAATAGAGTCTTATGTAATATAGCATTATAGAAGTAAAAAAACAAAACTGCTACCTCTGGCGTTTGCTCCGGAAAGAGGAAGATAGACTTTCTCTCCACCCCTGGCCAACATATACATTTAAGGACAGAAGCACCGAAACCTTGACCTTCAGTTTTGCCTAAGAAATTTATCTGAGACCTGGGACGTTCTGCAAGAGAGACTGCCATTTCAAAGGCTCTGTGTATTGCTAAAGATGGAATCTTGAAATCATTTTTCAGGGTTAAAAGCATTTTTCTTTATGAAAATACAGTTGAAAGGGCCTTGAGTCAGATCAAGCAAAAGAAAATCCAAAATGGCAAAGTTTAGAATAAGAGAAACTTTATACTGCTCTGAATACTAATGTAACGTGGTTATTTTATTTGCAGAAGTTTTTAAGGATATTTTTAGATTTCCTTTGTGTCTGAGAGACCAGCTTATTGAAGGAATCTGAAAGTGGATTAAAGAGGATAGGAGAGAAATGAATAGTTATCTCTTGATTTCTAAAGAAAGAAGTTTTAATACAGGAAGCCAACCCTCAGAGAAAAAAATCCCGGTGGGTTAGAAATTGCCTATGCCAGATTTCAGAAACAGTATTATCCATTCAGTAATTACTCTTTTACTCCCCCCCCCCTCAGTAAAAGTGTGTTAATCACTGAAACTCTAGCATCAGCCATAGGAAGTGGAGAGAGGAATGTGTTCATTTGTAGAGATGGAAAGCCTACAGTGAAGTAGAAATCCCAACCAATTATATGAAACAATCGTTTTCAAACCTTGGACCACTGAGAGCACAGGGTTGTTATAACTGAGAAAGGAAAACAAATAGTGCATATGGGAATGCAAAGGAAATAAAAATGCCAAAATGAGTTCCAAAATACAAAATGTAGAGGAATCACACTACCTGATAATGTTCACTATAAAACTGCAGTGATGAAGAACTTGTCAAACACATACATCAATGAAACAGAATAGTCTAAAAGTGAATCCACACATATGTGGTTAATTGATTTTTGACAAAAGTACAACAACAACATAATGGAGAAAACACTGTTTTCAGTAATGGTACTAGAACTATTAGATATCCATATGCAAAATTTTTTTTTTGAACCTTACCTCATTTTAAACACAAAAATTAACTAAAAAATAAATGGTAGGGGTAAATGTAAAAACTAAAAACTATAAGGCTTAGAAGAAAACATAAGAGAAAATAATCGTGACTTTGAGTTAAGCAAAGATTTTCTTGAATAGTTGACAAAAAGCACAATCCATGAAAGAAAAACAAAGATTAATTAGACATCCTTGCTTTGTATCTGATCTTAGTGGAAAAGCTTCAAGTTCCTCACCATTAAGTATAATGTTAGCTGCAAGTCTTTTGTAGATATTTATTACAAGTTGAGGAAGTTCTCCTCTATTCTTAGTTCACTGAGAATTTTTATCATGAATGGGTGTTCAATTGTGTCAGATGCTTTTTATGCATCTATTGATATAATCATGTGAGTTTTTTAGCTTGTTGATGTGATAGATTACATTAATTTATTGTCAGATGTTGAACCATCCTTGTATACTGGGTCCCCCTGGAGTTTTTACTCTCAGTTTTCCACAGTGAGCCTCCAGCAATTCATCAATTACAGTTCAGGTTTTCCTATCCCAGAAATGTTTTATGCCATTATTTTGGTGGTGGTTACATACATCAAATTGTACACTTAATATTGGTGAGGTTTTTTTAGTATGTAAATTGTATTTAAATAAAGTTATTTTTGAAAAGAAAACTATCACAGAAATCTGGAAAAAGCATAAGTGAAAAGAAATTGTCAAGTTACTCTTAGCTCCATGATCTACTAGTTATGGTATGATTTCCCACACACCAAGATTAATTTTAAGAAATAAAAACATCCTTTGAAGGACAAATAATCCTTATTTGATTTCCTTAGTATGCATAGATTTTTCTTGACCATTTGGATTCATACAGAAATCTAAATACTGATGCCACCCAATGTCAACAATTTTAGTATAGCTATAATTATGCTAAGATAATTAAGTTGTTCGATGACCAATAAAATGTAAGATGTTTATATTCTTTTTTGGTTGGAAAAAAAGAAATTATTTTATATTCCTTTCCAGTTTGAATGAAAGATGTATTAAATTATGCAGAACAGGAAAAATATTTCTCTTTGAATTTTTTTAATCATAAAATTACTACAATATTACCATGCTTCAAAGTGTGGATCCTGGAGCCAAATTACCTGGGTTCAAACTTATTTCTATAGCTTATTAGCTGTGTAACCTTAGGCACATTTCTTAACTTTTCTGTCCCTCAGTTTATTCATCTGCAAAATTGATATAATACTTATCTCATTGAGTTGTCACATTGGCTAAATGAATTTATACTTGTAAAGCACTTGAAATTGTTCTTTTTAGATAGTAAGCATTAAACAAATTTAGCCATTATTATTACTTACTATCTTTCACTGTCACTGAATAATTAAATGACAGAATTATGATAAATGTAGTTATTTGAAATCTAAGGGAAGAATAAAATAAATAGGAATACAGAGAAATACTGTAGTAAATTTGGCTGTGACAGGAACAAAATCAACTATTTTGAGGAAAGTTATTACATCTCTTCAATTCTCAATGTTATATTTACTCTTCTGCATATTGCAATTTTGTTTTTGTTATACTAGTATTCACATTTTAATATCGTTTGCTGTCTTACATTTTTAAAGTTTTCCTTTAAAGTATCTCCTAGAGACTTGTATAGATCAGAGTACAACTTTCATAGATAGGACAGTTCTGCCTCATTAGTTTAAATTATAATGAAATATATTTGGGTCACAGGTAGGAGGTTCAGAAATCATCTACTAAACTTCTGCAACAACTAATGAGATTTTCTTCTTCATGAAGACAGATTCTTAAAAACAATAAATTTCCAATTTAGACTCAAAAGGTTCAAGGAAATATGTTAGTATAGAAAACAAGGGTTTTTAGAATTATCTTGCAATCACATCATGTTACCAAGAGAGGAAAACATAAACAAACTGAAATTGTCTTTTTTTTTAATTTGGGGGACAATAAATATTTTCTGATGTTTCTAATAATACAGATAATATAGGTAATATTTCTGATAAGCTGCATATTAAAATGCCCTGAAACTTGAAATAAAATAATTTCTAAAAATGATAACAGATTGGATTCTGAGATATAGCTGTTAATTACAGGGATTAGTGGAGTTGTTTCATATAATTACTACAGCATAATGACATTTTGAAGTTATATTGCTTCCACAGTATTTCACAAGTACTAGGAAATAAAGATCTTTTTTTCCCCCCAGAAAGATATAAGCAGAGAGATGGGATGCTAGAAACAGGGAAATAAAGACTAAATGACAAATTCTTCTCACAAAAAAATGATAGGTAAGAATTTTTATAGTCAATCTGTTAGTTTGCATTTGTATAATTTTTTGTCTGATTCTTTAAAAATATAAATAATTTGATGCTGTAGATTAGCACTTCATATATATATGAGATAGACATTGAAGATATACATAGGAGATATAAATATATAAATATATAATATATATATTTCGAACCATCCATCTAAATCTCAAGAATACACTGAAAGGGCCATTTTCTTATATATTGGTCAATGAATCTCAGATGTAGAAGTTATAGGCGTGGAACGTGGTTTTGGCATTTAGTTTCAATGCTCTTAAATTCACCTTCTTTTCATTCTGTTGCCTATTATTTTTATAATGGCTGGTGCTCCTAAGTGATTTTATAACCTTTCACTTAAAAGAAAAGATATCTGCTCTCCATCTTCACATTTAGATAATCCAATGTTTAAATGATATAATATATGAACCAGAAAGCTCTTATTCCATTTGATCACTGAATCCAAAGGAAAGAAAATGCCTAGTGACACCATAGCACATTATACCAACTTATGCAAGGCTTATTTTTCCAAGAGGCTCATATTTCTAGAACATAGCTTAGAAATATGAAAATATTTTTAAAGCTTCTGAGCATTTGAAATCAATGTCATACATTCAATATCCTTAACATAAAGAAAATCCTCTCAGGCCATCACTCATACCTTCTTTCCTCTTTCCTTAAATATTTTTCTATAGTAGCTGGTCTTCAAATTGTCTTAGTTAGGAAGCATAAGAAAGCATGAAGCTGTAGCTCCAAATATTGGCACACTGATGACTGTCAGAAATAATAACTGCTAAACTGAAAGTGCATGGTATGTCAAAAGCAATGATAAGATTTGGAGAAAAATACAATCTAGAAGAGCGATGTGGGTATATTTCTGGTGAGCATAACATATTCTAACACCCACTCCAGGTTATCACTGCCTTTTAGCAATGGCAAAATAATTGATACACTCCTTTTAAATTTTTAGTTTCTTTTTTTTTAAGTTAAAGTTTATTGCAGTGACAATGGTTAGTAAAATTACATAGATTTCAGGTGTACAATTCTGTAACATATCATCTATATATCACATTGGATGCACTCCTTTTAAGCTTCATTTTTTATAAACAGTTCACAGTCAATTTTGATATATTTTTGAAGTCATCAGAATATTGTTAAAATGCCTCTTAGATTTTTTTTTTTAATCTCAGGCTTTGGTAATGAAAGGGTAAATTTGAATTATCTAGACAATTCATTTGGCATAAAGTGGAATTACTCCCATCCTTGTGGGTTTGGTATTATAGACTATTTCATGTTGCTTAGTTATAGCTGAGAAATACTGATTATAATGACATCATTACCTGTGTAAGATACAGTGCACTGAAGGAGTAGTGTATGAAAAAGTAGTAGTGCTGGGAGCAACATCAGCAGCTTGGAAACGCTTTAATCCTCATTTGTTTGTCTTCCACACAAAGCACACAAAAATATCAAAGCCTTTAAAAATTGTCTTTCATGTGTGTGTTTGACAAAAGCCATGTTGCTTGCGTCCTTCATTCTCTGATGTGGCAGATGCTATAGAATCATTTAATGGTTTTTCTAGATGCTCTCTTGTCTAACTTCCTCATTATATAAATGAGGGAAAAGACCCAGAGAACTCCAAATATGTTTTTGTGTACTTACTAACTCTGGATGGAGCTCAAATCTATATTTCTTCATTTCCAGCATTTTTTTTTTCTATTTTACTGTGACTCTAAGTAAAAACTGAAACTTTGAAGAGATATATCCAGCTGATGTGAGTCCACAGGGCTAAGATACCCCAGAAACAGATTCTTTGCTTCCCCTGGGATAAAAGCTTTGTTCCTTTGAACTGGGTAGTCCTTTTCACCTGCCCCATACTAGACTGGAGTTCACTTTGTGGTTTTATTGAATTCAAAGCTGCATCTCTGAAGCTACGTTACTAACCAGAGTTCTTAGTGATTTCTTCATCTGACCAGGACCCGAGTTACTAATTCAGAATGCAGAATCACTTATAAGAATATAGCTAGCAGGGCCGGCCTAGTGGTGCATTGGTTGGGAGCTGGCTTGGGACGCCAGCGGCCCCGGTTCTGATCCCACATATGAGGGCCAGTGACACTGCCCTCTATAGCTAAGATGGTGAACAACACCTCCACCTGGAGCTGGGCTGCTGTGAGTCCCCGGGACGGTATAGCTGCAGCCCCTGCTATAGTGGGCTGCTATAGGCTACAGTGAGTGGCCGGCAGCCAGTGTGAGCTGCCAAGAGCCACAGTGAACAGCCTTCCAGAGGCCAGCGACTGATCTGCCTTACCTGGGAAGAGCGCAATGATGATACCAACATGGGCCAATGAAGCAACGTCCTCCACAACTAGACTGAAGAACAAAAGGACAGCAACTTGTCTGTTCCCCTTCCCTGGTTCCCCAATGCTGTTCCCCTCCCCCAATTCCCTAATAAAATCTTAAAAAAAAAAAAAAAGAATGTAGCTAGCAGCATCAGGCAGTTAATATGTGTCTTCAGTAATTTCCATGCATTGACTCATTGAATCATCTCATCTGGGACTATTATTGCCCACTTTTTGGCAGATCAGGAAACTGAAGCACAGGGAGGAAGTTAAATAAATTTTACTAAGATCACCTCACTAGTGTGAGGACAACCTTGGATCCATATCCAAGCAGACGAGCTTTGAAGGCTCTCCATTTTAACCACTAACCCAAACTATGATTCAGAGGCTTATGGCTGAATCTTTCATGGTCCCAGTACAGCTGGGAGGTAAATTTCTGTATTTTATTAAGAAAAAGATTAATTAAACTAAGTATTATAGGAGAGAAGATAAGCAATTTTTAGGTGAGTAAAATTCTTGTCTATTTTTTTCTCTAGTCATTTGTCAATCCATGTGATCAATATTGGAAAAAAAGAGCAGTGACTAAAATGGACAAAACCCACTCTAGTGGGGCCCTACACATACCATAAACAAATAAGCATGCGCGCCAGATGGTAAGAAGCACCATGAAGGAGGGGTCAGTTTTACTTGAGTAATCAGGAAAGCCACATCTATATTAGCGATATCTGAGTGACTTAATTATTCTTGGTTGAGTTATTGTATTAATAACAGTGTCTGATATTTACCACAACCCCGATCTACCAAATATATTAGTTTTTTTATAGCCATACTTTGGCCACAGAAAGGAGATCAGACTGGCCTGCTTGCCTTTAGATGGGAGTCCCTTGCTCTCCTTGAATTGACTGGACTCACCTCCTTGTCGGGCAAACCCCATCATCTAGTGCTGCTGATGATATGATCCTATGATCATGTCTTGCCACCAAGACCTTGACAGTGATGTTGAAAACTCCAGTTCTCTAATGGTCCACCTATTATTTCAGCTTCTTTTTCTTGTTTCATAGTGGGTGGCGAGGTAGCACATAGGCTTTGAGTCACCAATACACACAAAAAAAATAAGCCAGGTCAGGGATTAACTGTGAAAGGGAAACAAGGCAATTTGTGCTGTGTCTTGACAGAGATTTAGTTTACACAAGTATATGCATTTGTCAAAATTTATTAAGTGTACACT
This sequence comes from Aselliscus stoliczkanus, assembly GCA_033961575.1. Taxonomy (NCBI): domain Eukaryota; kingdom Metazoa; phylum Chordata; class Mammalia; order Chiroptera; family Hipposideridae; genus Aselliscus; species Aselliscus stoliczkanus. The sequence continues at coordinate 93,796,004 of CM066737.1, read as the reverse complement.
TAAAGTTTGTGTACTCCATTGTGTGTGACTTTTACCTCAGAAGAAACATTAACTGCAAACAAAAAAGGATATTCATGTTGAAATGCTTAGGGGAGATTTGTAGAAACATCTGCAGTTCACTTTGTAATGTATCTATGAATAAGAAGGGCTGATGGCTGGACAAAGGGATAAACAGATGATAAACAAATGTAGTCAAATGTTAATGATATGATCCATGGAGGGGGTATGCAGGTGTTTACTGTAAAACTCTTTCACTTATGCCCTAAATTTGAAAATTTGTATAATAAAATGTTGGAAGGGGTGCTAAGCCAGGGAGAGCCAGTGCACTATCTCAGGGATTTAACTGTACCCTACAGGGTCCATCATTAGAACGTAAGGGGTCTGTACACTTGGGGTGGAAAAATTCTACATCTTTATTCTCACAAATATTCAACTGTAATTGGCATTTCCTTTGATTATAAATTTAGCAACATACCTTAATACCTTTATCAGTACCTATGAGTTTCTCACCGATATAATTTTTACATCATGTTACAATTGTTTCACATAAGTTGAATTATTGTTTGTACCCATCACCATTTTGAAATTACAGCAATTTTTAGCTCTACCACTAGTACTTAATGTCTTAATTAAAAGCAAATCTCACAATTTGTTTTAAATTATTTTCATAACTGTAGTTTAATATAATCAGTTTCCTTTATAAATGATTTGTTCATACATTATGTATTTAAAACATTATTTTTTAGAAGTCCACAAGCACCAGACTGTCTCTGTGTCACAAAAAAAAACACAAAAAACAGTTTAAGATTTCCTGACAGATCTCTGCTATCCTTCCCATGACATGTCAAATGTGAAACCTCATATGATGTGGGAATTCTATGGAAGCTTTGCAGCATCCTCCAGTCTAGGCCTGGACATGATGCTCCACCCCTAAGAACCCGCTGCCTTATTGTTCAAACTTGGTTTTAGAACTAGTCAAAGGTCTTTTCACTTTATCACTCTCTCTCTTTCCTTCCCATCAGTACTTGAAGGTAATACTCACACTAAAAAAGAGTTCTTATTTATCTGGAATTCAAATTTAACTAGGCATCCTGTGTTGTACCTGGCCACCTTAGTCATGGGACTCAGAAGTATCCCCAGGGATATTTAAGCCAAATATACAAACCCATCAGGTGACATCAACATGCAGGTAGGACTGGGTGGGCTTGGATCTGGCAACTGAAATCCGGGATCTCCCAGCAGATAAGTGTTCTGGTTAGCATTGGTCACTATTTCATTCAACTCACAATTACTCCATTATGTGGATTTGATGTGGAATGACTTTTTGGGACCTTACTCATTGCATTATGATAAATCTTTACTGTTGCTCAATTCTTTATATTGACTCTCCCATTAAACATCATTAGATCTCAGAGGTGGCCATGTTTTCCCCAGTTTAGAGAGGTTAATAAACCTGTAATAATTCATATAATTATTCATTATCAGAGGCAAGGATTTCACCCATATCTGTCTGGTTCATGCTTTTACACATAACACATTACTTCTCATGTAAGTTATAAAATGTCAGAAGTAGAGCAATTATGCTAGGTGTGTTAGAGAATTTCATGTTTTAATGGAAGGAAATAATAGGTAGAGTTTAAGGGTATTTACAGATTTATAGTCCCACTAGAACTAAAACACATTTAAAATAAAATTGTCTGTTTTATTTAAACATTAAAACTGATTATATTGACAAAGCAACATTTTCCCCCTGGCATTAGAAAATGCTATGCAAGATGTGATAGAAATCAGCAAAGATAAAAATGTGTACAAGTTTGTTTTTAAATTAAGAGTGATTAAAACATCAAAACATCAACATAATAACGTGGATGGAAAATCCTAATAGTTGACATGCAAAATAAAGACAGAGCAGAAGAAAACAGTCATTATAATAAGAGAAAAGCAAATAACATACAAAAAGTAAGTAAATGCAAAATATGGTATTGAACTAATGAAAAACAGATCTGAATGGCTATACATGTAACATCTCTCTTGTATATTAGAAAATATAAGCTCTATATCCTCTCATGTACGTCCCTGAAAAGAACCAAAACTGTTAGTGACCTTAAAGGGGATGAGACATTATAAAACAAAGGACAATTATGCTTGCTGAGTAAAAATGACAATTACTTTGTACTTTTAATTGTATTATGCTATCATAGTAAACATCCTACTTTTGTTTATAAAAAGGAAAACACTTCTAGAGACTAAAGGAGTCTTTTAAATGATACTTTGTAACTCCAGAAAATTATCAAAGGAGTATCCTGATTGTGTACAACATAGCTGCTTTGATAAAGGTTGGGTATTGATTGAAAATGTTTGTGAACAAAGGGGTATATGTATGAATTAAATCAGATTTTAAATAAATTAGTAGAGGTCTTTTAAGAACCATTTATTATAACTATTCAAAAGTATATTATTACTCTATAATGTGAATAAAACACCAATATTTCACTCTACAGATTTTAGATTTAAAAAAAAAACTGCTTGCTATAGTTCGAGACAACTCTTTCTTAGCAACACAAACAATTATTGTATTGCTTTTCTTTTTGCTAATTCATGCATGGCCTTTGTGTAGTGCAAATATATATATATATGTACAAATATATATATATATATGAATATATATATATATATATATATATTCATCATTATATAACCAACAGAATGAAACCATTATAGCAGTTCATAGAATAGGGCAAGCTATATTTATATATTACAACTATATGAATAATTATTCTTATTGTTGTCATATATCATTTGTTATAGAGGTGTGAGTAAACAACCAGATGGCCTTATTTTTTTAATGTATAACACATACCCCCAATTCTGAATGGTAGAATTTTCATAGCAGTTGTTTTTATACTTGCTTTGCTAAGCTAACTCTTGATATGCCAAGCATTTTCTTAGGTGCTAAATATGAACAAAGATATTTAAAGTGAAAAAAATGTTAATCCACCAACTTACTGATTTTTCTCCGTGATGTCAAATAATGCATTTCATCTTTATAATGTTTTATAAAATAAAATGAGTTCTCAGTATGCTCTTCCTTCACTAGGTCAGTAGACACCTCTGACCAGGTATGCACCTATTCCCCAAAATATTACCATGCTAACAACTGACCTGTGTGAAAAATGAGAGAGACAGCCTCAAAAATCACAGGTAGTATAATTAAACCCTCATATGTTTAACTTCTGTTAATGCTGATTGACATACCTGACTATCCAATTCTTCATTCTGTGACATGGAATCTGAAATTTAAAATTATAAATTCATGTAAAAATTCTCAAGACAGGCTATTCATCGGAATTGCAAGAAACACCTTTGCCTGAGTTGCTCCTTGATTTACAAAAGAGAAAATCTAGGGCTGGGGCCCTGGTATAAAACTCTATAGGTACACTAAGTGTGTGCTGATCATTGAAAGATGACTCTAGACTTGCATTTTTCTCTCTCTATCCCTTGACATTTGACCTTTAACTTTAAACACAGACCCCATGTCAAATATCCCTGACTGTAGATGGGTAAACCATTTACTTGGTTTGGGCCTTAGTTAAATTATTTAGTTAATTTAATTTGGTTATAATTTTTACTTTCTCTCCCTGGCCCACATCTGTATGTTGCTATTCCAATGCCTAGTTCTCTATACTCAAAAAATAAAATAAAATAAAATAAAATAAAATAAAATAAAATAAAATAAAATAAAAAAGATTTCATTCTTCAGGATATTTTGTTGCATCTCAAAATATAATCATCCCTGGATTTTCAATCATCTCGAAATTAATAAAACAAACAAACAAAAGCCTGATGTTTGTATTAAGAGTCTATTGTTGTTATTTTAATTTTTATTATTTATAATTCATATTCTGTAAATATGTAAGAGTCTAGCAGACAATATCTGAAAAAGTAAAATTCTAGCTATCAATCGTTATAGCAAGTGGGCATGGCAATATTGATAAATAATGCTAGGTATCATTTAAACATATGAAAGATTTTAGTGATACTTTCAGGTAGAACTGTTGAGTCAGAATGCTTGGGGCTATCAAAGGAACTACTATGCTAGTCAAGTGTGACCCTAACACCTTTAAATCCCAAGGCCTGGCTCACTTTATTGAATCATTGTTCCAGAGGCATAAAGGCATTCAATATTAAAGGCATTAATATTTTAGTTTTTGCCTCCCAGCTAAAACATTTCTCCTACCACTGTGCATCATAAAGTCATGCTGATAAAGGGTGGACAGGTGTAGGCATATTATTCGGTTCACTTCTTTCTAGTTAATTACCTTTATGGTTCAAATATCAAGTGATAATAGGAAAGCATGATAGATAGCTCTCCATTAAAATGCTTGGATTATTATAAAAAATGGCTTGCTTTCTACCAGCCAAGTCTCAGCATATCATTTAAACCATAATAGTATGTTGTCTCCAAAATAAGGCATAAATATTTTTCCTTATCAGAAGGATATGTGATAATACCTCAGGTTAGTTATGCCATGCCAATACAAGATTTGATGTAGTTAGCATTTTAACATGTAATTTACTTTTTTTTTTTTTTTTGAGGGCAGTGTCACTGGCCCACATATGTGGGACCCGAACCGGAGCTGCTGGCTTCCCAAGCCAGCGCTTAACCACAGTGCCACTCGGCCGGCCCACATGTAATTTACTTTTAACTGTTCAGTTATTTAAGAAAATAAATTTAAGATTAAATTTCTACATGCATTTTATTTTAAATTCATGTCTTATAAGTATAGAAAATGTCTGTCCAGTAAAATGTGTTAATATTGCTAGAAAATGGTTTTAAATATTTGTATTTGGGGGTGCTGCTATTTTTGTTATATACATGCATTTTTAAAATTTTCATAGTGGTTTCCATGTGAGTAGAATGAAGGTTAATCATAGTATGTGCAAACTCTTGAAGAATTAGAATGGTCTTCTGGAAGAAAGGACACTGGTCAATTTCTGAGAATTTTGAAGGACAAGCAGTCAGCTGTCTTGTGGTAGGCAGAATAATGGCCCCCCAAATATATCCATGTCCTAATCCCCAGAACCTGTTGATATGTCTGTCACGTTACATGACAGAGGGGTACTAAAGCTGTTAATCAGCTGACTCTAAGATAGAAAGGGTACCCTGTCTTATCCAACTGAGACCAATGTAATCACAAGGGTCTTGATAAGTGAAACTGGAAAGCAGAAGAGGAGAGTAAGAGAGGGAGATGTTAGAGATCAGAAAGGTGCAATGGTCCTAATGTGGAAGACAGAAGAAGGGAACCATGGACCAAGATAATAGTTGTCTCTAAAAGCTGGAAAAGGGAAGGAAACATATTCTCCTCTTGGGCCACCAGAAGGCACATAACCCTACTGAAACCTCGATTTTTTAGGCCAAAATGACCTGTATCATAGTTGACTACAGAACTGTAAGATTGCGTGTTTCTATTATTTTTGTTTGTTTGTTTTTAAGATTTTATTGGGGAATTGGGGGAGGAGAACAGCGTTGGGGAATCAGGGAAGGAGAATAGACAAGTTGCTGTCCTTTTGTTCTTCAGTCTAATTGTGAAGGACGTTGCTTCACTGGCCCATGTTTGTATTATCATTGCACTCTTCCTGGCTGAGGCAGTCGCTCGCCAGCCCCTGGATGGCGGTTCCCTGCAGCTCTTGGCAGCTCACTCCAGCTGTTGGCCGCTCACGCTGGCTGCCGGCCACTCACTGTAGTCTATGGCAGCCCACTGCAGCAGGGGCTGCAGCTATGCCGTCCCAGGGACTCACAGCAGCAGCCCAGCTCCAGGTGGAGCTGTTGTTCACCATCTTAGCTGTAGAGGGCAGTGTTACTGGCCCTCATATGTGGAATCCAAACCAGGGCCGCTGGTGTCCCAAGTGAGCTCTTAACCACGTGCCACTCGGCTGGCCCTGTTTCTATTGTTTTTAAGCCAACCAGTTTGTTATAATTTGTTACAGCAACAATAGATAACTAATGCAGGTACATTGTTCTTTAAAAAGATATCATTATTCTCTTTTGTTAGCCACTGAGGTAGAAATACGTCCAAGGAACTATATTTTAAGGTTATGTGCAGAAGACAAACGTGGTCCTTATATGAGTGATAGCTACTGGAATAGGGCATAACTTTTTGAGAGGAACAGTAAGCTATTTTTTACAAGTGTTTTAAAAAAGCATCAGAGACTTCTACTTCTAGGTAGTATTAAGCCTATAAGAGAGCTGAGGATTCAAATAAATCCAAATAGATTAAATTCCAGAAAGTTACTAGCTCTTCTTAAAAGAGAAAAGGTACACATTTGCTTTCACCCCTATGGAGCAGTGGTAGAAGAAACCTGCCATAGATGAAGTTAAGGAAAATCTAGCCAGGTTTTTAACAAATTTTCAATGGTGATGAGTGGGATGACATGATAGATTAGAATGCTGAAGTGCTCTAGCCACAGAATGAGTCTGCCCTGACCTGTCAAACCTTTCCTACAAACTTTCACTGAATGCACAGTGAAGTCCCCTAGCAAGGAAGGGGAGCTGAGAGAGATAATCTCTGAAGTGTGTGGGAGGGACCTTACCCAAGTTCAGGCAGCAGTTATTTGAATGCTGAGTTTAGAGCTTGAGAAATGAAAGAATGTACTCCAAGGCATAGCAAATCTTTACCAAGTGAACTGCAGCTGACTTCCATAAATTGAGGGTATGGCAAGCACTGGTTAAAAATTCCCTCAAGGCACCATAGGCTTTCCAAGACAGTTCACAGGTGTCTGAGGGCTGGGCAGGAGAGCTGAGAGAATTCCCAATGAGTGCACTGCAGTAGCCCTCTGGAGCCTGGGAAAAGCAGCAGGGCTGAGAGATAATCTGATGTGCAGAAAGTTTCTGATGAGCAAAAAGAAATGTACAAATAACCAAAAATCTGGCAACAAAGCCACAAAGCAAAGGGTGATCTCATCCAGTTTGGAAAGATGATAGCCTGAAAAGCACAACAAAATGTCCATTGTCTTAGCTGTGCTCACATCACAGATGTTGCTGAAGTAGAATTCCTGGCCCCTGACTCAAAATATTGAAAGTCAGTGATGGACAGAATCTAACTAAAGTTGACACAAAGTTCAAATCCCATTCAATAACTGATTAGATTGAATTTGTCCATTCTATTGATTCAAGAGACAATATATATCCAATTTGGGGGTTAAAGAGTATTATTTTGGTCTCTATTGTTCTTTTATAAACAATGCCTGGCATAATATAATCATATAAAACAAGAAGAAAAAGATGGCCTGTGATGAAGATATGAAAAATATTCTATATAAGCAGAGAGGAAGTGATATCTTCTTTCACTTTGGCTCTTCCAGCCAATATATAGTAAACATCAGCAATAAGCTATGGTTGTCTTTGAAATTAGAAATTGCTGATACCTAGTAAGAAAGCTTCTGCAATGTACTCTGGGGATTGATGAAGTCTAGTCAGCAGTGCTGATTGTTCCACCATAGACATATGTATGAGTGGTCATCCACCTGTCACTTGGTTGCCATGAAGCTGCTTATACACTCATATGAATTTGGCTGGAAAATCAGTGCAGTTACTCATACAGATTTCTAGAGATCCTTGTGATTCATATGGTCTGGCCTGAAATATCCGCTTTGTCTTTGTGTAGTTCTATATCTCGCCTAGGTGATACAATAACATACTGCACAAAATAAGAGCTTCGAGTGGCGCAGTGGTTAAGCACTGGCTTGGGAAGAGAGTGGCCCCAGTTCGGTCCCACATATGAGGGCCAGTGACACTGCCCTCAAAAAAAATAATAAGAGCTTCGTCACTAATTCCTCTAGCAAGATAAAGTGTTAACTTGATCCTTTGTCTAGACACCGTTACTATGTGACAAATTGCCAGAAAATATAGCAGCTTAAAACAAACATCAAAAATGCTCATAGATTCTGTGATTGGGAATTCACATGGGGTCCAGTGAGAATGGCTTACCTGTGTCCCCAAATGCCTAGGGCATCAGTAAGGGAGATTCTGCAGTTGAGATAAGTCAGAGGCTGAGGACTGGAATTATATGGAGGTCTCTTCACTCCCATTCTGGTGCTTGATGCTGGCTGTCAGCTGGGACCTCAGCTGTGTCTGTTGACCAAAGCACCTAAACAGGGTCCTTTCATGTGTCTTCGACTTCCTCAAAGCATGTTGACCTCAGGGTAGTCAGATTTCTTATATGACAGCTTAAGGCTTCAAAAGTAAATGCCCCTTTGAGCATGGCGGCAGCAGTGAGGCTTATACTAAAATACAGCAGTCTTAATTTAACCACTGTGAAGTCATTTTTGCACACATTAAATCAACCAATCCAAATTCCTACTGAGGGAGACATGTAATGTTCCAAAACCATGTTTCCTTCCATTGTCAATTCTAGTGAGAGTTTGGCCATCACTGGGATACCTAACATAACAATTGCGGCATTTTAATGTGTAAAGTTTGGGAAAGATTAAAAATCTTGTGAATTGAAAATTTTTTTAAGATGATAATATTTTAATTTGGCAGTTATAAAGAGCTATGGAAATTAGCAAATGCCTCAGAGTGTAAATTTGGCAGTTCTAGAGTGTTTATGTTTTTGTTTTGTTTTTGCTTTGATTTCGAGTTCTTAGAGGGCCAGGAAATACACTGTGTCTTATGAGTTACACACACACACAAAAAAAATGTAATGGATGGTGTGTGCCCACAAAAACCCAATCATTTGTAAGGGGAGAAAAGAAATACATTTAAAACTGTCAATAACCAAGGATGAGGTGAGATAGCCGAGGCATCATTGGAGATGGTGACATTGCATTGGGTAGGCTCTCTTCAAAGTGCTAAAGCTTCTTAAATTTATACACTTGTAGGTGACAAACAATGAAATAATTACTATGCAGATTCATTGTCTGATGTAACAAGCAGATAATAAGCAGATATTAAATAACTGAATTTCCCAGGTAATAGAAACTTTCCCCTTTTAGCAACCATTTTGGTTAAGAATTTTTCTAAATTGTATTAGATGGCTTATATTATCTTTAAATCAACACACATGATATAACTTAAACTTTTAGGAACAAGTATATTATTAAGTGAATCAGTTATGCTTTAAGTTCTGATACCCTCTTCAGAAACGAAGTCATGGGATTACCTATACTCAATTTAGATGGACTCAATCTACTACTATTATTTTCACATTTTCTATTTTGGTCTATGTATTTGTGGGCTGGGGAAAGGATTGGTGAGGATAGAATTTATGTATGTTTTGAAAAAAAAAATAGTATTCTCATTACCTAGATTCACAGATTAACATTGTGTTATAATCACCACATTTTTGAGTCTCTGTCTCTGTCTCGCTCTATATTTATGTACATTGCGGGGGTGCCAAGAAAAAGGTATACACATGACTTGTGTTCATCTTTTGTTATCAGTATATATTATTACAATTTATTTATTTATTTATTTATTTATTTATTTATTTATTTTTGAGGGCAGTGTCACTGGCCCTCATATGTGAGACCCGAACCAGGGCCGCTGGCTTCCCAAGCCAGCGCTTAACCACCACGCCCCTTGGCTGGCCCATTGAGTATTACAATTTTAATAAAGTTTTTTCCTTTCTTAAAATGTGTACACATTTTTTTGGCACCCTTTGTAAATGCATATACATCTTTTTTGCTGAATCATTTCAAAGTAACTTGTGATATCATACATATCAGCATAGATTTCCTAAGAACAAAATATATAGCCAAGATATTATCACAAGCCCACAAATTTATTAATTTAGCAATATTATCATCTTCAATTATCCCAGTGTTCCAAATAATGGTTTTATACTTTTAAAAAAATCCAGAATTACACCTGAAGCTGATGTTGTATGGTATTGTATGCCAACTGCAACTGAATATGTGGATGGTCACGGGATGTGGAGTATACTGTGGAGGGGAGTCAGGGGAGTTGTGATGGATATGTATGATGGGGGGGGGAGTGGGGTGGCGAACTGGGGGAGGGGGGGGGTTTCACTTTGGGGGGTAAAGAGTATAACTATTGCATTGTGTTGTACACCTGAAACTAATAAAAATAAATAAATATAAAAAAAATCCAGAATTATATATTGCATTCAGTAGTCATGTTTCTAAGGTGCCATTTGACCCAGAAATGTACTACCTCATTTCATTACGTTGACATTTTTGAGGCATCCAGGTCAATTGTTTTACAGAATGTCCTACAATCCGTATTTCTCTAATTGTTTCCACATGATTAGACTCAGATTAAATGTTTTTGATAAGATTTCTGCAGAGATGATGTGCATTTTCTTTTGCTTTCCATCAAGGAAACACATAATGTCAGTTTGCACCATTATTGGGAATGCTATGTTGATAACTTAGTTAAGTTGCTGAAGTTTTCCACATTTATCTTTGTAAGAGTAGCCTTTTCTTTTGCAGTTATACACAATCAGTGGGGTGATACTTTTCAACATAATGAATATTCAAGTCCCCAAGAACTGTCATCCAGTGGTTTCACCATATAGTGATGGTCTCTGCCTAAACCAATCATCACTTTGTTCATTGCTAATTGTGACTTTCCAATTGTTTTATTCCATCCATCTTTTAGCTGTCATCTTTCTATAAAGAAGAACTTGCCCTTCCTTCATCATTCCTTCTTTTTCTCTATTACCATGGACTCAGTGCCCCCTCCCCCCACAATTGTCTGCATTCTAGCCTTTACTATCACTATACTTTTTGTTGCTCAGTTGAACGAGATTTGGTCAGTGGGGGCCTGTTCAAGCTGACATATTCCCATTGACATTTGAGCAAGTCTTTGGCATGAAGTTCTAAGCTCTCAGTTATTTCCATATCCACTTACAATCAGTCTTTTATTCAAGGAGCCCTGGTCTTTTTAAAGAGTCGTGGTATTTAGAAACAAATATGTCAGTGTTAAATGGTGTGACAGTAATCAATGTATTGTCTCTCAGTCAAGTTGCATATGTCAACAGATACTCTATGGTAATAAACAAAATTCCTTTAAGCATATCTCCTAGAAAGCAAACGTAATGTTCAACTTTCCTAGTGGAGGGCACTGGAGGGACCCTGCAAGAGAAAAGGACCCTTCTGTGGCATGGTGGAACCAGCAATACAGGTGGGGGGACATAGGGTAGACCTGTACCCCAACCATTCATCCAGATTGCATGGTCCCTGGTAACCCTTTATCCTTGGTCAGGCAAAACCAGTGCCTCAAGGCTTCCTCCCTACAGCTGCCAAATCCCTCTGCAGGCCTCATGCTGCTCACCTGTTGCCCAGAGGGTGTTCACCTGCGTGCAGACACACACACACACACACACACACACACACACACACACACACACACCATTGGTTGTCTTACTGTTTGCCTGCATCCTGAAAGGTTGCTTCCTGTTTGTCCAGTGACTGTAGACCAGCTCCAGCTTGGGTAAACCAGTAAAATTGTCTGCTTTCTAGTGGGCTAAATTACACCTTCACCAATGAGATCTGAAACCCAGCCTTGGGAAGGGGCTTCCTTTCAAGTTTGTCCTTTCCTGGGTACTCTCCTTCAGCCAAAAAGTACCACATAGAGTTTTAATGTATCTTATAGTCAATCCCATATCCCAGTGTAATAATTATTTGTATTAAACTTCCCCCTCTTTAAATTATACTGTGATTTCTATCTCCTGATTGGGTCTGGACTGATACAGGATGCTCACTGCAATGACTGCCGTTTTATCTAGGATCTTTCAGTAGACAGAGACAGAATACATACATTGATATTTTTAGATAGAATAGTACATTTATAGAATGCTCACACTGATAGTTCTAATTCATAGTTGTAACATAGTTACAACTTCATAGTTGTATCTCCATTTTCCCACATTGAGAAACTTGGTTTATAATAATATCATACAGTAATGCCTCAGTGTGCAAGCATAATTCGTTGCAGAAGTAAACTACTCGTATTGCAAGACATCACTCGTTTACCAAGTTAAAAATGTAATATTAGGTTGGTGCAAAAGTAATTGCGGTTTTTTTGCCATTATGAGTAATTCAATATTTCTTTGTAGAATTTGGTCCTTCAAATATATCCATTAAGTATTTAGTCATAGTCCTGGGTAAAAAAATAAATTTATTATTTTTTCTATGTGGTTATATAATTGGTCTGAGATAGAGTTAGGTATATTTGTCTATGTTTTCAGTTTTAGGAGTTGCTTAAGTCCCTTTCTCATCTTTTTTAAATGTAAAATATTCATGGGTTCAAAGTGGATGCTATATTTTAAAGACTTTCTAACTCTTTGTCTTCCCTCTATTAGAGCATCAGCTATCTCAGAGAGGTGCTATGACTGCATCTCTTAATAGCTCCTTTATTCCCCCAAACAGAATAATTTTATACTTTTAATCTTCTCCCTCCTGGGAAACAAAATATCCAAATTTGCTAAACTGAAAGTTAAACAGGATCTTCCTGAGAGCCTGAGGTGTTATTCTCCAAATAGCATGTGTTTAGAAACCTATTATTTGCAAAGTAATTTTTTTAACATAGGTTTTTAAAAATATCTCTGTATCTACAGCAGTATTCAAAATTATTGAGATTCCAAGATGAGTGATTGTCAATAGATGAAATGTTGGCATACTACAATGAAATGTTAAAATGGCCTATAAAGGGATTGTGATTCTTATTGGAATTATGATAAAAATTGCATACAAAGGGTTATTTGAAAACTTAGAAAATAATTATTTAAAAATCATATGTATTAATTGCTACCTATTATAATAAACTGTTGAAATCAACTGATTACTACACAAACACATTTATATAATAGAGCTTATCATTTTAGTTTGTTTGTATACATATAGTATAAAGCATTTTTGAACCCTATAATTTTTTTATATATGTTCAAAAATGAGATTAAATAAAAAGTATGAAAATACAAACTCTAAAATTGAATATAAATAGAAACAAATGCAATTTTATATCAAATTGATAACAATAATTTAAAAAATTAATTTCTATACATATGGCTTTTAAATGTTTGATATAAACATGATATAAAATCCACTAGTCCACATGTAATTATGAAAATGATGTAAATATACATCTTTGGAATGAGCATGTCTACTCACAAACAAGAATACATTCATACCAATAAATCCATTCAGTGTAACATAGGGCATAAATTTGCTGATTTGCAAATCAGTGCTAATTTGTAACATTGGTGAGGTATTAATCCAAAGTTGTATAAGTATTTATGGTATTTAATGCCTTCCCAGAATTGTGTATTGTCATGAAGGGAATAGAAAAAAGCTTTATGATGTATGTCTGATTAGGCGAAGGAGAATGCAATCTATTGGAGGAATGATTATTGAACAAGTTAGATTCATCACATTCATAAAATCATCAGAATATTATGAGAAGCTTGATTTATAAGTGTTATACAAATAACAAATATTTTATTGATAAACTTCTCAAAATTCAAATTCTTTTATTTATTACTTTGTATTCTAAATCATCACTTTATGAAATATGATTTCTAATTTTTGACCAATATTATAGGTAATTTCTTTTTAATGTAATTATGAAATATTTGGTACCTACTACCAAATATATTTGTTACATATTTTGTTCTTTATGTATAAATTAAGAAGCAGATGGCCTTATTTCTTTTTACAAATTCTGAGGAGCAACAAATCCTGAAAAGGAAATGGTAGCCAACATATTTCATGGGGGCCAGCCGAGTGGCGCATTGGTTAAGAGCTGGTTTTTGGATGCCAGCGGCCCCGGTTCGGATCCCACATATGAGGGCCAGTGACACTGCCCTCCACAGCTAACAACAGCTCCACCTGGAGCTGGGCTGTACAAGCCCCAGCGACGGTGTAGGCTGCAGCCCCTGCTGCAGTGGGCTGCCATAGGCTACAGTGAGTGGCTGGCAGCCAGCATGAGCTGCCATTAGCCGCAGAGAGCAACCATCCAGAGGCCGGCGACTGGTCTGTCTCATCTGGGAAGAGTGCAATGACGACACCAACATGGGCCAGTGAAGCAACGTCCTCCACAACTAGACTGAAGAACAAAAAGACAGCAACTTGGGCCGGCCGAATGGCGCGGTGGTTAAGTGCTGGCTTGGGAAGCCAGCGGCCCTGGTTCGGTCCCACATGTGAGGGCCAGTGACACTGCCCTCAAAAAAAAAAAAAAAAAGACAGCAACTTGTCTGTTCCCCTGCCCCAATTCCCCAATAAAATCTTAAAAAAAAAAAATAAAATAAATATATATATATATATATATATATATATATATATATATATATATAAAATGATTCATGGACTACCTTAAACTAGAGCTGACCAATTAAAAAAAATTATAGGAATGTTGGTATATGACCACCCTCAATCATTGAACTTGGTCTCGCAGTAGATTTTAACTCTCATTCTTGTTCCATAAGAATACCAAGTAAATTTTATTCTTTTGAGGGAACTCTACTAGAGTAGATTGGAATAAAAGAGCTTGTCTTTTTACCTCTAACTAGTCTTGATTTCTGCTTTGACATTATATATTTATTCATTCATTTACTTATTTAATGTCTAATCTGCTTTGACATTTTAATCATCTCCATTTTATATGTGAGCCTCTTTTGGGTTAATGTGGTTTCCCAAGATCGTACCCGAGACAGTAGAAAGCTTATTATGGCATCCGGGTGAACAGTCTCAGAGCTGTTCCCCAGCAGCCTCCATTGAAAGGTCTTATGCTACTTGATTTCCATACAAACTACAGCTTCTCCTGCACTGCATTTGCTCATGAGACATTACCTGTTTTGAAAATTCCTGATCCCTATGCCATCATTTCTGGTTTAAAGGTCATCCTTATGCCAAGCCTTGGTCCTCTACTGTTATCTATCCTTCACAGCATTTGTGTACTCAAATGGGACATGTGGAAACGTTTCTATAAATGAGACATTCTCTGCCTGAATGTACCCTGTTACCATTTCTCCTCTTCCAAATCAACGCAATCTTGACCCAAGAAATGGAACCTTGTACAGTCCCAAAGCTCAATTTTGGAAATTAGTCACAGGCCCCCACTGGCTTAGTTTCCATCTTTAACCTAGCTGGAGTTTCTACTTTTCTCTTTTAAGTGCCTGGCTCTTGAAAATGAAAACATGGCATTCAAAATTCTATTTCTAAACACTGGCTTTGTGAATTTCTTTTAGATTTCAAAAGGTGAACAATGACTCTCTCTTGCTCGCCAGGTATAATAACATAGACCTCCCTAAAGAAATGAGAATTTTGGCAGCATAAGGCAATATTCAAAGAAAAGCACATTAATAGATTTGAAATATTATCTTTCTACAGAAATTAGTACTTAAAAATGGATTTATTACACGTATTACTTCCCATTAAGCTCTAAAAGTAAAGATACAATGGAAATTAGACAATGTCATAAAAAAATAAAAGCATAATTTACATACTCGTATATTTTTATCCTTAAATTCTTTTTTTTTTAAAAGATTGTTTTGGGGAATCGGGGAAGGGGAACAGACAAGTTGCTGTCCTTTTGTTCTTCAGTGTAGTTGTGGAGGACATCACTTCACTGGCCCATGTTGGTATCATCATTGCGCTCTTCCCAGGTGAGGCAGCTGCTTGCCAGCCATTGGACGGCTGCTCACAGTGGCTCACGGCAGCTCACGAAAGCGCACGCCAGCTGCCGGCTAGCTCCACTGCAGCCTACGCTGTTGCCAGCCACTCACAGCAGCCCAGTTTCAGGTTGAGCTGTTGTTCACCTTCTGAGCTGTAGAGGGCGCAGCATCACTGCCCCTTATCTGGGATCCAAACTGGGGCCCTGTTGCTCAGAGCTGGCATCCCAAGCCACCTCTTAACCAACGCACCACTCGGCTGGCCCCTATTCTTAAATTCTTAAGTTGTTTCTTCAGTTCCACAGTTCTGGAGGATGGGAAGTCTGATATCAGGGCTGCAGCATGGTAGATGGCTGGTGAGAGCCCTTTTCCTGGTTCAAAGATGGTCATCTTCTTGCTGTGTCCTCACATAGTGGAGAGAAGAGAGAGAGAAGGCAAGCTTTCTTCTGTCTCTTCTTGTAAGAACACTAATCCCATCATAAGGGCTTCACCTTCATGACCAAATTACCTCTCCAAATACCATCACATTGAGGATTAGGGTTTTAACCTATGAATTTTGGGGTGACACAAACGTGTTGTCCATAGCATTTACTTAGTTTAGCTTTAAAGAGACGATACTTCAATGACTTAATAAAAATTCTACACTACTTAGATTTACTTTTATATTGGCAATTACTTCCTCTGCTGTATTGAATTACAGTAGATAAAAGAAAACATGCTCCACTTCAGTTAGTGAGATACCAAACTACTTCATTGGTTGTCTTGATTTTGCTTTAGCATTTCCTCACTTATATATCACTTTTAAAAGCCACCAAGTAGCATACAAGGAACCCTGTGTAGAATGCAGAACATGAAATTTTATTTAATACTTGTGCCTCCATTTTATCATTTGCAAACTGAAATTAACAACATACTCAACCCAGAGTTCTTATGAAGATTAAATGAGATAATGTAGGTATCAAGTATATAGCACATAAGTGTTTAATATATCAATGATTCTTTCCCCCATTTAAATTTTTCTATTCAGCTTTTTTTTTTCTTTCTGAACTTGTGGATTATATATAACAGGTTTTGGGAGGGGGGGAGTTGGTGGAGTCTTTGGGATTTTCTGTATATAAAAGCATGTCATCTGTAAATAGAAACAATTTTGCTTTTTCCTTTCCATTTCTGATGACTTTTATTTTTCTTGACTAACTGCTCTAGATAGGATTTCCTTTACTATGTTGAATAGGAGTGGTGCGAGTTCACCCCCTTGTCTTGTTTCTGATTTTAGAGGAAAAGTTTTCAAGCTTTCACCACTGATTGTGATGTTAGGTGTGGGCTTGTCATATATGACCTTTATTATGTTGAAGTATGTTCCTTTTACATCTAATTTGTTAAGAGTTTTTATCATGAATGGATATTGAATTTTGTTAAGTGCTTTTTCTGCATCTATTGAGATGATCATATGATTTTTTACTTTCATTCTATTAATGTGATGTATTACATTTATTGATTTGTATATGTTGAACCATCCTTGCATCCCAGGAACAAATCCCACTTTTTAATGTGCTGCTGATTTGGGATTGCTGGTATTTTTATTGGGAATATTTACATCTATATTCAAGGTGGAGATTGACCTGTAGTTTTCTTTTCATGTGTCCCTTTCTGGCTTTGGCATCAAGATAATGCTGACCATGTGAAATAAATTTGGGAATGCTCCTTCCTCTTCAATTTTTAGGAAGATTTTGAAAAGGATTTAAATGTTTGGTAAAGTTTACCAATGAAGCCATCTGGTCCTTGGTTTTTCTTTGTTGGGAGATTTTTGATTCCTGTTCAATCTCCTTACTAGTAATTTGTCCATTCAGTTGATCTGTTTCTTCCTGATTCAATCTTTGTATGTTTCCAAGAATTTTTTCATTTCTTCTAGGTTGTCCAGTTTGTTGGTGTATAGTTGTTTTTCCATTCAGTTTTTTTTCTAGCTTGCCTAAGGAACATTTCAATTCTGATTCCATTTTTTTTATTTACTGTAGGATTTTCTCTTCCTATTCTTATAAGCAAAATGATAAATCTCCCTTTTCGTTTTGTTTCTGAATCTTCAAAAAATGTATTAGTTTAGATTTCAGACTTATTAGGTGCTTACCAATTTGTCCGTATGTGGCTTTTTAAAAATATGATTTCAAACAAAAATGACTTTACTCTTAGCAACAATAGATAACCGGATTCTTATTTCTATATGGTTTAAATACTAAAAAAGCAGTTGAAGATATTGCTTTAAGAGATATTATATATTTGTTGATAATAAGGATTACATAAGGAAATAACCATATCCAAAATCACAAGACTCATGTTTCTAAATACATAAAATATTTAAACCGGTCATTCAGGTATCCACTCTGACTTGTTAAGAAATGTTACTCACCTAACATTCATGGATTTTCTAAAAGTGGAATAATGTATAAAATCTTCAACTTATTGCATAAGTTTATAGGCAAATATGTCATTACCTACTATGTTAGGGAATTTCCTTGGAGTACTTTCTATTAGGCAACTCAGGTTAGTGGAATCTGAGTTAAATAAGTCAAAATCACATGTCTAGCTTGAACGAAAATGGAACCTCTGGAAACCCACTTTGCACCATAGGTAGAGAAGTATTTAAAAACAAACTCCTACATATCTATATAATCTTCCCCATTCATCTGAAATCATTCCAACTTAACACTCTCCTCCAGTTTAAGTCATTTTCCCATAAATAACTCTCTTAAAGTGGCAATATCTAATTCAGAGGGATAACATATATGACATTGTCTGCTATTAGCCTGCTTTTTATGACTAGTTTTGGACTCATTCCCAGGCCTACCTACCTCGGAATCTCATATAGTAAGACTGAAACTTGGCCAAGGAATCTGTATATTGTAACAAGCCTCCCTGTTGAGTCTGTAATGGTTGGCCTGGTAAAACATTTTTAGAAACCCTGCATAGGAAGTCAGGGCTGCTGCACAAAGTTAATAAACAGCTGGGGGAAACTTCAAATAAGAAAGTGATTATAAGGTAACAGGATCTTTGAGAGCAAATGATCTATTTTGTAGTTTTGGCCAAGACTGGCCTCCAAAGGTGTCCCTTTTACACCTTGTGGACATCCCTCAAGGTGTCTGATCCCTATGAGAATATATATAAAAGTGAAAAGAAAATCATTATAAGGTACAACTTATTAACAAGGCAGATTCCAAAAATATGCTTTAATTTAAATGTTTGTACCCATATTCAAATTTTTGTTTGCATCTTTATTCATTTAAATCAATTATGCCACTAAAAAAGGTCAAAGAAATTGCTATATATTTCATATGGCTTCCATGTGAAAATAGGAGAAATCTATTTTACAAACCTAGATCTGGTACTCCCTCTCTGTAGTGTTCAACTATTCTTGAAAACTGTCTTTTATGAAGATCAGTTTGTATCTGTTTTTAATCCTTGGCTGTTATGAGAGAGCAGAGACTGGGCCTACTGTTTCATCACTGTATCACCAGAACATATCATAGAAGAGACCCAACCTCAACAGAAGAAAACAAAACAAAACCCCCTCAGTATAAATTGGTAGTACATCATGAAAATCATATATATCCCTGAGTGAAATAAAAACAATCAAAATTGTAATATTGAACCTAAAATTGGCAGTCATTATTTATGATTTTAAAATTTTAATATTTGACAGTTAGGTGGGGAGACAATAAATAATGAAATATAATTTCCTACTTTTTAATGGTCCTAGCAACTAGAGTAGATTTGCCTTTAAAGGGGCTAGCTAATCTGCCTTTTTATATAGTCATTTGATAAGAATAGTTTATACCATTATATTTTGTTTTAGATATTTTCAAAATAATAAAACCTTATATGCAATTTTAATACTTATAATTAAAATGGAAATTAGGCATCTCAGTATGCTACATTGAGATTGGAATGTATGGTACATTATTTAATGCAAAAATAGGTTTGAGGACTTGAAGGCTTATTTTAGCAAATCCTTACAGGCCTGCTGTTTAAAACAGGCCCCAGGTATCAGTGAGATTTATGCCACATTTTAAAGCCCCTTTATACCTATTTTTCAAACTATTTACAAGTATTAAAACATATCACTGTGATATTAAAAATCTGAGACTAAAAACTGTAATTTTATAGACAATGTCTTGGTGTTCATATATTTATAAATGAAAGAAAACTATAAAATACATTCAAAACTGGCCTCCACAGGCAAGAAATCATTACAAAGAAATGTTGTTCAATAAGGTTTCCTAGTGTTCCTTAATTCAATTTCAGTTTGAACCTTTTTGAAACTAAACAACTGACATTGCTAACCAGGTGTTACAGTTCCGATCTTAACAGCTTTGAGTGCTTTGTTTTCTGTGGGATAACAATAGAAGGTTCGTAATGGTAAAAGGAAACTTGGTGTTCACATCTCATGGGTTTAAGGCAGGGGTGGGCAAACTCTTCTGTAGAAGGCCAGAGAAGTAATATTTTCAGTTTTGCAGACCACATAAAGTCTCCGTTGCAACTACTCAATTCTGCCATTGTAGCTTGAAATCAATCATAAACAGCATGAATGAATGGACGTGACTCTGTTCCAATAACACTCTATTTACAAAAACAGGCAGATTGCTCACCTCTGACTTACAACATAGAATGCAAGCACACAAGAGTAAGTAGTTATATTTTTCATATAGACTCTGAGGCCTGAACCAGAAGGGTGAATTCTACATTTGAGAGCCATTAATTTTGATATCACTGACCATTTCTACACTCTTTAATTCACACGAATTCTGTTAAACTAAAGAATAAATAGGGCCGGCCGAGTGGCGCATTGGTTAAGAGCTTGTTTGGGATGCCAGTGGCCCCGGTTGGGATCCCACATATGAGGGCCAGTGACACTGCCCTCTACAGCTAACAGCTCCACCTGGAGCTGGGCTGCGAGCCCCAGCGATGCTGTGGGCTGCAGCCCCTGCTGCAGTGGGCTGCCATAGGCTACAGTGAGCGTCCGGCAGCCAGCGTGAGCGACTGGCAGCCAGCATGAGCTGCCAATAGCCACGGTGAGCAACCTTCCAGAGGCTGGCAACCCATCTGCCTCACCCAGGAAGAGCGCAATGACGATACCAACATGGGCCAGTGAAGCAACTTCCTCCACAACTAGACTGAAGAACAAAAGGACAGCAACTTGTCTGTTCCCCTTCCCTGATTCCCCAGTGCTGTTTCCCTCCCCTAAATCCCCCAATAAAATCTTTTTTAAAAAAAGAATAAATACCACTTACCCTTTATCTTCTGTTATTTCATCATCCTTTTGTGCACAGGGCCTGTGTAGAAGCAGAATAGTTATGTGTTTGCTATTAGATGAGATTTCAAATATCATAAAAATCCATCATTTCCACAAAGAATAACTGTCAGTCCAACTAACCCCCAAAAACCCTAAAAATGCATGGTAGAACGTTTATCATAGGAAAAATTGCATTGTTATTGAAAAAAAAAAGTCTTATGGCTTGACAATGGTACAGGATTTTCCCCCTGTTTTCAGTAGGACAGATTTAGGACAAAGATGTACTCAGGGTTAAATATATGAAAAGTTTGGCATGAAATCTAAGCACATGTTTGATAGGATTCAAATGATCTAAGTAAAAATCATTGTTCATCTTACTGTGTCCCTGAGGAAGATGACAAAATTCAATTTTCTGATTTGGTCAGTCGCTTTAGTATAATGTATACATCCTTGTGGTAGGAAACATTTTTTTAAATGTTGTGGTAGAGAATGTTGTTTCTCATCAATAACAGTGATTCTGTTCTTCTTTAGACACAAATACTTGTTTTGTTTTGTTTTGGTTTTGTGTTTGTGTTTTGATATTTGCTCCTTGGCAGTTAGGTGGGGACGTATCATTGCGTTCTGGCTAATGAAATATGAACAGAAGTGATATACATTACTTCCAAAACTGGTTTTTGAAACTTCTTCAGAAATTTCCATGCTCTCTTAGTTTATTTACTGGCCACATGCAGATAATACAATAGAGTGACTGGGACATGAAATATTGAGATTAAAGAGAGTTCTAGTTGGAACTGGGTTTAAGAGCCAAGGTTGTAATATCTTAAGAGAAATAAATGAATGAAGGATAAATACATTTTCAAAGCATATGTCTTTTCTGGTTCTAATTTAGTAGGACACAAAGTACATCTTTAATAATTAGAGTATATATGTATATTCATATGTACATATCTACATATGTGTATATTGTGTACGTTTGCATATAAATCTCTCAAAGTTCTGTTTAAAACAAGTTTCAAGTTATAGCTCAGAAAACAGATACCAATTTCCATTAATCATCCTTTCACATAGAATGTTTAAATCTAAACTGTCCAATTCTACTCATACAATCTTTTTGTAGTAAATTTAGTTGTTTCCCAATCTTTCCTCTTCCTAACTGCCAAGGTATATGACATTGTGAGAAAATTTTTGTTTGCCTTTTAATAGTTGATATGAGAAATGCAGATACAAATAATTTGCCTTGTTGCGATTTTGGAAAAAATAAAATGGATCTAAATAAAATGGATTGATGGATCAATCTTAAATTAAGAAAAACAATGCCGTCACATTTTGAAACCTGATTTAAAATTTATGACAATCAATTGTATCACTTTTGTATATATTCCTACACTATAAAGGGGAAAATTAGAAGAGAAAAGAATTTAGTAACAAGCTAAATTGTAGATTATTTTTATGACAAAGAGTCCTATTTTATATTTTTAAACTCTAATAAATGCATGCTTTTTTACTTAATATCTTTTAAAAATCATGTTGTGTTGATCCTATATTATACTTAATAACTAACTTCAAAATTATATTTCAATAACAAAGACAAAGCACATTTAAAATTCAGGAAAAAGAATTGCCAAACTCTTATTTTATCACTCCTGGTTATTTAACTATAATTGTCATTTTCCTTAGAGTATTCAGAAGTACTAAGAAGTTTCAAGCCAAAAGCCTGCTGAATAACCAAAATGATATCACAAATGCTTTGGGAATTTAATGCAATTCAGTGAAATTGTTGAAGCAATTTCTCACGCTATTATTAGTAAATGAATTTAGAGTTACAAGGAAAAAGTTGTAAAAATGGCAAGCATTCATAATTACCAGATGTTTACAGTACATTACAATGTACCTGCTTCTTTTAAGCAGTAAATCATCACTTTTTGACATAATAAAGTTATTAACAAGAATTAGAAGATTACAGAAAAACATAAAAAAAGATTAAAATAATAATTATTAAACAAGTAGTATCAAGAAAAGTAGCTATGAGTTATAGAATAATAACATAAAATTATGACACTTAAGCCTATTTCATGTCTGAATTTTTGTTAACATGACATGGAATATAAATCTATTATATTATTTTACTTGGTATATTTATATTTTGAGACTTAAGATACTATTTTTAATTGTGTATATGCAATCCTAATCAGATTTATGTTTAAATGATTTGATGTTCATTTCTTATCTGTTATGGATTGAATGTGTCCCCCCCCAAACTCATGTATGCTAAAGCCCTAATCCTTAATGTAATGGAGATGGGGCCTTTATGGAAATAATTAAAGTTAAATGAAGTCGTAAGGGTGGGGACTTGATCTGATAGGATTAGTAACTATAAGAGATGCCAGAGCCCCTCTCTCCACAGGCAGGCACAGAGGAAAGGCCATGTGAGGACACAGTGAGAAGGCAGCTGTATGCAAGCCGAGGACAGGGCTCTTACCAAGAATCTTGATCTTGGACTTCTAGCTCCAGAAGCATGAGGGAATAAATGTCTGTTGTTTAAGCCACCCAGTCTACAATATTTTGTTAAGTAGCCTGAGTCAACTAGCACACTGTCTTTGAAAACCAAAATTTTATTCTTGAGTCTCCATTTTCAATGTTAGAGTAGTTTTGTCAGGAAGAGTGCTCTGGTAATACAACAGATGCTCAAGCCCATATATGCCAAAAGAGAATTTTTTTTGTGTTAATAGGTTAACATATGATGAACTCTTATCCGTTTACAAGAAGTGTAGGGCCGGCCGAGTGGCGCATTGGTTAAGCGCTGGTTTTGGGATGCCAGCGGCCCCGGTTCGGATCCCACATGAGGGCCAGTGACACTGCCCTCTACAGCTAACAACAGCTCCACCTGGAGCTGGGCTGTGTGAGCCCCGGTGATGGTGTGGGCTGCAGCCCCTGCTGCAGTGGGCTGCCATAGGCTACAGTGAGTGGCCCGCAGCCAGCGTGAGCGGCTGGCAGCCAAGCGTGAGCTGCCAATAGCCGCGGTGAGCGACATCCAGAGGCCAGCGACCGATCTGCCTCATCCGGGAAGAGCGCAATGACGATACCAACAGTGAAGCAACATCCTCTGCAACTAAACTGAAGAACAAAAAGACAGCAACTTGTCTGTTCCCCTTCCCCGATTCCCCAACGCTGTTCCCCTCCGCCAATTCCCCAATAAAATCTTTAAAAAAAAAAAAAAAAAAAAAGAAGTGTAGAGTCACACATATTTTTCTCTCAAAATTTCATGTTTCTAGTATTTAACATCATAGAAAAGAATACTGAAAGTATTCAGATTGGTTTGCCTGTGTATGTAATTTAATATTTCTACTGAATGCTTGTATGAATTTTTTTCATCCTTGAAATTAAAGAAATAATAAGTATATATATTGATTTTAGTCAAATTTGAATAATTTCTCCAGGTACAATTTGTGCATCTTTCCAGACTGCATGCTTTCATTATTCTTGTGTCTGTTGTTTTGTTTTTGAGATCACATAAATTCTCTACTAAATATTTCACCATTGCTTCTGTTCGTTACTATCATCTTTTGTTTAGGAACACAATTGTCAATTTATTCGGGTCCATTCTCTCTTCTCACCATCTGTAATACCTCTTGCTGATATAATTTATGTGTCCATTTCCTCTGTTTTTGGAAGAGTTTCTCACATTTGTGTTTTATGATTTGCAATTTCGTGGTTAGATGCAGATATCACAAAAGTTCTTTTTATGTTAAGACACTTGTGGAATTTTTAACAACTTTTATCAATCTGTCCCTGTTTGACCTTGAATATTGTTTTGTCTACTATTTATATTTATATTGCTGCTATTGCCTTCTCCTTCTTATCATGTCTAATACATGGTTTTCTCTTCATTTTCAATCTTTACCACCATTTTATCTTATATGTGACTTTGTAAATACAATATAGCTGAGTTTTGCTTGTCTTAAATACTGATCTGTGGATTTTTTTTTAAATGAAGATCTGTCTTTTAGTCAAATTAGCTTATGTATATTCAGAGTAATCATTGATGTGTTTGCATATATTCTTGCCATCCTATTTTTTCCTACTTTATATGAGTTCTTATTCTTTAGCTTTTTCCACCATTCATTGGTTCATTCAAGTTTTAGTTTTGTTCCCTTTATTTTTCTTTACTTTGTGTAGTTTTACATGAATGCCTCTAAGTGTTAGTGATTATTATTTTAGTCTATCTAATTAAATATTTCATCATTGAAAGATGGCATACAAAAACAAAAACAAAAAAACCCAGGTTCTTTCAATCAACTTCAAAGATCATTACAAGTATACTTCAAGGTTCTTATATATTAGTTTTTCCTTATCATAGTCCCCTTCTTGCCAGAGGTAATCTCTTTACTGATATTGATGCTGATCATCCTATTATTTTATTTATACTTTAACAATGTATATGTGCATTTATTTTAAATGTTCCATTATTTTGCTATTTTAAACTTTATTGAAATGGTATTATATGTCTAGTTTTCCAGTTACATTTTTTTTTTACTCAAAATTAAAGTTTTTAAGATTGTGCCATGTTGATATATCATATTTGATACAAAGCTTATGAGCCTACTCAGATTCCCTTCACTGCCTCCTTCTTTCCAGTTGTGTGTCCCAATTTTTCTGGCCACACCACATAGGACAGGGGCCAATCAGTCAGTTGGCACTGCTAGACCCTCCCACTTAGTTCCTATCATACAGCCAGGTAGACCAACTGAATACCCAGAGTTTCCAGTTCTTCTCGCTGGTTCCATACTTGGAGGAGACAGTATACTACAAGAGTAGTAGTCACTCACATTGACTACTTGGAGGCAGAGTTTTACCTCATGGCCTATCCAGAGAACTATCAGATGCTGAGTGAACCCACTTGTTGAGCAGGCTAAATTTAGTGTCTCTTCATGGCTTGCCATGAAATGGTAGCCAACAGGGTAATGCAAACTTAGTTT
Organism: Aselliscus stoliczkanus; assembly: GCA_033961575.1. Taxonomy (NCBI): domain Eukaryota; kingdom Metazoa; phylum Chordata; class Mammalia; order Chiroptera; family Hipposideridae; genus Aselliscus; species Aselliscus stoliczkanus. The sequence continues at coordinate 93,770,115 of CM066737.1, read as the reverse complement.
CACATCTTTTTTTTTTTTTTTAAAGATATTATTGGAGAATTGGGGGAGGGGAACCGCATTGGGGAATCGGGGAAGGGGAACAGACAAGTTGCTGTCTTTTTGTTCTTCAGTCTAGTTGTGGAGGACGTTGCTTCACTGGCCCATGTTGGTATCGTCATTGCGCTCTTCCCGGATGAGGCAGATCAGTTGCCGGCCTCTGGATGGTTGCTCACCACGGCTATTGGCAGCTCACGCTGCTTGCTGGTCACTCACTCTGGCTGCCGGCCACTCACTGTAGCCTATGGCAGCCCACTGCAGCAGGGGCTGCAGCCTACATTGTCGCCAGGGCTTGCACAGCCCAGCTCCAGGTGGAGCTGTTGTTAGCTGTAGAGGGCAGTGTCACTGGCCCTCCTGTGTGGGATCTGAACCGGGGCCGCCGGCATCCCAAAACCAGCTCTTAACCAATGCGCCACTTGGTTGGTCCAGTTTCACATCTTTATTTGCCTTTTCCTCATGCATGCTGCCTTAGGTTTCCATCTCGTAAATAAATTATAGCTCTTTAACCCAATGCATCAGGTTCTGTATTTTAGAGACCCAGACAAAGAATAACATAGCCCTGTTTGTTCCCCCTTTCACTTATCATTTTGTATTTTAACTATAAAACCATGGTTTAGAGATGCCATGATGAAACACTCACATTTCATGAAATTGATGCTCCTCCATCAATTTAAACCATTGTCTTCATGACATCTAAGATGAGCTTCACATTCCATTAATATAAAACTGAGTTCATGGCAAACCACTTTCTCCTCTCTGCTTCAACCAAAGCCTGCTACCTCTTGAGTATGCTGTCTATCTCAATGGATACTCCCATGAACCTGGGAACCATTTGTTTCTACTCCTTTACAAATTTGATTATTCACCAGATCTGTCAATTCTCCTCCTAAATATTTCTTAAATCCACTTCTCCTCACTCCCCCACTTTCATGGCTTAAACATGGCAGCCACAATCTCTCACACGGACCATTTCAATCATCTCCCAGTCAGGCTCTCTTCCTTCAATTTCTGCAGTCTTTAGTCTATCCTTGAACCTGCTGCCAAAATATTCATTTCAAAGTGATATCAACCAACACTGGCTAAAAAAATCTCTTCAGTAACACTCCCCCCATTGCCAAAACTTTAAGATATAATCCAAGCTCTTAGCATGTAACATAATGGACTTTGTGATCAGATAGTTGCCATTCAGATATTTCAGTTTTTTTTTCACACCTCAGTTCTTTCACACCTCATAGGGTGTTTTTTTTTGTGCAAAGAAAATTATTGAGGGTTTTTATTAACATTAGCAGTATTTTAACACAGAGTTTTGTGGCTGCAATGAAAATTATTATCATGTTATTAAACTGGTAACTGCTCCTCACATCCTTTATTATTATTATTATTATTATTATTATTATTATTTTATTATTAATAGTTACAAATGTACAAAACCATGCAATAGTTATCTTTTTCACCCCTTACAAAGTGACTACCCCCTCCCACCTCCCCTGCACACCCACCCCCAAAATCATACATATCTATTAAAATTCCATTGACTCCATCCCCACACTATATCCCACATCCCATGACTATATGTATGAAATTATAGTCAACATCTAGTATCATTCAGTAGCCGCTTCAGATATACGGTGCAGTAGTCAGGCCACTACACCATCCATGAAGTGGTCTCCCTGACAAGACTTGAGTCCATCTGGTCCCCTAAAAAATATTTACAACATTACTGATTATATTCACTAAACTGTCTCTTCTGTCTCTGCAGTAGTATTGTAGTTACGAGTTTATGTTGCCTCGTATTCCCCTTCTCCCTCATGCCCACCCCCGTCCTATCTAGCCCTCATCAGTTTTTTCTTTGTGTCTCTGAGACTATTTCTGATTACATTGCTTGTTTATTCAGTTCTTTAGATTCCACATATAAGTGAGATCATATGGTATTTGTCTTTCTCTAACTGACTTATTTCACTTAACATAATAATCTCTAGGTCCATCCATATCATTGCAAATGGTACGATTTCATTCTTCTTCATAGTGGAATAATACTCCATTGTATAAATGTACCACAGTTTCTTAATCCAATCATCTACCGACGGGCATTTCTTTTGTTTCCAAGTCTTGGCTATTGTAAATAGCGCTGCAATAAACATAGGGGTGCATATTTTTTTTTTCAAATTAGCGTCTTGGGTTTTCAGGATAAATACCTAGGAGTGGAATTGCTGGGTCAAAAGGTAGTTCCATTTCCAGTTTTTTGAGATACCTCCATACTGATTTCCATAGTGGCTGCACCAATTCAGAATCCCACCAACAGTGCAGCAGGGTCCCCTTTTCCCCACAGCCCCGCCAGCACTTGTTGTTTGTTGATTTATTGATGATAGCCATTCTGACTGGAGTGAGGTGGTATCTCATGGTGGTTTTTATTTGCATTTCCCTAATGATCAGTGAGGTTGAACATTTTTTCATATGCCTGTTGGCCATCTGTATGTCCTCTTTAGAAAAATGTCTCGTCATATCCTCTGCCCATTTTTTAGTTAGGTTCTTGTTTTTTTTGGTGTTGAGTTGCATGAGTGTTTTATAGATTTTGGATATTAACCCCTTATCAGATATATCGTTGACAAATATATCCTCCCATTCAGCAGGCTTCCTTTTTGTTTTATTGATGGTTTCCTTTGTTGTGAAAACACTTTTAAGTTTGATATAATCCCATATGTTCATTTTCTCTTTTACTTCCCTTGCCTATGGGGATGTATCAGTAAAAATATTGCTCAGAGTAATGTCTGCAAATGTACTCCCTATATTTTCTTTTAGGAGATTTATGGTTTCAGGTCTTACATTTAAGTCTTTAATCCATTTTGAATTTGTTCTTGTATATGGCGTAAGGAGGTAGTCCAGTTACATTTTTTTTGCATGTGTCAGTCCAATTTTCCCAGCACCATTAATTAAATAGACTACCTTTATTCCAATGTAAATTCTTGCTTCCCTTGTCATAGATTAACTGTCCGTATATGCCTGGATTTATTTCTGGGCTCTCTATTCTGTTCCACTGGTCTGTGTGCCTGTTTTTATGCCAATATCATACTGTTTTGATTACTGTAGCCTTGTATGTTTTGATGTCTGGTAGTGTGATACCCCCAACTTTGTTCTTATTTCTCAGGATTGCTGAGGCTATTCGGGGTCTTTTATGGTTCCATATAAATTTTAGGATTGTATTTTCTATTTATGTGAAAAATGCCCTTGGTAGTTTGGTAGGAATTGCATTGAATCTATATATTTCTTTAGGCAGTATGGATATTTTAACAATATTAATTCTTCCTATCCATGAGCATGGTAGGTGTTTCCATTTATTTGTATCTTCTTTTATTTCTTTCTTCAGTGTCTTATAATTTTCTGAGTACAGATCTTTTACTCCTTTGTTTAAATTTATTCCTAGGTATTTAATAGTTCTTGAAGAAATTGTAAATGGGACAATTTTCTTAATTTCTCCTTCTGTTAGTTTATTATGGTATATGCAAAAGCAACTGCTTTCTGAACATTGATTTTATACCCTGCTACCTTACTGAATTCATCTATCAGCTCCAATAGTTTTTTTATGGAGTCTTTGGGGTTCTCTCTATATAGTATCATGTCATCTGCATATAATGACAATTTTACTTCTTCCTTGACAATTTGGATGCCTTTTATTTCTTTTTCTTGTCTGATTGCTGTGGCTAGAACTTCCAGAACTATGTTGAATAAAAGAGGAGAAAGTGGACAGCCTTGTATTGTTCCTGATCTTAAGGGGAATAGTTTAGCTTTTCCCCATTGAGTATGATGTTATCTGTCGGTTTATCATATATGGCCTTTATTATGTTGGGATATGATCCCTGTGTTCCATGTTGCTAAGGGTTTTTAACATAAATGGCTGGATTTTGTCAAACGCTTTTTCTGCATCTATTGATATGACCATGTGATTTTTATTCTTCATTTTGTTGATGTGGTGTATCAGATTAATTGATTTACAGATGTTGAACCAGCCTTGCATATTAGGGATGAAACCCACTTGTTCATGATGTATGATCTTCTTAATGTATTTCTGAATTCTGTTTGCTAATATTTTATTGAGAAGTTTTGTATCTATATTCATCAGGGATATTGGCCTGTCATTTTCCTTTTTTGTGCTGTCTTTATCTGGTTTTGAAATCAGGGTGATAGTGGCTTCATAAAAAGAATTTGGGAGCCTTCCCTCCTTCTGAATTTTTTGGAACAGTTTGAGAAGAATAAGTGATAGTTGTTTTTTTTTGAATGTTTGATAAAATTCACTTGTGAAGCCATCTGGTCCAGGGCTTTTGTTTCTTGGGAGCTTGTCAATTATTGATTCAATTTCCTTTGTAGTAATCAGTCTATTTAGATTTTCCGTTTCTTCTTGAGTTAGCTATGGAAGGTTATATGCTTCTAGAAAATTATCCATTTCTTCCAGATTGTCAAATATGTTGGCATATACTTGCTCATAGTAGTTTCTTAAATTTTTTTGTATTTCTGTGATGTCTGTAGTCATTTCCCCTCGTTCTTTCCTGATTTCAGTAATTTGAGTCCTCTTTCTTTCTTTCTTTTTTTTTTTTTTTTTTTTGATGAGCCTGGCTAGAGGTTTGTCAATTTTGTTTATCTTCTCAAAAAACCAGCTCTTGGTTTCATTGATCTTTTGTATTATTTTTCTGTTCTCTATATCGTTTATTTCCGCTCTGGTCTTTATTATCTCTTTTCTTGTACTCCCCTTGGGCTTCTTTTGCTGTTCTTTTCCAGTTCCCTGTGGTGTAAGAATAACCTGTTTATTTGAGATTTTTCTTCCTTCTTTAGCTAGGCCTGCACTGCAATGAACTTCCCTCTTTGGACTGCTTTCGCTGCATCCCAGAGATTTTGGGTCATGGTGTTTTCATTTTCGTTTGTCTCGAGGTATCTTGATTTCCTCCTTGATCTCATGTGTGACCCACTCACTCTTTAGTAGCATGTTATTTAGCCTCCATTTATTTGACATATTTCCAGGTTTCTTCTTATAATTGATTTCTAGTTTCATAGCATTGTGGTCAGAGAAAACACTTGAAATGATTTCAATCTTCTTAATTTTATTGAGACTTGTTTTGTGGCCTAACATGTGGTCTATCTTAGAAATTGTTCCATGTGCGCTTGAGAAGAATGTATATTCTGTAGCTATGGGGCGAAATGCTCTGGAAATGTCTGTTAAATCCAGCTAGTCTAATGTATCATTTAAGTTCACTGTTTCCGCATTGATTTTATGTCTTGAGGATCTGTCCATTGGTGACAGTGGGGTGTTGAAGTCCCCTACTATGATAGTGTTACTGTTGCTCTCCATCTTTATGTCTGTCAATATCTGTTTTATACATTTAGGAGCTCCTACGTTAGGTGCATAGATGTTTACTAGGGTTATGTCCTCTTGTTGGATTGATTCCTTTATTACTCTGAAGTGTCCTTCTTTGTCCTTTATTATATTCTTCAATTTAAAGTCCATTTTATCTGATATAAGTATCGCTACTCCAGCTTTTCACTCTGTTCCATTTGCATGAAATACTTTACTCCATCCCTTTACTTTCAGCCTGTATGTGTCTTTTGATCTGAGGCGTGTCTCTTGTATACAGCATATGCAGGAGTCTTGCTTTCTTATCCATTCAGCCACCCTATGTCTTTTTATTGGAGCATTTAATCCATTTACATTTCATGTGATTATTGATAGGTATGTAGTTATTGCCATTTTGTTATTTGTGTTCCTAGTCTTCCTTAGTTGGATGTTTTTCTCTTCTGTTTCAAGAAGCCCTTTTAACATTTCCTGCAAAGCTGGTTTGGTGGTAATGAACTCCCTTAACTTATACTTTTCTGGGAAGCTCTTTATCTCTCCTTCAATTTTAAATGATAACCTTGCTGGATACAGCAATCTGGGTTGTAGGCCTTTATTTTTCATCACTTTGAAAATCTCCTGCCACTCCCTTCTGACCTGCAAAATTTCTATTGAAAAGTCGGCTGATAATGTTATGAGGGTTCCCTTGTAAGTAACTTGCTGTCTTTCCCTTGCTGCTTTAAGGAAGGATTCAGTGTTTGTCCTTAACCCTTGCCATTTTCACTATAATGTGTCTTGGTGTGGACCTGTTTGGGATCATCCTGGTTGGAACTTTCTACAATTCCTGGGCTTCAATGTTCTTTGCCAGGTTAGGGAAGTGTTCAGACATTATTACTTCAAATGTATTCTCAATCCCTTGCTCCCTCTCTTCTCCTTCTGGTATTCCAATGATTCGAAGGTTGTTGGGTTTGATGTGGTCTCCCAGCTCTCTTAAACTATGTTCAATGTTTTTCATTCTTTTTTCTTTTTGTCGTTCCGCTTGGGTGATCTCTGCTATCTTGTCTTCTAAGTCACTGATTCGATTGTCTCCTTCATCCAACCTGCGAGTCATTCCATCGAATTTGTTATTTAATTCAGTAATTGCATTCTTAAGTTCTAGTTGGTTGCTTTTCATGATTTCTCTATCCTTCTTCATATTTTCATTAATTTCCTTGAATATTCTAATAATCAGTGTTCTGAACTCTGTCTCCGATAGGTTGTTTACCTCTGTTTCCACTAGTTCCACTGATTCAGGAGATTTCTTCTGTTCTTTTATTTGGGTTGTATTTCTTTGTCTCCCCATTCTGGTTTACTCTTTGTGCTTGCTTCGGTATCACAGATAGATCCCCTAGGTCTCTCAGTCTTTTCTGGGTAAACTTATATAGTATGTGTCCTTTATATTTGAATTACTCAGTCTCCCTATTCTCTTGTGCATGTATATCTGAGGTGTTCTTTGTGTTGTGTGCCTTTAACTGTTGAAATTTAGCTTTGATTACTTTTGGCTTGTCAGTAGGTGGGATTGACTCTGAGACTGATTAGCTGTGAGGATCAGCAGTGTCCACAGTTTATGAGCTGCTGTGTGAGGGTTGATTCCTCTGATGAGGCTTGGACCCTTTGGGCCATTGCACCTGTAGCAACTTCCTTTTGGGTGTGACTCCTGTATGTCAAACCCAGAAATGCTCTGGTTTTATATAAAGTTGTTCTGTGGGTATGATTCTTGTGTCTCTTTGTGTGGGCCCAGTTGCAGAACGATTTTAGAGCAAAACAGATCAACAAGTACAACCACCGCAGCCACCAAAGGAAACCAAATGCTCTCACATGTAAATAAAAACAACCAACAACCTACAGTCAACTTGTACAGAAATATCAAACATACAAAAGTAGAAAACAAACAAAAACAAAACAACAACCACACACAAAAAAGAACAGAAGAGGAAACAAAATACAATATAATATCATAAAATAAAAAATAGAATAAATACGAGAACCCAAATAGCTATACCAAAGAAAAAAATATAAAAATAAAATAAAATAAAATTTTCAGAAAAAAGGAAAGGAGGATAAGTATAGTGTTGAAAAGAAGGAACAAAAGAAGGGAGAAAGTGAGGGTGGGAAAGAAAGAAAAAGAACGAAAATATATAGTGTCTACACACCCATACATGTGGACATATGTTCATCTATATACACCCATATATATGCCTATATTAAAAACTAGAAAATGATAATAATGAAATAGAAATAAATACCAAAAACAACCAAAACAAGCAACCAATAAAGGGGAAAAGAAAAAAAGAAAAAATAACCTGTGCCGGTCTTGGCTAAAGTCCACCAAGCTCTCTTCAGTTTGTCATCTGCTGTACAAAAATCCCTGTGTGTCTTGTGGGAACAAAGATAGCCACCTGACACCTAGCATGACCCTGGCACTGAAGGTTTGCTGTACTCGAGTGCGGTTGTAACGTGTGATTGGTAGTTTTTACAAAGTCACTGCTGTTTCTGCTTTCTCCTGTCCCAAGTCAGGCTGCACCCCCAAAGGCTCACTGAATGTCTTCAGGCACCCTTTCCATTGACAGCCATGGAGAATGAGAGAGTTCCTCGTTGCCAAAAGCTGGCTGCCAGGAATCTGTTAGTTAGTGCCTCAGCAGCTGAACCTGCCCTGCCTCCCAAGCCTCCCAAGCAGGAAACGTGGGGGCGGAGTAGGTAGTCTCACCCTGCAGCCTCTTCTGGGGTGAAAATTCTCAACCCCCATGGGTAGGATTACCTCTGTAGTCTGCCCGTACTGCTCCATTCAGGAGTCAGGTTAAGACTTTGGCTTGGCGGGGGCCAAGGTTTCTGAGGGACAGTGGGGGTGGGTTTTTATTTCTGTAGTTGTTTGGGGTTTTTTTTGCTTTCTGTCCAAGAGAGGAGGAAAAATAAACAAACAAACAAGCAAAAGCAAACAAACAAAACAAAACAACAACAAAAAAACACAGTCCCAACACTGTTTTGAGCTAAGGCCTTTGCCTCATATGCTCCAACGGAGTTCCTGCTGCTCTCCAAAAGAGACTGCCGGGGTTTAGGGGGCTGTGCACACCCTGCCATGGCTCAGATCCCCGCTCTGGCTCTCAGGGACCTGCACCTCTGCCCAGGGCGTGCTGCGTTCCCTCCCACCACTACCACCCCACCCCCACCCCCTTCGAGTGTTCTTTTGTCCCCTGCTCTTCCGGTTTCAGGCTTCTGCCTTGGAGCCAGTGCACGCAGAGGTGCTCTTGCTGCTCTCCTGGAGGGCTGCCGGGGTTTAGGGGGCTTCGCACACCCTGCCACAGCTCAGATCTCTGCTCCATCTCTCGGGGACCTGCACCTCTGCCCCGTGCGCCATGCGTCTCAGCACGTGAGTATTCTTTTTTCCCCTGCCCGGTTTCAGGCTTCTGCCTCAGAGCCTGTGTGGTGAGGTGCTCTTGCTGCGCTCCCCAGGACCCAGTGGACACAGAGACTGATCCCTGAACCGGGCAGGTGCAGGGATTGATCTTGCCCTGTCGCTGTTGCACTCTGTACCCTGCTTCCTGGGGACCTGGGGAGCCATGGGTGCAGCTGTACATCTCGCCTCTCTCCTTCCCCACCCGCCTGGCCTGAGGCTTCTTCCTCAGGCTGCAGATCATTGCGCTCTTGCTGTACTCTAGGCGGGCCGCAGGGCACAGGGAGCAAGCAGTGGGAACACTCACCGATCTGCTCTCTGAAGTTCGGTGCCTCTGCAGAGGCTCCCTCATAGGTTTTTTTATGTGCCATTTCCCCCACCTGAAATATCCTTCTGCTCCATAGTCTATCTGATAAATTCCTATTAATCTTCAAGAGGCAGCTCAATATTCATATCATGTTCTCTCTGAGGCTTTTCTTAATATCCACATCATTCCTTCTTGAGTGATGACTCAATTCTGACTATGTGTCTCTTACAGATTTCTAGTAGGCATGATCGCAAGGCAAAGGCAGATAAGCTAAAGAGGAAATGGAAACTTGTTAAGTACTTTTTCAAGCCTCTGCTTGAGTCAAGTCTGCTAACATCCTATTGTCCAAAGTAAGTCACATGGAGGAGTCCAGAATCAAGCAAGGGAGCAGAATGATTGGCCAGACTGAAAAGGAGCTGCAAGGTTCTATGGAAAAGGGCAGGGATACAAGGAAGGGTGAACAGTTAAGACCATTAGCACAAATGATCTACCACACACTGTGAATATTCTGAAAATTCTGAAAACCTGGGTTCCATAGAATCTTTTACTTAAAGCACACCTAGAAGTTATCTACAGTAATCAAATTAATCAAATCTTCATTTGACAGTGCACTGTATGGAAAAGGACTAGAAGACATTAGGGATGACTTAAAATCATGAGCTTCTGGAAGTGATACTCAGCTTAAATGTCATGACAAGCACATCTTGCCAGTTAATGTCGTGGTTTTAGTGGTCTTTACTTGTCACTACTTTTAACTGGTATGCTTTTAGAGAGCTGGATGTTGAATGAGATTGACATGAAGAATTTTGGGAGAAATAAGATGAAGGTGGATACTATAACATAAATACTATATAACATAGTAATTGCTGCTACAAACTGAACAGAAAGTGTGTTTTTAACTCTTTTTGTGATTCTGTTGAATAAATAGATCCTGAGTTCCATAGACAGATTGAAATGCATCTTAGGAATTCTGTTTTTCTTTTTCAAATATGAAAGAATGAAATATTAAAGAATGAAAGAGAGAAAACATCTTTAAAAACTTATATTAGGTTATCCATAAGAACCTTAATGAAAACATAATGATTATATATTCACATTAAAGCCCAAAGTGTTTACCCAGCCTCCTGCTTATGGTCTACTTTATTTAAGCAGATGGCTCTGCATGCTTTTGAAAGACACTTTGCTTGGTCCTAAGTTTGAATAAAGGAATATATCTAATGAAACCCATAGGTATTGAAAAGCTAAGTCCTGGACATGAAAAGACCAGACACTGAATGAGAATTTTAAACTAATCATAAATTACTGTGGGTGTAACAAGAAATCATTGGATTGGATGAATCCATGATTTTATCTTTCTTTTCCCTTAGATGCTACTATATTGCCACTATCATTTCCACTCTTGATTCCTCTTAGTGGCTGTCACATATACACAGTTATATGTGAAGGATGGCCTAATTCTTGATGGAGGGAGGGGCTGATCATACAAACAGAGCCATCCTGGAGTGGCAGAAAAGTCAAACTGGACATCCAACAAATGATCAAAGAGCAACATTATGGTTGACATCTAGGCAAATAGTCAGCTTATGGACAACACACTGGAAAGTTTCTCTGAGTCTCAGTTTTCTTTTCCATGATATGGACAATAAGGCTGACCTCAATAAGAGATACATATGAAACGCATTCAGTGGATACCTAATATATAGCCAAGGATCAGATGTAGTACTTATTGCTATTAGTATCATTAATATAATATTTATTTATTATAATATTATATAATATTAATTATATATGATACAAGAGAATGGAGTATTAAACTTATGGCTAATGTAATAACTTAATAATTTAAGTTTTTAATCAGAGTCCTATTTTTAGCCAACTCAAGAAACACACATGAAATAGTATGTCAAAAAATAGTGTATGTGTTTAGTACATAGTGCATAGGTAAAATTTATTTGTTGCATAATGATTAGTAGCCACTAAATAAATATGAGTTTGCTTTCTCTCATTCTTACTCTAAACATGGTATCTTACTAAATACTACAAGGGATATAATATTGGTCAAATAGGATGCTGTTCTGCCCTACTACACATATCAGCTAGTAGGGAGGAAGAAATCAATGTTGTTAACTCTGTCATGCATTCATATGTCAACATTTATTTACCTCTGGCTCGCAGGCATTAGGCAACACATTGGAGACATATTAAAGTAAATAAGCCATGGTCTACTATTTTCAAGAAGTTCACCCTCTTTTATAATTGTCCTCTGTTTTCTCACCCATTGTAATCAATTACTCTCTCGAGACTCCCATTGGACTTTGTTCAGACAATAGTTATAATTTTTATAATATTCCCCATTATGTTATGAAGTGCATTACCCGTGTTATATTATTTTACACATACGTCAAGGACCTGGCAAGAGGTCCTGCTACATATATATTGTTAAAATGTTCTTATTGTATAGCAATCTCCTCATTTAAGGTGAGTTATGGGTTTTATTTTATAACTGTCAAAAATGTTCCCTTATGGATCACAGGCCTGACAGTAAAATACAAATCTATAAAACTCCTAGAAGATAACACAGGAGAAAACCTGGATGCCCTTGGGTAAGGCAGTCACTTTTTTAGATACAACACCAAAGGCATGATCCATGAAAGAAATAATTGATAAGATGGACTTCATTAAAATTAATAACTTCTGCTTTGAGTAATACAATGTCAAGAGAATAAGAAGACAAACCACAGGCTGGGAAAAATTTGCAAAGAGACATCTGATAAAGGGCTGTCATCCAAAATATACAGAGAACTCCTATATGCACAAGAAATTTTCCACTGGAGACCCTAAACATACTGTCAACACAGAGACTACAGCAAATAATAGTTTGGGGTTTGGAATAAGAGTTCTTATTTCTTTATTCTTTACCAAGTCTAGTTTGCAAAAAACTTTTTTTTAAAAGAAAACAGTCTCAGATGCCTAATTACCTTTTACAGTAGATAGACACTGGTTCATCTCTAATCACTAGATACTTTCAAGGCTGAGTATTGCCTCTAGAGAGTTGATGGTTTGAAAATTTGTAAGAGGGGACAAAAACAGGTAACTACGCTTTTTGTAAAAGGAAAGAATAGTTATAGAGTTCCGATGAAGTTTCCTTTTGAAATTCTAAAAAGAGAAAGAACCCTATCCGCGAATATAGGATTCTCAAGAATATTTTATTTCAAATTTATTGGACTCTGAACACTTAATGTTCAAACTCAGATAAATGCAATATAAAACATTAAAAAGTCTATCTTTCCAAAATTTGTAAAACACTCATGAAACTAAACACCAAAAAAACAAACAACCCAATTCAAAAATGGGCAGAGGATATGAAGAGTCATTTCTCTAAAGAGGACATACAGGCGTCCAACAGGCATATGAAAAAATGTTCAACCTCACTAATCATCAGAGAAATGCAAATAAAAACCACAATGAGATATCACCTCACTCCGGTCAGAATGGTTATCATCAACAAATCAACAAACAAGTGCTGGCGTGGTTGTGGAGAAAAGGGAACCCTGGTACACTGTTGGGACTGCAGATTGGTGCAGCCACTATGGAAATCAGTATGGAGGTATCTCAGAAAACTGGAAATGGAACTGCCGTATAACCCAGCAATTCCACTCTTGGGTATCTACCCAGAAGAATCCAAGACGCTAATTTGAAAAAAAAAACTGCACCCCTATGTTTATTGCAGTGCTATTTACAATAGCCAACACTTGGAAACAACCGAAATGTCCATCGGTAGATGACTGGATTAAGAAACTGTGGTACATTTATACAATGGAGTATTACTCTGCTATAAAGAAGAATGAAACCATTTGCAACAATATGGATGAACCTACAGACTATTATGTTAAGTGAAATAAGTCAGTCAGAGAAAGACAAATACCATATCATCTCACTTATATGTGGAATCTGAAAAACTGAATGAATGAGCAAAGGAAACGGAAAGAGTCTCATAGATATAGAGGAAAAACAGGGTTGCTAGTTGAGAGGAGGGTGGGGATGAGGGAGAAGGGGAAGGGATTAGACAGCAAAAATAGGCAACTACAATATTGCCACAGGGATATGAAAGACAGTTCGGGGAATATAATCAATAATGTTGTAAATATTTTGTGGGGTGTCAGATGGTCACATGTCTTGTTAGGGAGACCACTTCATGGATGGAGTAGAGGCTTGATCACTGCACTGTATACCTGAAACTGATGTTGTATAATATTGTATGCCAGCTGTAATTGAATATATAGATAGTCACGGGATGTGGATTATATGGTGGAAGGGAGTCAAAGGAATTGTAATAGATATGTACGATATGGGGGGGAGGAGTGGGGTGGAGAATTGGGGGGAGGGAGGTTGTCACTTTGAGGGGTAAAAAGTATAGCTATTGCACTGCGTTGTACACCTGAAGCTAATTTAAGAAAAAGTCTATCTTTCATACACCTAGGGGAAAAGTGTCCTATTAAGGAGAAACTATGAAGTTGGCTTAGTTTGTCTTTAGCATGACACCCTTTTTCTGAGCTTTGCTCCAACTTCAGCAATCACTCCTTTCTTCATTACAGTCTTTCCCTGACCAGTGCTTCCATGCTTTACACGGTTTCTCCCATTACGGAAAGAATGGTGTCATAAACGTTTGTTCCACAGAGGAGAGGAATTGGCATCACCATTTACTGAATAAGAATCTGTATTTTCATAAGGGCCCCATGCGCCTTCTATACATTTTAATTAGATAACCAGAAGATCCATATGTAATTAAAGTTTGAGAACACTGGTGGAAGCTTTGCTGTTTTCTACACGTGGTTTTCAATGTGCGATCCCTGGATTAACAGCATCAGCAATCAGCTGAGAATTTATTAGAAATGTAAATTCTCAGGATGTGTCCCAGATCTACTGTATCAGAAACTCTGGGGGTAATTGCCCAGCCTTCTGTGTTTTAAGAAGCCTTCCAGAGGATTCTGATGCATGAAAAAAAAATTAAAGACCACTGTTCCAGAGCGTCTATGTGTAACGCATTGCGAATTTCAGAATTATAGAGCCAAATGCCCCATAAAACGTGGGAAGTGTTGGGAGTTTTATCCCATAGAGCCTCCTGGCTTTCCTCCAACTTGCACAACTCTGAAATTCAAGTTTTCCAAAAATACCCTATGTGTGCTTCTCAGATTAGGCCATTAACTTGCTTCATGTCTTCTGAGAGTAAATCCCTTGACACCAATTGGCTTAATTCATGAATTCTGCTCCATTACTTTAGCTATTTGAACCTGTGAAATTTCCCACTACCAGAACATGAGGCTGTGCAGCAATTTTAATTAGCTGCCTATGATATGGAAACGATCACTGACTTACTGGAATTACTTTAGTAACTTAAAAGCTTCTGCAAAATAGGATTCTGTATCTTTTCTTTTTCTCTCCCAACTCAATGCCCAGATGCCCCTTGCTTAAATTTATTAACATTGCTTTTTCAATCTAAACTGGTGTGTGTGTGTGTGTGTGTGTGTGTGTGTGCTGATGAACTGTTTCAGATCACAGTCTATTGCTAGCAAATATCACTGCAAGGAGGCATTCTTCACTGGTTTAATGTGCTTTCCAATTCAAGAAGGAATAGTAATTAACACAGCTTAAACTCCAAAGTAAATAAGAAGTATACGAAAATAGGAATGATTGACCTTGGTAGTGACCACACTGTAGAATAGGGAAGTTTATTACAGTGAAAGTAGTTGCCATATGTTTATTACTTTAAGATAGCCTCTAGTGATCTTCCAAAACTAGACAATGGATTAATGAAATGGCTAGGTAAGAATATGCTATACTATTCAAATCATTTGTCTGCTGTTATTTAGATAAACTCTTCCCCACTGTTAAACAAGAGAAAATTGCTCTTTGGTGAAATACTTTTCCAATGGTATGGCTTTTAGTTAATTTCACTATTATGGTATTGAATGAGTTGCTTCTACTTTCAATAATACTTATTTTGTTACAAACTATGACATATTCATTCTACCTTACCTGGAGGTGTAAACAAGTTTGCCTCGATGCCCAAGATAACTGAAGTGATCACTCCTTTAGCACATTCATGTAAGTGTGAAGCATATTCAATCTCACTAACCCACCATAGCCTATTAGTTATGACACATTTGTTATCTCTCACAGGGGAGCCCATTCGTGTAAGTGCTGCAGACTTACAGCTCTCTATGTGCCCTGAGGATGTGTGGAGACTTCCCTGCAAATTGTTCAAACTAAGTGAGAATCATAGATAACAAAGAAAACCATCCCTGGGGGAACTTTCCTGTGTCATATTAAAATTATTTTTGGCACCTTCTCAGAGTGCAACAGCAGTACATTCATACTGAGGTTGGAATTAATGGACGAAAACAGATGAGCTATTAATTAATATCCCATCACAACATTGTAGCAAAGAGAATTGTTAAGCCAGTCAAGAATTTACCTTTTCAGAAACGTTTGCAGGTGGAAATACTGACTGAGTTGAAAAGCTGACTGGAAATTCAAGGCTGGGTGCAATTTTATTCTAAGACCCGGGCAATGAAATCAGTTTACCTCTCAGGCACACAGCAATGACTGCCATCACCTTAGAAACATTAACTTTGTAAATAAATGAAAGTATAAACATAACTCTAATAAATGTTTAGCATAGTCACTATTTAAAAAGTTAGATTTTTTTGTATCGCATCGCAAATACATATTTTAACTCAGTGCATCACACATGCTTCTGCATTCATCATTTGTCAATCAGGCTATGCATCAATCTTATTTCATTGATCTTGTGTTTTAAAAGTTAGTAGAGATATGACACTGGTACTTATGCTTTCCTTGTATGTATTTTAACCTTTTACTAAAGTATAACAGACATACAGTAAAGATGGAAGTGATAAGTGTATATAACTCATTTAATTAATTTTTACTAACTGAATACAGTCATGGAATTAGCACTGAGATCAAGAAACAATACCCATACCAGTACCTTAAAAATCTGATTTTGCCCCCTTCCAGTTTCTACTCACCCCCTGCTCAAGATTAATTACTATCCTGTCTTTTAACAGAAGATAGTTTCACTTTATCTTACACTGCATAAAAAAATTACATAGAAAATCAAATCAATCCATCAAACTAACTAACCTTTCTTTATTCTTTGTTTTGTGGTCTAGTATAGCTACTGAAATGTATCAGATATAAATATCTAGATTTCTTCTAATCCCATAGTTCTCAAAAGTATGATCCAGGGACCCTGGGGAGATACCTGAGAAACATTCAGGGGGGGCCTCAAGATCAAAACTATTTTCACAATAATACTAAACATTATTCACCTTTTTCACTCATCCTCTCATAAATGCATACTGGGTTTTTCCAGAGGTCTAAAGACATGTGATATCACAACAGACTGAATACACAAACAAATATGAGAACGCAGTTGTTTTCTATGAGGCCAGGTATTAAAGAGATTTACAAACATGTAAAATAGTGCCACTGTTTTCACTACTTTCTTTTTATTTTGGAAAACAATGGGGTTTTCTAGTAATATGTTATTTATGTAATGATTTTATATGAAATGAGTTTGCTTATTCTTTTTATTTTAAAATGAATTGGCTCGATGTTTTTAAAATTTTCAGTGTTAATTCTAATACATAAATATCAATAGATATACCTCACATATACAAAGGTTCTCTGGAGTCCTCAAGAATTTATGAGTTTAAGAGTCCTGAGTTCAACATGTTTGAGAAGTGCTGTCCTAGCTATTCCCGAGTTTCCTGCTTACACCATTCCTCTGAATCGGCTCCCATTGAGATCCCAAATAACTTCATTGTCAAATTCACTTATCATTTTTCAATCTTTACTTACTTGAACTCTAAATTTGGCAGACTACTTTCTCTCCTGTTTATCCTTCACAACTCCCTACATCCTTTGCTTCTATGAAATTACTCTTATATTTCAGCATTTCTCAGTTTTATACATAAACTCAGCTTTCAGTTTCCCACCTCTGATATTCAAACTTTTTAAAAACACATTTTGATCCTATCAGGTCAAGAATTTGATTTTACCCTACATAAAAGCGAATAAATTAAGTTAGCCTTGTTACTATTTTGTGGATGCAGGCAGACAACACAAGACTCCTCAATCAAAGACAAAGGACTTCATTTGTCACAGCATAGCAAGCCCTATGAGTATGGGGGTGGGGTTGCTTTGGCTCCCCTCTCCCCAAAGTCTCATGGTACTAACATGGGGGGCCCAGATTGATGTTTCACATGTAGTAAGTTTGCGTTGCAGCTGAAGAATACTGAGTTTGGGGTGTCCTCCTTTTTATAGCAAGCAGTACATAAGCCTGCTCATCCCTCAAGATTGCTCCTACTGACCCAACCCTAACAAATGGCCTGTGTCAAGAGCCATCGTGGCCTTGCATTCTCAGCATACCCAGCAAGAATATTTAGAGACATGCAGGGTCCATGGAGGACTGTTTTTCCCACCACTCATTTGGGGAACTAATTAATCTGGGAACACTATTTACAAAATAGGAGGCAATCCCCCACACACACACAAATTTTAAAAATGTTAAAAATATAAAAATCTTCAGGGGGTTCAGACACCCTTCAGAGTACATCCATGAACTCCGGCCATAAGTATTTATCTGTTTTTCAGGGTACTACCATGATCCTCTTCTTATCTCAATTTACATATACTCCATATGTGATCAATTACCATGTATATAAGGGATGACTTTTATCACCAGCTTTAGATACTACTATCCAACTTCATGGTAGGTATCTTTGTCTGGTTAGCAAGTGGGCATTTCACATTCAACACAAACAGCACTAAAATGATCATTTCCCCCTTCCCAAAGGGGGGCATTTTTCTGCATTACTTAAAATCTTGATGAAATAACCTGTCATTCCATCACCCAAGCTAAAATTTGATGCTGTTTTTTCTTTTCTCCCTGTTCTCCAATATTCAAATATTCTGAATGTCTGGTGATATTTTTCTCTTAACTATTTTTTGGATCTACTCTGTCTTCTGGCTATCTACCTCTATAGCCTATGTTCAGGAGCTCAGCATCCCTTGCTGCCATCTACAGCAATAGCCTCTGGATGATTCTCTACAAGTTTAGCTTCATTCCCCTCCATTCAGCCTCCCCACCAACCCCAGATCACCTAGAGGTAGGGGAAGGGAACAGGTTTTGATATCAGGCCAACTCTGTTTGACTCTGAGCCCGCAATCTTGGTCAATATATTGAGCTCTCTAGTACTGCTCCTTATTTGTAACATTGGGGCAATACTTTCTTCATTATGAAGTAAATTGTTAGGATTACATAGTATGATGTCTGTATATCACCAGCACAATTTAGGGCTCATAGTTAATTCTTAAAAATACTACTCCACTATTGTTCCTTCTCTAAAAACAATTGAAAGGCTTTCAATCACCATAAAAATAAATTCAAATTCTTACCATCAAATACAATACATATCTTACCCCCCAGACACCCAGTTTTATTTTCCCATTGCTTTTGACACTCGTTTTAGTGATATAATTCCACATCGTTGTATATCTTAAGTGAGATGGTGATCCTTATTGCAAGAGTATAATATTAAAATTTGCCTCTACTGCTGCATTGTAAAACATGTAGAAAGCAGATCTATTAAGACTAAATTAACAGTAATAGAAATAAATATGGACTCATTAGATATTTTTACAAAAATTTCTAGTAGGTACTTGATAGTTGAAGCTCTGCCTCAAACATCACAGATGCCCCAGAGAAAATGAGTTAAAAAATATGTGTAGAGATTCTAGCAGGGGAAAAATAATTTTCCCTCCACCCTTCTAAAGGTTCTTGGCTGAGACCCCCCTGTAATAAAAGAAATAACAGGAGAAAAACAAACAGAAATTTAGTAACATGTATACCTTCTGTACAATGGGAGAGACCCAGGGAAACTGAGTAACTACCTAAATGGCCCAAGCCATCAACTGAAATACCATCTCCTGGTAAAGACAAAAGAGGCTGAGGAAGGCCAGTTATGGGAGGTGACCAGGAAAGGCACAGTAAACAAGTGGTAAGGTCATTATGCAGACTTAAGTCCTGCTGTCTCCAGTGAAGAGAGCTTCTACAGATTTAGTCATCCTCCACTTCCTGGTACAGAGAGGGAGACAACTTCACAAATGGAGGTTTACCTTGTAGATGTACATGTCTCTTAGAAAAGGGTAACCTCTAATTGGTTTTTAGAGCTTCTCCTGTATCTGCTGTTTCTTAAAATAATGAGCCTAAAATAATCTTTATACCAAAGAAGCATGGTTTGGGGTCACATATTCTGCTTCCCTTCAAGATCTTTCATTTATATATGAAATACAGCAATGGGGTCCAAATTAGAAGAGTGAAAAACAAAAAACAAAAACAAAAACAAAAAAACAGGGCTGGCCAAGTTGCACATTGGTTAAGAGCTGGTTTGGGGATGCCAGTGGCCGCGGTTCAGATCCCACATATGAGGGCCAGTGACACTGCCCTCTACAGCTAACAACAGCTCCACCTGGAGCTGGGCTGTGCGAGCCCCGGCGACAGTGTAGGCTGCAGCCCCTGCTGCAGTGGGCTGCCATAGGCTACACTGAGTGGCCAGCAGCCAGCGTGAGCGGCTGGCAGCCAGCGTGAGTTGCCAATAGCCGGGGTGAGCGACATCCAGAGGCCGGCGACCCATCTGCCTCATCCGGGAAGAGCGCAATGACAATGCCAACATGGGCCAGTGAAGCAATGTCCTCTGCAACTAGACTGACGAACAAAAAGGACAGCAATTTGTCTGTTCCCCTTCCCTGATTCCCCAATGCTGTTCCCCAACCCCAATTCCCCAATAAAATCTTAAAAACAAAAAATAAACAAACAAAAAAACAACAACCAAGTTTTAGACTAACAACCAATGGCATGAGTGAAGTCCTTGCTGCAGAAGATTACAGTAGAACAGAAAACTGGGACATGGAACACGTACTACATTAGCCAAGTTTACTGGAGGAGATGAGTCTAGCTTCCCTTTGGCCCACTACCACTCCACACTGCAGTGCCCAGTGTTCTTTATGGTTGTTCATTATTTTAACCATCCTTTAATAAAAGCTTTCAGCTTTCTGCAATGCAATTATTCAATTATTTGTCATATGGCAAAGCACTGTTTTAAAGACAGAAATAGAATAATACCACTTAGTTTTAAAACAATAACTTTGTATATAATACATAGAGATTAATACCTACATATATGCAAGGGTAGTTTATTTAAAAGTATACCTCAGGTTTCTGGTCATCAAAAGTTAATATCCATTTAGTGTATTAACAGTTTTTATGCATTTTATTGTCACAACTAGAAGCAAAAATAATATACTTCTTCTATCTAGTAAGGTCCATAGTCAACAAACATTTACTAATATGTATCTCATGGCATCTTTTGAAAAGATAATGTTAATGCTGACTCACAATTATGTTTGATTGTTATGTTTATGGTTTTGTGGTGCATCATCTTATACAGCTCTGTAAAAGACTAATTAGAAACGTGCTTCAGTTTAGATGTTAAATCAACAAAAAGGGAACTTCTGGGCCATTGAGATTTCCTTTAAATCTTAGAGGACCAACTCTGATTTCTAATTCTGATTAATAATTTTCCCTCTATCCTTAGTGCACTGTGGAGGCACTATTCATGAATACTAACAATAGTTTTTTCTATTAATTTTATTTTATATTCCACGCACATAGTTAAGCCAAGTAATTCTTATGTCACAACATTACAGGAGCCATAAAATAAGGCATTATAGAACCTACACAAAGGACTAGTGAACTTAAATGCAGCTAGAAATAAATGCAAAATCACATATAGTTAATTGACTATATATCCACAATGGTGAATTTATTTCTTTGGTTGGTTTTATAAATAGCTGTATCTCTATCAGCATTAATACTAAGTATATTATCAATTATCAATTATCATTTATCAGGTCTTGATCATTTATTTCCAGGAAGTCTTGATTAGGGATGACTGAAAACTTTCCATTGTATTACTAGTTATTATACTCTTACTGTACTTGGTTGTGAAAGAGATTATGTCTTACCAGTATATCAACCTTCAAATTGGCAGAGTTAATTAACTTTATATGAGTGTTTCAGGTGCGAGGTGTTGGGGGTGAAATTTTCCTCTAGCCTTTCAGCTGATCTTAATATTATTTTTTTTTTCCTTTCAGAAATTTTATTTTTATTTATTTTGGAAATTATTTTTTAATTTATTTTTTTACAACAGTGCAATACTTATACTTTTTACTCCTCAAAGTGCCAACCCCCCTCCCCGAATCCACTGCCCCACTCCCCCCATATCATAGTATCTACTACAACTCCCCTGACCCTACTCCCACACTGTACTCCCAATCACAGTTAACATTCAATATTATACAACATCAGTTTCAGGTGTACAGCACAGTGATCAAGCCTCTACCCCATCCCCGAAGCGGTATCTCCAACAAGACAGGTGACCATCTGACACCCCACAAAGCATTCACAACATTATCAATTACATTCCCAGAACTGCCCCCATATCCCTGTGGCAACATTGTAATCACCCACCTATGCTGTCCAAAACCTTCCCTCTCTCCCTCATCCCCACCCCCTCCTTCAGCTGGACTTATAATCAAATCAACATGAGATGGATTAAAAGGAGAAAAACAAAATTAATTTTGTATGTATGGGATCCCCACATACATAAAAGGTTTGAAGATGGAAGGTAAAATGAGGTATATAGGCCATCTTTAGCCCAGGAATGGAATAGGGACCTGGGGAGGAGAGGAGGGTAATTCATAGGATGATAAGATGAGCAGATGTTCACTCATTAGATGTTTGCCTGTCTAATAGACAGGTTAGAAAAAATTATTTCTAATAATAACTCTTATAATGGGCAAGGCCCCCAATTTAATTTTTTTTAAGAAAGAGGTAAAAGTTTCTCTGGAGCCAGCAAGGTTTCAATTGCCATTAGCTCAAAATAATTCTTATGCCTAAGTGGTACATCTTGGGGAAGCCCATTCTGAACCCCTCCAGAGACATTAGAACTAGTACATAAGGTTATGCATTTTTGTCCTGCACATAGTCACCTGGTAATGAGTGCGAGTTGGGGTGCAAATTCAGCCCGTGCTTGCCTAGCCAAACCCTGCACCCTTGAGCAGAACTGAAGCTGACAGAAGATGGTGCACTTTTTTTTAAACAAAAAAGTGCTGTCTATGCCCAAGGCATAAGGGGACTGCCCAGAGGGGGGCCTTAAAAAAGTCTAAAATGGTGCTGAGTAGGGTAGAAGTAGACCTAAGAGTACCTACCTTCTCTTCACAATTATGTTCACATGTGAAGTGTTACCACTTTCATATAAAGTCAAGGTTTCATAAAATCTGCTTTATGTTGCATATTAAATCTTAAGTAATATAAATAAGGATGCTTAATGTATGGAAAACACTTTTCATTTATGCCTTAATAAGAATTATGTTGAACTTTCTAACATTCCAAATGAATATATGCCCAATTCTATTTACAGAGCACACATTTTTACCATTAAAAATGACCTTATACGTTTATATATCACACTACTTAATTTCATTTATATTATTCAGAGTGTAAATATGTGTGTGTATCAGAGAAAGAGAGAGGAGAGAGAAAGAGAGAGAGAGAGAGAGAGAGAGAGAGAGAGAGAGAGAAATTACCTACATATTAATGAAAAATTGTACCCATGGTAAAATTTTGCTTAGGCTTTGTGATTATTTTTCTCTCATTATGTGCCCTCTCTCTCACTCTCACTCTTGCTCTCATTGTCATTCTTTCTATTTCTCAGTATGTTTATCCTTGGATATTGATAATAATAATAGAAAATTTTAATTCAACTACCTTGATAATCAGGGTTAATGGAAGGAAACAATGTTTCAGATTATCTGATATGATAGTAGATTTACTTGAATTTTAAAATGCAAAATTATTTTTTTAAATTTTATTAAATTTATTGGGGTAGCATTGGTTAATAAAATTATATAAATTTCAAATATAAAATTATGTAATACAGCATCTATATATTGCATTGTATGTTTAACTGAAATTAGGTGGAATGCATGACATATATGGGAGTTTGCTTTCATATAATTAAGCCACTTCTTTTATATCATCTATAAAAATAAATTCCAGATCAATTAATACAGTAATTGTCTTAAAAATATTTATAAAGTTCTTAAAATAACATATAATTTTCAGGTAAGGAATACTGTCTCAAGTAAAGCAATAGATCTAGAACCCATAAAGTAAAATATTAATATTAGTAAATTTTATCACATAAATATTACCATGCTCAAAGGTTTCCAAAAAGCACTATAAAGTTATCATTCAAGTGTCAGATTGAGAGAAAATATTGCAACATATCTGACATGGTTGTATACATATGTGTTATCACTACCATCAAGGCAATAAACACTGGACTTTATATTTTATGAAGGCTTTTAACACCACATAACAAAAAAACATAACTAAACACAGGTTTGCTTGTTTTTAAATATAAGCAATTCGAGGCAGGCAGCTTCAGGCATTGTTTTAGTTGCTCTGAAACGCCATCAAAATCTCACCTCTTTTTAGGTTTCTGTTCTTTTATACCTAGAGTGTGTGTGTGTGTGTGTGTGTGTGTGTGTGTGTGTGTGTCAGATCCAGGCATCATGTCTGAGTTCAAAGGTTGAAAATGGAAGGGATGGGCCCAACAAGTTTTCCTCCATTTTTATCAAAAAGCTCCTTAGCAGACTTCCCTTACAGTTCATCAACTTTAAAATGGGATATGACAAGGAATAAAGGAGACTGATAATTGTAGCTGGGTTAGTGAAGAATTAAATGACATTTAATTCTTGAAATGATGACATTTCAATCTATGGCACTACATCCTGGGAAAGTGCATAGAGTTAAAATATTTGTAAAGACACGTCTGATAAAGGACTGTTATTCAAAATGTGCAAAGAACTCTTAAAATTCAACAATAAGAAAGCACACAACTCTCGAGGAATAAATGGGCCATAATTCTGAACAGACACCTCATCAAAGGAGACATATAGATAGAAAATAAGGATATGAAATGATGCTCCACATTGTATGTCATCAGGGAAATTAAAATTAAAACAACAATGAGATACCACTTCACAACTAATAGAATGGCCAAAATCTGGAACACTGATGATGCCAAATGCTGAGGAGGATGTGGAACAAGAGGAACTTTCAGTCATTATTGATGGAAATTAAAAATGGTATTGAATTCATTGAAAGACATTTTGGTGATTTCTTACAAAACTTAACATACTCTTACCATACAATTCAGCAATCATGCTTGTTCACACAAAAACCTGCACCTGGATGTTTATAGCAACTTTATTCATAACTGCCAATATCTGAAAGCAACCAAGATGCCCATCAACAGGTGAATGGATAAGATGTGGTACATGCAGACAATGGAATATTACTCAGTGATAAAAAGAAATAAACTATCAAGCCATGAAAAGACATGGAGGAATCTTAAATGCATATGATTAAGTGAAAGAACCTAATCTGAAAGGCTACACACTGTAGGATTCCAGCTATTTGACATTCTGGAATGGGTCCTATGGAGACAGTGAAAAGATCAGTGATTGCCAGAGGTTGGGGGAGGGAAGGATAAATACGTGGAGCACAGGGAATGTTTAGGGCAGAGAAAATACTCTGTATGATATTGTAATGATGGATACATGTCATTATATATTTATCCAGATCTGTAGAATACACAACACAAGGCTGAACTTTAATGTCAACTGTTGGCTTTGGGTAATTATGAAGAGTCAATGGAGGTTCATCAATGGTAACAAATGTACCACTCTGGTAGGGGATATTGATAATTGGGGATGCTATGCATGTGTGAGAGCAGGAGGTAACTGAGAAATCTCTTTATTTTCCTCTCAATTTTGTATGAACCTAATACTGCTGTAAAAATATAAAGTATTCTTTTAAAAAGTTAAATCACAATGATAAATTATTTGGGGAAAATGAAATCACTAAAAGGGTATTTCATTTGTTCATTCATTAAGCTAACAATTAGCATATTTGTTCGAGACACTCTACTAATCATTGAAGAGCCAGCCGCATTATAATTTAAGGTGGCAGGAACCCAAACAAATGCCTATGCTTGTCCTGCAATGCCTGTAACCGACATCACTAACTAATTCCAGACCTCTTTCCCACTCATGCCAAACATGACTTCAGAACCATTATCAACATATAACCCAACAGGTCACCATTAACCATTGATTAGAATTTGACATGCAAGTTATAATCTATTTCTCATCCCTTATCTAATGTATTGTATATATGCCAGAATTTAACCTTAATATGTGTGAAGAACAAATCAGATTTTTATTAAAATAATTCAGAGCTCTTATTTAAATCTAGAAATATACATGTTTTAATTAAAATACAGTAATCACATCTGCATTATTGTATTATCATAGTCCTTTGTCTCCCAATTTATAGGTTATATGCTAAACATGTACATATTTTCCTTCCTTTATAGCCATCTCATATATTTACAGAAATGCAGACTGTAAAGTCATAAACATGATTAATGCAGAGTCTAAAACTTTCCTAGAATATATTCTCTCTCTCTTTTATGTATTCAAATAGATAAAAATCTAAGAATATATTAGGCATTGAAAATTACTGGAAAACATTTCTCAAATGTCTTTACTCTATGTGAAATAAACCAATTGCTGGCATATTTGGTTCTGCACCTGGTGACTGACGTGTGAGTTATTTTTTTCTGTGTTGGTTTAAGGAATTTAACACTCAACCTTCTATAAAACTAGCAAGTCCAAATCACAAGTTTGCCAAACTATGCAGGTTATTTGCCACAGGAATGGTCTTACAAATAATAAAATCTAGTGAACATTTTAAAAGATTACAATGAAGTACAACCATCTACAGTAATAGCCATCATTTTTGAGTACAGAATCTATGATAAAAAATATTTGCATTCATTATCGCATATAATTGTCACAATATATTATCGCATCACAATTGTCACAGAGCAATATTGCAAGATGTCAGTATAACCATTCAAGAATTTAAAAAAACTGAAGTTTAGATTCAAGGTCAAGACACTTAGTAAGTTGTAGAGCTAGGAATTCAACTATAGCCTCATATAAAAATGAGTAGTAGAATTAAATATGCTATTGAGTAAATATACTTCAATGATTTTCAAATGTAGAGAATGCATAGTTGTGTGTTATTACATATCTGTCTAGAATGGAATCTACAAATTAGGGCCGGACATAATAATGCCTCTCAGGTACAGATTTCCTAGACTCCCTTGCAGCTAATTAGGCTCAAGATGTGACATGAAACCATTTATGCCATCTCCTTAGAGGCAAACTGCTTGTCCTAGACTTTCTCTTTCCTACAGAATTTGATTGGTCCCTGCTAAATGTTTGTGCCCCCATTCATATATCAAAATCCTATCCCCCAAGGTGATAGTATTAGGAGATAGGACCATTGGGAAGTGATTAGGTCACTGGGATTGGTGCTCTTATAAAAGAGGACCCACAGAGATTCCTCATTCCTCCTACCATGTGAAGTTACAACAAAAAAAGCAGCCTTATAGGAATTGAGCTCTAACCAGATACTGATTCCATGAGCACCTTGATCTTGGACTTCCCAGTCTCCAGAACTGTGAGAAATAATTTCCTGTCCTTTATGAGCCATCTAGCCTATGGTATTTTGTTATAGCATCCTGAACAAACTAAGACAGTATCTGTACTTTCCAGCAATGCCATATCACATTGGAGAGAAAGATAAGTAGAATCCCCCCTTTGTTCTCAATCCAGTGGGATACCAGACATGTAAAGAAATAAATACCATCACAGTGTATTTGATAGTAGAAAAAGAAGCAAAGTCTCATGGCAATATAAAGAAAAAAATCACTAGTTTATGCTAGGAACTTCAGGAGGGTTTCCCAGATTATTACTAGTCTACTCAAGCTGCCATATCAAAATTTCATAGACTGGGTGGCTAAAATTGCAAGAATTTATTTCTAACAGTTCTGGAGATTGGGGAGTCCAAGATCAAGGTGCCAGCCAATTTTGGTCCCTAGTGAGGGCCCTTTTCCTAGCTTGCAGATGGCTACCTTCTTGCTGTGTCCTAATGTAGGGGATGGGCAGGGGTGAGGGTGGGGTGGGGAGAGACAGACAGAGAGAGAGAGCACATTCACTCTAGTTTCTGTTCCTCTTCTTATAAAGACAATAATCCCATCATAGGAGCCTCACCCTGTGACTTCATCTAAACCTAGTTACCTCCCAAAGACCCCACCTCCAAATATCATCACATTGAGGGTTAGGATGTCAACATAAGAATTTGTGGGGGACACAAACATTCAGTTACACAGATGATGTAAAAAACAAACCAAGTATTGAAGGTTCACTGACTTTTAATCTTAGAGTCATGTTTGTTTTTTTAAGGCCTGCAGAATCTTGGGAAAATCTCGGTGCTTTCTCTTCTTCCTGCAGATGCTGTTATATTTGGTTCATTCTCTGCCTCAGACTATGTAGAAAAACTACCCTTTCTCATTCACAAAGCTGGAAATAACCACTTCAAATATCATCTTGACCGAGCTCCAGTTTATATGTGAAGTTTTCTAGTTTATATGTGAAGTGACACTTTTCCCATAGTGCATTCAGAGGGATGATGGAATTTGCTCACTAGAAGGAGCTATATCACCCCAAGCAGCTATTGGGGTGATTTTTCCACTAGAAGGTAACAAATACACAGTGACGTTCATGACCAGCAATGTGTCTTTGGATGAAATAAGAGTGAGGGGAAATAAAGCCAACTAGCAACAAATAAGCATTGACATCATGGTCCTTCATTGCCTGGACTATCACAAGAAGTCAGAAAAGAACCAGGAGACCAGGTTGCTGGTGAGCACTGTTGCACTGGATTATAAAGTGAACAAACAGGCAGCAGGAAGTTCTGTCACCTTTGGTGCAGAAACCAAGGTAGCTTCATTGCTATCCATGGTCTGCTTCAGGGCCCTGGGGCAAGGAAAGGAAAAAGACAAAAGACAAGTTTTTATTGACTAACTCAAAACACTCCTCACATCTTAGAACAGGCCCAGATGGCTTTTTTTTTTAATATAAAAAGTTAACTTGTGCAATCACCAGAAAAAAATACATGGACACAAATATATATAATTTGGGGTTGGAAAAAGCATTTCAAAGCATTATAATAACATAAAAGACTGATACATTTTCAGAAAGTTTTAAATAATAAAAGCTTTTGGCAAAAACCTAACATGTAAATTAAGACGCAAGTAACAAATGGAAAAACACCATATATGTTATAGTATAGTAGGTATATAGTAGGTACAATAGGTATATAAATAGGTATATATATATATATATATATATATATATATATATATATAATCATATATGGATATATGGTAAAGGGTTGATATATTAGTATATGAAAACATGACTTACATTATATTTATGTGTTCATATATATCCTATATTACTGTCTCTTGATAATTAATGAAAAAATTAAATTCTCCAATAGAAATTGACCGAAGCACTTTAGGAATACAAATATTTGTTGAATGCTAGTTTTGCCTTGTAGAGTGCTATGTATTGGAAATAAAGCAGACTCTGACACAGGAAATTTACAGTTTAACAGGAATAACATAATAGTCAATAAATATCATAAATAAATAGAGCCTTATACTTAGCCAGAGAAATGCAAGTCAATGCAACCATAAAACATAATTTTCAAATGATCAAATTGCCAAAGATTAAAAAAAGGAGAATGGCCAATGTTGACTTGAATGCTGGGAAATAAGTATTTTGCTATCTGCTGACAACTTTTTGGATGTAAGTGTCAAATATATTTAAATTATTTAAAAACATGCATGTCTGTGTGCAGATAGGTAGGTAGATAGATGATAGATGATGATGATGATAGATAGATAGATAGATAGATAGATAGATAGATAGATAGATAGATAGAGACACTAAGATTCTTATCATAGCATTGCTTAAAATTGTGGAACAACTGAAACAGTGTAAATATCCATCCATATGAGAGGAGTAAGGAATTATGTCATACCCCTATGATGGAGTACTATGCACTGTTACAAATCATGATGTAAAACTATTTTACCTATATACAAGTTTTCAGACTACTATGGTATTTTATTTGTGCAAAGACCAAATACACAAATGCCATGAAAAATGGTATTTTTCTCTAGGTGGTAATTTTGAATTAGGCAGAAATTATTTTTACATTTCCATATTTTCTTCTTTCTCTTTTAACCTAGAATTAACATTTATTACCTCTAAAAATAAAGCAACTTAGAAAAAAAAGGCAAATTACAATGCAGGAGTTATAGCAGATTGTAAGTTAACACATTAGCATTTTCTCAAACTCTATTTTGTGTTCTTCAAAGTTGTTTAGGAATACTATCTAGTTTGACCTACAGAACAACTCGGTGAGTTAGGTGTTTTGGCTGAGCAAAAACACCCTCTAGAAGACACTCACAGTAGAAGTGTAAAATCAAAGATTTATCGCTAGTGAATTAAAAGAAAAGTGTACACATTAATCAGTGTTGAAAGCACAAGATGAACTCGACATTGCAGACATCCTCCCATTTTTGTTCTCTTTTCCCCAGGGGATGCATTGGAGTCCTGTCTGCTCACTTTTTAAACCCAGAGGGGTAACTGTGAGCAGGTGGGAACTGCCAAAAGCAGGTTCTGCACACAAAGCATACTAAACAAGCCACACAGAGAAAGCTATTTCTTCCACAGTAAAATTTGGCCTCGTATTATGTGGCCACATGATTTCTTCCACCTGCACTTTGATATATAATGCTTACCAGCAAGGTTCCTTGCAGACTTTAATATCTTCCTCCAAATTTCAGAACAGTCCTTGCAAGCATTGTCTGCTTTATAAGGACAAACACACAAGCACACTTAAGCATGTGTGTGTGTGAAAATACATACATAAAGAAGCAGTGTTTTTACTTTTTAAAATTCCTATCTCCTATAACAGGCATTAATATCCTTATTTTACATGTGATAAAATTAAGACCGTAAATGTCATTGACTTGACTAACATACTGCCAGTGAGTTGCCTGCCTAAGTAAGTCCGCCTGGACTTAAACCCAAGTTTCTTGGTTCCAAAGGCCATACTCTCCCCATTAATGTCCTGCCACCTCAAGGTTCCCGAAGTCCTTTCTGGCTCTGAAATTCTAAAACTTTGACTCCTTGTGAAAGGAGAGCTTCAAATTCTGCAGAATGTTGCTCGTTTGGAGTAAGGAGACAAGGCAAGAGGAAAGTGATTCATCAACCTTGGCGCAACCACTAAGAATTCAGCACATCTCAAGCAATTGTAGGATCAAGACCAGTGTCATTAGTT
This sequence comes from Aselliscus stoliczkanus, assembly GCA_033961575.1. Lineage (NCBI taxonomy): Eukaryota > Metazoa > Chordata > Mammalia > Chiroptera > Hipposideridae > Aselliscus > Aselliscus stoliczkanus. Next base: position 93,739,541 of record CM066737.1, on the reverse strand, counting down.
TATGGGAGCTATGTCCATCTATCTGTTCACCATTGTATCTGCCTTAGTGATCCTATAAGTGAGAAACAGAATCTCTAGTTCATTAAAATGTGGTTAGCATGACCACATATATTCAAATGTGCTCAAATTAATGTCTGTTGTTTTTACTTTTGACAAGTCTCATGTTGCTCCACCCACAGAAACTGACCAAAAGAACATGGATTGAGACTTGGCAAAGTGCATAGTACTCCTAGTAGGTAAACATTAAATTGCAAAGTTTTCTTTTCCATGGCAACAATTCCAGGCACTGAAACTTTGGAAAATTCCTTTTTAGTAGAACACCAAAGCAATTCTGTTGCCCCAAGTTCTTGATAACTTATTTAATATAGTAGGGAGATTTTCTGAGGTAAAGCATGGTTTCTGAATCTCACTTTGCCTCCATTTTCTACTGTGAAGTTCTGAGTGGACATGTAACACTTTACTGGTGCTGTAGTGCTCTTCCGAGGAGCCAAGGACCTTCAGAAACTGCCAGATTTCATCATAAAGAGGATTACAATAGATTTATGGTACATAGGAAGTGACTTATGAAGTGTTTTCTGTTAGGCATCGTTTTAACAGAGAATCTTTCTTGAAAATTTGGTGTTGGCAGAAAAGAACACTCTCGCCTGAATGAACAAATTATATTTCTGAGCCGAGATTTTTCCCATAAACTCAGTCTTCCTTGAAGAGTTATTGATTTACTTCTTGGCTTATGAATCACTAGTAAGACGAAAAGAATCAAAAGGAAAATTAAAAACATATACTTCAAAGAGAGCAAAGAGTTGTATCTTTTTTTTTAATCCTCTTTGATATGAGTGTGGGTAGAGAAAGCCCAGGGGGAGGTATGTAGGCATTATTTGAATAATTTAGTTCTTGAAGTAATCAGACCCCATCCAAAAAATAACTTATCTATTAAAAGGTACAATGTAGGTAACATATTGTAGGCATCAGTGCCCATTTTATTTCTAGGATCTTAAGCATCGATATTTAAATGTTATTCATCATCAAATCAGGAAATAGATATGTTTAGCTTAAGGGCATGCTAGTGTGCAGCTCAGAACAATTTTCACAAACCTGAAGAAGTGAAGAAAAAGACAAGATTTCATACCTCTTATCTAGAAAGCTTCAATAACTAATTTTATTTATGTTTTTCAACACAATGAAAAGCACATAGTTGTTCTGTTGCTTCGGTACCCCATGCCCTTTCCAATTTAAGATGTTTACACATGCTTTTTCCTATGCCTGGAATAGTTTTTGCTCAACTCTTTCTTGTCTTCATGTCTTGGCTTAAATGACAGATACTTACAGAGACTTTCTCTGAATCAGTGTGGCCACTCCCTTCCATTATTCTTGTAATATTCTTTTTTTTCTTCATATTACTTATAATTTTTGTATATATTCTACTTAATTGTTTACTGGTTTAATCTCTGTGGCTTTCTTTGGGACATAAGGTCTATAAAGCTATCGCATCTCAAGTGTTGATTTACCATGAAACCAATGAAATTTAAGTTCAGAGGTACTTACTTTACTTATATTCATAAATTTATATTATTTTTATTTTCTTTAAGAGGGCTCCCAAACTTAGTAAGTACTGGGCCCCAGAAATCTGGATTTGCCTTGACCACTGTGCCCAAACTCCTGGTTCATGGAAACTGTGGAAACTGTGAGATAATAAATGGGTTGTGTTTTTAAGCTGCTAACTTTGTGATAATTTGTTGTGCAGCAATAGAAAACTAATACAATCACCAATGTCTGCTGTAGTGCCCATCACATTAAGAACTCAAAAATATTTAATGAAAAAAGGATTATATTCCGGCTCCTCTGGGCCCATTCTTGGATTTCAGGGTTCATCTAAAGAAGGGATCTAAATTGGAACAACTTAACTTCAGACTTCTTCTTAATTAGTTTATCTTGTTTCAGTTTGTCTCATCAAACTAAAAATATTCTGAGTTTTGCTTTTTGTATATCTAGAAGACTTTAGTACAATGGCATTTATTGCAATACTTGTAATTTAATGTCTATAATTCCATTTTGTGTGTGTTTTTTTCTTTTTCTGTTACCTTGTTGTCCCTTATCTAGTTTTACTTTTGATTACTGAACCATGCCCTGCTTATGTTTAACTTCTTACATAGTTTGGAAAATAAAAAGGCAGATTCCAAAAAATAAGACAATAGACTAGGATAGAAAGGTCATTTATACCTGGCCCAGGGAAAAATATGAAATTCCTGAATTAAAATATAGCCAGAATCTGACATGAAGGAGATACAACTTTTGCTCAAGTCATTCCCTCTTCCCAAAATGACCTCACGTACCTTCTCTGCTTGCTGATTTTTCAATATTTACAATAACAGAAAGTCATCCTAGAGTTACTCCTGCCCCCCCCTCTTCTCACCCCATGAATTAGGTATTTCTAATACGTGCTGCTGTAGCTTTCTGTAACTATCTCCATCAAAGCACTCTCTCCAAGCATTCTTCTTTTTGTTTACTTACCTGTCCCCATGGAGGGATTATTAGCAACCTAAGAAATGGAAGAGTGTATTCCATGTTTATACCTTCAGCACTAAGCAGAATGCCTGGCAGCTTGGAGGGCTCAATATGTATTTGATAACTGGCTGGATAAGTAAATGAACTATAACTAGATTCCAGGAAGATACAATGGGCAGAAAAGGCTATAAAGAATGTAAGGCTTGACCTGAAAACAACAAATAAGTTAACATTGACTTAGTGTAGAAGCAGCATGCCATGAATAGGAAACAGTCTGAGAACAGGCACAGAGATAGGAGAGACGAGGTATAAAGAGATCTGATTCCAAGCATTAGAGGAATGTGGCTTGCTGTTGCTGCTTCTGCCATGTAGGGGCTGTGTGCTGGGACCAGAGACCTTAAGAAAAGTTAAAGGAGGAGCCGGCCGAGTGGCGCGGTGGTTAAGAGCTGGCCTGGGATGCCAGCGGCCCCGGTTCAGATCCCAAATATGAGGGCCAGTGACACTGCTGGCTACTGCTAACAGCAGCTCCACCTGGAGCTGGGCTGCTGTGAGTCCCCGGCGATGGTGTAGGCTACAGCCCCTGCTGCAATGGGCTTCCATAGGCTACAGTGAGCAGCCAGCAGCCAGCGAGAGTTGCCAAGAGCCACCGTGAGTGACCATCCAGAGGCCGGTGACCGATCTGCCTCATCCAGGAAGAGCGCAATGACGATACCAACATGGGCCAGTGAAGCAACGTCCTCCGCAACTAGACTGAAGAACAAAATCACAGCAACTTGTCTGTTCCCCTTCCCCAATTCCCCAACACTGTTCCCCCCACCAAAAAAAGTTTGAGACCATATTAAAACCACATGATCTCACTTATATGTGGAATCTAAAGAACTTAATAAATGAGCAAAGTAAACAGAAATAGTCCCAGAGATATAGAGGAAAACCTGATGGCTGCTAGATGGGAGGGGGATGGAGAGGACGGAAAAGGGGAGGAGATTAGAAAGCACAAATTGATAACTACAATATTGCCACGGGGATCTGAAAGACACTTTGGGGAATATAATCAATAATTTGTAAAGATTTTGTAGGGGGTCAGATGGGCACTTGCCTTATTAGGCACACCACTTTGTGGACGGTGTAGATGCCTGACCCTGCACTGTACACCTGAAGCTGATGCTGACTAATATTGAATGTCAACTTTAATATATAGTCACAGGATGTGGAGTACAGCATAGAGAATAGTCAATGGAATTGTAATAGATATATAAGATGTCAGAGGGACATCTTTGCCCAAGCATATCTCTATTCAAGACAGTCAGCCAGGGCTCTGTAGCTACTGAAATTGCCAGCTTTGCTAAAACATGATAGTCCCCACATTTCCCTGTGTTCCAGTATCTATCGCTATGAAACAAATCACTTAGGTGCTTAAAACAACAGCAATGTATTATTTCTTACAATTCTCTAGGTCAGGAATTCAGGTAGGGTTTGGCTGGGCAGTTCTTCTGCTCCACATAACAATGGCTGATGTCACTCTGTCAGCTGCATTTGGCTGGTAGCTGAGCCAGTTTGGGAGATACAAGAAGGCTTCACTCTCAGGGCTCTTCCTTCCATGTGGTCTCTATCCTTCTGTGCCATCCCATCATTCAGTTTTTTTGCCTAAGCTTCTTGACATTGTGGAGACTGACTTCCTGTAAAAAGAAAGCAGAAGATATCTCTTCAAAGTGAGGCCTGGAACTCACATAGTGTCATACCTGCCATATCTTATTGGTCAAAGTAAATCACAAAGCCAGCTCAGATTCAAGGGGAGAGGAAATTGACTCCATCTCTTGATAATGTGCATACAAAAAGGGAAAGAATTGCTGATGGTCAAATTTGGAAACCAACCAAACACTGTACCTCTATGCTGGTTCCTCAGAGTCCCAAACTGGCCTTCCTCCTGTCTCCAAAGTAGCTACAGTGACCTCAAGCACATCTTCTGGCAATGTGGCATAAGCAAGTATAGGGCAATGTGGGAATTTATAGTGGAACAGATCTATAGTTGAATCATGGTTCTAACTCTTCTGAGTTAAGAAATGCAGTATCATAAAAGACCACTGAGCATTGTTGCCCAAATCTATGAAATCAGGATAATATTGTTACCTTGAAGATTTATAAGAATTAGACACACATATAATGAGATTGACATATATAAGGTGCTTATAAATGGTTGTTGTTTTTATCCTTGTTATTATTAGATGAGTGATATGGAATAGATTTCTAGCATATTTCTACCTACAATTCTTTCTATTCAGAAGGTGAATTGAATGACCAGATGAAAGCTGTGATACTCTTCTGAGCCACTGTAAACAACTGTGGGACACTCTGGTCTTCTAATGTCAGGGGCCTCTTAAATGGGAAGAAATCATAGAATTAAGGATATACCACACAGAATTTTAGGCTGATGCAGAAAGAGGGGGGAATTGCTGATTTCCACTCCCCTTCAACATAAGAATGGGATAAGATCCTGAGAGGAAAGATGGAGGACAGTATACCACAGACCTCCTGTCAAATGCCTTAGTTACATAACTCAAATAATTTAGGAATATAATTATATAAAGCACACTCTCCATGTTGAAATATTATATGATATAAATATTAAATAAATATATGTATATATTCTATTCTAATTTATCACATATATATGCATATACATATACATATGCTTAAAAAGATTCATTCTGTTCACCTTCCCAAAGACAGAGATTTATGATTTTTGTTGTATGAAAGAAAGAACATTCTATGCATGTAGTACATACTTTGAACAGGATCAGTTTCATAGGCATGCTACCTGTACAATACAATAGGGGCCCATGCTTAGAAGGCCCCACACTTGCTTTAAAGCTCTCCTGTCACCATCTTAATATCCTAATAATTTTTGAACATGGGGCTCTGCATTTTCCTTTTACAATGGGCTGTTAAATTACTTAGCTAGTCCTGGCTTCAATGGACTGTTGGCTCTGAAATCATATAATTCTGATTAGAAATGTTTAATATGTTTATTTATATGTGCATATGAGTAAACAGGTACATGTATAAAATATTCATAGACAAAATATCATTCAAACATTCAGAAAATAACTATTGAAGGAAGATTTATACCTATATTAAGAACATATTGCTTTATTATTTATTACTATGTTATTTTACATCATTTTTATCAGGGAGAGAGAAAGATCAAGAAGTTTTATAGTTTCTGAGACAGATGTTCCAAAGAATGTTATTTGAAAGCTCTTTATTAACTATTCACAGGAGGGTAAGTGACATGTAGGTGCTTTCTCCCTAAGTGTCAACCCTGAGGTGTCTCTTGTGGCCCACTCAGTTCTTCATGGGCTCATTCAGCCAAGAGTAGTTACCATTATTGTCAGAAAAATCATTTTGTTATGCAGAATAAAGTGATTCAACTGTCAAAAGCAATCTTCATAACAAAACCAGCAGATCTTTTTTTCTTTTTTTACAAATAAAATTAAGCGTAATAACAGTATGTCGAGTTTAGGAATGACAAAATCCTCTGTTTTCTGTATGTGATTTTGGATTCCTTTCATTAGTGAATTAGAGTAATTCCGTTATGTAGAAACATTTTGATATAAAACATCAGGTGATTTCCAGAAACTTACATATTTTGAAACTTAAAAAGACAGAACATAAGCAAGTGGTCAAATTAAGCAACTCAATAAAGGATGTGATAGTGAGGAAGATCTCATGTTTCCCAGTGGCTTTCAAAATATAAAGTAGTAAATCAAATTTCATTGTGTCCTCACAGAAAGAAAGCATCATGATAGTTCAGTCTCCATCACAGAACTGGGATTACCAAATGTTCGCTTCTAAGTAATGATAGCCCTGGTAAGGAAATTGCCAATCTTCAGCTTATTCAAAAATCCCATGTCTTTATTAAGCCCAATCAACAAATCTGCAATTTAAATCCTATTTTTGCATCTCCCTGACAAATCTCTAATTAAAAATACAATGATTTTGAGTATCACACTAAGACAGTGGATTGCAGTTTATGCTTTCTTGTTTCTAAATATTAACATGAAATTCTGGCATTTAGGGAGCTCTCCCCACCTTTTATAAATGTTGATTAAGAGTTTCAGAAAAAGATACAAGCAAAATCCTTGTATGTTTGTGAGAGAACTTTGATTACATAAGCTTGTGGTATACACATAAAGTTTTTGCATTGTTTTTGAACAAAGACATCCTAAAGATATGGTAACCTTAAAACACTTTTATCTGACTTATTTCGTTTGGCATGATAATCTCAAGATCCATCCATGTTGTCGCAAATGGTAGTATTTCGAGAACCATATGATTTCACTCATATGTGGGATATAAAACTGAAAGTAACAAACGAACAAGACAAACAAATAAACAAAAACTCAGACCCAGACAACAGTTTAGTGGTTACCACAGGGTAAAGGGGGAGGTGGGGATGTAGAAGAGGGTAAAGGGGGTCAAATATATGGTGATGGAAGGAGAACTGACTGGGTGGTGAGCACTCAATGTGCTATATAGATGATAGATTACAGAATTGTACATCGGAATCCTATGTAACTTTATTAACCACTGTCACTCCAATAAACCTTAATAAAAGTAAAATATAAAAACCCAAAACACTTTTAGCTACTTTACTCTTAGTGTAACAAGAAGTAGAAAATAGTTTATGTTCTGAGGAATCTAATCTACCACCCATATGTTAATCAAAAATGCAATTTTGATTAATGTATGGATGGTAGATAAGATTATTGTTGAGTAGATATTCACTTCTTTTTTTTCATTTTTATTTATTTATTTATTTATTTTTAATTAGTTTCAGGTGTACAACACAGTGCAATAGTTGTACATTTTACCCCTCAAAGTGACTAACCCCCCACCCCCAATTCGCCACCCCACTTCTCCCCACCGTATCATATATATCTATTACTCTTCCTCTGACTCTCTTCCACAGTATAATCCACATCCCGTGACTATCTATATATATTCAATTACAGTTGGTATACAACCTCTGCTTCAGGTATACAGTGCAGTGATCAAACTTCTACTCCATCCATGAAATGGTCTCCCCAACAAGACATGTGACCATCTGATGCCCCACAAAATATTTACACCATTATTAATTATATACCCCGAACTATCTTTCATATCCCTGTGGCAATATTGTAGTTGCCAATTTTTGCTGTCTAATCCCTTCCCCTTCTCCCTCATCCCCACCCCCCCAACTAGCAACTCTGTAATTCCTCTATAGATATAGAGGAATGAGACAGTTTCTGTTTACATTGCTTATTCATTCAGTTTTTCAGATTCCACATATAAGTGAGCTCATATGGTATTTGTCTTTCTCTGTCTGACTTATTTCACTTAACATAATAGTCTCTAGGTCCATCCACATCATTGCAAATGGTACGATTTCATTCTTTTTTATAGCGGAGTAATACTCCATTGTATAAATGTACCACAGTTTCTTAATCCAGTCATCTACCGATGGGCATTTCAATTGTTTCCAAGTCTTGGCTATTGTAAATAGCACTGCAATGAACATAGGGGTGCATACATTTTTTTGAATCAGTGTCTTGGGTTTTTCGGGATAAATACCTAGGAGTGGAATTGCTGGGTCAAAACGTAGTTCCATTTCCAGATTTTTGAGATACCTCCATACTGACTTCCATAGTGGCTGCACCAATCTGCTATCCCACCAATAGTGCAGCAGGGTCCCCTTTTCCCCACAGCCCTGCCAGCACTTGTTTGTTGATTTATTGATGATAGCCATTCTGACTGGAGTGAGGTGGTATCTCATGGTGTTTTTTATTTGCATTTCCCTAATGACCAGTGAGGTTGAACATTTTTTCATATGCCTGTTGGCCTTCTGTATGTCCTCTTTAGAGAAATGTCTCTTCATATCTTCTGCCCATTTTTTAATTGGGTTGTTTGTTTTTTTGGTGTTGAGTTGCATGAGTGTTTTATAAATTTTGGATATTAACCCCTTATCAGATATATCGTTGGCGAATATATTCTCCCAATCAGTAGGTTTCCTTTTTGTTTTATTGATGGTTTCCTTTGTTGTGAAAAAACTTTTAAGTCTGATATAATCCCATATGTTCATTTTTTCTTTTACTTCCCTTGCCCGCAGGGATGTATCAGTAAAAATATTGCTCCAGGTAATGTCTGCAAATGTACTCCCTATATTTTCTTTTAGAAGTTTTATGGTTTCAGGTCTTACATTTAAGTCTTTAATCCATTTTGAATTTGTTCTTGTATATGGCATAAGGAGGTGGTCCAGTTTCATTTTTTTGCATGTATCAATCCAATTTTCCCAGCACCATTTATTGAATAGACTACCTTTACTCCAATGTAAATTCTTGCTTCCCTTGTCATAGATTAACTGTCTGTAAATGTCTGGATTTATTTCTGGGCTCTCTGTTCTGTTCCACTGATCTATGTGTCTGTTTTTATGCCAATAGATATTCACTTCTGACCTCCATTGCTCCCACCTAGATGGGAAAAGTATCCATCTATGATCCACTGATGTAAGAATTGGTCATATGATGCTTTTGCCAATGGGATGTTAGTGGACATGATGTAAACCAAGACTTGAAATGTGCTTGTGTGATTGTGGACTCGGGCTTGTTCTTGTGCATACCATACCATTGCCATGAGAAGAAGAGCCCACAAGTAGACCCAGGTGCAAAGAGAATGGGAGACACATGTAGTGTACTTGGATCCTAGCTTCAGCTTGGAGCCAAGCCCTAACAAACTCAGCCACAATCACAAAACATTAGCCAACCTACAGAAGCACGAGAGAGAAATATTATAAATACTTGCTGTATGCATTGAATTTGGGATTTTCTTCTTTTTTTTTTTTTGGTACAACACAATTATGACAATAGCTAATTGATTCAACAGTCTATTCAATGAACTACACGGGTATTTTTAAGCTCTTCCAAGGCAAAATCTGGTTCAATATCTACTCAGACAAGATATATTAGATTCATTGCTAGAATTGTTAAGCTGAGACTTTAAACAACATGAGATTACTTGAAAATAACATTCTTTATAAAAACTATTTAGGGCTGGCTGAGTGGCGCGGTGGTTAAACGCTAGCTTGGGGAGCCAGCGGCCCCACTTTGGATCCCACATTTTTGAGGGCCAGTGACACTGCCCTCAAAAAAAAAAACACAAAAAAAACTATTTATTCAAAATTACGAAGCATTTATATTAAAATGAACTTAAATTTCAATTGTCATATATAATCAATAATATATTCATTCTGACATTCACCAATTTTTTTTAATGTCTGTTATAAATTACCAGGTCATGTAAGCATCATTTAGATCCCTAACCAGGTATGTGTAGGAAGTTCAATAGGCACAGGAAAGAAGATCCATCTAGGAACTTTCTGACACATTCTTGTCACCTTCACTTCATGGTGTCTCAGTTGGTCACTGTACTCTTTCCTGCTGCCTTAGCTATCTCCAGAAGCTTTACGCCTATAACTGTTCACTGCACTTCTCTATTTCTATTTTACTACTTGCTGTTTTTACAGCATTTTAAATAGTGTCACCCAGAAGAAAAGTCTTGTAGAAAACCTATCTTTCTTAATTTAGAGCAATTTGGTTCCTGGGAATGGGAGGAAAGAATGGTAAAATGTTCAAAATTTTACCACTATACTCTGAAATATATATTCTATCAACTTGAAGCAAATCACTTACCTTCATTGTGCCTCTCCTCATCCATGAGATGGGGAAAAGAATAAAAACCCACACTCCTCAGCCTTGAGATGATCAAATGATGTGTCTGAAAATACTAACGTAAGTCACTTTTTCTCTTCTATATTTAGGGACAGTTTCAGCCATATCAATTTTTTCTTGTTACAAAATCCCAGGTTTTCACTATTTCAATAATATGTATCTTGTATAGTCTGCCACTAAATAAAAATGTATTTCCTCTTTACAGAAGCAAGGAAACATTTTACATGGAAAACTTTTTTTCTAAATTTCTATTCTAGCATCGCTATTATGGATATGCTTGAGTGTGAGTTCATTGCCACACAACGGTACAAATGGTCCAAAATAGATCTTGTCAGTGAACAGATTGTGGTTATGATTGATATGTTTGCACCAGGGTTGTGTTTCATAAACTATGTATGTTGTTTTGTTTTATTTGGTTTTGTTCTTTTTTATTTCTCCACGATGTTTTTATTTGAAGTTGATATGTCTGATTCAGCTATATCTTACTCATTGCTACATATTTTCTGGTGTTCTTCTTTAGGATATTTATCCAGTTATCAGTTCAAGAACCAGTAAAAGGAAACAAAAAATAGTTTCATTAAATAGTAAGCAGTTTGGCATAAAAGTGAACAGTTAGTTAAAACCATTTTTGAGATTTGCCAATATTATCTCTGCATTATATACTTCTCATATATATATTTTATTATCTATATATCCCATACCTTACTGCCATGAGTATCTCAGAGATTTCTTACTGTTTGGTTAAATTCCTCTAGACCTTTAAAAGTGTCAAATGATAAAAACTGAGTTAAAAAAATTACCCAGTGGCTAAGATAAAACTCAAGGCCTAGATTAAAACTAAAGTTTAATGGGGAATACTTATTTTGATTTAAAAGCCCAATGTCCTTTATGAATAACTTTCTTAAAATGACAATAAATGTACACATGCCTCAGTAGTTATAGCAACATTAAATCTAGATGCAATAGAACCTGAAATTAATATTTCTGGAGAGTTTCTTAAATGCTGGAAAAGCATGACTTTAAGCAATGAAGAAGTTAATTACTTTAAAGCTTGTTGATTCATTCTGAGAAAATAAATTTTTAAATATCATACTCATCTTAAGGCTCAGCTGGTATCTTATATTATACATAATGTGACTACAACAGACCCCATAAACCATGTGCCACTGAAATTAGACAAGAATCTCCCTAATGTAAATACCAAATATTACAATTAATCACAATATGCTTTGCCATCAATTTTACATTTACATGTAAGTACAATGCACACAATCATTTTTTTCAAATGAATTTTAAGTGCATTTTTAAAAAAACGCATTATGCTTGTAGACATTGACATTTTTAAAAGCTGCTCAAGTTGAAATTAAATTAGAACAAATAATGAGTTGTTCTACTTCACCGTTATAATGTACATTTAATGTGTTGTCCTACACTAGCAACACAATGCCACCATCAACAGAACATACACTTTGTGCTGTTTTTCAAATGGCGATAGAGTTTTTTCTGTAGCAAATACAGTATAGAACTGTATTTTGCCAAGATCTCTAGTTGCCATAACTAGAGGTACTGAGTATATAGGTTTAACTCTTTATGAAATGTATTTATTTATCTATTTGTTACCTTATTATGCTTGTAGTTTAACAACATTCTGAATGGATTAATTTATTCATTAACATTGAATGAGAACTTACTATCTCTGCTAATTAAGTGTAGAAATGTTTATTGGATATTCATAGTCATTGGAAGCTCTGGCACCAAAGTATTATTAATAAATTTTATGTATATGCAATTCAATTATGGGTAATTAAATTATTTTCCATAGATTCTAAGTCTTCTACAATGTGTATGCTTCTCTACCCATTCTTTAAATGTTGGATTGTCTTCTTATGTCTTATCTCACTCTGTACTCTCTTCCGTGCCCATCTCATTCATGTTCATTGCTTCCATTTTCAGGTAGCTACTCATGACTTTAGATGTGCATCTTAAGCCCAGACCTCTCCACTCATATTGAACTTCTTATATATTTCTGCTTTCCTGATATCTTCATTTGAATATTTATCAAAGGTGCTTCAAACACAACCCTTCTTAAATTGAACTTACAACCATGCCTCCAAATTTCAACCATTTGTATTATTCCCACACTTGGTAAATTGTCCACTTTGTAGAATTCCCACTCTCAAAAGGACATGCCAGGGATATATGCAGGCATTTTTGACACTGTCTTCTCCTACACCGCCCATATGCAAACTAGCATAGAAGTCATGCAAATTTTATTCATACATGGCTTTCTAATCTATCCAAATTTCTCCATCTTCAATGTTACAATCCTGGAATACTGTACAAGTATCCAGAATTCTCTTTCTTACATGTTTTTGTCGGTTTTGTTTTTGTTTTTGTTTTGCTTCCCTTTACCTGTTTTCTACATTGCAGCCACAGTGATCTTTATAAAAATGCATATCTGATCGGGTCATGACCCTGCTTTAAACCGTTTAGTGGTTTTATTTTGCATTTTTACTACACTTCCCCCATCGACTTTTACACTCAAGCCAAAGGTCTTCTTCCAGATCATTGAGTGCACCAAGTTTATTCTTCAATCAGACCTTTAAGAAACAGTCTTCAAACCTTACCCCACCCTTGTTAATCTAACTCACATTCATCCTTTTTTTTTTAGGTTAAAATATTAACTCTTCAGGACAGCCTTCCCAAACTTCCTGAATCATATAATATCCTATTATTTTATATCCCTGTCCTTTTCCTTAATAACCTTTAAAAATTTGTAATAAATGTATACATGTGTCTATTGGATGTTTATCTGTCTTTCCCACCAGATGATAAGCTCCATGCAGACAGGATCTGCCCACATTTGAGCAACATTTTATCCTCGGCTCCCAGCATAGTGCATGGCCAAATTATTTACCAATAAATGTTAAATTAAGGATTATATTATTTTGTATTCAGAAAAATATTAAAGTGGGAATGAGATATGTGAAGTCAAGTTGGTATTAAAAGTGCATAGAATGATAGATACCATGATACCATGTTACTGGCTATAAGAATGCATAAATCCGATTTGAGATTCCAATTTGACTTAAGTAAAAAAGACAACAAATTGTCCACCAGATAAAAAGAAAAGTTTCTCATAAATAAAAGAGCTAAGCTAAGAGCATATTTCCTAAGGGTCTTTTCAACTGAATGCTTAAGATGATCGATTCTATCATGAACAATGTCTTCAATGACAAATATCATTTTTTTCCTTGCAATTACTTTAATACTAGTTTATAGTTGAGACTGATTCTTTACCATCATTTTTTGTTTGTTTGTTTGTTGTTTGTTTGTTTGAGGGCAGTGTCACAGGCCCTCATATGTGGGACCCGAACTGGGGCCACTGGCTTCCCAAGCCAGCGCTTAACCACTGCACCACTCGGCAGGCACTTTACCATCATTTTGATTATGAAAATAATGAATAATATTTCAAAGAAAACAAAATCAAAGAAAAGGCTAAAACAGAAAATATTGAACATGGTTGACTGCAATTCATAGATTAAATAAAGTTTGCCTATCCACTGTCAAGGGATCTTAGTCACTTCGGACCAGAAAAATATTTATTCTGACATCCCTCTTCTCTATCTCTTTTCAGTCTAAGCCTATGATATCTTCAGAATTTTGGTCAAGTTCCTGGTTTAGTAAATATAAACTAAATGGATGAATGAAAGCTTCTTATTCTTATAAGCCTCAGTTTCTTTGCCCGTATAATCCAATTAATAAAACCTACACCACAGGCTAAGTACGATAATGCACATAGCACACTTCCTTGCACATCACAGATCCTCAATAATAAGAAGTTATTATTATTATTATTATTATTTAATTTATTTATTTTAATTAGCTTCAGGTGTACAACACAGTGCAATAGTTATACTTTTTACCCCTCAAACTGACAACCCCCTTCCCAATTCTCCCCCCCACTCCTTCACCCCATATCATACTATCTATTACAATTCCTTTGATTCCCTTCCACCGTATAATCCACATCCTGTGACTATCTATACATTCAATTACAGTTGGCATACAATATTATACAACATCAGTTTCAGGTATACAGTGCAGTGATCAAGCCTCTACTCCATCCATGAAGTAGTCTCCCTAACAAGACATTTGACCATCTGACACCCCACAAAATTTTTACAACATTATTATATTCCCCGAACTGTTTTTCATATCCCTGTGACAATACTGTAGTTACTTATTTATGCTGTCTAATCCCTTCCCCTTCTCCCTTATCCCCTCCCAACTAGCAACCCTGTTTTTCCTCTATATCTATGAGACTGTTTCTGTTTACTTTGCTCATTCATTCAGTTTTTCAAATTCCACATATAAGTGAGATCACATGGTATTTGTCTTTCCCCGACTGACTTATTTCACTTAACATAATAGTCTCTAGGTCCATCCATATCGTTGCAAATGGCACGATTTCATTCTTCTTTACAGCAGAGTAATACTCCATTGTATAAATGTACCACAGTTTCTTAATCCAGTCATTTACCGATGGGCATTTCGGTTGTTTCCAAGTCTTGGCTATTGTAAATAGCACTGCAATGAACATAGGGGTGAATATATTTTTTCGAATTAGCGTCTTGCATTCTTCTGGGTAGATACCCAAGAGTGGAATTGCTGGGTTATATGGCAGTTCCATTTCCAGTTTTTTGAGATACCTCCATACTGACTTCCATAGTGGCTGCACCAACCTGCAATCCCACCAACAGTGCAGCAGGGTTCCCTTTTCCCCACAGCCCCGCCAGCACTTGTTTGTTGATTTGTTGATAATAGCCATTCTGATTGGAGTGAGGTGGTATCTCATTGTAGTTTTTATTTGCATTTCTCTGATGATTAGTGAGGTTGAACATTTTTACATATGCCTGTTGGCCATCTGTATGTCCTCTTTAGAGAAATGCCTCCTCATATCCTCTGCCCATTTTTTAATTGGGTCCTTTGTTTTTTTTTGGTGTTGAGTTGCATGAGTGTTTTATAAATTTTGGATATCAACCCCTTATCAGATATATCATTGACAAATATCTTCTCCCATTCAGTAGGCTGCCTTTTTGTTTTATTGATGATTTCCTTTGCTGTGAAAAAACTTTTAAGTTTGATGTAATCCCATATGTTCATTTTTTCTTTTATTTCCTCTGCCTGAGGGGATATATCAGTAAAAATATTACTCAGGGTAATGTCTGCAAACTTACTCCCTATGTTTTCTTCTAGGAGTTTTATGGTTTCAGGTCTTACATTTACGTCTTTAATCCATTTTGAGTTTTTTCTTGTATATGGTGTAAGTAGGTGGTCCATTTTCATTTTTTTGCACGTCAGTCCAATTTTCCCAGCACCATTTATTAAATAGATTATCTTTACTCCAGTGTAAATTCTTGCTTCCATTGCCATACATTAAATGACCGTATATAGATGGATTTATTCCTGGGCTCTCTATTCTATTCCATTGGTCTATGTGTCTGTTTTTATGCCAGTACCATATTGTTTTGATTACTGTAGCCTTGTAGTATGTTTTGATGTCAGGTAGTGTGATGCCTCCCACTTTGTTCTTATTTCTCAAAATTGCCGTAGCTACTCAGTGTCTTTTTTGGCTCCATATAAATTTTCGGATTCTGTTCTATTTCTGAGAAAAGTGTCCTTGGTAGTTTGATTGGAATTGCATTGAATCTATATATTGCTTTAGGTAGTATTGACATTTTAACTATATTAATTCTTCCTATCCATGAGCATGGTATGTATTTCCATTTATTTGTATCTTCTTCGATTTCTCTCTTCAGTGTCTCATAATTTTCTAAGTACAGGTCTTTTACTTCTTTAGTTAAATTGATTCCTAGATATTTTATTGTTTTTGAAGCAATTGTAAAAGGGATTGATTTCCTGATTTCTTCTTCTGATAGTTTATTATTGGTGTATACAAATGCAACTGATTTCTGAATATTAATTTTGTATCCTGCTACCTTACCAAATTTGTTTATCTGTTCTAGCAGTTTTTTTGGTGGAGTCTTTGGGATTCTCTATATATAGTATCATGTCATCTGCATATAATGACAAAGTTACTTCCTCTTTTCCAATTTTGATGCCTTTTATTTCATTTTCTTGTCTGATTGCTATGGCTAGTACTTCCAGAACTATGTTAAATAAAAGTGGTGAAAGCGGGCAGCCTTGTCTTGTTCCTGATCTTAAGGGGAAAGCTTTCAGCCTTTCCCCACTGAGTACGATGTTTGCTGTGGGCTTTCATATATGGCCTTTATTATGTTGAGATATGATCCCACTATTCCCACTTTGCTAAGAGTTTTTATCATAAATGGCTGCTGGATTTTGTCAAATGCCTTTTCTGCATCTATTGATAAGATCATATGATTTTTATTTTTCATTTTGTTAATGTGATGTATTACGTTAATTGATTTGCGGATATTGAACCAACCTTGCATAACAGGAATGAATCCCACTTGATCGTGGTGTATAATCTTTTTAATGAGATGCTGAATTCGGTTTGCTAGTATTTTGTTGATAATCTTTGCATCTATGTTCAGTAGGGATATTGGCCTGTAATTTTCCTTTTCTGTAATATCTTTGTCTGACTTAGGAATCAGGGTGATAGTGGCTTCATAGAATGAGTTTAGGAGCCTTCCCTCCTTCTGTATTTTTTGGAATAGTTTGAGGTGAATAGGTACTAATTCTTTTTTGAATGTTTTGTAAAATTCACCTGTGTAGCCATCTGGTCCAGGGCTTTTGTTTGTTGGAAGATTGTTGATTACTGATTCAATTTATTTGGCAGTAATCAGTCTGTTCAGAGTTTCTGTTTCTTTTTGGTTCAGACTTGGTAGATTGTATGCTTCTAGAAATTTATCCATTTCTTCCAGATTGTTGAATTTGTTAGCATATAGCTGCTCATAGTATTTTCTTAAAATTTTCTGTATTTCTGTGGTATCTGTTGTCACTTCTCCTCATTCATTTCTGATTTTATTAATTTGGGTCCTCTCTCTCTCTTTTTCTTGGTGAGTCTGGCTAAGGATTTGATGATTTTGTTTACTTTTCAAAAAACCAACCAACTCTTGGTTTCATTGATCTTTTGTATTGTTTGTTGTTGTTGTTGTTCTCTATTTCATTTATTTCTGTTCTGGTCTTTATTATTTCCTTCCTTATACTCCCTTTAGGCTTGGTTTGCTGTTTTTTTTTGAGTTCCCTTAGGTATAAAGAGAGTCTGTTGATTTGAGATTTTTCTTCCTTTTTTAGGTAGGCCTGCACTGCTATGAATTTCCCCATTAGGACAGCTTTCACTGCATCCCAGAGATTTTTGGTCATGGTGTTTTCATTTTCGTTTGTCTCGAGGTATCTTTTGATTTCCTCCTTGATCTCATTTTTGACCCACTCACTATTTAGAAGCATGTTATTTAGCCTGCATGTATTTGAAAGCTTTCCAGATTTCTTCTTATGATTGATTTCTAGTTTCATAGCATTGTGGTCAGAGAAGACACTTGATATGATTTCAATCTTCTTAAATTTGTTGAGACTTGTTTTGTGGCCTAACGTGTGGTCTATCTTGGAGAATGTTCCATGTGCACTTGAGAAGAATGTATATTCTATAGCTTTGGGGTGAAACGCTCTAAATATATCAATTAAATCCAGCTGGTCTAAAGTGTCATTTAAGGCCACTCTTTCCGTGTTGATTTTCTGTCTTGAGGATCTGTCCATTGGTGACAACGGGGTGTTGAAGTCCCCTACTATGATAGTGTTACTGTTGATCTCTGCCTTTATTTCTGTCAAAATCTGTTTTATATATTTAGGAGCTCCTATATTGGATGCATAGATATTTACTAGGGTTATGTTCTCTTGTTGAATTGATCCCTTTATTATTATGTAGTGACCTTCTTTGTCTTTTATTGTAGTCTTCATTTTAATGTCTATTTTGTCCAAATAAGTATTGCTACTCCAGCTTTTTTCTCATTTCCATTTGCATGAAATATCTTATTGCATCCCTTTACTTTCAATCTGTGTGTATCTTTTGATCTGAGATGAGTCTCTTGTAGAAAGCATATGCATGGGTCCTGTTTTCTTATCCACTCAGCTACTCTGTATCTTTTGAGTGGAGCATTTAGCCCGTTCACATTTCAAGTGATTACTGATAGCTGCATATTTATTGCCATTTTGTTATTTGTATTTCTTGTCTTCCTGGGTTAGCTTGTTTTCCCCTTTCTTCTGTTTAGAAAAGCCCTTTCAACATTTCCTGCAATGCTGGCTTGGTGATAATGAACTCTTTAAGCTTATTCTTTTCTGAGAAGCTCTTTATCTCTCCTTCAATTTTAAGTGACAGCCGTGCTGGGTAGAGCAATCTTGGTTGCAGACCTTTATTTTGTGTCACTTTGAATATCTCCTGCCATTCCCTTCTGGTCTGCAGAGTTTCTGAAGAAAAGTCAGCTGTTAGTCTTATATGAGTTCCTTTGTATGTATCCTGCTGTCTTTCTCTTGCTGCTTTTAGGATTCTGTCTTTGTCTTTAAGCTTTGCCATTTTAACTATGATGTGTCTTGGTGTGGGCCTGTTTGGATTCAGCCTGTTTGGAACCCTCTGCATTTCCTAGGCTTGTATGTCGATTTCCTTCACCAGGGTAGGTAAGTTTTCAGTCATTATTTTTTCAAATACATTCTTGACCCCTTGTTTCTTCTCTTCTCCTTCTGGTATTCCTATGAGTTGAAGGTGGTTGCGTTTCACCTTGTCCCATAGGGCTCTTAAACTATTTTCTTTGTTTTCTATTCTTTGATATTTTTGTTGTGCCAACTGGGTGCTTTCTGCTATTTTATCTTCCAAATCGCTGATCTGCTCCTCTGCTTCATCTACTCTACTGGTGATTCCTTTGAGTGTGTTCAGGGAAACAATGGTCCCCAAACCTCCAGCTTCTGCATCAAAGGCTCTCAGTTCAGTCAATCCCCGCAGGCTCCTGGGCCTGGCTCACACAGCTACTCCCTCCAACAGGAACTGGGTGAGTGCTCACCGGCGAGCGAAACCGTGCACTGGCCCCACTGGTTCTCCAGCCGCCCTTGGCCTCACCAAGCCGAGCAAAGAGAGTCCTCACTAATTTCTACTGCCTGCTATCGTAGAACTCCTCTTCCGGGCAAAGGAACTCTGGGCTGGTGAGCTCGGTGTGGGGCTGGAGGGTCTCTCCCCCAACGGAGAAGCCTCCCCACGGCTGAGGCATCCCTCACGGGGCTTGTCCTCTGTCGTCTGCGCCCCTCCTACCAGACTTGACGTGACCTCCTCTTTAGGTCCTTCGTTTAGAGGTTCTGTTCATCAAATGTTCAGGGGATTTCTGAGGTTAAATGTTGTATACATTATTTGTAATTTTGATGTGATCCTGGGAGGCAGTTCGGAAAGCATCCGTCTATTTCGCCATCTTACCGGAACTCCTATTATTTTTGTTTTAAAACATCTGTCCTATCTCCTTACCCTTTCCCTTCATCTCTCTGTGTCACCTTAACAGACAGGTATTTTAGAAATGGGGTAGGGAAACCTGTGTTCCCCATTCCATCATCCATTTATATCTTAGATTTAAAGAGCAATCTAGGAAACTAGGCTAATTAAATTTTTCCAGTCACAATCACTTCTTTCTTAGGGCACATCACACTTGTTGTATAATTGCTGATAACTTGTCCTCCCACTCCTTCTTACCTACCCCATGAGTGCACACAAATACACTAAAAGGGTTAGTTCTAACATTCCATTAAGAGTGAAAATAAAAAGAAAAATTAATGGCAAACCAAATCCTATCAGATTTTAAATGCTCCAAATACCCCAGTATACATTCAGAGCTTTCAAACACTATTTTCTTTACTGGCAAAATACACATACACACACACCACACCACACATAACACACACACACAGACACACACACACACACACACACACACACAAGTTTATATATAACTTTAGTAACTCCTAGCATCTAAATTAACCAAACTTTTCTCTTTGCTTGGTAGGCATCCTTTAATTTTATTCTTAATTTTGTTCAGAGGTTTCTAACAATACTTTTACAGACAAAATATACAAGCTCCTAGTGTTTAAGTTAATTAAAATGTTCTCTTTCATAGGCACCTTTTCCCCCGCCTCCTTAAATCCCTATAATTTCCTCATTTTCAGCCAAGGAAAATTTTAGCAACTATCTGGTCACAACTTATTATGTTATTATCATTATTTTTACTACTATTATTTATGTTACTGTATTTGTTTGGCAGATTACGCCTTTCTAAAGGCATTATTGCCATTCCACTTGAAATTCCTTTTATATTACTTATTCATTTCTTATAAAATCTAAACTTCTTTTCTGGTTTTAGTAAGCACTAGTGACAATAAATATGTATAATAGGCTCTTACAATGGAAACTGAGGCCAAGACACATAAAGGTATGGTCAGGTTTAAAGGCACACTGGAGATAAGCACACTGGGAGATAAGCCTAGGTGTCCTGGTTTTGTCCTCCATACATCACTCTTTATTTTGTTATATGACCATTGCTATACCTCTGAAAATGCTAGGATGTAAGAGTGATTTATTGATTCTTACATTCAAAAGTACTGTAACTGAAAGAAGAATGAATGATTTGTAAACCCTGTTGATTTCCACTGAGTACACTGAAGACATATAGGAGGGTAATTCATTACTGCATACCTCACTCTTGGCTTGATGCTTAGCTTTATGTGTATTTATTAAATAAATGATAAGCAGAATGAAAGTAGTTCTTAAGTTGACGAAACAACATGAAGACATTAATGATGAAACAACAGATAATGTGAAGTTCAATGTTTGCATGCAGCATTTCAGTTTGGGAATTAGAAACCTGAATTTTGCTTATTGTGGCAAATATCTCATTTAAGCAGTTACTTGATGGATGTTAAAGCCATCAGTCACAATTGTTTTAAAGAAGGTTAATAAAAAAGTGAACCCATAGCATTACAGACTTTAAAACCTTTCATTCTAAATTTAGTACAGTATATGCAACTTGGGAGTTCCAACTACTGTTATGGTTAGAAATTCCACAATCATTATCTTTTTTTGGTGTGACAGGCAGAATTTTAAAATTATTCTAATGGCTCACACCCATTGAGTGCAGGAGGGACCTGCGAATATGATTGGATAGCACTCCCATGATTAGGTTATGTTACAAGGCACAGATGACTTTAAGAAAGGGAGATTATTCTTGGTGGACTTGACCTAATCAGAGGAGCCCATAAAAGGGGCAAGACGTTTTCTTCCCAGTGAAAGGGATTTAAGTGTTGAAGATTCTGCATGAGGGAGATTCTTCATTGCTAGCTTTGAAAATGGAGAGGGCCACATGGCAAGGAATGCAATCAACTTCTAGAAGCTGACAGTGACCCCTGTCTGACAGCCAGCAAAGAAACAGGGACCTCAGTCTTACAATCACAAGCAACTTGACTCTGCCAACAACCTTATTTCTTTGACATGGATCCTTACGCAGAGCCTCCTGATTAGAATGCAGCCCAGTCAACAAGACACCCAAGAGTGAGGACCTGAGCAGAGCATGCAAATGAGCTGTACCTAGACTACTGATGGACAGAACTCAAAGTTTCAATACAAGAAATATTTGTAAACAGCTAGTAATTTGCAAACTTTACAAATGATTTTCTCATACATACTTTTATTTAATCATCTCACCAACACAGTAAAAAGAATATCGTTATTCGCCACCCTGATTTTTTTTTTAACAGAATCTCATATAGGGTAATTTTGTTGCTCAAGAACACAAAGGCAGACTGCGAAATGATGCTTAAAATTTCAAACAAGGCAAAGTATAATTAAATAACAATGCTGTTGGGCCGGCCAAGTGACGCAGTGGTTAAGCGCTGGCTTAGGAAGCCAGCGGCCCTGGTTCGGGTCCCACATATGAGGGCCAGTGACACTGCCCTCAAAAAAAACAAAACAAAAAACAAACAAACAATGCTGTTAAAAGTTTGAGGCCAGGATCAGTATTAAATACTTAAGGATCACCAGGACTGGGGCTAGGGTGAGGCAGGTGAGGCATTCATCTTGAGTTCAAAATTTAAGGTAAAGGGTGGATCAAAAATTCTCAGTGACCAAGATAAATTATGTTTTAATTCAATATATATATATATATTTTTTTAGGGCAGTGTCACTGGCCCTCATATGTGGGACCCGAACCGGGGCCGCTGGCTTCCGAAGCCAGCGCTTAACCACTGCACCACTCGGCTGGCCCTTAATTCAATATTTTAAAAAATCAAAATTAATGCCAAAAATCCATGCTGAGAAAATATCAAACAAATTAGATATTTTTGCACTGATCACATTAATAGAGTCTTGATATGAAGTCCATTAGGACAGCCCTGTATTGAATAAGTTTGTGAACACAGAGGAAAGAGTGCCACAGTTTGTTTTTATGTCTACATGCATACAAACTAAGAAAGTAACAATACTCATACTACTTGACATATCTACATTAGAATTTATAAAGAAAAAATAAAAGAACTGGCATAGTGACTGGTTAGCTATATAAAAAAAACATAGAAATTATATCCTTTCAAAGAAAAGTAGTTTTGAATTAATCATGGTACATTTTTCTCTGTTTTCCAATATTATAATTATCTGTAGACACAAATAGTATATGTTATGTGACAAAGACTAGTGCCGGAACATTGATTATTCCAATGCTGATCATTAATAATCATTAATAGCAGATGAATTATCCAACCACTTATGAACTGGTTTAGTTCTCCAGCAAGATTTTTTGTAATTTAAAATTATGAAAAGTATAATACAATTTTGAGCTAAAGAGTTTTCTGATATTAATTAGACAAAGAGAGACTTAGCTTTCTTGATCTATCTATATATCTATCTCTCCAGGCAGTAAAATGAGGCAATTGTAAGGCTTACCTCAAGAAAGCAAAATGAAGTTTCTGCCTACAGATATATTTAAGCTCATAATCTCAGAAGGAATGATAGTTACAATTCAGCAGCCCCTAATGAATTAACGGATGACAGTGGTGATCCTCAATGACTGCCAACATCACCACAAAGGAAACAACAGACATGTGTCTCCTAATGAAATTGTAGTGTTACCTCTGAAATGGTTTTGCTAACCAAAAGAATTGGAATTCACTATGTTAACAGATAGAGAAGAAAAAGCCATGTGTGGCAATAAAGAAAAAAAACCTTTGATAAAAATTCAACACCACCTTATGGTAATAAGTCTTAGCAAACTTACATTAGAATGGAATTTCCATAATGTAAAATCAACAACAAACACATGTAAGTGTGAAATGTTAGACACAATGAAATCCACAACAGGACATGAAGGTATGATACCAATTCTACTTTTGAAACCTGGACTGGATTGCGTAGCCAGTGTACAGCCATGCACAGGAATACAAAATAAATGTTATGAATAATAAGAAGAAAGAGCTAAAACGGCCCTCCAATTAAAAACCCCAAAGAAATTGGCTGCCAAATTTTCAAATGTATAAGAAACTTCAGGAAGCTGGTGTAGAAGACTATAGCAAAATCAGGAGACTTGCCACACAAAATAAATAGCTAATTAGGGGCTGCCCAGGTGACACAGTTGCTTAGAGTGTGAGCTCTTAACAACAAGGTTGCCAGTTCGATTCCCACATGGAATGGTGAGCTGTGTACCCCATCTCCCCCACAACTAGATTGAAAACTGCGACTGAACTTGGAGCTGAGCTGTGCCCTCCACAACCAAGATTGAAGGACAACAGCTTGACTTGGTGCTGATGGGTCCTGGAAACACACAATGTTCCCTTCTCCAATTTCCCAACACTGTTCCCTTCCCCAATTCCCCAATAAAATATTTTAAGAAAAATAGCTAATTAGAATGTGTAATGAAAAATGTACTATTCAGGACAGCAGCAACATCCAAAATACACATACAATGAGAACTAACAAAAATGTACATGATCTTCATGGAAGCAAAAATAAAAATATTACTGATAAACTTAAGTAAAAGAAGTCCCAAATAGAGCAATACACTGTGTTTATTCATGATGAGCATAATATTGTACAGATGTCAGTTCTCCTTACATTATTTACAGATTTGTGCCTTACCTGATGTTTATCCTCGCATCAGCAGATGAGTGGTAGCCCAGCACCTGAGGCATCAAGTTAAGAACTGAGTGAGGGAGGATTGCAGGGAGAAACAACCTCAAAATAAAGGGCCACAAAGGGACCCCTACTGTCAGCCTTGGGATGTCCCAGGAAATGGTTGCTAAGCTCAGATTCTTGTTTATTTCCTAATGGAGGTTCTGAGGGGAATGAGAACCTTGGTCTGAGGCCAGATGAACTCAGGTACCCAGAGGGAGAAGTCCCAGGACCTGTCAGGTGTCAGGAAAGATGGCTGTGTGAGTTCTGTGTGCTGCCTCTGCAACCCAGAACGGAGTTGCTGTGCTCCCACCAGAAACCTACCCAGGTTATTCTGGGAAATCCAGGTGGGCGTGGCTGGAAGTGCTCACCCTGACTTCCTCCACAACTGCCGTGGCGCGTAAGGCTTCGGTCCAAGAGGTGTGGCCTCACATCAGCAGAGGGAGGAGTCCCAGGATTGGACAGGTACCGAGGCGACTAACATTTGTTAGAACTGAAGGGACTCACTCCTCCCAGAATTGAGGCAGCCCCACAGAGCCCCGCCCTCCTCTGACATGCCCCGCCCTCCTGTCAACTTCCAACGGCTCACACATAGCAGTTAGGCCTAACACCCAGTCACGTCCACTTATGGAATTGGTGAAATGGGAAGCCTTGGTCCAAAGGGGCAGCCTCAAGTCAGCAGAAGAATGAGTCAAAGAACTGGTTAGGAGTTAATCTTAGTATCCTGAGTTAGAACTGTGGCCAACCAGTCCCCGCACAACAGTGGAGGTCCCCAGGGTCCCTTCCACCCCTGTCTTGTAGGTTCCGGAAACAGTACCCTTAAGGGAACCAGCAGAGGCAAAGCTTTTCTTGGAGCCGAGATAGACTCTCTACTGGGGCTGTGCATATCACCATCTCTTTCTCTCTCTTCTAAGGTGACCTGTTCATCAACCTAATTGCTTGAACTGCCTGCCTGCTGTCCGTGACCAGAGTCATTATGCCTCGAGGTCACAAGAGTAAGCTCCGAGCCCGTGAGAAACGCCGCCAGAACCGTTGTAAGAGGCAGGATGTGGAGAGTGCTCAGGCCATTGCAGCAGAGGAAGGAGTGTCCCCCTCCACTGCCTACCCTCTCTCTGAGGGCAGACCTGAGAATTTGCCTGATGCTGAGTCACTTAGCGCTCCTACAAACCCTCAGGGAGCCGCAGCGACCACCAACACTACTGAGGCTGTTTCATGCACCAGTTCAGAGGAAGGTGCCAGCAAAAATGATGAGGAAAGTCAATCATCCTCACAGACCACAGAGAATTTCTACAGAGATCCTTTAAACAAGAAGGTGATTTTGTTGGTGCAGTACCTGCTGAAGAAGTATCAAAACAAAGAGCTAATTATGAAAGCAGACATGATAAAGTTTATTAACAGAAAGTATAAGGTTCATTTCAATGAGATCCTCCGGAGAGCCGCTGAGCACATGGAGCTGACCTTTGGTGTTGATTTGAAGGAAGTGGATCCCATCAGACACTGCTATGTCCTTATCAGCAAACTAGACCTCTCCTATGATGGAACGATGAATGAAGAAGAGTTCATGCCCAAGATGGGCCTCCTGATGATTGTTCTGGGCGTGATCTTCATGAAAAGCAACTGTGCCACAGAGGAACAGATCTGGGAAGTGCTGAATATGATGGGCGTCTATTCTAATAGGAAGCACTTCATCTATGGGAATCCCAAGAAGGTCATCACAGAAGATTTGGTGAAGCTACAGTACCTGGAGTCCCGCCAGGTGCCCGACAGTGATCCTCCACGCTACCAGTTCCTGTGGGGCCCAAGAGCCCACGCTGAGACCACCAAGATGAAAGTGCTGGAGTTTTTGGCCAAGTTGCATGATACCGTCCCGAGTGCCTTCCCATCCTGGTATGAAGAGGCTTTGAGAGATGAAGAAGAGAGAGCACGGGCCAGAGTCGTAGCCAGGGCTCATACTGCTGCCACTGCCAGAGCACGCTCCATGGCCATGGCCAGCAGCTCCTCCCACACTAAGTGAAGTCTGATGCAAGTTCTTCACTGTTTGGTTGAACAGGTATGTCAACATTCTAATACCGGAGGGCCAGAATGGGGCTGAAAAGTGTATATCATCTTTGTGCTTCTATTGTATATTGGTAACTGGCAATTTCAACTTTTTTTCCCATTGTCTTTGTTTCAGGTTATGTTTCACATGTTGAAGTCTGAGGCAGATTGTTTTCTTTGTGGAATAAAAGAGCAGTCAACATTCAAAGCAGTGGATGGCCAGGGTGGGTCTGGAGGAAACACTGTGTATCATCCTTATGTTCCTGTTCAATATGGTAAACTTTAGAGTTTTAACTTTCTTTCTTTTCTTCTTTCTTCCTTTCTTTGGTTACATTTCAAATGTTGATTCTTTAATAGAAGGTTTAAATAATTTCATAATCTAAATTTATTAATGATTTTATTAACATGTTTATTGCTGTTTAATGAATTTAAGATTAAGAGTTTTATTATTTTGTGCAACTAATTGGGAAACCTTTCATACTAACTGAACCAGAACAAAAAGCATGGCATTGTAATAGGCATTTACTTGGAAATCTGAAAAAAATTAGCTGTAAAATTATAAGGATCAAAAAATAGAGGGGGGAAAAAGTAAAAGATGTTCAGTTCTTGATTATTCCTTATTCATTTTAGTCTGTTGTACTATAAAAATAAAAGCTACAAACCTGGATTTGCTTAGCTTACTAAAAAAAAAGTAAGAGAAATAAAGTTTTTAAAAACTAGAATTAATGTGCTCATTGGTTCATTTGTTTCCTAAATATTAATTGAGCGTCTGCTCTTTGAAAGTCTCTGTTTTAGAAGTGGGGAAACTAGGATACAAAACACCACTTCCCTTAGAATTTCACAGTCAAGGAACCGGAATCACATAGGGAAGATGGTGAAATGCACTCTAAGACCTAAAGGACAAAAAGGAGTAAGGAGGTAAGGAGGCAGGGAAGAGACTGGGAGAAGTGAGGGGGAGGATGTCTGGATGAAACAATATGGTATACAGTCCCCCAGGGAAAGGCAGTTTGGGGTTTGGCAAGCTACAAGTCCCTCAGTGGGATATGCTGTTAATTTAAGCAGGGTGGTAGGCTGGATAAGGCTGTGGGACTGGTGAGCGGAGGCCAGATACACAGATGGTGTTTCTCAGTGTTGAAGGACAAAGCCCTGTAATGGAAACCTGCTCTGAAGAGTTACTTTAGTATTATTAATAAGCCAGAGGAAAACCTCCTCCTGTGGCAGAAATGGAAGGTGCCTGAACTCTTGTTCCCATGCAGTCAAGCACACAGCACAATCTAGGTGTTTGATGCAGTCTTCAAGGAATTTTTTTTTTTTTTAGATTTTTAAAAAATTTCTTTACTTTTTCTTGTTAACCAATCCACTTTTTCATTTTTAATTTATTTTTATTCATGTTATTAGTTTCAAGTGCACAAAGCAATGAATAGTTAGACATTTATACTCCTCACAAAGTGATAACCCCCCCACCAAATCGGCTACCCCTCTGACATCATATATAGCTGTTAAAATAGCATTGACTCTATTCCCTATGCTGTATTTTACATCCCGTGACTATATACAGAGGGTGCCAAAAAAAAAAGTATACACATTTTAAGAAAGGAGAAAACTGTATTAAAATTGTAATGCTCAATATATACCGATAAGAAAAGATGAATATATATACCAATAACAAACAAGTCACTTTTGACTTCTGCAGTTACAAGACGTGCTCAAAATGGTTACCATTAGCGTAATTTTAATACAGTTTTTTCATTTCTTAAAATGTGTATACATTTTTTGGGTACCCTCTGTATATTCAGTTATAGTTGACATTCAATATTATTCTACTTCAGCTTCAGGTGTATAGTGCAGTGGTCAGACATCTGCACAGTCTATGACGTGATCCCCCTGGTAAGTCGACTGTCCATCTGGTACCCTACGTAAGCTTTACAACACTGTTAATTATATTCCCCAAATTGTATTTCACATTCCTGTGACTATATTGTGACTACTAATTTGTACTTTCCAATCCCTTCCCTTTCTCCCCCATCCCTATCCCCCTCCCATCTAGCAACCATCAGTTTTTTTTCTGTATATCTCTGAGTCTATTTCTGTTTTGTTTGCTTGTTTATTTTGTTCTTTCTTTTTAAAGATTTTATTGGGGAATTGGGGGAGGGGAAAAGCATTGGGGAATCAGGGAAGGGGAACAGACAAGTTGCTGTCCATTTGTTCTTCAGTCTAGTTGTGGAGGACGTTGCTTCACTGGCCCATGTTGGTATTATCATTGCGCTCTTCCCGGCTGAGGCAGATAGGTCGCCGGCCTCTGGATGGTTGCTCATGGCGGCTCTTGGCAGCTCACGCTGGCTGCCAGCCACTCACGCTGGCTGCTGGCCACTCACTGTAGCCCATGGCAGCCCACTGCAGCAGGGGCTGCAGCTATGCTGTCCTGGGGACTCACAGCAGCCCAGCTCCAGGTGGAGCTGTTGTTCACCACCTTAGCTATAGAGGGCAGTGTCACTGGCCCTCATATGTGGGATCCGAACTGGGACCCCGCTGCTCAGAGCTGGTGTCCCAACGCCAGCTCCTAACCAACGCTCCACTTGGCAGGCCCTATTCTGTTCTTTAGATTCCACATATAAGTGTGATCATACAGGATTTGTCTTTTCCATCTGTCTTACTTCACTTAGCATAATATTCTCTTGGCCCATCCATGTTATTGCAAATGGTAAGATTTCATTCTTCTTTATGGCCGAGTGATACTCCATTGTATAAATGTACCACAGTTTCTTTATCTAATCGTCTACTGATGGGCATTTCAGTTACTTCCATATCTTGACTATTGTAATAGCACTGCAATAAACATAAGGATGCATATATTTTTTTGAGTTAGTGTTTTGGATTTCTTTGGATACATACCAAGCAGTGGAATTGCTGGGTCATCAAGTAGTTCCATT
The DNA here is from genome assembly GCA_033961575.1 of Aselliscus stoliczkanus. Taxonomy (NCBI): domain Eukaryota; kingdom Metazoa; phylum Chordata; class Mammalia; order Chiroptera; family Hipposideridae; genus Aselliscus; species Aselliscus stoliczkanus. The sequence goes on along the minus strand of CM066737.1, from coordinate 93,710,142 downwards.
TTCAATTTTTTGAGGAACATCCATACTGTTTTCCACAATGGCTGCACCAATCTGCAACCCCACCAACAGTGCACGAGGGTTCCCTTTTCTCCACATCCTCTCCAGCACTTGTTGTTTGTTATTTATTGATGATAGCCATTCTGACAGGAGTAAGATGGGATCTCATTGTAGTTTTTATTTGCATTTCTCTAATGATTAGTGATCTCCAGCATCTTTTCATATGCCTGTAGGCCATCTGTATGTCCTCTTTAGAGAAATGTCTCTTCATATCCTCTGCCCATTTCTTAATTGGGTTGTTTGTTTTTTTTGGTGTTGAGATGAATCAGTGTTTTATAAATTTTGGATATTAACCCCTTATCAGATGTATCATTGACAAATGTCTTCTCCCATTCAGTAGGATTCCTTTTTGTTTTATTGATTGTTTCCTTTGCTGTGAAAACACTTTTTAGGTTGATGTAATCCCATATGTTTATTTTTTCTTTTACTTCTCTTGCCTGAGGGGATATATCAGTAAAAGTATTACTAAAGGTAAGGTCTGCAAATTTACTTTCTATATTTTCCTCTAGGAGTTTTATGGTTTTGGGTCTTACATTTAAGTCATTAATCTACTTTGAATTTGTTCTCATATGTGGCATAAGGAGGTGGTCCAGCTTCATTTTTTTGCATGTGTCAGTCCAGTTTACCCAGCACCATTTGTTATATAGACTGTCTTTACCCCAATGTAAGTCCTTGCTTCCGCTGTCATAGATTAAATTACCATATAGGAATGGATTTATTTCTGGGTTCTCTGTTCTGTTCAATTGATCTATGTGTCTGTTGTTATGTCAGTACCATGCTGTTTTGATTACTATAGCCTTGTAATATGATTTGATGTCAGGTAGCATGATACCTCCCACTTTGTTTTTATTTCTCAAGATTGCTGTGGCTATTCAGTGTCTTTTATGGTTCCATATAAATTTGAGGATTATATGTTCTATTTCTGTGAAAATGCCCTTGGTAGTCTGATAAGAATTGCATTGAATCTATATATTGCCTTAGGCAGTATGGACATTTTAACTATATTAATTCTTCCTATCCATGAGCGTGTTATGTATTTAAGATTTATTTGTATCTTCTCTGATTACTCTCTTCAGCGTCTTATAATTTTCTGAGTACAGGTCTTCTACTTCTTTGGTTAAATTTATTCCTAAGTATTTTATTGTTTTTGAAGCAACTATAAATGGGATTGTTTTCTTAATTTTTCTTTCTGATAGTTTGTTATTGGTGTATACAAATGCAACCGCTTTCTGAATATTAATTTTGTATGCTGCTACTTTACTAAATTCATGTATCAGTTCTAATAGGTTTTTTTGGTGGAGTCTTTGGGGTTCTCTCTATATAGTATCATGACATCTGCATATAATGATAATTTTACTTCCCCTTTCCAATTTGGATGACTTTGTTTCTTTTTCTTGTCTGATTGCTATAGCTAGTACTTCCAGAACTATGTTTAATAAAAGTGGTGAAAGTGGACAGCCTTGTTTTGTTCCTGATCTTAAGGGGAATGGTTTTAGCTTTTCCCCATTGAGTGTGATGTTAGCTGTGGGTTTATCATATATGGCTTTTATTATGTTTGGATATGTTCCCTCTATTCCTACTTTGATAAGAGTTTTTATCATAAATAGCTGCTGGATTTTGTCAAATGCTTTGGCATCTCCTGACATGACCATATGGTATTTATTTTTCATTTTGTTAATGTGGTGTATCACATTAATTGATTTGTGGGTTTTGAACCAACCTTGCATACCAGGAATGAATTCCACTTGATTGTGGTGTATGATCTTTTTAATGAATTGCTGAATTCGGTTTGCTAATATTTTGTTGAGGATGTTTGCATCTATTTTTATTAGGGATATTGGTCTAGTTTTCTTTTTTTGTAATGTCTTTGTCTGGTTTTGGGGATCAGGCTGATAGTGGCCTTTTAAAATGTGCTTGGGACTCTGCCCTCCTTCTGGATTTTTTGGAATAGTTTGAGAATAGGTAGTAAGTTGTTTTTTTTTTCTTGTTTTTTTTTTTTTTAAGCTGAGCCATCCTGCTACCTGTTGGTAGCTCAGCAGCCACTCAGCTCAGGCTGGGCATCGAACTGCTGTTGCTCAGAGCTCAGCTTGTACTCTTGAGTGAGCTCTTAACCAACTAAGCTGCTCAGCTGGCCCGGTGGTAATTCTTTTTTGAATGTTTGGTGAAATTCTCTTGTGAAGCGATCTGGTCCAGGACTTTTGTTTGGAACTTGTTGATTACCAATTCAATTTCATCAGTAGTAATCTGTCTGTTCAGATTTTCTATTTATTTTTGATTCAGCAGTGGAAGATTGTATGCTTCTAGGAATTTATCCATTTCTTCCAGATTGTCCTATAGTTGATCATAGCGTTTTATTCAGTGTTTTTGTACTTCTATGGGGTCTGTTGTCACTTCCTCTCTTTCATTTCTCATTTTATTAATTTGTGTCCTCTCTTTTTTTTTTAAGTGAAAACTTTTTATTTTTTATTAGTTTCAGGTGTACAACACAATGCAATAGTTATACTCTTTACCCCCCAAAGTGAAAACCCCCCTCCCCCAGTTAGCCACCCCACTCTCCCCCAATATCATACATATCTATCACAACTCCCCTGACTCCCCTCCACAGTATACTCCACATCCCGTGACCATCCACATATTCAGTTACAGTTGGCATACAATAATATACAACATCAGTTTCAGGTGTACAGTGCAGTGATCAAGCCTCTACTCCATCCATGAAGTGGTCTCCCTAACAAGACATGTGATTATCTGACATGCCACAAAATTTTTACAACATTATTATAATCCCCAAACTGTGTTTCATATCCTTGTGGCAATATTGTAGTTGTCTATTTATGCTATCTAATCCCTTCCCCTTCCCCCCATCCCAACCCACCTCCCAACTTTCAACCGTTTTTCCTCTACATCTACGAGTCTGTTTACTTTGATCGTTCACTCAGCTCTTCAGACTCCACACACAAGTTAGATCACATGGTACCTGTCCTTCTCCAACTGACTTATTTCACGCAACATAATAGTCTCTTCACAACATTATCAATTACATTCCCAGAACTGTCCCCATATCCCTGTGCAACATTGTAGTCCTACCTACACTGTCAAAAACCTTCCCCCTCTCCCTCTTCCCCACTCCCTCCCAGCCAACAACCATCAGTTTTTCCTTTATATCTACTTGATATGACTTCAATCTTCTTAAATTTACTGAGACTTGTTTTGTAGACTAACGTGGTCTATCTTGGAAAATGTCCCATGTGTACTTGAGAAGAATGTATATTCTGTTTTTTCAGGGTGAAATGCTCTAAAAATATCAAGGAAGTCCAGCTGGTCTAAAGTATCATTTAAGGCCCCTCTTTCTGTGTTGATTTTCTGTCTAAAGGGTCTGTCCCTTGGTGACAATGGTGTTGAAGTCCCCTACTATGATAGTGTTACTGTTGATCTCTGTCTTTATGTCTGTTAAAATCTGTTATATGTAATTAGGAGTTCCTATATTGGGTGAATAGATGTTTATTACGGTTATAGTGCCCTTCTTTGTCTTTTATTGTAGTCATTTTAAAGTCTATTTTGTCCAAAATAAGTATTGGTACTCCAGCTTTTTTTTTCTCGTTTCCATTTGCATGAAATATCTTATTCCATCTGTAAACAGCATATACATGTGTCCTATTTTCTTATCCACTCAGCCACTCTCCGTCTTTTGATTGCAGCATTTAGCCCATTCACATTTAAAATGATTATTGATAGGTACATATGTATTGCCATTTTGTTATTTGTATTCCTGGTCTCCGTGGGTTAGCTTATTTACCCCCTTCTTTTGTTTAAAAAAGCCCTTTTAACATTTCTTGCAATGCTGACTTGGTGGTGATGAATTCCTTAAGCTTATTCTTTTCTGAGAAGCTCTTTATTTCTCCTTCAATTTTAAGTGATAGCCGTGCTGGGGAGAGCAATCTTGGTTGTAGGCCTTTATTTTGTGTCACTTTGAGTATCTCCTGCCACTCCCTTCTGGCCTGCAGAGTTTCTGTAGACAAGTCAGCTATTAGTCTAACAGGAGTTCCTTTGTATGTAACCTGCTGTCTTTCTCTTGCAGCCTCTAGGATTCTGTCTCTGTCTTTAACCTTTGCCATTTTAACTAGGATGTGTCTTGGTGTGGACCTGTTTGGGTTCAGCTCGTTTGGAACTCTCTGCACTTCCTGAGCATGTATGTTGATTTCCTTCACGAGGGTAGGGAAGTTTTCAGTCATTATTTTTTCAAATACATTCTCGACCCCTTGCTTCTTCTCTTCTCCTTCTGGTATGTCTATGATTCTAAGGTGGTTGCATTTCACCTTGTCCCATAGGGCTCTTAAAACTATTTTCATTGTTTTTTATTCTTTGGTCTTTTTGCTGTGCTAACTGGGTGATTTCTGCTATTTTATCTTCCAAGTCGCTGATCTGCTCCTCTGCTTCATCTACTCTACTGGTGATTCCTTCGAGTGTGTTCTTCATTTCAGTTATTGTATTCTTTAGTTCTAACAGGTTGTTTTTTATGGTTTCCCTATCCTTCTTTATGTCCTCGCTAACTTCCTGAAACATTCTTATCATCAGTGTTCTAAACGCTGTCTCTGAAAGGTTGGATCCCTCTGTTTCATTTAGTTCCATTTTTAGAGGTTTCTTCTGATCTTTTACTTGTGACATGTTTCTTTGTTTCCCCATTCTGGCTGTCGCTCTGGGATTGCTTTGATGTATTAGATCACCAGGAGAGCCCTGGCTGGATCACGCAGGCACACAGCTCATGGCACAACACTCCCAGGAAAACTCCCAGTCTCAGCCTGTCCCAATCAGCCACTCGCAGATCAGGCCAAGCAGCCTGACAACCAATCACCAGCCTGGCAACTCTGCAAGCGCAGTGCGGAGAGCGGGGACCCGAGGTGGCTTGCGCACTCCCGCATCTCAGCGAGCAGCCTGTTGGAGCCGGATCACTCCCACTAGGCGTTTCCCTGGCAACGCAGCACAAGCCGAGCAGAGGGTGGGGATTCAAGGCCGCAGGCGCGCGCGTGCACGCACACACACGTACTTCTGCGCCAATTCCACCAGACCAATTAGGTCTCGGACCTGATCCTTCGTGGGAGGGCCCAAGCCCGACAAAATGGCACCCTCCCTACACCACTCGCGTGGAGGCTCCACACCACGGGAACAACAGACCAAAAACCTCCAGCCTTTGCACCAAAGGTGCTCAGCTCAGTCCGTCCCCGCAGGCTCCCGGCTCACACAGCCACTCCCTCCACCAGGAACCAGGTAAGTGCTCACCAGCGAGCAAGCACAGGCGCCGGCCCCACTGATTCTCCAGCCGCTCTTAGCCTCACGGAGCTGAGCAAAGAGAGTCCTCACTAATTTACTGCCGGCTATATTAGAACTTCTCTTCCCAGCAAAGGAGCTCTGGGCTGGTGAGCTTGGTGTGCAGCCGGAGGGTCTCTCCCCCAACCAGAGAAGCTTCCCATGGCTGGGACCTCCCTCACGGGGCTCATCCTCTCTCGTCTCCGCCCGTCCTACCAGACCCGATGCGGCTTCCTCTTTAAGTTCTTTGTTTAGTGGTTCTGTTCCTCCAGTGTTCCGGGGACCTCCAGGGTTGAATGCTATATAATTTGCTTGTAATTTTGGTGTGATCCTGGGAGGCAGTTAGCACAGCGTCTATTTGCGCCATTTTACCAGAAGTCCCCAACTACCTGATATTTTCTAATTACTCTGCCAAGTGCTTCATATCGATTGCATACATTCCAACAGCCCTACAAGATAGGGCTTATCAGACATAATTTGCAGGTGAAGAACTTGTAATTTTCTCAAGTTCACATGACTGATAAGCAAAAGAGCTCATACTAGATCCCTTCTCCAAATTTGTCTGGAGCCCACACTTTTCCATTCCTCCAGCCTGCGACCAGTGACCTTCGGTCTCTTTATTCTCTATTCTTCTCCCAACTCAAAGATGTATCACAGACAATTAAAACCCAAGACTCTCTAGGCAAAGTACTAAAGGCAATCCTGATAAAAGAAAGTGAATATGAGAATGAAGCACGACTTGGGGATTGTCCATGGCCTTCATTTGCTGAGGATCCTCCTCTCCCTCACCCCAGGGTTCTTTGACAGCTGACTCTGCCCAGGTGCTACCACAAGTCCCATCTGTCCCCACATTACATCACTTTCCCTCTGGGGATCCTCCAGTGTGCCCTCTTGTCCAAACTGGACCCTCATATGCTGACCAGCTCTTCACTGTGTTCTGGAGGCTGCGCCCTGCTTCCTGTGATACAGGCAGTCCAGAATCACCTGCCCTCCCCTTGAGTACAGCATTCCAACTCCACAAGTATACCTTGAAGGTGCATCCCTCTCCATTGTGGGACCATACACAGTGAAGTTTGGATACCTGATTACCAGAGACCCACCTCCCACCCGCACATCTCTACAGCAGTCTCAAGTATATTCCAAATAAGCCAATGATTAGTCTTACTTCTTACAGAACATAGTGGTTCTTGGGATGTAATTGAAATTGGACATGGAGTTTTGTAAACAACCCAGATATTGTCAGTAGGATTTTAGAGTGTTATTTGAGACTGGCCACTGGACACATCCACCAGTGAGTGAGCTCACCTACATGGTCAACACCCAAAGCCTCCCCCGTGAGTTGGAAATGAGGAAACACCATGGAAATCACTGTGTAGTAAACATCTGCCGAGGTTGAAGTCCCCAGAACGAAGAGTTCTATAACAAGAAGGGGAAAATGGTTTCTTAGCAGCCATGCTATATTTGAACAGCAAATATTAAAATAATTCACTATTCTTCTGCTGCCTCTTATCTTAGTACTTGGTCCAGAGGAAAATCCTAGCTTCTCCTTGTGCCTAATGACACCTGTGAAAGTGTCCTGCATAATCAGTCATGCTGAAGGTTGCCGGATCTCACAAGTTATGGTTTTGGCCATGCTTCAACAGGAGAACATTCTTAGCCTATTGAGATTGATTGAGGCTGTAATTTATTTCAAAGGTAAGTGCAGAAATGTGCCATTGAGTAAAAATGGTGAGCCCTTCCTATTGAGATTTTACAGGTTCCTTTTGAAAATTAAATGCGATCCAGTATTTGAAAACACCTCCCATGTAGCATTATTGGGGGGGAAAAAAGTTGGAGAATTGCAAGGCAATTGGAATGAAGAGGTGTGTTTTCATTACATATCCTAAGAGTCGTTTTTAATTGAGCAACTACTATGTAACGGTTTAAGAAAGAAACTGCATGTGTTCAGTCCCATGGTGTTTTGCTCTCCTTCCTGGGCTGATGGGGAAACCACATTCCCAATCCACTTGTACTTATGACTACTGTTGACATTGAAATATGAACAGAAATAATGTTTGTCACTTCCAGGCCAAGGTATTTGAGAAGCAGTACACCATCACCATGTTTTCTGTTGGCATGTATGTAATGGGTATGAAGCACTTGGCAACAAACACAGAGATTCCTTGTTGGTAAGTGGGACCACTTGATGAGGACAGCTTGGATACTTGGGTCATCTGACAGTAGAGGCCCCTGCCTACACACATCAGATTTCATGTGTACGAGAAATTAACTTTCGTTGTTTCAAGCAGGTTTGCAGATTTTGTCTGTTGCATCAGCTAGTAGTTACTCTATGTGAATAATGCACAGCTGAAATTTGTATAGTTAGATGTATTTAAATTTTACAAGACTAAAAGTGCATATATTCTTATTGCAATAAATTTGAATACAGATAAATCAAAATCTCCACATTTCCTCAAATGTCAGATGCCTTCCTCTGAGGTAACCACAATTAACAATCTGATGTGTGTAATTTTATAGCTGTTCTGAGGCTTTTACATATACAGAGGTGCTATAAAAGTACATTGAATTTTAAACAGACATGGGCAACAATGTACATACTGATCTACCTCTTGACCTTGTCACTTGATAAAATAAATGCAGGATATTACCACAACAGCACATATAGATCTACCAAACTTTTTAAACTGCTCTATAAACTTTTTAAAAATAGGTCTATTGAGATATAATTGATATTCAAAACTGCACAGCTTTAATATGTACAATTTGATGTGTTTGGACATGCATGCAACTGTGAAATCATCACCGCAATCAAGGTAATAGATACACCCATCACCTCCACAATTTTCCTTGTGTCCCTCTGGTTTATTCTGTGGTAAAAACACTTAACAAGAGATCTTCCCTCTTAAAAATGTTTTAAGTGCATAATACAATATTGTTAACTATAAGCACTATGCTGAACAGCAGATCAGAACTAATTTATCTTGCATAATTGAAACTTTATAGCCAATGAACAAACACTCCTCATTTCCGGTCCCCTCAGCCCCTGGTAAGCAGTTCTATTCTCTGCTTCTATGAGTTGATGATTTTAGGTACTGCATATAAGTGGAACCACGCAGTATTTGTCCTTCTGTGTCAGACTTATTTCACTTAGCATAATGTCCTTCAGGCTCACCCATGTTGTTGAAAATGGCAGGATTTCCTCTTTTAAGGCTGAAATATATATATATATCACATTTTCTTTATCCATGTATCTTTGATGGATATTCCACTTGTTTCCATAACTTGGCTATTGTGGGGAGTGCTGCGAGGAACATAAGAATGCAGATATTGCAATGAGATCCTGATTTCCACTATTTTGGTTAAATACCCAGAAATGAGATTGCTGAATCATATGGTAGTTCTGTTTCTAAGTTTTTTAGAAAATTCCATACTGTTTTCTATAGCAGCTGCACCATTTTACATTCCTACCAACTGTGTACATGGGTTAAGTTTTCCACATCCTCACCAATACTGAATTGTCTTTGTTTTTTTTAACAATAACCACACTAACTGGTGTGAAGTGATATCTCATTGTGGTTCTGACTTGCATTTCCCTGATGTTTAGTGATGTTGAGCATCTTTTCATGTATCTGTTGGCCATTTGAAGGAGAGATCATCAGGAAGAATCAGATAGGAACAATCAGGGTGTTGCAAGTCTTGATTACACAAAGAGGTTAATCAAATATCATGGGAACTCTAATCATTGTGTTACAATCTGCCCTCAAAAAAAAAAACAGGTAAGGATAATCTTACTTATGTTTGTGCAATAATTAATTTAACCATTCTCTTCCTAATGGGCATAAATTGTTTCCCATTCGTTAAGATTAACAGGACTGAAATCAACATCTTTGAACATGCAGTCTTGGGCAAATGTATGCATGCTTTCTCATCAGAAAGATGTAGAAAAATACAAACTTGATTAAAGTGAGCAAAGTATGAAGATTGAAATTTTTATAAATGTTGCTGCACTTCTGTTCTAAAAATGCCATACCAATTTATAGTCTCTCAGATTAATGTGTGTGAATGCCTTACATTCTCATAAGCATTTTATTTCATTAGTCTTAAATTTTAGTCAAACTTTGGAGTGAAAGATGTCTCATTGTTATTTTAATTTGTATTTACCTTTTTTCAAATAGGTTGAGTATAACATTAAAATAACCCCATACCCATACAGAGCTGAATTTCTGCATTAATGTTTTCCGTTCCCCAATTTGTTTAGGCCCACTCTACACTGAAATATTAGCCAGAAATCCCTCGTTTACTTTGAAAAACAATGGCTTGATCAAAGTGATCAGTTGTTGGGCAATGGAACCAGGCAGGGCACCCTTTGCTAGTGACGCTCTGAGGTCAGAGCAATTGCCTGCATTCATGAGAGAGACCACATGTAAAACTCATCCGGAGAGCCCGGGTCAGGCTGGCAGTCAGCATTTGGTATCTACAGTTCAGCATAAGGTGGATAAGGGACCATAAGGAGAGAAGGTAGGGAATCTAGATGGAGAATCCAGGACAACTTCTGTTAATAGACTTGGGAAATCTCTGAACTACTACCAGCAGCAGGAAATTGTGAGGTGGTCTGAATGGGTAGGTGTCATGGAGAAAAGGATTAGAAGCATGCCAAATGCCCTAACCCCATTTCAGAATTCTCCTTGCCCACTGTCAGACAGAGTACAGACAGTCTTCTGCCCCAACCAGTGATGCTGGATGCTGGGCGGGCTACATCTCTTGGCTGCTCAGGTGGATCACTGCCTCCTCGCCAACGTTCCTGGCTGGAGCTGTGTTGATGGCTTGCTGAAGACTAGTATTTCTTCCCTATGTACAGTAGCCTCCTCCACTGAGTTTGGGACAATATGAGTGGGCAGGCTTGGTAAGTGGTGACAATTGAAACAGGCCAGGAGGACCAGTGAGCAGTGGAAGGAAGGCTACAACTGGGAGGAGGAGAAAATTGAGGGGAGATATCCTCAGGCTAATTACCTCAGTAATTCTGCAGATAAAGGGTTCTTTGTGGACATGCTTGAAAAAGATGATCCACATTATATCCCCAGCTCACACTGTCCTCCAGGGTTCCTGAGCTCTTTAGTGACCTACGTTGCCACCAGATATTTCCTGCGGTAGGAGGTTGACTCCAAAATGCAGTCACTTATAAAGTCCGTGGAGATGGCAGTTCCTTATTAAATAGACTGTGGATGACAGGGATGTGTGGAATCCAGAGCTCCACATAATTTTAAAATTATCATTTTATCTTTTTTTTTTAAAGAGTTTTTTTATTGGGGAATTGGGGGAGGGCAGCATCGTTTGGGAATCAGGGAAGGGGAACAGACAAGTTGCTGTCTTTTTGTTCTTCAGTCTAGTTGCAGAGGATGCTGCTTCACTGGCCCATGTTGGTATCGTCATTGCGCTCTTCCCGGATGAGGCAGATCGGTCGCCTGCCCCTGGATGTCGCACACCGCGGCTATTGGGCTATTGGCAGCTCACGCTGGCTGCCAGCCGCTCATGCTGGCTGCGGGCCACTCACTGTAGCCTATGGCAGCCCACTGCAGTAGGGGCTGCAGCCTATACCGTCGCTGGGGCTCACACAGCCCAGCTCCAGGTGGAGTTGTTGTTAGCTGTGGAGGGCAGTGTCACTGGCCCTCATACGTGGGATCCAAACCGGAGCTGCTGGCTTCCCAAACCAGCTCTTAACCAATGCGCCACTCGGCCGGTCCCATATTATCTTTTTATAATAATAATAATGGTTATTTTTATTGTATTAACGGTCTTTATTACCTAGGTAATAACCAAGAGTTGATGAACTTAAAAAAAAATTCTGTGCCAGCCATTTCCAAAGTTATCACATGATCTGTAGTACAATGTAAATCACTATTCATGGTGGGTAGTTACTGTAGAGTGGAGATGATTTGTGTTTCTGAGAAGGCTGATACATGGCATATTTGGCAACTGAGTCAGACTAATATATAGGGAAGGAGACAAGAAATATGGTTTCTCTTTATAATCACATCAAACATAATCCCTGGCAACCACCGATCTATACTATAAAAGTTGGTATATTCTCCCTTTAGCAGTCTTTTCCCCCTATCATTTATTTTTGATTACTGCTTTATTTTTTCCACTGATCATAACCCAGAGATTACTCCTTGACTACCCTTCCACATTTATATAAGCAATAGCTTCATATCCCACCACCTTTGCTTAGCTCTGTATTTTATTTTAAACCACTGTGTGTGTTAGAAGCATATTATCATCAAGGGGCCCAATAAACTGAAATAGCCTTCAGAAATTCTGTCCTATATGAAAGAAGAACTGGACATTGGTGGACACTAATACTTGTACAAGAAGCTGCAGTCTCCCTGTTTATTTAAAACATTTTAATTTGAAATAATTTTAGGCTTACATAGAAACTGTAAAAATAGTACAGAGTTCCTGTGGCCCTTACCAACAGCTTCAGCAGAAGAAATCAGTTTATATTGTTTCCTTCAGTATATATCTAAGTACACTTTTATCACATGTATAAATTTTTGTAACTACTACCAGAATAAGGACATAGAACTTCCCCAAAACCCCAGAAAAACTCCCTAGTGGTTCTCCTTTGTAATCACATTAGATGTAATTCCTGGTAACCACCAATCTATCCTCCATTAGTATATTTTTTCCCATTTGAAAATGTTATAAAAATGGAATTTAAAATTATGTAACTATATGGGATTGGCTTTTTCACTTAGCATTGTGCACTTGAGATCCACCAAATTTGTGAGCATGAATAGTTTATCCCTTTTGATTGCTGAGTAGTATTCCCTTGCATGGATGTACAACAGTTTGTTTATCCATTCAAACTGGTTATCTCCAGTTTGAGGCGATTAAAAATAAAGTTGTTATGTACATCTGTGCATGGTGTTTTGTGTGAACACATATTTTCATTTTTCTAGGGTATATTCTTTTTTATTTTTTTTTTAATTGAAGTTTATTGGGGTGACAATTAGTAAAGTCACATAGGTTTCAATTCTGTAATACACCATCTATATATAACATGGTGTGTTCACCACCCAGAGTCAGGTCTCCTTCCATCGCCATATAGTTGAGCCCCTTTACCCTCATCTACCGCCCCCTCCCCCCTTACCCTCTGGTAACCACTAAACTATTGTCTGTGTCTATGAGTTTTTGTTTCTTCAATTTTTTTGTCTTGTTCTTTTGTTGTTTTCAGTTTTATATACCACATATCATTGAAATCATATGGTTCTCGCCTTTTTCTGTCTGACTTATTTCGCTTAGCATAATAATCTCAAGAACCATCACATTGTTGCAAATGACATTATTTCACCTTTTCTTTTGGCAAAATAGTATTCCATTGTGTATATATACTACAACTTCTTTATCTAATCATCTATTGTAGGACACTTTGTTTCCATGTCTGGGCCACTGTAAATAAAGCTGCAATGTATATCGGAGCACATATATCTTTACAGATCAATGTTTTCAGAGTTTTGGGGTGGATACCCAGGAGAGGGATTGCTGGGTCATATGGTAATTCTATTCTTAATTTTTTGAGGAGTCCCCACACTGCCTTCCATAGCATCTGCACCAATCTGCATTTCCACCAACAGTGTATGAGGGTTCCTTTTTCTCCCTCTCCAACACTTGTGATTATTTGTCTTGTTGTTGATAGCCGTTCTAACTGGTGTGAGGTGATATCGCATTGTGGTTTTTATTTTAATTTCTCTGATAATTAGTGATGTTGAACATTTTTCCATATGTGTATTGACCATTTGTATGTCCACTTTGGAGAGATGTCTATTCAGGTCGAATGGGAGAAGATTTTTGCAAACAGCGCCCCTGATAAGGGGATAATATCCAAAATATATAGGGAACCCATACAACAAAAACTGCAAAAATCCAATTTAAAAATGGGCAGAGGATCTAGGGTATACTCTCAGAAGGGTCCTGTTCTATCATATGGTAAGTGTATGTTTAAATTTATAAGAAATTGGTAAATTGATGTTCAGAGATCCTGGACCATTTTACATTTTTACCATCAATTAATGCCAAATCAAAGTGCTGCACACCCTCATCAGCTCTTGATATTTTCAGAAATGTTTTATTTTACCCATCTAGTAGGTGTATAGTATAATGCCACTGTGACTTAAAATGACATTATACCAATGGGCAATGATTGTGAATATTCTTTTATCTCATTATTTACTATCTGTATATCCTCTTTGGGGGACTGTGTGTTCAAGCCTTATGCCCATTTTCTAATTGGATTATTTGTTTCTTACAGTCAAAATTAGATAACTTTTTTTGGTAGGGGGAAGGTATAAGTCTTTCATCAGATACGTTCTTTGCAAATATTTTCTGCCATTCTGTGGTTTGTATTTTCCTTCTCTTAACAGCACCTTTCACAGAGGAAAACTTTTAATTTTGATGAAATACAATTTATGGATGTTTTACTTTAAGGATCTAAAGTCAAGTCTAATAGTTCCTCATGGTAGAGGTGAGCTGTGTGTGCCCTGAAATTGGGTTGGCTGTGTACCCTGCAATAAAAGGCATATGCCAAGATCAGTGGTGGAAAAATTTTAAAGTTCTGCCCCAGTATCTACCCAGTGTGTCTTGGGACAACTAATTTCTACGGTTTCATTTCATGAACCTGAGAGCACCACAGACCACAAGTGCCAGCATCCATGGGGTTATAGAAGGACAGCACATCTGAAACCTCTTTAGAGGTGAGTACTAACCTTTACTATTCTTTTAATAAAATACTTATATAGTGTATGGTATATAGTATAGTATATAGAAACACAATAGTGAATATCACAGTAAATCACACACAGAAAGGCTAGGATTTGTTCAGGAAATATACATATACACACACACACCCATACATATACTCACATATATGTATATATGTGTATGTTTTATATATATATATATATATATATATATATATATATATATATATGCTCATACTCACAAACATGCACAATTAGTAGGTATTTCTGTGAGAGCACCTACGCAGACTGTCTCACCAAGAAGGTGATTTTGCCAGTCCAGTTCCTTTTGCTCAAATATAAAATGAATGCCCATTACGAAGGCAAACACGCTGAAAAAGATCAACAAAGAATACAAGGACTACTTCCTTGTGACCTTCTGGCATGCCCCTGAACACATGGGACCGGTATTTTGCCTTAACTTGAATGAAGTGGACACTACCACGTACTTCTGTGGCCTATCATCAAACTGGACATCACTAACAACAGGAGTTTGAAAGATGGCAGGGGTTGCCCAAGAACAGTCTCCTGATGACACACCTTGGCATGATCTTCATGAAGGGCAATGGCCCTACTGACAAGCAGATCTGGGACTTATTAAATATAATGGGGCATAGGCTGAGAGGAACCACTTAATCTATGGGAGACCCAGAAGCTTATCACCGAGACTCGGTGAAGGAAAAGCACGTGGCATACTGACAGGTGCCTGATCCTCCAAGCTATGAATTCCTTTGGGATCCGAGTGCCCATGCTAAAACTAGAAACATGCAAATCCTGGAGGTTTGGGCAAGGTCACTTATACTGTCCACAGTTCCTTCCCATACTAACAGGAAAAGGCTTTTAGAAATGAGGAAGAGAGACTGAGTGAGTTGTACTGAGGGTTGGCACTACTGTCATGGATAATACATGTTCCAGGGCCATGTCCGATTTCTTCCCCCACCCATAATGAGTCCAAACTGCTTTCTTTACTTTGGGTTGAAGAGAGCAGTCAACGTTCTAAGTAGTGGAAAACTGGTATTGGGCTAGAGATGACACAATTTATATCATTTTGTCTTCCTGATTTGTGTGATATCTTGGAGATTTTCTCTTTTTTTTTTTTTTTTTTTTTTTTTTTTTTTAGCTGAGCCATCCTGCCACCTGTTGGCAGCTCAGCTCGGGCTGGCATCGAACCGCTGTTGCTCAGAGCTCAGCTCGCACTCTTGAGCGAGCTCTTAAACAACTGAGCCGCTCGGCCGTCCCCAATTTTCTTTTTCTTTCTTTTTCTTTCTTTCTTTCTTTCTTTCTTTCTTTCTTTCTTTCTTTCTTTCTTTCTTTCTCTTTCTTTCTTTCTTTCTTTCTTTCTTTCTCTTTCTTTCTTTCTTTCTTTCTTTCTTTCTTTCTCTTTTTCTAACTTTTTATTCTTTCTATTTTTTTCTAGTTAATTTCTAAATGTTGTTCTTTTTAATAGGAGATTTAAATAGCTTCAGAATATAATTTTGTAAATCAAAACTTTAGGTATACACCTATTACTGTGTGTCAGGTTTAATAGTAGGAGCTATGTAATTTGGAAAACAAACTGGAAAATCTCCCATCTTATTTTATCATGTGGAACAGAATATCAGGGCATTGAGTGTATGTTTCTTTGGAAATATTAATGAACTCATAGTAAAATCATTGGGATTTAATCTTTCTTTAATTTTTAACTTGTATTTATCCTTATAATACACTTCATTAGTTACCACAAAAGAGTAACACTACAGTTTTTAAAATGATTTTCACTGCCATTCCTACCTTTCTCTGAGCAAATTGGAGAAACCTAAATATCCAATAAGTCTATAATAAATTACCAAGCAATGCAATTGTAGAATTAAAATATGATGGATTGAAAAATTAAGTATATAATTTGCCTTGGGGTAAAAACCTTTAAATATATCATACCCATCATGAACGGTTAAAGCAGATTCTTGATTACCAACGTGCAAAAATTCTCTTTCCTTCTACATTAATTTTAAAAACTGTTATGATGCTTTATTGCTCAAGCTTTCAAATGATTAACTATCTGAGTATTATCTAGTACTTCCTTATAAAATATTACCCAATCCAAACCGAAGGGGGAGCTTAGCTCTACATCTTGATAATCTAAATTTTTAAGTTAGAGATTTTCTTGCAAGGCCTAATAAATTCCTCCTGAGTTTCCCTCAATCACATAAGTAACATAACACTGACATAAGGACGTGGGCCCTTCAGTAATTGTTCCATCTCCCCAAATAATTTTTCCTAGATGTCAAACACAAAGACACCCATGGCCATTATCTAGTATCAAAATCTTATTACAAGGCATCTGTTGAAGGGTAGAGTTTGAACTTCCAGTGTTTTATGTACATGGCTCTATTGTTTTAAGCCTTAAAGACAAACTCAAGTTATGGACATTTTTTGGCATTGGTCCAAGTCAATAGTTATATTATTATAGCAGTCAATTAAACATCTATGAATAATGGACAACCTTCATTTAACTAGAAATATTGGGACTGGAAGAAACTTGTATCCCAAAGTTAATATGTGACACTACACCTGTCCTATGAAGTCTCTATCCATAAATAACAGATTTGTTTGTGTATTAATTACACATTTTTCTATACCATTCTTTTATTTCTTTCAGGATAGTCATAGTTCCAATACTTAAATGTTCCCTTAAATATGAATAGTCCTGTAACTTTGAGCTAGTGATCACATCTTGGACCTCTTTTATAGCTAGCTGCTCTGGGAGTATACAAATGAACACTTCTGAGAGAACTTCGTGGGATTTTTTTCATTGTTGTTATTGTTGTTTTTCCAGTATTAAACAGTCCAAGCAATACATTTCCAAATTTTAACAAGTAACCTCTTTTCATTTTCTAGTAACCTGTGATTCTTAAAGTACTTGAAATAGCCACTACTGTGAACAAGACAGCAAGGCAGTCTATGAGAACAGTAAGTGGGCAGCAATCCCTCCTTTCAGTTACAACTGATACTGAATTGATACTGAATTCAGTATCAATTTCAGTTACTCCAGAAAACTTATATTTCAAATCCTCTGTGGGAATCACAGTCCAGCCTTCCTGAGGGGCTGGCTTCACGCAGGAAGGATGAATCCATCTGGGTTTTTCTTTCACTTTGATAGCCATTTGGGTGATCAGCAGCACTTGAAAGTGTCCCACCAGTGAGGTGACAACCTGTCCTTCCTCCAAAATACTTTTATGTAAATGAAATCTCCCAGTTGATAGGGGTGCCAGACTTCTTCCAGAGGGTCCTTTCAGGTCCTTTTGACTTTATGTCTCAAGGTTTCTAGAGAAAAGCAAGCCCCTCATAAGTATTAAAATGATTATGAGAGGAATCAGTTTAAATGGGCACAGGACATGGTCTCAGAGCCAAATCCATAGTTCTGCCAAATGTAAGTTCAAAGGTAGCAATACCCCTCCGGCTTAAAGGGATGGCTCTCATTTTAAACAAGGTTAGTGGTAAAATTGTAGGCCATTTTAACCTAGTAGATTTCTTAATCTTAGCGAATTATTATTTTTTTAAGTTTGATTCATCTGCTCTATTTGTTCAGGGGACTGATGATGATGGGTTGCATGATAGCTTACAAGAATCTGCAAACATTTGCATACTCTGTGCACAATGATAGAAAAAAACTGAATCTTCCATCTGATTCAATATGCCCTGTTATCCCAAAAGTAGGGATTATGTGTATTAAGAGAGCCTTACCATGTCTAACCTTTTTTTTTTCAAAAGGGACAGATATCAGGTTGTCCAGATATCCCGTACTCCACAACTAGACAAAACCTCTTACGTTTCATAAGCACTGATTCTATGAAACCAAACAGCCATCAGGCCCTGGTAAAGTTGGTCAGGAAGAACTTCCTGTGCTTATTTTGGTACCAGGAAAATTAGATAATCGCATGAGGAAGAATGAAATTGAACCACTATCGTATACCACTCACAAAAGTGAACTCAAAATGGATTAAATACTTAAATTTAAAACTTGAAACCAGAAATCTCCTAGAAGAAAAAAGGGAAAAATCTCCCTGACATTGGTCTTGACAGTGATTTCCTAGATATGACAGCAAAAGCACAAGCAACAGAAGCTAAAATAAATAAGTCTGCTATGTTTCAACAGCAAATTTTGCAGGTCTATCAGCAAAATTATTTCCCTTAGAAACTTGTCCTTCTGCTCTATGTAACTTCCACGACGAATATCTGAGTACACAGTTGTAAAGCCTCTAAGAAATCAGTGATCAATTTTCTAGGAGATAATCTAGTTCCCATCAAAGTCAAACATGCCCTATTTTTCCAAATTTACCCTGTGACATGATAGAACCAAACCTTTATTAGGAGTATATATAGCCACTTTAAGTCGAGAGACAAGAATTGCAGCTCTAGAAACTGCTCGTAACTAGTCTGCCTGTGCAGACCTATTTCTGGACAAAACGTAAGCTTCTGAGATTTCATGGTAAATTGCCACAGCACAGGAAGACTTAAGTTGGCCACTTTTATTTCAAGTACATCCTACAGCAGTAAAGATGATCAAATCTGCATTTTGAACAATCAGCTAAATTGTGTCAGGTTTTTCAAATTTAGACTCTCCAAAGCTGGCGGGGGAAACAAATTTCAATTATTCAAAATCTTCTTCAGATTCTAGGGACCAGATGAGAGGATCTGGAAAATTACCATGCAATTAATTGCTCTGTCAGAATTTTCCCCACTTCTGTAAAAGCTAGAATCCACTGTCTACAATACCATGCTAGACCTCAAATTATCTGGGTTCTTTTGTTTTGCTTGTAGTAGGCAGTTTCATCTGCAAAATTGGCTGGCTCCTAGACTGTAACACTTTACGGCCTTCAGCTGACAAGAGATGTCCTAAAGATTTTACGTGAGTTTGGCAATATTGCACTTTGTCTTGAGAGGCCTTATGCCCCTGTGAAGAAAGGAATTGTAACAGAGTCAAAGTATCAGCTTTGCATTGCTCTATAGTTTCTGAGTCTTTCAGCAAATCATGTACATATTGCATAATTGTCCCTCTAGTGGAACACACATTTCTCTATGTTTTCCTATATGACTAGAGAAAATAGTAGAAGAGTCCCAAAACCTTTGAAAAATCCTTTGCTATAAATACTGTACTCCTTTGTAAGCAAATGAAACCAAGAATGTAGACGTGTGCTAGAAAAACACAAAGAGAGGGAGAAACAAAATCAGATCATAGCTCAACTACAGAGAAAAAGCCATTGCAGATGATGGTACCAAATCCACAAGTGAGAATAGTTGTAAGCTCAGGGATTATAAGGGTTAATGGAACAGCAATTTTATTTACTTCTCAAAGATTGTGTATAAATCTATATGGGGGTCAACCATTTCATATAATGTATCTTCCTTCTTTACTGGAAGTATGAGAGGGCAAGTATTGTTTTTATTTTTTATTATCTCCCTTTTATCTAATTCTTCTATAACCAGTTTTATTCTAATTGTACTCTTAACAAAGAATATTGTTTTATACATGGCCATGACTTATCCCTTTGGTAGGCTATTTTTATTAGTTCTATACCTGGAATTAAACCAGTATCATTATTCCTTGGGGCCCACAGTGATGCATAGATTTGTTGCAGCTTGAGGTGCTTTTCCAGCATGGTATAGCATTGTCACTTTCTGCCATACCCCAGTTCCTTCAGAAGGCACATTGTTACCAAATCAGGTGTGTTTTTCCCCTCTAGGAAACTCCACAGACACTTTAGCTGATATAGAGAATATGGCAACCTTTCATTTTCGCAGCAGCACTCTCCCCAATGGGATTAGAGGAGGATCAAGAGAAAGGAAGAAAGGATGTCCCTTAGTCATAGGACCTATGTGTATGGGAACTATGGGTGAAAAGGAACAAGTAGGAAGCTCACCCAAAACACCATGAAACTGTAGTGTTATTTCACCAGGTGAAAAGTGAAAACTCCCTGAGGAAATTCCAGAGTAAGTATCAGTATCACCAATTTTCATCTCAGATTCCTAAATCTATCAATTTTTAATCATTTGCTAATTATTCTCTAGCCTTTCCTGGTTTTCCTGATTGCTTGTTTCTGCCATTATTGCATCCTTAGAAGTTTCTTCCTTTAGTTCCTTTTCCAATGTCTTGTTTTTTGCAAGAGTGACAGTCTCCCTTCTTTAGTCCTTTCATAAGTTGTCCAGAGTATGGGTTATTCTTTTAGTAAATAGTTTTACCTAAGCCGCTAACACAATTTTTAACTTCTTTTTTCCTTTGTATTTCTTTTAGATTCTCAGGAAATGAGGTAGCTGCTGCTAAAATGTGAGTACTAGTCTGTTCTTCCCATGCTAACATCTTTTGCCTAACTTGAGTTTGGATAGTCAGTAACAGAGCTCAGACAAAGGTGCTTAAGCCTGGAGGGCAATTTTGATCTGCTTTTGTATCCAAGCCCCCAATTTTTGAGAACGACTCAACAAACTGCTGATGGAAATCAACTGGGGGGGAGAGGCGGGTTCTCAACTATTTTCTGCTTACATTGCTGCAACTTCTCCCAGCTCACCTTTAGTAGACAGGCTTCAGGTTTTGGCTATTAGCAACCCCTCTTGTGGGTCTTTAGGCCCTCAGTTCTTCCATATTTGTGGGAGGGGTGGCAGTGACTTCCTTTGGCCACCACACACCTTGATGTGGTAATCTTCAGGACTCTGACATGCTTGCTCCATCGAACTAGCAGTCTGCTGCTTAAAAAATTCCCCACAGGAGCCAGTGCACATCCCATGCATGGAGCTGTAAACTGGAAACACACTTTAAATGAGTAATATCAGTTTGCTAGAAAGTCAAGTGGATTACCTGGGAAGCCTGAGTAGCTTCGCAATGCCGTGTTCGGGACTGCTGGTGATCTGAATAAGAAGGGCTAGTTTTTCTCCAACTGAGACAGCTAAAATGTACATTATATGGTCTTTTGGTTAACCTTCCCATGTTGACATTTATTAGCTTAACACCTTTTTTGTTGTTGTTTGCTTTGTTCCAAGGGACTAGTGCAATCATTTTTGATCCTGTTGTTTTCATATGGAGTCATGGTCTTTTATCCAAGTTCTCAATTTTTCCATGATGTTTCTTTATCATTTCTGCTTTCTTACCTACCTGGCATGTGGATGATATTGGAATCTTGTAAGATCTGGGCTAAGACATGGAGTGGACTCAGGCCAGGGTATGAGGTACATGAACCTGTGTCCTCAAACAGGGCAGGTAATTCATCAGCAATTAAGAGACTTCTGCCTTAGTTCTTCTGTGCAGGGAAACCCACTAATGAAGGGAACCACACATCCAAAAGATCACTGCCTCATTTTCTCCAGGAATTCATTTGATGTAGGGAAAGATAAAGAGAAGGGAAGGGAAAATAGAAAGAGCTGGGACAGCAGAGAAAGGAGGAGGGTTCTGTGAAAGACAAATTACCTTTAATTCTTTCATTTCCTCTTCCCTTTTTCTCGATTTTTCCTTCAGACTAGCCAACTCATATTTATCTTTCTTGTAAGAATGATATTAATCATCCTGTATATACCAGCAATTCTCTTGGTTAAAATGAGGCTGCTCTGAGAACCTCCACAAATATGTTAATTTATCCAAATTAAAGGAAGCATGCAAGACTAGTGCAAGGCTACTGCAAGACTAGATTTTGATAGGTGATACCATTCCTAATGTGACAGGGATATATTATCTGTTAAAGAGAAAGAACCACAGGCAACATCATTATAGGCTTCCCATATTTTTCCATCTTGAAAGCTGATGATGATCTTGATGGGATTTTAGAGCCCATATTGCCATGCTTATTTAATAGTAAAATCTTGAATTTGGAGAGGTTGGTTCTTCTAATCACAGTCCCAAAAGAGCAGAGAGCTAAAAGGGAGATGATATAATTTAAGGGCTCTTATCTGACTTTTGTGTGTAGAACTTTTGCTTTTTCACTTGATTCAGGAACTTCCAGAAGTCTTGTCCTCATTGCCAGATTTCTTGGGGTCATTACAATAATGAGAAACAAACTCTTCTGCCAACTCAAAAATACATCTCTACAAAATATAGGAAAGAAAGAAAACAGTTTAATTATTTAATAAGCATGAAACCAGAATGTGACACCCATGACAGGCAATCTGATAAAGAGATTGCAAAGACAGAAAGATATCTCACCGTTTTATATAGCCAATCAGATACAACCCATTACATCCATGTTCTTAGGATAATGATAACTATTCCTCAAGTAAGAGAAAGTTATTACACATAGTTCATCCTAAATTCATAATTGGGGTAGCCATCTTTGTTACCAATTGACTTTATCCAAAGGAAAAATAAATTTATATCTTTGTAACAGGAGGCAGTAGTTTACAACTCAGAGATAGGCCAAAGTTAGATTCTTAGGGAGAATAGAAGATAGGGGTGCTATCTTCTTTGATGTTTATGTTTCAAAAAGGTGGTCCCCAATTACTGGGTTATAAAACTGGCAAAGTCTTATTTAACTTTTATGTAGATCTAAGATTTACATAGATCTCCACAGGCAGAGAAAGAATTTACATTTTTAAAAGTAAATGTTCTAAAAAGTGGGGGAGTCTCATTTCTTTCTTTGCACCTGGAAATATTAAAATTTTCTTTCTTATTTTTACTGAGGTGTAACTGACATGTAACATTATATTTGCTTCAGGTATACAACATAATGATTCAGTATCTGTACTTCTTTCTTATTTAATTTTTTTTTGCCCTTATGTATGTCAAAGTTGAGATGGGACTCCCTTGATTATGGGCATTATATAAGATTCTGTTTTGCTAACAGCATAGCTCTTGCCATCCATGCTAGTGACCTTGAAGAAAAAAAAACAAAAAACCTGTCATGTTGTGACCTGCCTATGATGAGGGCCAATATGGAATGAGCCACATGGAATTACAGACTGTGTTTAGGAACTGAGGCTGGCCTCTAATCAACAGCCAGCAGCAGCACCACCACCCAAAACAAAACAAAAACAAACAAAACCCCCCCAAGAAACCAAAACCCAAACCAAAAAAAGACAGGATCTTCTTAGCACCATTGCCAACAAAATGAGTCAGCTAGGATCTCTCTCTAGTTTCGCCTTCAGATGAGAACACAGCTCAGCTGACACCTTGGGTGGGTCACTGAAGTGGAGACCACAGTTGAAATTTACCCGAACTTCTTACACATAGAAATTGTGAGATAATAAATTTGTGCTTATTGATCATTTTAAATTGGTGCTAATCTATGTTATGCAGCAGCAGTAGAAAATGTGAATACAAGAATACTATATTTACCTAGATATTAATCCTTTCCTTTAATCTTTCTTCATTCCTTATGTACCAAGGTTCCAAGCCTAAAGCAGCCTGGTGACAGGTAGAAATATGTTTATGAAACACTTGAGTAAGTAAAAGTTGTTCACCCCTGTCAAAGTTGAGGGTAGCTGGAAGGAAGTATATAGAGCTGAGGCGAAGGCAGACCTTGCCTGGGCTGATAGGTACCCGTGACCAATGGAGTAACCAAGATAGGACTCATCCTCTTCCAGTTCCCCTCAACTTATGACCCTGTGGACTTATTTCTGGGTGATTCCTTCCACATTTAAGGATAAGCTGTCAGGCTTTCCCACTGGAGTTCCAAATACCACTTAGATGGTGGAGAGTCCTCATTTACACACTTTCATGGCACAACCTGCTCTGGGTGGTGGTAGTTTACTTGCTAGAAGAGGAAGCTCTCACAATGAGATCATTGAAAGCTACCTGCCCCCGTTGTAGAATCAGGGCCACTATCATGCTACCTGACCTCTCTCCACTCAGTGTAGCCCCGACAACAAGGAAAGGGAACACCCTCTTGCTCCGTTAAGTACTCTGAACCCCAGTGTGGGCCTTCACAAGAGGGTCACCTTGATAAACAGTAGAATCTGCTGGATACCTCAATGTAGGCAAAAAAGAGGGAGAGGCCCAGGATACCAATTTTCTCACCCCATAGCAGACCACTCATTCTGGTAGAGAAGGAGGTAGTACACCGCTCTCATCACACCTGGGCAACTTGAGACTGCCTCTAAGTCGGTAATGTCTTCTTGGTTCTCTTTAGTGTGTCCGTAATCAGCACTATATCCCCTGGTCACTATTGTCCAGGTTATGCTTACTTAACATCCAGAGATTGACAGATCAGTGGGAGGGACTAGTGAAGGGTTAGATGGAATGAACAGGTCATTGGCCCAGTCCTAACTACATACACTAGTCTTTCAAAATGCAGTCCTGGGCCGGCCAAGTGGCTCAGTTGGTTGAGTTGGCTTAGCGGCCCCGGTTCGGTTTCACATATGAGGGCCAGTGACACTGCCCTCAAAAAAAAAAAAAAAAAAAGAGTTGGCTTAGAGTGCGTGCTCTAAGCAACAGGGCCTCCGATTTGTTTCCCACATGGGCCATTGAATGCTGCGCCCTAGCTGAGCTGTTGCTGACCTGCCAACAGGTGGCAGGATGGCTCAGCTGGTGTAACAACAAAATTGCCTGTTCCATAGTGGGTTACACCCACTTGCAACTAAGACTGAACTCTGCACCTTGAGCTGAGCTGCCACTCGGATGGTTAAGAGGATAGAGCTTTTGCTCTTAACAACAAGGTTGCTAGTTTGACTCCTGTATGGAATGGTGGCTACGCCCACCCGCAACTAAGATTGAACACAGCACCTTGAGCTCAAAGGCCACGCGCTGCCTACAGGAAGCCAGATGGCGACTGGCACCCTCCACAACGAAGACTGAAGAACAACAACTTGGCTGGTCCCGTCCCCCAATTCCCCAACACAGTTCCTCTCCCCCAATTCCCCAATAAAATAAACGATATAGAGAACAGAAAAACAATATGAAAGATCAATGAAACCAAGAGCTGTTTTTTTGAGAAGATAAACAAAATTGATAAACCTCTAGCCAGGCTCATAAAAAAAAAAAAAAAAAGAGAGAGAGAGGACTCAAATTAGTAAAATCAGGAATGAAAGAGGGGAAATGACTACAGACATCACAGAAATACAAAAAAATTTAAGAAACTACTATGAGCAACTATATGCCAACAAATTTGACAACCTGGAAGAAACAGATAATTTTCTAGAAGCATACAACCTTCCAAAGCTAACTCAAGAAGAAATGGAAAATCTAAATAGCTTGATTACTACCAAGGAAATTGAATCAGTAATTGACAAGCTCCCAACAAACAAAAGCCCTGGACCAGATGGCTTCACAAGTGAATTTTATCAAACATTCAAAAAAGAACAATAACCTATTTTTCTCAAACTATTCCAAAAATCCAGAAGGAGGGAAGGCTCCCAAATTCTTTTTATGAAGCCACTATCACCCTGATTCCAAAACCAGATAAAGACAGCACAAAAAAGGAAAATGACAGGCCAATACCCCTGATGAATATAGATGCAAAAATTCTCAATAAAATATTAGCAAACAGAATTCAGCAATATATTAAGAAGATCATACATCATGATCAAGTGGGTTTCATCCCTAATATGCAAGGCTGATCCAACATCTGTAAATCAATTAATCTGATACACCACATCAGCAAAATGAAGAATAAAAATCACATGGTCATATCAATAGATGCAGAAAAAGCATTTGACAAAATCCAACAGCCATTTATGTTAAAAACCGTTAGCAAAGTGGGAATACAGGGATCATATCTCAACACAATAAAGGCCATATGTGATAAACCTACAGCTAACATCATACTCAATGGGGAAAAGCTAAAACAATTTCCCTTAAGATCAGGAACAAGACAAGGCTGTCTACTTTCTCCTCTTTTATTGAACATAGTTCTGGAAGTTCTAGCCACAGCAATCAGACAAGAAAAGAAATAAAAAGCATCCAAATTGGCAAGGAAGAAGTAAAATTGTCATTATAAGCAGATGACATGATACTGTATATAGAGAACCCCAAAGACTCCATCAAAAAACTACTGGAGCTGATAGATGAATTCAGTAGGGTAGCAGGATACAAAAATCAATGTTCAGAAATCAGTTGCATTTGCATATACCAATAATAAACTAACAGAAGGAGAAATTAAGAAAACTGTCCCATTTATAATTGCTTCAAGAAATATAGAATGCATAGGAATAAATTTAACCAAAGAAGTAAAAGATCTGTACTCAGAAAATTATAAGACACTGAAGAAAGAAATCATAGAAGATATAAATAAATGGAAAAACCTACCATGCTCATGGATAGGAAGAATTAATATAGTTAAAATGTCCATACTGCCTAAGGCAATGTATAGATTCAATGCAATTCCTATCAATCAACCAAAGGCATTTTTCACAGAAACAGAAAACATAATTCTAAAATTTATATGGAACCATAAAAGACCCCGAATAGCCTCGGCAATCCTGAGAAATAAGAACAAAGTCGGGGGGATCATGCTACCAGACATCAAAACATACTACAAGGCTACAGTAATCAAAACAGTATGGTATTGGCATAAAAACAGGCACATAGGTCAGTGGAACAGAACAGAGACCCCAGAAATAAATCCAGGCATATACAGACAGTTAATCTATGACAATGGAAGCAAGAATTTACATTGGGTTAAAGATAGTCTATTGAATAAATGGTGCTGGGAAAACTGGACTGACACATGCAAAAAAAATGAAACTGGACCACCTCCTTATGCCATATTCAAGAACAAATTCAAAATGGATTAAAGACTTAAATGTAAGACCTGAAACCATAAAACTTCTAAAAGAAAATATAGGGAGTACATTTGTAGACATTACCCTGAGCAATATTTTTACTGATACATCCCCACAGGCAAGGGAAGTAAAAGAGAAAATGAACATATGGGATTATATCAAACTTAAAAGTGTTTTCACAACAAAGGAAACCATCAATAAAACAAAAAGGAACCCTACTGAATGGGAGAAGATATTTGTCAACGATATATCTGATAAGGGGTTAATATCCAAAATCTATAAAACACTCATGCAACTCAACACCAAAAAAACAAACAACCCAATTAAAAAATTGGCAGAAGATATGAAGAGACATTTCTCTAAAGAGGACATACAGATGGCCAACAGGCATATGAAAAAATGTTCAACCTCACTGGTCATTAGGGAAAAATGCAAATAAAAACCACAATGAGATACCATCTCACTAAGGTCAGAATGGCTATCATCAATAAATAACAAACAAGTGCTGATGGGGCTGTGGGAAAAAGGCAACCCTGCTGCACTGTTGGCGGGATTGCAGATTGGTGCGGCCACTATGGAAGTCAGTATGGCGGTATCTCCAAAAACTGGAAATGGAACTACGTTTTGACCCAGCAATTCCACTCCTAGGCATTTGTCCTGAAAAACCCGAGATACTAATTTGAAAAAATACATGCACTCCTATGTTCATTGCAGTGCTGTTTACAATAGCCAAGACTTGGAAGCAATCGAAATGCCCATCGGTAGACGACTGGATTAAGAGACTGTGGTACATTTACACAATGGAGTATTATGCAGCTATAAAGAAGAAAGAAGGGCCGGCCGAGTGGTGCGGTGGTTAAGCGCTGGCTTGAGAAGCCAGCGGCCCCGATTTGGTCTCACATATGAGGGCCAGTGACACTGCCCTCAAAAAAAAAAAATAAAGAAGAAGAAAGAAATCATACCATTTGCAACGATGTGGATGGACCTAGAGAACATTATGTTAAGTGAAATAAGTCAGTCAGAGAAAGACAAATACCATATGATCTCACTTATATGTGGAATCTAAAGAACTGAATAAATGAGCAAAATAAACAGAAATAGTCTTAGAGACACAAAGGAAAAACTGATGGGGCTAGATGGGATGGGAGTGGGCATGAGGGAGAAGGGGAAGGGATGAGACAACATAAACTGGTAATACAATACTACCGCAGAGACAGAAGAGATAGTTTAGGGAATATAATCAATAATGTTGTAAATATGCTTTTAGAAGACCAGATGGACTCATGTTCTGTCAGGGAGACCACTTCATGGATGGTGTAGTGGCCTGACCACTGTACTGTACATCTGAAGCTGCCACTGATTAATATTAGATGTTGACTATAATTTAACACATATATAGTCTTGGGATGTGGAATATAGTGTGGGGATGTAGTCGATGGAATTGTAATAGATATGCCTGAAATCAGTAGTGGGGGTCAGGGGAGGGGAGAGGGAGTAGTCACTTTGTAAAGGGTGAAAAAGATAACTATTGCATAGTTGTGTACATCTATAACTATTAATAATTAAAATAATAATTTAAAAAAATGCAGTCCCATCATGGTATCCAGGCCAAATAAGTGGAGGACAGAGGAGCTAAATGAGCTGCCATTTCTTCTCTTTCTCTCCAGCTCACATCGTCCTCAGTTCTTCTGTCACTCAATTGACTGATGTCCCCATTTTCCTTCAGCCCTCTCCCTCCAAATGCCCTACTTGACCCATGCTGGTGTCTCTCTAGTTGACAGAATATAGGGGTTCCTTTTGCTCTCTTCAACTGTGATTAAGTTTGAAAATTATCATAATACATGTAAAGGAAAGTTTCTAATCTCATCTAGAACTGAATTGTGTGTCTAGTATGAGAGAGTGTTCTAGTAGCATTATTTTGTAGATATCCAGTTGTTTCGCTGTCATACTTTATTAAAAAGACGATTCTCTACTTCTCTACAGTGGTAGTTTTAATAATCAGAGGTCCATATATAGGTGGGGTTTGGGGACATTTATTCAGTTCTATTGGTCTATTTGCTTATACCAGCAAATATAGCACAAAATTTTAATTACTACAGCTTTGAAAAAAATAATTCTCAATACTTAATAGGGCAAAGCCTTATATTTTTTTCTTTGTAAAGAGTATATTGACTGCTCATCACCATTTCCAAGTAAATTTAAAGTTTAGAATCAGCCTGTCAAATTTCATATACAAAACCTATTGAGTTCCTTTTAGGGAAAGTGGGTATTAACATATACTGCAGATTAAATTTGAGTAGAATTAAGATGTTTACAATATTGAGGACTCCTCTCCATGAACATATGATAATTCTGCATTTACTTAGGCTTTTATTACTGTCTCAATATAATAGCTATATTCTTGGGGTGTCAAAAAAAATCTATACAAGTGGACACTTTGGTCAATGTTGCTCAATGTAGTTTGCCGTAATGAGAAATGTCTGGACGCTGATAGTAAGCACTTGAGCACCTCTTGAAATTGCAGAAGTCAAACATGACTTGTATTCATCTTTTGTTATTGGTAAATATTGAGTGTTACAATTTTAATACAGTTTGCCTTTCTTAAAATGTGTATACATTTTTTGGCATTCTCTGTATGTTTAATTTTTATTCATATTTTATATATCAATATAAACATAATAGTAGGCATCAGGTATTTTGTATGGTAATTTACAAATTATAGTTTATTAATTTGTAAATTAATAAATTAATGTTGATAATGTCTGTTGCTACAGAATCAAAAGGCATGTTTATATATTAATCTTATGTTCACCAACTTTTAAAAATACTTTTATTGATTTAAGTTTATCTTTTGTTATTTTTGTAGATGCGATACCCTTTACTTGTCTGATAACATATCTTCTTTTATCATGAATGAAAAATTTTATAAAACACTATTCTGCATCAATTTAGGTATGATTTTTAAAATTTATTCTGTCCACAAGGTATGCATCCCTGGACATATTTATCCTCAGTTTGATTCTTCATGCTTTCCCTGCTCTGTTCTCTATGATACCATGTCTGACTCCCATTTCTTATGCTCTGTGCCCTCCAACACCTGGATGTCAGATCAGTTAAGCCAAGAAGTGCCAAGAGGTGGAGAAAGTGCCCAGGTGGATGAAAGAAAATTTCCAGAATTTTCCTCTGTGAAGGAAGCGGCTTCTCCCTCAAGGGCAACATTATCTACATGGCTTCAAGTTCCTTCAGTAAGAATACTGTATTTCTTTGTTCCTCTAGCCTTCTTTGAGTTGCTAAGTATTGTTTTATTCAACTCTCCTTATTGGCTTCTAAGGTAACCAATTTCCTGCACTAAATTCTCCAAGTTATATATTTATATATTTAGAGTTATTTGTGTTTTCTGGATAATCCGTGACTATTACTATTGACCAATTATATTGACTGCGTTTTTTCATATAAAATCCTCTTTTCATTCCTAGGAAAAACTTAACTCTATCACATATGTATGTGCGCACACACACACACACACACGTTAAAAAAATTCTAAGAATATAATGCAGAGATTTATTCAACTTTTTAAAATTTCGAGCTCTACACAATACATGAAGCCCAACAGTATTACTGGTGGGAAACAGCCCAAGTGGCACTCAGATATTTTAGCCTTAAATCCATTTATCAGAAAAAGCATATTTAAAACATCCAAATGATTTGAGAGCTACAGAAACAATAGCATATTATACCCAAATAATTACAAGGTAGGAAATAATGAAGATAAATGCAGAAATGATGAATTAAAAGACAGCAGAACCAACTAATGAAAGCCAATTCTTTGAAAACATTTCTATAACACTTTCTGTAGGTATTATTAACTATAACAGAAAGAAGCAGAAATAAGTGATATTAATTAATTATACAAAATATACCTGCAGAAGAGGTTTAAAGGCTCTAACAGAATACTATAATACTTTTACCATTGCATCAGGAGAATAACTAGTGGATAAGGAAAAGACCCAACCTAGAGAATTATTTTAGCTAATAAACACAAAAGAATGATAAAATTACCATTCAGCAGCACCTAATGGATTAAAGGATGAGAGCGATGACCCTCAATGACTGCCAACATCCCCACAAAGGAGAGAGCAAATATCATGTATCTCCTAATGGAACTGCACAGCGTTGCCTCTGGAATAGTGCTACCAATAAACAAACAAATATATAAATCTTCATCTGTTCAAGATTCTTACTATTACTATTGAGTATTGTTAATGCTGAATGCCAGTTATTGGGTTCCTTATTCTAGTCTCTGTACTGTTCTATATATTTGAGAATTTCAATCATAACATGGTTTTATTATAAATAGCATGCCTTTAAATTTAAAAATCCAATTGAACTGGAATATTCTTAGCAAAATATAAATTATTAAATAGGTCTATAAAGAAACAGAAAACTTAATCTAACAATACAAGCTAAAATTGTAGTTAAACCCAAGGTTCAAAATGTTCCCAGACCAGCCAAGTTTGGAAACCCCTTATACCAAATGGTGAAGGAGAAATGAATCAAAATTTCATATGAACTCTTCCGAACCACACAATAAGATGGGAAATGACTCATCCATTCTAATGGGCTAGCTCTCCATGATAAGGACACCCTGAACAGACAAGAATACCCTGAAAAAAGAACACGAGAGCCGGCCCCAACCTCACTCTTATAGAAACTAATATCTTAAATAACTTTACAACATATGCAATACAGTGGTGAATTAATAAGAAATAAGCTGTGTCAAAGGAAAGCAAAGATATCACATCATAAAACATGAATCAGAATTCACCGTACTAACAGGAGAGAGAAAGCATTTGATTATGTGCAGAAAGAAAGAAAAAGCTTTGGATAAATATTCAACACAAATTCATGGTAATACCTTTTAGCAAACTTATAAGAATGGAATTTCCATATTATAAAGTCATCAGTAAATATAAATAAATGTGATATATTAGAAGCAATTCCAATAAAGTCAGGAAAAACACAAAGAGGCATGGTACTACAGACCTGGATGTAAATATATAGTAAGACACAGCCATGTATAAGAATAATAAAATAAATAAGAGC